>JAHLSL010000042.1:1149641-1212171 GCA_025920805.1 Petroica traversi | reverse complement strand
TCATACTGTTTGGTTCATTTTCTGTCTCTTATCAGGAGCACAGGGAATACTGCCAGGGTAGACTGAAAATGTACATGACCTGCACATTTTAGTATAACACAGGTATTAAAAACTTGACACTCTTCAACTATGCTTTTCAGCCAAACATACATTTAGGGAAGAGGAACTTTTGTACTATTCCCAAAGTGACTACCAACACCTCTCCTAAAGAAGCTTCCACAACAGAACTGAAAGAGGAACAACTTGTAACTCCCTCTGATCTGCAAAAAAACCTCAAAAAACCCTTCCATGGAAATGCATACCTGGACTTCTGAACAAGGTTTGTACAACCTCACTTTCATTTCTGCAATATGATTAATGGTACCTCTGAAATGCTCAATTGGGAACTATGGCTTACCAACTATATTATTTACGCTAAAGAACAATTTCCAGATCATTTCCCATTTCCCACATTCCATTACTCTGCTGACAAAAAAAAAAAATTCATCAAGATGTATCCAATGTTTAGGTTTTAGAAGCATAGCAAAAGTGCAAATAGAGGAACTGATTTTATTTTCAAAAGGCTCTGCAGATGACAGTTCCCAGTCCTGTTTGAAGTAAGTGACAAAAAGCTTAATGACTATGGGAGAGGCAGAGATGCTTAACAACTTCAGTGGGGTTTGGATCATTAACAGTAATTGAATGCAGGAGTCCGGGCCAAGTTCTGCCCTCAAATCAGACCAATTAGAGACTGAGACATTCAGCTAGAGAGACATTTTCATCAGTTGAGCTTGCCTGCATTAGTTATTACTGGTTTGGTTTTTCACCTCACTCCAATGCATTCCAGAGAAACATCCATTTACCAACCATTTCAGCTGAAGATAAGGAAACAAACTTTTTTTTTTTTTCTTTTTACGTGGTACTTCTTGGCTTTTGGTGTTACCTTGAATGCAGCAATGCAGTGTAGGCTGAGTAATGTCATCACCAGCACCAGGAACACCGTGGCCAAGTTCCTCACATCCCAGATGGACTCGACCAAAGGGATGCTGCCGACCTGCCAGTCGTAGCACAGGGTGATGGGTGCCAGCAGGAGCCACGCATTGAAGGCCAGAAGGTAGGAATAAGTTAAAAACCTGAAAATGAGAACAGGGAATGTCATACATGGAATGACTGCCAGCACAGGAAACATTTTCTTTTGGCTTTTATCACACACTATACGGGAGGAGGAAACAACAAAAAAAACCTGATCAACAACTCTGCGCACAAAGGCAGCACCACACCTCTCTGTCAATTAAAGAGATGCTGCCATAGGTGAGGGGCACTTCAACAGGCCATTTGAAGAAATAACGTAAGATCAGTAATATTTACATGGTTTTATGCACCAGCCTTTGGAAAACTAACGGAACTTCAACTCCCATTTGAATGTTAGATCTTTGAAGCGACTTTCTGCCAGCTTAAACAAGAAATGAATAACTAAGCAGGTACATACATATATATTGAACTTTTAAACAGTTCACTGCATCACTGCTGCAATACAAAATATCCCTCTAGCTGGGTTTAACTTACAGCTTAGAATATCTTCTATGTGCACAACATGAAGCAATTAGAGTCAGACTCTTCTCTCTTTTCTCTTTGCAAATCAAGGCACAAGGAAAAAATACAGAAGAGAGAGACAGGGATCTCAGCTGATCCCGTCTCAGCTTACTAGGGCTGGGGCCAGATTGCATGAGATGTGCCACAAAAGTGATGGGGAAGTAGGGAGCCTTTCAAATTGTTGTAATCTTCAATAATTGTTATTCTCAATAGAGAGGAATGGAAATGGGGAGCGTGCTGTCCTCTGGGAAGTGTGCAGGGCTTTCAAAGGACTGAAAAAGAACAGCATGTGTGCAACTGGGTTAAAGAAAGCAAGAAAAAAAGCAAATCAAACCAATATCCCTCTCTGCCCCAGGCTTTTGCTTCTTGGTGTCTACTTGCCAGAAAGTACCTCTAAAGTTGAAACACTTCTAAGTGCAAGAGACTGCAGGTTATTCCAGCAATCGTGAAGTCAACCAAGTAAAATTGCAACAGCCTTCAAAGACACGAACTCCTCCTTGGCTTGCAAATGGAAAAATCCACATTGTGCACAGCACTGAAAGTGGCAAATACTCAAAAAAAGGAAAAAATTACATTCTGTCCTGCATAGGATTCTTTCCACTTGAGCCTGCCTTGGCAGCTGTTATCATACCCAGTTGCCATGGCACCTTGGCAGGTTTATGAAAATGGTAACAAAGGATGGTAGAAATGTCAGGCCATGTAGACAGAGGATTGTCTCACTTGCCACTTACAAACATGACCCTTTGCATGTCAAAACGCAGCCCCTCACAACTTACAACATCAGAGTTCTGGCAGAATGGTAAGACGCTGAAGCTAAGTGTGACTCCAGGTGTTCCCAGGCGGGTGTTGGGCCCTAAATTTCTGTGAAAACATATTTAAATAACTACAAATTTAGGGTATCAGTTTCTCTTCTCATCCAAAAAGAAACATCTCCAGCAGGACAATGACCCAAAAGCAATGAGGCTTGCTGAGCTGGAATGTTTCATTGTAAACAGTAACAGAGGCACACAGTCTCACTTTCCCACAGATCTTTCTAAACTCCCACTTCTGGAAAGTGGAATATTCTCACATTTTTAAGGTTTTCAGCCATTTGATAAACTGGGCTTCCATCCCCCCCCATTTTCCTCACCCTCCTCACCCTGAGGGAGAGAAAATCCATCTTCTCTTAACAGAAGCAGCAGTTAAAAAGCCAGTTCCTATTTACAAGAGCATCCCTCAAAAGCATAACCTAATTTTCCTGAAACAGTTCTTAAAATTTTGATTGTTCACTCTTTCTAGAGAAATAAATGTGTTTTCTAGTCACCACCACAATCTCCTCTGGTCCACATTACAGAGAAACACAGCAACACAAAACCTGGTGAGACTTAATCACACCAAGGCACTCACTCGTGACATTAAGTGTGGCCTGACCCACCTCTGCTAAGCCACAATAAAACAGGCTTCTCCATCAGCCTCAACACATCAGCTCAGAAAAAGCTGCCAGCATTTATTTACAGCTACTTACTTCAAAGCCAAACTGAGATCCATTTCTGGCTTTATTGTTAAAACAAAAGCCCATCCATTTAGATGAATCTGAATAATGTCATGGCATATAATATTGTTTCTACAAGTGTGTGTTTAAGACAGGATTTCCAGAAGCACTGAGGTAGTTTTGCACTTGATGCTTTAGGAGAGCCCAGTTTTTGGAGGAAGTGTCCTTATATGCCCTGGCATATTAATATTTTCAAGAAGCATCTCAATATTCATGGAACTTTGTATGCAAACCTCAAAGTAGAGCAGAAAACCCACCCCTGCTTCCTCAGACTAAGCTGCTGGGTAGGAAGGAACAAGATGACATTTGGGATCTTGGCAAACTGCAGCACTGCAGTTAAGGACAGACTAGTTGCTTTTCTGCGTCTTCACTGATAAGGCAGGAGCTGATATATCCTTACACAGCACAGAATAAATAAACACAGTCTGCTGCCATAACAAATTGAGTCAGCTTAACAATTTAACAGGTATTGGGAGCAGCCAGATCAGCGTGAGTTAATGCATATCTGCTGGAAAGACAGGACAAGCTGCTGTTGAAGATGGGAAGACAACTCCAGGTCACTCACTGATCAGGACAGGTCTGTAAACAAGTGTCTGTGTCCAAGTGCTCGTGAGGTTTCAATCTTCCTTGGGAGCCCTGTGCACAACTTGCTGCCAGAGGCAGGTCCTGAAGGAGATGGATAATCTCTCCGTTCCACTGTGGCAATAATTAGCCTTTAAGTACTCTCTTCCAAGAGCAGTGAAATTTTTTAAAGCCTGTGACAGTCATTACCACCTGTGTACAGTCCACTGGTTGGCATCTGCAGACACCCTGCTGGAGAACCCTTGGCCACACATCCTGCCCAAGCCCGAGAAACCTCACTGAACGTGCATGTGCCACTAGCAGTCACAGTGCTAGGATCCATGAAGGCACTGCCTGGCTTTTGGAGGCATTTTTAAGCTGCAAGAAAACCTTGAGCAGGCTCTGAGTCAAGCAAAAGTTTGGATACGCTTTCAACATTGGTAACCTGGCCTTGAACATGATGGATGGCTGTATAAAATAAAGCAATATAAACTATTGCTATTCTAGGTACTATGAACAGAAAAATAGCAGGATGCTAATAATAGTTACTGAAAATCAGTGCTGCTTTTTATTTATGGCTTTCAAAAGCCATATGACTTTCCTTCACATCTACGTGGCTCTGATACCGCAAGCCTAAGGAGAAAGTTAAACACAGGAGAAAGTTTGGAAGGAACCTCTTACCGAAGCTGACACCTCAAGGAACTAATTTGCAAATTTTGAAAAGACTTGAGGATTCTGAAATCACTCCAGGAGCTAATTACATTTCAGCAGCCTACCTGCAAATGGCAACAAGAGTATTTTCTTTTAATTAGTTGACTGAGTGAATTACATTTTAAATTAATGATCTTCTCGATATTAGTTCTAGTGTCTGCTGGAATTGCAAGGGAGAAAAATCCCTGCCTGTAGCACCTCCCACTCTCTCAGTTAATCCCATGAAAATCAGAGTATTACTGGTGAGGTGACTGGAAGATTCTGCCTCTTAACTGGCAAACAGTTTTCCCCCAGGCCACGTAACAGCATTTGCACTGCAGCAATTTTTTTATTTGCAAATTGAACATGGAAATACAAGTTTCAGTGGGTATCAAGTATTCTTTTCACTTCTCATCATCTCTGGCAGGCTCAGAAAAACACAGTTTCTCCTGTAGGTAGCCAGTGTTGTCATGGCAATCCAGTTTGTTTAGTTTTAATTTTTTTTAGTTTCAATGTTCTGTGGCATGCTTTGAGATAAATACAGGATGACTCATATCTAGAACTTGCTGCAGAAAACAACCCTCTGAACTGATTGTTTCTGCTGCAAAAACGAATGCAAAGGGCACTACTCAAAGCCACAAACAATATGACAGGAAAATACTTGAGGAATTGTCTGTTACCCTTTGCTGTAATAGTCACCAATGAGCTTGGAAAAGCCCTCATCTAGGCTCTGCCAAACCCAGGCAATCAGAGCACAAGGAATGTGAGACTAGGTTAAAAAAAAAAAAAGTAAGATTTATATAAATTTATGAGGCATTTCCTTTCTTTTCTGATTTTGGAGCAGTTTAAGCTTTTTCCCCACAGCACCCAAGGACTGAGATTATAGATTTATTTCTAAAACTGTGCTACAAGAGCAATCACAAAGCTCTGACCATGTCCCACCAAAGCTGCATGGAAAAGTGGGGGCCAGAGATCCTATTTTTAATAAATGCATACTGTGCTGCAACCTACCAGCCACCCAGTTCTGGGACAACCCACCCCATTCCTGACAGACAATCCTACCCACAAAGAGCCAGCAGGGCACCCACCTGCAAGGGAAACGTCACCCAGCACTGTGGATTTTAGCAAAGCAAAGGCAAACCATTCTCCTGGTTAGGAAAAAAATGGAGCTATCTAGAAGGCAGGTGATAAATGTACTTAATTAGTAGCTGGGGAAAAAAAAGAAGGGGAGGTATAAAGCAGGTGGGGATCTAAAACAGGAGCAGAAACACAGCTTTTTGCCCTTTCAGAAGTCACAGACCACGATTATGCTCTTCTGATATTATCTCCACACTGCCAGGCACTCAGGGAGGTTTCTGTTCACTATAAGGGCAGGAAGAGCTTTTATATTAGGGAAAAGAGCTTCTCATTTGTATTAACAGCTGAACTGATTTCGGCTCAAGGCTCTCTTCATCCTCTTACAAAGCCCTAAACCCAAGTGTGTTTGAGGAGTCACTTCACAATAACTCCTCCTAGGGCACATGTGGCTGCAATTATAACCAGGTGGTGGTACTTGGATACTGCCTTCAAACTGTATATATTTACACTCCCCCTAGGGAACTCCCAGTCCAGTCATACCTTCCCACACAAGTTTATTTTCCTGCTCTATATATTGTGAGCCTAAACATTTTCTTTTCAGAGCCTTAGAAGAAAAAAAACAAAAAAACTCTTTCTATCCAGCTTGTTCAGAGATATGGATTAAACCACACAAGCAAGCAGCAGACTAATTCCATTTAACATCCAAATGGGAGTATAAATTACCTGTGTATTCCCTGTTCATCAAACCTTTTGCATTCAGGGAAAAGAGCTGCCAATCAGAAGAGGACAGGAATAGGAAAGACAAAGACAGGGATAAACAGAGAGCTGCAGCTTCATGAATAGCAAGGTAACTCCTCTGGAAGGTGAAGACACATCAGAGACACACAGGGAAAAGCAGACTGTGTTGTGCTCTATAACTACACAGCCTGAAGAGCTTTAATCTGGTGAATGGCTCTCTCTCAGTTGTTTCAGTCCTGTGGCTAAGAATCTGAAAAATACCAAATTTCTGAGAGTAATGACATTGAAAGAGCCTGTGAATTTCCCATGAAACCCAAGCCTGATGGTAGAATTCAGTGCTGGAAAACCACTGATTGATCTCACGCTGTTTTCCCTCTGCAAACCCCCATGTGCTGCAGCTGAGGACATGAGGATCACACCTCCTCACCTCAGCTCCTCACATTCCAGTCATGCAGCCCAAACTGCCCAGCAGTGGCATCTGCTTCAGAAGAGGCTTGCTGAGGCAGCAGCAGATGGAGGGTTCTGGGGACAGCCACTGAGATCCTCAAGAAATTAAAAAGCAGGCCTCACAAACCCTCTGGGATGTTTCTGGAAATGGCCCATTGTATCCAAGAGCATTACCCAACCCATGCTGGTGGGAGCCAAATGGATGTTCTGGGCATGCTGCTTTGCCTCAGAGACTGGCCATGGTCTCCCCTTCTGGAATGCAAAATGTATGGCCTGTAGGAGTCAATGGCCTCTCTACTCCATGTGCAGGCTCTGGCAGGGAAGGCTTATTGCGTAACAATGGCACCACAAGCCATTAAAATGCCTATCAAATCCCAGAGCAGCACTACCAGGGTCTCTTCATCACACCAAGAACACGTAAATGAGAGAGACGCTGAAATCCTTCATGTGGCTCTAGGAGCTCTTCTCTGCAGTGTGGCCTTTGCTTTGGAGCATCATCTTCCTGCCAGGTCTTCCCTCAACTCCCAACACCCTCTGAAATAAAAATTACATTTTACACTTAATTTATGGACTGTCTGGCCCCTGGGTGGGCATGAGTGCAATTTTTACCAACATTGCAATTTTCTCTTTGGTTAAAGGTGATCCCTGAATGCTGGGAGATTACACATAGGGCTGAATTTAAACACCTTTGAGCATACAATAGAAAGCACTGACAGACCAGGCAGGATTCCCCATTCAGGAAGCACATGCAAGCCTGGCTGATTAAGAGCTGATATGTCACAGGGGTTTATTTTAATGACAGTTACTAGCCTAAGGTCCATGAAAACTCCATACCAAAGTACACTTGACTTCTATTTCCTCAGCAGAATTGGCTTGCACAGGGACTCATTTTCCCAGCACAAGTCCCTGGTATTCCTCTCAGTAGTTCATTCCCTTTGAAGTTACAACTGGGATGATTAAATGCATTGCTCAGAAAACAGTCATAAATCTCTGTGAAAAGGATTATGTGTCGGTTTTTATGTATAAGCAGTTCTTCGGCTTTCTGTGGCACTGAATTCTCATTTACCTGATTGAAACAGCAAAGGAATACAGAAAGCCAGCTTACAGAGAGAGCAGTTCAACCACAGGACAATGTCATCTCAAGGCAGTCCAAGTAGAAATGCATTAACTATTTAAGGAAGCACCACAAATAACCTGCTTCATGCCCAGAGTGATCAGCCACCAGAGATCACAAGGCAAATGCCAGCAGAAATTAATGTAACTTGACTTCCAAAGATATAGTTTTTTAAAAAACAGACTTTTAGCTAGAAATTACAAGTAAGATTTAATCTGTTTCACACAGCTTGAGACATGCTGCACAATGGATTTTTCCCTTGTTTTGCCACAGTGTTGGTGACATAATCTATTTACCCAGAGGCTTCCTACTTCTCTCCCCTCAAGAAGGGCAGAAGAAAGAAACATTGTGCAAAATGTCTGAAGCATATCAGCCCTCCACTCAACACCCTCCTAACTCTGGATCAGCACTTCTAGTAAACTGTTTACATAAAGCTGGGTAGCCCTCAAACCCTTTCTAGTTGCATTCTCTCTCAAATTCTGTCCAATACAAGCAAGAACGTTTGAACAGAGATTCGGGATTGGTTTTTCTGTCTCAAATATGGCTTAGCCATAGCAGATTTTGAGATCAAAGTCTGTGGTTTTTAAGGTGAGGCCACTGGAGACAGCACATCCTTCCTGCAGTGCACAGCAGCATGGATGGACAGGCTTTCGTGGCAGGGCTTAGGAACAGCAGGATTCCCAACACCTTCATTTCTCCCTCCACTGAGGAAGGCAATGACAGACACATCTTCTCAGACCACCTCTGCCAAGCAATACAATGAAGCCATGGCAATGTGGCTCTCATTTAAGTCACTAAGCTTTGAGGTATTTGGGAATATCGCTTGTAATTTTAACAATAGTAATTTAGTGAGCACGCTGAACAGATGACTGTTTTTATAGACTGAAAAACTGCCATTATTTCAGCATATTATGCCTTTCAATTGTTAAATAAATCATTATCTGTCTACTCTAATTTATACATTTGTGCTGTCCAAGACTGGAGACAGGTTACACAGAACACATAGGCATTTTCTATGGCCCAACGGAGCCACATCAAAGGTCTATCCAGCAGTGACCAAGAGTCAATGCCAAGTAAAGCATATAAGATGATAATTTTCCCCCAGTTCCTAGCTGGGAAGTTGGATGAGCTGGAGTTTCTGAGTTGGATGTGGTTTATGCATATTTAGTAGCCTGGATTTCTTATTTCAACTTGGCAAATCTCTCTTTGAGCCTGAGTAAACATTCAGCACACTCCTGGTATCCTGCAGGAAGAAGCTCCCCAGCTCCACTACTTGCTGCAAGCCACTTCCTTGGCTTGCTTGGAACCTGTCTCCTCTTAGATTCATTTCATACACCCTCAGTTCTGCATGCCCCCCTCCTCCCCACAATCATGGGTGCACAGACCTCTCACACCCTCTGACTTTTAATTTATATCAGCTGTATCAGCTCTAAGGGATCACAAATCTGGACCTGTTTTTTCAACCCTCTAACTCACACCTACCCCTAACGTTGGCCCAATAAACCCTGCAAAAGTTACAATGCTCTGTTGGGTTCATCTTGTGTCAGTCAAGACCCCTGCTCCAGATCTAACTTCATGCATTTCACAAAGACTGCTACACATTTCCAAACTACTGTTTTTAGTTTTTATTCCACTGTTATCAGCCTTCCTTCTAGTCCCACAGAGCTGGCCAAGTCTTACAATAACTTTCAAGTCTGTTGAAAACCATAACATTTACCCTGGCGAGACATGCACAAAAACCACATTTCCAGCTCAAATAAAGACAACTACTTGAAAACAGAAACTCCCATTTGTGATTCCTAAGATCTTCAGAGTTACAAAACAGCTTGCCCATTGCCTGAGACTAACCCTTGCTTCAACCACAGTGACAGTCTTAGTAATTACTTCAAGAGCACTGCCCAAAACTGATCTTTTTTTAGGTTCTGGTCTTGACACTAAACTTAGCTCTTCCACTGCCTTCTTCCCAACTCAACCCAAATTGCAATTAACATTTTGGCCTCAGTGTTATATGCTAATTACTGCCTTCAAAACCTTGTTAAAAGCTTCCCACACAATCTCTTCACATGCTGCTGCTACTGCGGCTGTCCACAGATGAGGAACACACACTGCTTAGGAGCTTCTCTGAAGTTGGACCATAAAGACAAACGCTCCTGTGGCCCTCCTCTGGACTCACTCCGACATGCCCATGTATTTTCTGTGCTACGAACCCCAGAGCTGGATGCAAGGTGCCAGGAGGGGTCTCACAAGAGCAGAGAAGAGGGCCAGAATCATTTTCCTTGATCCTACTGGAAACCCCACCTATACCACTTGAACCTTGCTAGCTCCACTTGACATCCTAGTCCTGCACTTGGGATGACTGGCACAATGACAGTTTGGCAGCAATAGCTTCAACTCTGACCACAGCAAGATGAAGTCTCAGCTGAGAGTCTGACAGAGGAGGAAGGAAAAGGACTATTGTCAATATAAGGGCTGTGGTCAGAGGGTGCATCATGGGCTGTCAGTTCAGAGATGGTCACTGGGTCTCAATGCACCTGCAGGACTAACACTGAGATGTGCTAAAGCACTGAATGGAAAAGAAAGGCCTCTGGGTAAATTGGCTAAAATGAGGATTAAGATCAAGCTCAGCAGAAGTGGAAGAAGTGGGATAATTAAAGAGTTTTAGAATCCCTTCAGAACAGTAATGCTGCTTTTTACTGGAATGGATTTCCTTAATTAGGTTTGGAGTAGGTAGGCGTTGCTGGACTGCAGGTGAAGCCAGGGCTGCTGCTGGGGCCAAGGGAGGACCTCAGCCAGCAGCACTCTTACTTGTTTTTCCTAAGGCTGTTAATAAAATCCACAGTGCCAGTGGTAAAAATAGTCACTGTTTCATACCCCGAGAATGACTTAGCTTTTGGGTTTAGAAAATCCTCTTGTCATTACAAGTGGCAAAGAGACAAACACGCAAAAGAACATGTGCAACACAGAAGAGGTAACTGAAATTAGGCCAGGATCATTTGTGACTTGGTGACCCCCATCTCAGAATAAACATATCAAAAAGGGACAGCAGCAAATCCTTCATGCTGTGCTACACCAAGTCTGGTATTAATAACTCCAACAGAAAAAAACACGTCAGAGCTTTCCAAACAAGACAATGTGCTTCCTGGAAGCACTTCTAGCCTTGATGGTAATGATGCTGGAATGATTTTTTTCCTTTTCTTTTATTTACCTTTTACATAGCTCTATGTATCCACAAATATTAGCATGCATACTTGTAATCCTTTACTTAGACTGGTGCTTAGTGTAAGTGTTCTGCAGGCCCTGAGACTAAACACCCCAGAACTGCAGAGCCAGGGAGACCAAACATCCTACTATCTCAGGAAACCAAGGTCTCATAGCAGGATGGATTCTGTAAACTAGAGGTGAGCCCACCCCAGCCCCATTATTGGACTCCCTTGTTAGATATGCGGATGTGTAAAGTCTATAACTGGTGTGTGTGATTGACAGTGGGTGTGCATTTGCCACACCGTCACCCGGGTGAAGTGATGCATCAAACAGGACCCTGATTAAAATACCAAGGTAACGACCCCCAACCCTCTTCATTTCTAGCTTCATTTTCCTAAAACCAGGAAAAAGGCATCAGTAACAGGAGCTCTTGCCATGTTATCATAAAGGTTCCGCACAGGAGTTCCAGTCCAATTCTGCAGCAGATGTTGGATAAGGGTTGCTTGATTTTAACCTGTATCTCAGCTGCAATTCCTCTGTTGGAATGAGAAGCCAGCAAGGCCAGAACATGACACATGGGAAGACTGCTCCCATTTTCATTTGAGACATCAGGAAATTCTTACAGAAGGCTCCAAAATGTCATTCAAGAGATAAACAGAGCAAACACTCATGCAAATGACCCCTCCACCTTCATTGCTCAGTCACTGATATTGCACCAAGAAGCGTGGTCACCCCCATTTCATACAAACTTCAGCTGAAGCCAAATTCTGAATGCTTCCATCCCACATCTCAGAGGCAGCCAGTTTTAAGATTTAGGATTATACCTCAGTCTTGTGCTCAGGCAACTAAACTATATTCTTTGGGCTTTGCATAAAAAGAAGCCCACATTTTTCACTAGGAAAGCACCTGCAATTCTGGTCGCTTTCTATTCTAGACAGAGAAGAAATTGTTAAGACAACAAAACAAGTTTTTTTCATCGTCACCTGCAAACCATTTACTGTAGGAAAACGTAACATCAAGATCACACTTTGGAAAACTTTTATTTGACTGCTGCCACTGTACCTCGTCAGTAAATATGGGGAGAATGAGGCTGGATTGTCCTGCTCTGAGAACATCGGCATGGAACCCCCCATGATCCAGAGGCGGAAATACAGCACGAGGATCACCTTCAAAGAAGAATATCTCAGTTAGCAATGCACGACTAAGAAGAACTAAGGCCTCCAGCAAATGTTGTGTTGTGACAGCTCTCTGTGCTGTGCAAAGCGAGTCAGCTCAGCAGTTTAGGCCAAGTTTGTCACCTTACACAGGGTGACAAACCTGCCAGCCCCCACCACAGCCAGCACACTGTGATGATGTGTGTCCCTCTTCCATGTCTGCATTGCTGACAGCAACTGGCACAGCTCAGTACTCCTCACAAATGCAGCATTCTGAAGAACAAATCCATCACTCTCCTGCAGTGCAGGCTGCAGAATTTTGCTATTCACCTCTACCTAAATGCAGAATGGAAAATCATGGTTGATGTCTTAAAAGTTCTTATCGTTTTTCTATGTTGGTGTAAGGACACTCCATTGGTACTTCTCATGCTGTGCAATGAGACGTAGGAAGGATTTCTGCAAGCTACCCTGCTTCACCTTTCTGGTAACCACTTGTCAAAGGACCAGCTTCTGGAGCAGCACAGGGATCTGCACATCCAGAACATTCCCATGGAAGTGCTTGTTTTCTGATCTGTGACATATTGAGTCCTGCTTGGAGCACTGTAAGCAGAACTTTTTCTTACAACTCTTACTGAGCCCTGCATTGGCATTAATAGCACGTCAGTGACAAGGCAGCCCAGTGCCACAGAGTCCCCTGTATTTAAGGCAGGAAATACCTGCAGATGATTACAGGTTGCAAGGGCAACCACTGTAAATCAAAAGAGGGTTTGAACTGAAAACACAGTAATATTCTTGTTTCTGCCCAGTTCGAGTTTTCTAGACTAATTTCCAAGCCTAACTTTGTATTGAGATGCACTATCTGAGCTTCCTGAGCCTTCTGGGATACCACTGTGCATTGTTCATTCTCTTCAAATACTCAGTAATACATGGTCAAGTCCATCGATACTTACATAGCTGATCACCAAAGCAGCTCTCTTCAAAAAAGGCCTTGCAGTATACAAGAAATTCTGGTTGTTATTTGCAGTCAGGTATCTGAAATACAAGGAAACAAATATTTGTTGAAGTACTTTGGAACACTAACTCATTTTTCAAATGGACAAAAATGTGTACATTGATTTAACCACCCTAAATGCAGTAATAAAGACATCACTCCTACTCTTCAAAGGTCTTTCCACATCACTAAAGTATTAAGACTAGTTCAAGTAATACACACTATAATACACTGCAGTTTTGCCATCAAAATCTAGTTTTGGGGTGTTTGTTGTTTTGGGTTTTGGGTTTTTTTAAATCTTCAATTAACTCCTTAATCCTCAGAAAAATCCCACATGTGTCTCAGTGAGCTCGCTGCCTTCAGACTCCCATAAGACTACACAGAGACACATTTTTAAAAGGTTACCCAAACAGAGCAATTCAATTTTAGACCATGATTAAAATGCAAACCTTCTTGTTCCCAGCTCTCTGCTCAGTCTCTAGGGAGGAGAATAACTACCTAGCAGAACTGATCCTAAGCAATTTTTGGAGTGTATTCTGCACGCTTAAGTTTCATCGCAAGTCTGCTGACAAAGTGCTGTGATAATTAATTGCACAGAGACAAACACACAGGTGGCTTAGTGTTGTAGGAATATTCATAAAAACTTACCTGTTTCTCAATAAGTAAAATTAAACTGTATTTGGAGCCAAAAATATGCATTTGTTTTAATATAGAGCAGAAGCACTTGCCAAAGTCTAAGAAACTTTCTTAATATAACAAGCAGTGCCATATCCATGACATTAATTTCATGATAATTCCATTTCTATTGAACCTTACAGATGCTCCATTATAGCAACAAAGCAATGACAAAAAGAAACACAGAAGAGACAAGATGAATATTTTAAGCATATAGTAGGTAAAAAACTACTGAAAAAAAATGACAGCTTATTTTAACAAGTTATAAATATCAAGTAAACAAAATAAATTCAGAAGGAAAACATTCACAGGTTCTTCTATATAACATAAAACCAGTATCAGGGTACTCTATTTAAATGATTTACAAAAACCGCAGTTTGTATTGCAACACCTTCAAGCAAGTTACCTTTCCAAGCATGAAATCCTCATATGTTTCTCCTGTGAACATTGAGCATATAAAACTCATCTTGTTTTCTCTCCAAATTCTTTAAGACAGTCTATCACCTGATTGCTTCTACCCTTCAAGTCTTTGAAAGATCTAGACTGAAGCATTTCCTAATGCAGCCAAGAGTCTTTAATATCTGGAGTTTTGTTCAAATTTTCTATAGTAGGAAGTTTGCAGGCCTGGTCACCATGGCGAGATGAAGAAAAGATTACACTGCAGAAAAAGGCACCAGAGCAAAGCCAGGAAGAACAGAGGCAGCATTTACCAAGATGAAAGGAGTACATCTGGATGCTCCATACAAAGGAACTGCTCTTTGGAAAACTTTCCCTAAGTGCCATGCCTAAAACTAAGGAACTAAACCACGCAGTGTAAAGCAAGCCAGATTACTTTCAGTCTTTGGTGGCTACTTATTGTCAAATGGCGACATTTAAGCACCAAGCCTGACTTAAATGTCAGACTAGTCTTCAAGGGCTGAATGCCTCACAGTGCAAAGCTTCTTGAGTTCCCACTGATTTTAATCAGGCTCCAGCAAATACAAGGGAGATGAAACTAAGCCTTCAGCTTTGTCTCCCCATGAAAGTCAGGTTGGCCTTCAAGTGCTCACCATGGACAGGCTCCAAAGCCCACCGGAACCAAAGGAAAAGCCTCTCACTGACTTTAACAGCATTTGGACCAAACCCCAGGCTTTTGTCTCCTACTGGAGTCCTTTATGAAAGGACTCAACCCCCTTGTGATTTGCAGCAGGAAGTGTTTGGTTGCACTTCGTTTACATTTTTGTGTGTGGAGAGAGAAGAGCCCTCTATTCATCACACTGTCTGATTCTTCTCAAGAATCTGTTTTCACTCGCTCTTACTTTTAACTCCCTGCAACAATTTAGGCAGGAATTTTCCGTTACAAATGTTTGCTTTAGGTGGAATTATTCCGGGAAATAGAACAATTGGAACAGTTCAGTTCTTTCTCAAGGCTTCAATTACAGAGGAGCACTTTTATCAGTGTCAAAAAGTCCGTCAACTTCATCCTTGAGAAACAGCATCACCTCTCACCAGTGACCAAAAACTTGTGAGGAGACCATCATCTCCAGGCAGTGCTTGCTCTCCTCCAGAAAAATCACCCATGGTCAAGCAATGAACAGTTAAATTAAAAAGTGAAACTGTTCCATTTTGAGAAAGCTGCTTTCCTGAAATATGTCTGGAAATCACAAAGGATAACATGGTTCATTGCTCAGCAATCCTGCTCTCCACCCATCAGATCCACTGCAGGAGTGGCATAACGGACAGGTCACATTCAATGCCTCAAAGCTGTAGAAGAACCACAAGGTTTTCCAGAGCACCTTAATGGACTACTACTTGTGTCAGGGAAGGTAAATAGTAAAACATCATCTGGTGCAGGTGAAAGAGCAACACACGGTTTGTGTATTAAAATCAAATGAACTGCAACGCGACTTGGATGAGGAAGTTTGCTAAATGTCAGTGACACAGAGCGTGTAGAATTCAGTAGCTTTTTCCATGTAAAATCTCAGCTTACAAACACCTCTAAGGCTGCACTGAACTTTGCTCAGAAACCTTAAGATCAGCCAAAGCTCTTAATTTTGCCTTCAGCTAGAAACACAGAAATTACTATTTTAACAGTTAAACTGTTTTATACCCTTTTTTAACAGCTGTCTTGTAAAAAGTCATTTACAGGTCAGATTTCCATACATTTGTCAAGCTCTCCAGGCTGCCAAACATCCCTCTGTCCATGGGAACCACTCCCTATCACCTGCTCCACCCTAACCAGCACAACGGTGGTGCCAAAAACATGCCAAAACACACACACATATTCACTCCCTCAAGAGAGAGGGTGTGGGATGTAGTCAGGGAAGCATGTTGATGGTAGCACCACACAGCAATATGCTACCTCCAGAGTATGCGAACATTTCAAGGTGTGGGTATTCCAGATTTCTCTAAGAAAATTATAAAATTAGAGGAGAAAATCCAGATCATCAGGTTCACTAAACAAGTGCAAAAAGAGCCCATTTGGGCAAAGACTCCACTTCTGCTTCATGCCAGCTTTCCCACAAAGCAACCCAGCACGTAATTGCCTGCTTGCTATCTTTTAAAAGCCTTTCAGGAATACTTCCCAAAGCAACCAGAATCACAACAAACAATAAATCCAAGAAAAGCTTAATAATGCAGGGACTTCTCTCGCGCAGTTTGAGCCGAGGCCAAGGCAGATATTTGGCAGTCCCGGCTTCATGAAAAGCACAGCTCATCCTGGAATCACTTACATCACCAGGGCACTCCGAGGTTCTGTAATTGAAGACAGCAGGGTAGGTGGCCCAGTAAAATTCAGTATGGTGCAGTTTACAGGAACATACAGTTTGCTGGTACCAGATGGACTCTGGGTTAATCAAAACAAACTTCTCTGAGAAGCAGGCAGCTTTTTTAATTTGCCTGTGCCATTGGAGGCACCTCAAACTTACAGAACAGTATAGGGCAGCTCCTCAGCTGCTGTTCATTGCCACAGCTCTTAGAGCTGTGCAGACCACTTTTGCAAACAGCTTTATCCCACACTGCAGCTTACTCAGCTTTTGCATAAATCGTGAGCTTGCTCTGTGCTCTCTTTGAAGGCTTTCTCAAGGGAAGTGAATAAACAATTAAGATATATGAAGGACTCTCCATCAGGGATGTCTAAAAGACCAAGACAAGTATGCAGCAGAACAAGTGTTGGTATATCATGAGATTGTTTTGGCCAGGTCACTTCACTCTGAGAGGATCACTGCTCTCATTTATTTATATTCTTCTGAGGAAACAGATCCAGCTCCCAGCAACCACCAGAGTTTTGAATTAGCACTTTCAAACCCCTAATACTACAGGAAGATATTGGAAGGATGAATATAAAAGCAAGGCTGTTGTCTTATTCTTAATTATTGATAACAGTAAGACACCTCTAATCAAGAACACTTTTAAACTTGGAAGGAGCTATTTTAAGTGCATGTCAAAGCTTTAGGTCATTGATAGATGCACACCTAATCCCAAATCAGCTTGACAGACTCCCCTGCTGAGAATAAGCAAGTTTTACAGGAGCCATATTCTGTCTAGAGAGACCACCTTACCTTTCCTACTTAAAGGGGACTTCCTTATCATCTGTCCAACTGCTGCATCTTATATTGGAGAAGTATCTTTTTCACCTAGCTCAGCCTATAGTCCTGCTTGACAACAGCTCTTGAAGGAAAAGTGTGTGTATATGATATCCCAGGGAGAAAACAAGAATGAAAATGCATCGTGGAGTAAAAAACTGAATTTAAAAAAAAAAAATCAATATATCCTAGACATATCTGGATATTTAACTTGCTTAAAGTACTTGTCAATTTAGGGAAATAAAATACCAGTCACAGCTGCATGTTTTGCAAGGGAGAAGAAAAGCCCTCATGCTTCCTTCTCTGTGCGTAGTCTTGACCTTCCCCCCAGCATGTGTGTGGCACTGTTGCTCCTTATCTCCCCTGTGAGCCTTAAACCCCAGCTACCACTGCCCACGCAGACCTAGATGCATAAACACACACAAACAGGAGCAGTTTTACAGACTCTTTTGGGAGCCAAGGAGACGTTTTATGAAAGTCACACCAGTTTTAACTCATTTTCACTGATAACGTCACATTTTCTTTGTGTACATTTTCAGTTGTGACTATATTTGGAATGATTGCTGTTTATTGGATTTTTGGGGAAAGCAAGGGCAGGGCATACATAGCAGAGAAGGTGATCCCACTCATGGCTTTTCCTTATTCTCTTAGGTAGTA
This sequence comes from Petroica traversi, assembly GCA_025920805.1. NCBI lineage: Eukaryota > Metazoa > Chordata > Aves > Passeriformes > Petroicidae > Petroica > Petroica traversi. The sequence goes on along the minus strand of JAHLSL010000042.1, from coordinate 1,194,200 downwards.
CATACTTCCTTCTGTGTGGGATGAAAGTAGAGAAAGAAAACTGGGAGGAACAGGGAAAGGAGGAGAGAGAGGCACAGTAAGGGATCAGGAATAGAAAGAGAAAAAAGGAAAGTAGCAAAATGCACTTAACAGATCAAAGATGTGACCGAGAACATGAAAAGGGGTTTCTGTTCATACCAGACATTCCACCGATTCGAGGAGGAGACAAAGTGGAGGAGGGCTAACAGGAAAAATAAGACCTCATCAAAGTATGGCCACCACACCCACCAGATTTTAGAAACCAAAGCACCAAGTCTGCAGTTTAAAGCTTCCATCGATTTCAACCATTTTATTTCCTCTGCATCACTCACACCTGAGGCACAGACTCGTTTTTCCCTGTCCTAGCCCAGTGAAGGGTTCCTACAGGTGTATTTCAAGTAACTGCACTATAAGCAGCACTGAGAGCAGCTTTGGCTGCTCCCCACATTCAGCTACAAATCCCTATTTATAGCTGCTTGTGCTTTTGACAAGTTTTATTCATTCAGGCTGAATATTTTCTCTTCCAGGAGTTTATGTTAAACTGAAACAGTTTTCTTCCTCAAAAGTATCAGGTAAAACAGTTCAGCTTTTTCTGAAAAGCAATTAGAGAGAGTTGCCCATGTTGACAAAGTTGTGAAACCACTTTATTGGGAAAACTCCATGGTACCAGTTTAGAGCTTGCTTAGTAGAGGCACTGCAGAGATGCTGCTGGTTTTGATTCCAGTGACAACTGACTGTTTCTGGCATGTGACCAGCCACTGGGAAAAGATCTCTCTTTGCAATTCTCACTAGAGATCTGCAGCAATTCCCCAGGGTCTCTAGCCCTACCAAACACCTTCTAAAAGCAACAGCATCAGACTCGCCTTGCATTGCTCCTGCAGAGCCACTGAGATAGGAGACTGTTTTTCCTGCAAAGCCTGTATCCAGCCTGGAGACCATTTACTTGGACTGCAGAGGGCTGAAAACGTGTCTGAAGAGGCCATGTGAGTATGTGTTACAAGGGAGAGAAGGGATAATGGGAGCAGAAAGGAAAGCAGGCACAAAGAGGTAAGGGAGGGGGAAAAAAGATGAGCCAGGAAAAGATACATGGCAATATTCAGACCCCTGCTGCTGTTAGTGATCCAGTGGCAGTATCCAAAAAATCTGCTCCATTCACTGGTGTCCCCAGTGAGCACCCAGGAGCTGGACTGCAGCACAGGAATCAGAAAACCCCTGCCTTCCCCAGAGCAGCTCCACTTGCAAAAGCAGCTGTGCTTTCCATGAACCAGCCTGGCAGGAGCAAATGGACCCAAACCACAGAGGACTCCTACAGACTGACTGCTGCTTTTGTGGCTGCACAGGGAAGACCTGGCAGCACTGGAATACATCCACCCCCATGGAACAGCATCATATCCATGGATCACACTCACACTGCATGCCCAGGTTTGGAAAAGGGGCTGCTTGCACAGGCAGGGAGGCATGAGGTCTGCATGGTATCTAAAACACTCCCTAATCACAAAGAACTACCTTACCTGACAGCTTTTATGTGAAAAAAGGAGGAGATTATCCTCCTTTCATGCACAAGGCTCAGGTATCCTGAGTGTAATTTATTGAAACGTCCCTGGGAATCAAGTGTCCCAGTAAAAATTTACAAACAAAGCATAAAAGATGTGGAAGCCTGCTGTCTTGCTTTGATTGCTCTCTGTAAATAGTTTCATGTCACTAAACACTTGGTCCAGCAAGTCTGTTAATTTACAGAAGGAACCATGGTGGCTGTAACCTTATATTTGTGCAATTAGGGAATTAAGGATGCAACTTCTTGCTGTTGTCTTTGACAAGGATGCCAATAAGCAAACTTTAAAAAGAAAAGCCACCAACAAACAAATATTCAAAAATGCAGAGAAAGGGCACAGAAATCAATGTCTGTGAGACTGTCATTGGTTTTGGTGATCCTCCTTTCAACTCCATGCATCATCCCTAAAAATGGAACAAGCACTGATGAAAGCACAGGGGTAGGTAAGAGTCAGCTGGTCCCAATCTCAAACCTGAAAGAACTTCTTAAGGAATTTAAAACATTTTACTGGTATGGAGTTTGAGTTGAGAAGGGAGGGGGAAACAGAAACCTTTTACAAGCAAAGCTGCTCTCAATCAGGGCAAATGCTCAGTTGTGGGTTGTTGGGGTTTTTTCTTAAATATATTTGCTCAACTGAATTATATTTTATAAGTCATCATTTGGGGTCAGGTCGTCCCCCAGAAAAAACCTTTTGGAAATGCTTGGAGAGGCACATAATGTTTTGGTCGTGAGCATTTCTGGTAAATCGAGTATAAGTGGTAAGCAAAAGTCTGGTTTCAGAAGGAAATATGGGTACAATTTGTAAATAAATGCAGGGAAAAGATCACCTGAACCACTGGGAAATATAGCCTGAAGAGGATTGTTTCATATCAGAATTTTTTTTTATTTCTTACATAATTTATTTGTAATATGAAACTACTTGTAAAATTCAATTTAAGTCCATATTTTGTACTTAGGAGGGGGAAAAAATCAAATTGAATCCATGACTTTGAGATGAGAGGATGAAAAGAGGAGGAGTCATCCCACTGCTTTGATGGGGAAGGGGGACTGTGGACCTTCAGGACAGTAAAACAAAGTTTATGTGGGGAGATTGGTCCCTTTTCCAAAAACTTTTCCCATCCTTCAGTTACTTAAAGCACAGCTTACTGCATGGCAGTACTAAATACTCCAGGAAGAAGGTATTTCCTTTTTGAAAAAAATTTAATCTGACATTTTATCTACCCTGTCCCTTTGCTTCTGTCAGATTAAATAAAGCAATCCACAAATATGCCAAAGCCATCTCTAAATACAAAATAAATGGTAAAAAACTCCAACCTTCCTCACTTTTTTCTCTTAGGAAAAAGTCTGCTATTTTTAACATTCTCAAAAATAGCTTGTTCTTTTTAAATAAGAATGACATGAGTCTGTTAGCAATATAGTGAAGGATCAAAATAACATTCTTCAGAGCTGATATCCCTTCAGAGAAACTTTTTGATGTTTGTAATCAAATGCAACTCAATGCCAAACTTCTACTGCAACACAGAGAGAATCTGAAAGGAAACAATTCAAAAATTGGCAGCCAATTACTTCTTTTGTCAGCAGCCCTGTAAGTAAATTGTGCCCGTGCTATTACTGTTGGCATGAAATACCCAAAATTTTACTTCCAACAACTTTTATCTCTGTTGCTTTCCCGTACAAACATCTACAAATCCTTAAATTCTTCAAATTAAAAATGGACTGGTTCTTTCATCACATACGTTTGTGGTTCAGTTATGATAGGGTCCATCTGTGAAAAATAAAAATTAAAATCTGCAATAGCCAGTAAAGATTAGTGACTTACTTTAAATGGATTTCCTCTGCAAAGCTATTCTTTATATCTCATCTAAACAGATAATAAATGGAAAAAGCCAAAAAGCACATCAATAAAAAAATAAATCTGAAACTTGGCAGAATTATAAAAAATAATTACATTTTATCCTGTTTTGACCACGATTCAGACTCATCTATTGCCAGAAAACTAAAACCACAAACGTTCCAGCCTTCTTTAAGTCTCTAAGATATATTCACTTTGAATTGCATTGGCAACTTCCAAAAAATAAGCAGTAGCAAGAAAACAACACGATTTTGTAGTCTCCATCTCCACAGAAGTGAGCTTAAGTTCTGAGACTTAAAAGCTTGGCAAGCATCAATGATCCTGCACAGCTTCTCATGAAAGTTTTTGAAATATTGCACAAAAAACACAAGCAGCTTCTGCCTTGGGGATTTTGCCACAGGCTGTAACACAGCCCCAGCCTTTTGCAGGATGGGGCTGGAGCTGACAGGGAGTGACCACACCTTCCCACCTGACTGAGAGCCTTTGCCCCAGTGCCTCCAGCACTGGGGGGAAAACACATTGGGAACTTTGTTCAAGGCTTGTTACTTTCTGATGCTGCAACAAAACCAGTCCAGAGACTCTAGCTTGATTTACTCACAGGAAACAGGTATTTGCATTAAACTAAGAGGGTTTTATTCTTTTCTTGCTCTCCTTTAATGTTTGCACTGTGTATGTCTGATCCTATCATTAAACACAAAAAATAGCCCTTGTTTAATAACTAAGAGAAAAGTACCAGCCAGTATGGATAAAATTGCCAACCAAAAAAGACAGAGAGCTGCTGTTATTTCTGTATTTGAGTTATTGATTAAATGTAACATCCATAAAGCAGACATCAGAATTGCTATTCCACAAACATTCCTAGAGAAATAAAGACTTATTTCAAATGCCAATCACATACACTCCTGTGGTTAAAATGCAATTACACAAGTAAAAGCATCCAATATACCTACAAGCCAAGCAAAAACAAATCATGGGAAGCTGAACTGGGGAGTAAAAACAAAGGTAAGATTTTAAAAACATAATTTAAAAAAGGAAAGTGTCAATACAGACTGTTGTTTGTAAGTCATTGAAAAAACTTTCAGGTTACATGTAAATGTATTATTTATACTCAGCAAAAGGGCCCTTTTCCAAAATATGTCTCAGGGCAGGAGGTTGCTGCAGTGTTTTTTGAGGAACAGAGAAGCAGTGGAGTGGAGTTTACCTAAGTGGCTGCTGCCTGTCAAAGCTTCCTCCAGAAAGCAGCAGCTCACCCAAGTGCACTTTACTTGAGCAAAGCTTTTTTGTCTGCTTCGGTTTCGTTTCCTTGAATTGATAGCTCAGAGCTATGATGGAGAAGACACAAAAGGGCACTTCTCACAAGGGCCAGAAAGAAATAGATTTTATGAGATGGATGGAGTGAAACAAGGCAAGGCCTTGATGAACATATTGTGCTTCGGGCAACTTAATAAAACTCACATTACAAAAATCACTATAAATCATCTGCATGAGTTTAAACTCTTGCCCAAACCATCCATGCTGCATTACCCCATGGGCTGCTCTACCTCAGGGACAAAGAAAAACTCTGCCCCACTCACCAGCACCTATTACAGAGCAATAAACCCCTGCTCCCTTCTTTTGGTTATTGAGCATTTTTTAACTCTAATGATCTTGTTTAAGAGCCCTGAGCGGATCCAGGAGCCCCTCCCTTTGCAAATAGTCACCTGACAGCACACCAGAGCAGCTGTCTCCAGAATTAGGACAGAGACATCGAAACACACAGAGGCAAATTGATCCGATCGATCTCTCAGAGAGTTGAGAAGCACACAGTCCTCAGAGACCTTTATTATTTCACTCTGCAATGACAGGGCCCGGCAGTAAACTACAGAGGGCCAGTTTTATAAGCTGGGAGGGAAGTTATTATAGAACATTATAGAACTGTAGCTGTTCAGGGATCTTCCAGCTGGTTTAAATGATTTGGCTTCCTTACAAACACATTGAAAGGGGGAAAAAAAGGAAAACTTCTGAAGGTCAGCTGTGAGTGCTGAGGTACCCCATGAAGCAGAGTTACTAATTTATTCTCAAGCATTTAACATAAAGATGGGAACAGGGGGAATGCAGAGATAGAAAGGAGGTTACTGCATCCATTTGCAAATACGGATTAAGGAATACCTCACACGAACAAGCTAAATATAGAGAGGGACCAGAGAGCAACACTGAGCTCCCTAACCACCCTGAACTCCACTGACCACAGCAGGCAAACATTCAGGTATAAATTCTTATTTCCCCAGGAAAGTGCTGAACTGACCCTACTCTGCCCCAGCTCTAAAGGTAACTTTTACTTTTGAGGGAAATACCAGCAATTCCCAGAAATTCCTAAACAGAACAGGAGCTGATTCTTTGCCTCCTTCATTTGGTTTTCCTGTTTTATTACACAAGCTCAGCTATTATATGTGCCATACTGATAGTTTTGCAGGGAAGCAGCAACATTTCTATAATGCCTGGAGAGGAAAGAAGTGTTTGTTCCAGTTGAAACTTTTCAGTTATTTCGACCCAGATTTGCAAATAGCTTTGCCAGCCCCACACTGCACTTTTTAAGCTCCACAAGAAAAATACATGGAGTTGCACTGATCAGCCTTCAGTAAGCCAGGCTGTTGGGAGCAAGAAGGAAAATCTTAACAACTTCCTTTTCCTATGCCACCCCTGTGAAAAGTGTGACTGTTACTTAATCTAGCTCTTTTTCTACATTTCTTACTTAGACAATGTCCAAAATAGAAACAAAACATGTTGTCCACTGAGAAATGCTTTCTTTTCCTCTTGCATTTTGCAGCGGGGGTGTTGCAGATGGTTAGGGCTAATAAAAACCAATGTCATTTAAGCAAAGCCTTCTAGGATGTCCAGGTGTTTGGGTCTTTTTTTTTTTTTCCATTGAATCTAATAAATTTCCATTGAATCTAATAAATTAATTTTCACCCTGCTGGGAGTCAGCAGGAGCTTGCTCATGTTCCCTCCTTCCTCCACAGCCAGCAGGCCACCCTCTGCTTTGGCTACTTGCCCTCTGTGCCCTGTGGCAGTCCCTGGGCACAGAGAGAGGCTGATAGAGAGCTGTGGGGTTGCACCTGATGCAAACATGATCAGGATCCCTCCAGTGTCTGCCCCTCCAGTAACATCTGCAGAATGGGGACTGTGTTGTACAATATCACACCCTTTGCCTCAGCCAACCATCTCCCAGTTGCACACAAGCTCACTTAAAAACATCAAATGTGCCAGACACCTCATTTATTTCAATTACTCTTTCTCTCTTGCTGATCTGTCTTCCTGACTCCGCAAGGCTAGATCCGATAAAATTAATATCAGCACCCAGCAAGTTATGGTAAAGGAAGTCAAAACCCTACAGACCCCATTCCCCTCTCACTTCTGTCAACAGCTGGTTCTTGCTGACTTCACAGCAGGAACCATAACTTCTTTCACTTCCGTTATGATTATTTTTTAGAACAACTCTTGGTAGAGAGCCAGCATTTGATGAAGAATGAGACAATCCCACCGGGTGCTATCCATCAGTGTCCTGCCAGCATTTCTGGCACTGACCAAGCCAGCACTCAGGATTTACAATGCTCGAGTGAGCACATCACTGCTCAGGATCATCACCCCCCACCCAGGAGGGGATGCTCCCTCTCCAGCCCTCTCTGCTCTGCCTTGGACAGCAGTCAGTGGGAATATGACAGATCAATCTACTCTCTCAAAACAAAGCACTCCAAGCCACACTCTAAAATCCTGGAAGCTGTTAGAAACCCCTGCAAGAACAGTGGCAGAAGAGGGGGTATTCAGAAAGGCTGACTTTTGTCAAATGAGCACCCCCTGCACCCTTTTCGATCAGCAGTGAATGGGGAGCATGCAGAGCCATCCTCTGCTCTGAGTCGCCTTCTGAGGACCCTCTCTCACTCCATCAGCAACAGAGAGCTCATCTCCTGTGGACTCAGTTCCCTCAAACCCTACACTGCCCAGATGCATCTCAGGCTTGACAAAAATAATTAGAGCAACTACTGGAGAAAAACACCTTTTGGATCCGGTATTTCTCGTGTGCAAGAGTGCAAGACACTTTCACCTTTTTGGCAAACCCGCCTTTTACTTCACAGCAACTGATGCCAGCTTTGATGGAAAAACAGGTTGCTGAGCCTCAAAAAGCACAGGGCTCACTTTCCCTTTGCTGCTCTGTGGGGCAGTCAAAGGGACAGATTCATAAAAGGAAAAGCTTCTGTCATCTCAGAATACCAGCACACAGACAGGCTTCCTTTTAACAGGGAAAAAAATAAGATGACTACAAATAACGTTGATACGGTAACACATGCTTAAAATCAATAATGGGAAGGCCAGAGGAAGCTTATCCAGAATCCCAAGTGCCAGCCAGTCTTACAGCACTTTGGCAGAAGCAACTCTGGAAAAACAAGGTGGAGATACTTCCTTTACGGCTTGCAGCTTGTCTGTGTCAATGCAGTCACACCTCAGCCATCTGCTTCAGTCAAAACCCAGGGACCAAACAGTTCCTGATATGCTGAACGTGGACAGGCTCTTTGGGACCACACACCTCGGGTCTGAGGGGGAGCACCTGGCTGTCCCACAGCTGCTGAACCCCACCAGAGCATCCACCCCTCAATCACTGCTGAGTTCAGCACGAGCTGCACTGCTGGGCTTCTCCTCAGACACACATTTTGGTAACTGTCACCTCTGTGAATGTAGGCAAGCTGTCCACCCCCCAGTCTACCACACTACCTATTCAAGGGCCCTCCAAGAATATAGACCATGGTCATACTTCCCATCAGAAATTTTAAGGCCTTCACCTCCAGAATGGTAGAGTGGATTAAATCAAACAATCCACAGAAGTGCCTAGCACAAAAAAAAAAAAAAAATGGCAACACCACCACCACTGGAAATTAAATGGGAGGACATAGGACACAAAATTCCTTCCACTCTCTAAAAGAGCTAGTGTGTGTTCTTGGTACAACACACCTTCACCAGCAAGTAAACATTTTGTAACAAGCAGCTTTTCATCCCAAATGGCTTCCCTGCAATTTCCAGAAGCACCAGTTATGCAGCCTCCCAGATGTCCTCAAGCTGCTTCATGGACACTTTTAAAAGCAAGCATGTGGAAAATGCAGCGCTGTTCCCATGATGAAGCTAACCATTTTAGAAGAACCACAGATGTGACTCCTAACATTCCTAACACTGGCTTCCATAAGCGTATTTTGTCAGCAACTCAACCATGCCAAAAATATCCCCAAAACACTGCAAACACCTTTCTTACATTTGGGTCAACACTGAGAAGTGGGTGACCTCTTCCCCAGTTTTGTCCTGATTTACATCTCAGCACTGTGCTAACAATGTCAAACAGAGACCTGCTTCAAAGCATTAACAGTGGAGACCAGGAAAAAGGGCTTTCCCAGTCAGTCGGATCTGGACACACTCAGGATCTTTACCCTGCTGTGGACTGAAAGTGATCCAGAAGGTTTCGTGGTTTCCAGTCCTTTAACTGCTTAAGAAAAGGACATGCTCCATCTTTTAAGAGAGCAGCTGACACATTTTAAAGCTTCCTTTTCATTTATATCACGAGAATAGAGAATGGGAAGGCTCTGTAAGGAAGTACGGGTTTGACAATGAACTAGTGCAATATGAACATTGTTCCTAAGATTTCCCACCTTCGGGAAGAAAGACACCAGATACCATTTACTAAAAAAAAAAAAATTAAAAAAAAAATTAAAAAATATATATGCGCTTTTATGAGACTGAAGTTTCAGATTACATGAATTAAAGAAAAGCAGGGGTTTTTTTACCCCACTAAGTCTGGGGTTTTAATCTGTCTATTTCTAAACTCAAAAACCTGTTTGATTATTTTTTTTCCTAGACTCCAAGGCATACACATTTCTCCAGGAGACTGAACCACTGCCAAAACCACACTGCTCTTCAAGGATCTTAACATGCTTTGCAAAAACATTAATTAAAACTCACACAGCAAGAAGAAGGGAGTAAGGCAGGATCTTTAATTTCACAGCAAGGAAAATTTCACCACCAAAAATAAAAGGACAAAAAGATTTGACAACTTACCAACCATCTCAGAGAAAGTTTGTTGCAGAGAACAGCAGAGGGGATGCTGGGAGGGCAGAGAAGTGCAGGAAGAACAGTAAAACCCATGATTTTATCTCTTGGCAGTGCTTTTTGCTAGACTCTGCTCCTATTATGCAACATTAAGTTGGTTGAGATTGAAAACGGTGATTCAAGAGTCGGTTTCCTTACTCCTGGCCCTCCTCTGCTTTCTCACCACACCTACACAATCGCTACATCCAAAAAAAGCCATCCTCACCATCCCAAACAAAGCAGTTGCTAATTATCGTCTCTCATTACAAGGACGCCTCATCTGCACTTCTTTTGAGATTTATCACTCAGCCATTATTCCTCTCTGCAGCATGATTTCCCACTCAAGTGTGGCAAAATAAGGCAATAGCTATTTAATGGTCTGTGTGTATTAATTTCTTAGTGTCTTCTGGGAAGATGGTACCTAATCCATAAATACACATCCATTTGCTTAACAAATTTGTGGACAAAAAAGTAGAGCTAAAGGGGCAATTCGATTTCTACTGAATTTTACACACTCATTACTTCATAATGCATCAACACCATTCAATCAAAGTGAACTAAGGTTAGGAAAGCCCTTAATACATCGTTACCACAATGGCAGGGCTAGAAAGGAAAATACAGGGGCTTGTTGACATCAGACATAATTTGCTGCTTTTGCAATTATATCCCTTAGAAAAAGTTCAAAAGCAGGTTCTTGGAGACTGTTCAGTACTTCTGCAGACAGAAAGGACAGCCTGAAACGCTGTGAGTTCAGCAGAACAACGATGCTTTCCTGAAGGCAGCAGGTCAGGGAACACTGTGATTCTCTATCACAGGAGGCTGGCACACATCCTAAGCAAAGGTTCTATCCACTTGAGCCACCCCAGAGCAAGCTCAGCATGTGGGCAGGGAGAAGAAATAAAGCAGGTGAAAGTAGGGAGCAGAGCTGCTTGGACTCTGTTTCTTAACATAAATAGCTCCATATAATACATTTTACTGAACAAGAACACCAGAAGAGTAAAGAAGAAGTCTGTAACCCCTCGCACTTGTCCATTTTCAGCTCTTTGGACCTCAGTACATAACTGATTCAGAGCAGACAGTTTGGCATCCATGCATGAAGTCATCTACTGCCTGACACCAAAGGCTCCTCTTTCTAACAGTGTTGAGTCTTCACATCAGGTCAAGAGACTGTACCACCCAGTCTATTTTTGTTGCAGCAAAGAATGTTTTCAGATCAAATTTGTTTCCAAAACAAAGGAATTCACCTCCCAAAGCCTGCCAGGGAGAGGGGAGGACAACATTCCTTCCTCTGCTCTCAGGAAATTACTTACCCAACTACTAGGAGGTGTTAAGACGACTGAGTCTCTTCCTGATGGCAATACTGAAAGGTGTCAAATGCCTTCGTATCACACTGCTGTCAGAGCATGGTGAGGGAGCCGAGCACCACACATAAAAGCTCATGCAGAAAGTTTATTTTGTCTCCTCTGATCCAGAAACACTTCAGTCCACTAATATATGCAGCTCCAAGTTATTTCCTCTCTGGCTTTTTTTCCTTTAGCTAAAAGGAATTGGTACCACGGGTGCCTCTTAGTCTGAGCTGCAGAGCCACTCGCCTGAAGCTGATGCTCAGCAGCTGATGGACAGAACAACCCCGCCCACAGAGGACTTCCCTCATCCTGCAGCAACTTGAACTCCAGCCCATCCAACAGCAGCTGCTGAATTGTCTCACATGTCCACGGAGGACACCTGCAGCCAAGGAAAGACCCCAGCTTCCCCTCATGGCAGAAGACAAGGCAGTGAGCCCTCCGGCTGGGCCAAGTGTGGGGATGACTCTGTCTACACAACTTCCAAGGAGGACAGAGATGAAAGAAGTGCACACCCTTCCCCTGGAGTTTTAGCATCCCTTTCAGACTGTCCAGTCAAAAAGGAGCAAATCACTCTTGTCCAACAAAAGGCAATCTTTCTATGGAACTTAGTGGATAGAAATTCATGGCAAAGACAGAAAAAAAGCCAGATGTCTCTCTGGGAAGACAACCCTCTGGGAAGTAGATGTATACCACCAGGAAAGGAAAGACAATGATCCTTTTCTTAAACTATGATTACATTATCTCTGCTTACAGGTTAAATAATATTCACAATCATTTGGACTCTGACATAACAAGCAAGCAGCACCCAATCACCATGGCAAAGGAAGCCGATCCAACACACTCATGGAAAGGGAGCTGGGGTCTCCAAAAGGCTTGATAGAATGAGACCAAAGTCTGTGGGAGAGTCCAGAAGAAAACAAGAAGCAGCAGTTTCTTCACTAACATGTGGGGAAAGTGTTGATATTTACCTTTTCGGTCCAGTTTTGTTTCATTTCGGTCCAACTTGTTTCAGACTTAGACGTGTTTTGCACTAGTGTACAACAAGGGATAAGCACGAGCCACTATACAAAATAGCTCAACTTCATTTTTCCTGCATGCCAGTTACCAAGATGATGCAGGAGACTCTCTACTGCTTTACTCACCTATAAAAGGACCTTAAATATACCTGATGGGGATCCTGATGGCATTTTTTTCATCCCTCACATTTGCAGTTGCTGATGTCTTTTGTTCTGTGCTTTCTCAAAATGGCTGCAAATCAGAATGAAAAGCTTAAGTTTCTGAAACTGCTGAGATTCTAATGGCACTTTTCCAAAGGACATAAAAATGAAAACAAGCAAGCACTCCAAACACACACTTTTCTTTGGCAAGAGCAAAGGCAGCTCCTCTGGAGAGTCTCAGCCATTGTCACTGCACAAAACCTGTCTAGACAAAGCCAATAAGAAGGTTAGTATGTTATTCAGTAACAAGAAATGGCAAACCAGTGTCCCCTCCCCAGAAACACTTACAAAATAAAGAGTTGCTGCTGGACTCTCAGACTTTAACCCCAGTTTCATACCTGGACAATCTCTCTAGTTCTGTGTGCCCACACATTAACAGGCAGGCAGGAAAATGAAGGAGGATAAAAGAGATGCACAAACTCAAGGCTTAAGTGGGCAAAAATTGGCCATCGAGGCCTTTAGGCAAGGAAAAGAAAGCTTTGCAGGCAAGCTTGTCAGACAAATAGCCTTCCAAGGGGAGCCTTGGAGACAGTCCAACTGGACACACAGAAGAACTGAGCTGGTCTATGAAAGGAATTACATAACTGGCTGTGCATGATAAGAGGTTCTATGTCTGAAAAGCCAAAAAGTCCCTTACCACCTGATGTTCATTTGACAGAAGTGACTGTTTGCAGATTATCTTCTGGATTGTGTTGGTTTTCCTTAGGTTTGGGGCTTTTTCTCAGGGAATACATCTCCCTTCTTGCTAAAGCCACAGCAAGTCGCAGCAGAGAAGCAGTCCAAGAAAATTAGCATTAACAGATTGGAAAAGGCCCTTAAAATCAATGATCTAAAATTCACCAAGCATGGTTTAAGAAGGTGAGAAGAATCTCAAGAGGCAGGTTTAAGGAGCTGGTGAGATCTGCACTGCTCACCACCACTTTCTCTAAGCTTGCAGCCTTATCGTGAGGATACTGGAGATGTGGGAACCTCATCTGTGCTGAACAGGAACAGAACTACAGCAATCAACACCAGCTGTTCTGCTGCAATGACCCAGTAATCATCATGATTATGTGTCCCACTTACTGGGTGACTCTGCTAGGGGGATTAGCAGATCCTGTCGTCACACTAAGCTCTGCTCAAAAAAGCATTAAATGTAAGATCCAAAACGTTCAATATAATTTCCTGCTTAAGTACCTTTTGGGGTGCCCAAGAGAAGACAATTCCTAACTGGCAGAGAGCATTACCCTGTCAGTGATTGCACTGGGAATCCCACATCTCAAAAGCAGGCCCTGGGAGCACCATCTGGACTCGCTCAAGAGCCCAGTTGAAAAGGCTTTGCTAAATCCTTTGACACCGTCTCCCCAGAGCATTTCTCTGGAGAAACTGGCAGCCCATGGTCTGGACAGGTGCAGTGTTCGTGGGGTAAAAATCTGGCTGATGGCTGGGCCCAGAGAGGGTGGTGAGTGGAGGTACATCCAGCTGGGGACTGGTAACTGGTCAGCTCTGTTTAATACCTTTATCAATGATCTGGACAAGGGCATCAAGTGCTCCCTCTGTCAGTTTACAGAGAACACCAAGTTTTGAGGGAGTGTTGATCTACAAAGGCAGGAAGGCTCTGCAAGAGGGATCAGGACAGGCTGGATCAAAGGGCTGAGACCAACTGTGAGATACAACAAGTTCAAATGCTGGGTCCTGCTCTTGGGTCACAACAACCCCTGCTGAGTGCAGCTTGTACTGAGCTGGGGGGGTCGGTCTCTTCTGCCAGGTAATAAGTGATAAGACAACAGGAAATGCTCTCAAATTGTGCCAGAGAAGGTTTAGATTGAATATTAGGAAAAATTATTTCACTGAAAGTATGGTCAAGCATTGGTACAGACTGCCCAGAAAAGCAGTAAAACCCCAGTCCTGGAAGTGTTCAAAAGACACTCCGGGGTTATACTTTAGTGGTGAACATGGTGGTGCTGGATTAATAATGGTTGGACTCCATGATTTTGAGGGTCCTTTTAAACCATAATGATTCTATGAAATCTTCATGTCCTGACAGAATTACCAGGGGAACAAGAACACACTGAATCACCACAATAAATTAACATCAGCAATCACAAACTCTGGTGTCCTCCCATAGAACTTTTTGTCAAAACCTCTGCCTTGAGTTTGATATGGAAACAGCTCCCTTTTTCAAGCTCTCACACATGTTTTTCCTTCATTAATACTTTTCTAAGTAAGATACTGGATATAAGGTCTGCCACCTATTAAAATATAATCTTTGAAGGCAGAAAACACTTCCAGAAATTATCTTAAGAATCTTACTGAACTTTATCAAATCTTGAGTCATCATTCTTTTCATACAAGTGTGCACTTCATTACTTGGTAATGGAACAATAATTACTCTTCAGTTATGCAAGGTGCACCTCTAATTTGTAAGGGGTTTCTGGAGAGGTAATGACAGACACTTAAAAAAAATTAAATATGAGAATATGAAAAGTCATTACGTAAAAGCTAATGGTAACCACAGAATAGTCTGACAGCTGGGTCACAGTCTCAGCTGGTAAAAAGGCACAATGCAGACGTTCTGTTCTGTCTTATGCAGTTTTACACTGAACCTGAAGCCAAATTAATCACGTTATTTTGCACTTTAATCTAACTGGATCTCAGAAATGAAGCATCATCTGCATAGGTCAACACCTGACATCCCTGCTTTCCTGACAGCTTCCTACACACTCTAGGTAAGGCTGTCAGCAACTCAGCAGAAGGCATTTTTACCCTCTGAAACTATTGCTTCCCAATTAGAAAACATACTGGGTGTGAAATAAAGGTATCAATCTATGTGTTTTCTGGTTTCTAAAAGTAAATTCAATGTAAAACCTGCCAGGAACAGAGACAATTGTGAGGGAAAATTTTGTGTTAAAAGGGACGATGATCCTAAATCTTCTCCACTCCTTTATCTTCAACTTTACCACTGTGAGCAGGGGCTCAGTGCAGCATTTCACAGACCACGTGTTCACTCACAGCCCTTCCAGACAAAATGCCAACTCCAGACTTTGAGCACTTGTGTTTGCCACATGCGTGGCAGCGCTCCTAAGATGGGGAGCAGCACACCATCCAAATGTCATCTGTGTGTGCAGATGCAAGATCAAGTGCACCTCCTCATATGACTAATTTTCCAATTAAGATTGAAACTGTTGTGCTAAAAACACAACAAGCACATGGGAAGAGCTTGTTCTTGCTCCATAGGGATTTATTATCAAAGATACGCTAATTTTACTCTAATCTAGTTGGTTTTACTCAGCAAAGCTTTTACAATATGTCAATTTTGCGCTGCAAAACATAACTGTATTTTACTGCCTTCAAACAATTTGGTATGACATCCAAAGGAAAAAAAATTAAAATAAAAACAACAAAACAAACAAAGACTGGCAATGCTTGGAAAGCTTGCTTCACCCACTCTCTCCACCCACTGATCTCCATGCCAGTGCAGACATATTATTAGCAGGACCCAGATATCTAATCTGAGACTTGTTCCAATCCAAATACAAAAACTGCATCACGACAGCAGCTGCTGAGTACCTGTACCCAGAGGAAGCCCAGCCTCTAGTCTGTCTGGAAGAACGATAAAACAACATTCACAGGCTGCAAAACTTTCAGCAAGGAGAGCCCGATTTAATCTACTGGAAAAAGACATAATGAGATGCAGTTCTTGGCAGCTGAAATTAGATAGATTAGACCAGAAATAGGCACATTTTTAACAGCAAGAACAGCACACTGCTGCAACCATCCACCGAAGGATTATTTCAAATACTCCCTCACATCAAGTCTTTAAAGTCAGGGCTTCTGACAGATGTGTGACACAGCTCACAGAGAAATGCAGGCTTCATGCAATAATTCTTACTTGTCTCTTGCACCATGCTCTGTTTCAGTTTAGATGATCATAAATGGTCCCTCTTAAAAATCTACAGTGATGCTCAAGTAATGGTAAAAATTACTTCAAGAGTCGCAGCTCTGCATAACCCAGAGAGATCACAAACTGTGTTGCAGTTCTGCACCAATAGCCTGTGTCATTTCCATCCCATACAAACTGGCTGAGGGCCACAGACAGAGCTGGGCTGGACAGCTGGCAGTCAGGAATCAAATTTAGTCCCTTGCTCTTGGGTTAGCAGAAGCTGAAAGAACTGTAAAAAAACTATGTACCTTGAAGGAGAACTTCCCCCCTAAAACATCAGCTGCCTAAGGTGTCAAGGACTTTGAAAAGAAAGAAAGAAAAACTGGTCTAATTCACATTTCCCAGCAGAGAGTTGCTACATTGTGATCTTTATAAAAAAAGGCACAGGAAGAACGACTCTCTTCCCTAAATAACTGAGCAAATCTAAAATAGTTAATCCTAGAAACATTCTCAAAAGATTAGCCATGGCTCAACTAACTTTAACAATGATAATTTTTAATTTAATTTAAAGTTGAATATCCTTGTGCAATAATGGCAGAGATGAAGGACTATTAGGGAATAATCTTGTTTATGGATCAGTGAACTCAGAAAATTGCCAAGGCACTGTGAAACACATTCCTTATTCACACCTCATAATTAACTGAGTGTTCTGCTGCAATATTAAAGTCATCTTCACTATGAGAAAGCTGCTCATTTGGGCTGGTAGGCCACTAAGGGGGTCTCATTCGGTTCTGGCATTTCCAAACTCCCAGGAAAAAGCACCTTTAATCCATAAAAATGCCAGACTCCCAAAGTGTAAGGGAAGGCAGAGAAAGCCTTTGGACCATGACAAAAGCACAGCTTGTGCAGAGAAAAAAACCCACTTCTCTCTTCCCCTAAAGACACCTGGGAGCATTTCTCTTTTAAAGGCAATTGAAAGAAGAAAATATAGTTCTCTTAATTAATTCACACTGAAAGGCACTTTTGATGGAGTCAAGAGGCCAAATCAGATCAAAGTAAATAATGCAACAAATAGTGACATGAAAGCCCTGGGACAGCAGTTATCACGGCTTGCACTGTCTAGATCTTAGCACTCAGAAGTGGCAAATGCTGGGGCTTTCAGCTTCCAGGAAAGCAGGGGATGAATGGGGGGCTCTATCCTTTCAGCAAATTTTAAGGAAGAAATTGTCAGTTTACTGGGGGAAAGACTTTTGTTGAGGTAGATCTGCTTAAGATTAGAAAATTCTGGATTCAGTCTCTGCTTTATGTTAGATTTTATGTTTGTGAATTTGGGCAAATGCTCAAACTTTCTGCCCTTTGTTTTAGAGAGGTAGCACTTCCCCTTTACTGAGCATAGACACAAGGGTATTCTGCCCCTCTACTCAGCCCACAAGCTTTGTCCAAGCCAAGGTTTCTTTAAGTATTACTGATCCCCAAACAGCAGTTAAGAAGAGAAGGATATATTGTAAACCCACATCAAGGTAACTGAGACCCAGATACAGCAGCTACAGACTCCAGTTGTGCCATCTCTGGGCCCAAAATCAGTGAGGCCCCTCTTAGCTTAGTTCAGCATCTTGCTCCAGCCTTTCCCTTGTAATGGGGAACAGGCCAGGCAGATGCAGCCAAAGCCAGTACACACAAAAGAAAATACAGTAATAAAAGATACTCAGATTTTTCCAGTACATATTACCTAAACAGACTCCAGTCAAAACAAAAGAGCAAACAATAAAGAATGATGTGATGTCATAAATCAGCACCAAAAAAACAAAAATGGAGCTCGTTTAAAACAGAAGTAATAATACAATGAATAAAAACCCAAGTCCCAGCATCTGGAGTACTGCACGTTATTCTGAGACCTTTCCTTCCTCTGTCCATTTCTCAAAGGATCTAATAGAGATCAAAGAGGTACAGGAAAGGGTAATAAGATTCATCAGATACATGGAATGGTGTCTGCTTGACGAGAGAGTAGAGTCAAGAGAACAGGGCTCTCCACCCTGGGAAGGAAGTACACATAGAGATACTATAAAATTATGAAGGGCCTGGGGAAAGGAACCAGCAAAATTACTTTCTGCTTCTTATCGCACAAAGTCAAAGGGCTCCCAATGAAACGATCAGGTTTCAGGCAAACAAAAAGATTCCTTTACATGCTGTGTAATTAAAACCACCAAACTCACTGCGACAAGAGGCCCTCAAAGTCAGAGGAGAGAGGGTTCTATAAAGGAAATTGGGCAACTCCACAGAGGAGAGGTCCACCGAGAGTCTTAAACACAGTGCTCTAGATACAGCATCCAGATCAATGCCTGGCACAGGTTCAGCAGCCACAGTAAGGAAAGATAACCCTGTCCTGGCCCCACTCCCATTCTTCTCTTCTCTGTAAGCATCCAGTAATGACCACAGGCAGAACACAGAGCTAGATGGACTGCTGGTTTGATACTGTGCTCCCACAATGTTCTTCTATTATGTTAAATATACCAATAGGAGCTCAACAGACAAATCCTACCTTAAAGTAAAAGGAATTCTTTGTTGGTTTGGTTTTTTTTTCCCTTGAAGAAATATCATGCAAAAATCCCTCTGTTTATATTAATGCATAGCACTAGACCAAATGCACAAACAAATGCCTTCCAGGTGGAAAGCTATCCATCATCTCCAAAACCTTGTATGGGCAGTGAATGAAGGAATTTCATTTTCCATAATGAGTAATTCCATGATGGAGATACCATTCAGGACCATAGGCAGGGTCATGATAGTGCATCCACAGCATGTCAGCCAAGATCAGCAAAGGAATGCTGATCATAACAGATTGATTAGAAAGACCAGCATTAGCAGCCATTTAGAACACAGACCAGGTGACAGCTTTCTAAAATAATACTTCCTGACACTTCTACCAAAACCATTTGGATTGTAAGCAATTCATCTGCTGAAATGAATGGCTGACATAATTAACAGTGGAGAGAACAGGGGAGAAGAGGGAGAACAACAACAACAAATTAATTGAGTTTACTACCGGAAAACAAAAGAAACATCTCTGCTTCAAACATTTACAGATAACTCAGAGGTGCAGCGATACAAGCTGCTGTCATGAGATTAGGCAGAGATTACAGTAAATGCAATCAAATCAGCCAACGCCAAAATATCCCAAGAGAACCCAAGGCCAACATTTTAGACCAGCTTGGTCTCTTCAGAAATTCCTAAAATGGTCTTGTAGGAACTGTGTTACAGTGGTGTATGGGGGGGATAAAACTGTGTTTTATGGGAAGGATATAAAGGTAATGTTCCATCTCCCTTCCACCTCTAACTGATAATTATTCTTTCCCTGAATTTTATTTTGAACAATCAGCGGAAAACTTTCTTGTAAAGCTTTTCCTGCTAATTTTCCTCTTTGGAAGAACACCCAGAGGGTTTGTTGGCACCCTTCACAGATTAAATGGAGCTGTACTTTTTTCAATACTTTTTATGTTAGCACGACAAAAGTGCAACCATAGTTAGTTTCAAAGTACTAATTTTATGTTTAATATTTCCTTACTCTAGAGCTGATTTGCAAAACCAAGGGATTTCACAGGTCACAAAAGGAGAGATTTGAGCACACTTAGCAGAGTTTCTACAGCAGACATGCTGCCAACCAAAGCTTTAAACAGAGAGAATAACTGCATTATCCACATGGCAAAAGAATGATACTTTCTCAAGACAACCAAACCTAACTTTTAGAAAGGAGGTTAAAAATAAAATCAAAACAACCAGCACAGCATATTCCAGTGGAAGATTATCACTTAAACCACACCATGATCAGTTGTGGCAGGCAATGAGAATTCATAAAGCCAAGCAGGGTGTTGCCAGATGCTGCGAGACCTGTCAGACCTGGGAAGCAAACACCCAACAGCAACATTCCAACAGCCCAAGCACAAACCTTGCCTTTCACAGCTTACTTTGGCCAATATCTGAATTTTAGCACGGATGTTTGGGAATGTGGAATGCATTTACAAGAGTCCCTTCTGCACTGCAGTTTCCTGGATATTCACATTCTGGAAATTGCTTAAAAGAATAGAAACAAAAAATCTGCATTTCAAAGATCAAGAGAGAAAAGTGTGTTCCAGTATTTCCAAGCCAAGTGGAAGATTAAGGTTTTTAATGCACTCGATGGAAAAGAATATTGGGATAACTGCATTAAAAATGTGAAAGAGGATTTATTACTCTACTTTAGATTAAGTTGAAGATTAAGTTTCTAGTCAGGGAAGAATCTGTTCATCTTGGAAAGCATACAGGGAGGATGGGAGAAGCATTTACACATGCTAGCAGATTTTTTTTTTAGTCTTCTTAAACCAAATATTAAATCTCAACAGCTATTTCATATTAAAAAAATCAAAGTAACGCTTATCACACAACTGAAACCATCCTGCTAAAGTCGCACTTGATGAGATTGGTGTCCTCATGGTTTGAGCAAATGATTGTTCGTATCAGCATGTGAACACTTAAAGCCAAGTAACTTAGTCATGAGAGTCTGCTGTCCTTCCCTTAATACATGCTGTGATTACCAGGTTCACAGAGGAGACATGGACCAGCTTGGAAAGCACCAGTCATTAATGAGCTAGGCAGTTACAGCTCAGTCCTTCACTCCTGAGAACAGCCTAAAAGTTTCCACAAAGATGTCAAAAAATGTGCCAGGAAGTCAAAGCATAAGAGAGAAATTGTTCAATTAGATTTGCTATCCAGGGAAATACCTGCAATAATCTGGGTATCATCCATCTTCAGGTGTTGTGGTTGGGTTTGGTTTTTTTTGGTTTTTTTTATTTCCTGGGTGACTGAAATACTGTTCTGTGCCAAACTAACCCAGATTTACTGCAAAGAAAATGACCTGGCAAGCCATTAGGGCTTGTTCTTGTTCCTCAGCCGCTGTTAATTCTTTGACACTGGTTTACAGGGCTTTCAGAGAAAGCCAATGAACACGGGCATGCTGCTGTTTCAAACACTGGTTTAATGAGACTGCCATGAACTGTGAATAGAAAGGCAGGCCTGTGAAGTAAAGGGAATGAACAGAGACTCCTGTGAGTCAGCTCTGGGACACACAGGCTGCACCTACAAATTGGGGATTTCCAATTAGCAGCACAGGGAACAGAAGAGGCTGATGTACAATGAAGTGACTGCAACTACAGGGCTTAAACGCAACTCCCATTAATGAGAGGAAAAATCCCTCTCCCTCTGCACACAAATGAATAAGTGATCGGCATCTTTCAGAAGATGGGGAAAAGAGAAACCCAAACCCGCCAAAACCAGTCATTAACTTTTCCTCCTGATTCTGTTTTGTGCAGCACTGCTCTTTGTCCCAGGCACAGTTTCCACAAAAATGCATTTCCTTGAACTAAATGGAAGTCTGAAGAGTCTTTAAAAGACTAAATCATCTTCTCTAAAAAGAAAAAAAACAAACAAAAAAGCTACAACATGTTAAGTCATAATCAGCTAAGAAAAATAACATCAGATTCAATCTTGTTCCTTTTTTTCTGACATTCAATGTACATGAAGGCAGTTTATTTGCTGCTTACTGAAATAAACAGATCTTCTTGGTACTGTCACATATAAATAGTCCAGGAGGAATTATTTACTTTCCACTTCCCTCTAGGAAGTATTTAAAAAGAGGAAGAGAGGTGTTTTTATGTACTGTAAGAAAAGTGCTATCCAGAACAGTGGCTGAAACTCGGATCCAACAAAGGGTGTCAAATTCAAAACCAACCCTCTTCTATTCAAACAAGTGCATGCACAAGTGCCTACTTTTCCAGCCGCAAGCAAGCCAAGGTTGAGATCAGCTGTGGCTCCATGCCACACCAAGCACCAGAGCAGAGCAGGCTCCTGACTTCTGCCTAGCTCTCCACACTCCCTCCTCCAAGAGCCCAGGCAGCAAGCACAGGGAAAACTCCCAAGTTAGCTACAAGGCAGAGAGCTGAGCCCCCAAAGCTGGAGAAATCAGGCCAAAAAGGAGCTGGGGTTTGCAGCACAGGGAGCAGAAATGTGTGCAGAGGGGAGAAGGAGATAAGCAAAGACAGTGCTAAGAGCTGAAAGAATCCAGAGGCACCTTGCCCCCATGCTGTACAAAGCTCCCACAGTAGAAGACTGAAGATGGGAGGAGTGGGGAGCACATGGAACAATACAAGGACACAGATCAGGGCCCTTGAATTGGCTGGGCAAGGGCTTAGAGGACAGGAGTGCAGGAGGGACCTTGGCAGAGAGACTAACACAGTATCTCTTGAGGAAAGCATCAAGATCCAAAAGGCAAAGCATGAGGAGCAAAGACTGGAAGCAATTAAATGACTAAGGAAGAGCAAACAAGACAAGAGATGAGGACAGACCGCAGCAAGTGAAGCAGGACAACAAACTGGGGAGAGGGGAAGGGAAGGGCTGCCAGAAGAAGCTGCACATGTCGGCCCGGGTTCATTCCTCTCTGAGTCTGGAAGGGAATGTCATATCATTGTGCCTCCTCTGCCTCCAAGTATCTAAAGGAAAAGGTTCCTCATCCCTCAATGCAGAATCCTATAGAGCACAGTCTACTGCTGCCACCAGCTAGTCTGCTTGCTCAACCAGCAATGTCCATGAAGTGAATACAAAGGCAAATCCGACTCTTAACATCCATATGGTTCCCCACTACAAAATTTCTGGCTATTCACTTTGCTTGTTCTGAATAGTAAGGAAGTTACACATCCAGAAACTATGCCAAAAGTCCTTTAAAAGATTACAGACTGAAGCAACAAACTGCAAGGAAATGCCACCACTTGGAAATCTGTACACAGAGGAATTATTGAGAAGTTGTAAATCTGTCTCAGAGCAAGACTTGAATAACATGAAGTAAATAAGGCATGGGGCAATGTTCTGGACTAGGAAGAAACAAAATATTGAATAGTTACTCATTAAGTGAGCACCATCCATTCTGGGCAGTGAATCGAGCAGGGATTGTGCAAAAAATAAAGAAAAAGCTATGAGATACTGTAATTAAAGATTTTCACAATATAAACACACAATGAGGCTAAAATTAAATCAGGTCTTTCTTACCTGGTGAGGCACAATTTTGCAGCACAATGAAGCCTAAACAAGTCTTTTTCTGCATGCATGCAAGCAACCTTAGCCATCACCACACCAAAGTAGTGCTGTTCTTAACTAAACTTCAGTCTGCAAGCAATGAGCTCAGTTACTTGTACTGAAACAGCACTTGAAAATTTCAAAACTTAAGATGGATAATGGCACAAGCATGCCTAAGAGAGAATCCTTGGCTTTGTTTCTTTCTCTGGGAAGAGGGGGGGAGGGCACAGAAGTCTTAAAACCACCAGCACATCACACAAACGGAGGAGGAAAAGCTGCATGCATTACAATGCCTCATCTTCCAGCACGTGCCATGGGATCAGAGAGATGTAATTATTTTCCCAAGATTACACAAGGGTTCTCTGGAAGATAGTTGCAGGACAGAGTGTGTAAATCCTTGGCTGAATCCAAGGCTGTAAGCATGGGGCATCCACATCTCTCATGTTCCTAGACTCTAGCAAAGCCTTCTGGTGGCCCCAGGTACCATCTGTGCCTGACAATAAACATTGCCACTGACAGCAGGGGAATTCATGGCCTTCAGAAAGATTCACTCAACATTTCCTGCACAGACTATATAGATACAGCAGCAGAGAGAGCTACTGCTCAGACTCTCAATAGAAAAACCATCTTCAGAAGTGAGTTCAGAGAATAAAACACACGCCAAACCCACCTCTGCAATCCACCTCCCTAGAGGCAGACAAACTTCATTCATAACTTAAGCTTACTAAATAGCAAGAATGGCAGAGCCTTAACAAACCTGCTAGAATTCAGAAAACTTGCAACACCACAGAAGCAGCATCCTACGGAGCCCAGGATAGCAATGACACTTACCTAATGTGCCACCTCTCAGCACACAGTGTGCCTCCCTAGGCCTTAGGACACATGGCCCTACTTGCCTTCTGGAGCAAACTTGTGTTCTCCTAATCTCAGTTCCATTTTAAATATCAATTAGGGGGAAAAAAGAAACCAGGCTATAGCCAGTGACAATGCAGCACTTCCTTTTCTCTGCTTTCACACAGAGGCAATCCAACACCAACCTCTGCTCAGAGCATCACTGAGCTTGATCCTTTATTTGCAAAATCTCACAACCCTGAGGACATCACCAGTGAGAGAAGAAAGGAAAAGCTTAGGCTGGCTCTATTGCTTAATGTTCCACATTACTCATTCTGCTATCCTAAAGAAGAAAAGCATTTTGACTGCTAGGCTCCCAGACCTTTTTCACCACAGACTGAATCTCAAACTGTCCTGGAATTTCTCCAGCAGCTTTAGCTGTTTTGGTGTTTGTAAAGCCCTTTAACACTTCCTTGTTATTTTGCTGTTGCACGGCAAGGAACTTTCAGGCCAGAGAAAAGCAGCCAGGTTTTCTGCCTTATTTTGGTCAGGGCCAAACATACAACATAAATAAGTTATCTTATTGCTTTCGCAGAGGCACACATTGCTTTTTCCCATTGTGCTTTGCATATGAAAGCAACCACCACTGACCTCCAGGGTAAGTGCAACTAAGAAAAATTTAAAAGTTTAAGAAAATTGTACCACATCTAATAGAAAGTCAGTCTTCCATGCACTTTTATAAGCCAGGCAGTTTCATACTCACACTTTCCTGTCAAACATCCTCTAACAAATTCAAGAAAAGGTGAAGTTTGCACACATGATGCAAATTTCCCAACTGGGAAACTGGTCACAATTCTGTCTGTATCAGTTACAAATCTAGGGCACAGCACTGCACTGTGTGGCCAGGGGAAGGAACAGGAATTCAGCTGAAACTTCTGCTTTTTGAACAGCAATTTCATGTTTAAGCAGAAATGTGCTATACTATCACATTAGTCAAAAAAGAAAAAACAATTTAAAAATCATTGCTAAACAAGGATTGGAAATTGAAGCAACCAGTGAGGAAAAGCCAAGCAAGAGCCAGGAAGCCACACACTGTATGTGCCAGAGCTTTCCCTCCACCTCTCCCACTGCTCTTCCCTCATGCTGAAGGACAGCATCTGTTTCAGCTCAAACCCTGACCACGCACACTGCACAGGGACTCAGGGAAGATGTGTAATGACCTCAACATATTTTCCCTTATAGTCTATCAAACTTTGGGCCAGCACAGACATCCCTGGAATGGACCACATTCTGGAGCGTATCCTTCTTCTTTCCCTTGCTACTGTAAGAGGAAACAACAGCCCTGCCAGTTTAGTCATCAGATCACATTTATCCCTGCTACAGCCTTTAGGATTTCATTGGATTTTGGATCAATGGGGTTTTGGGCCTGGTTCCCACAATGCTAATGAGCAGTGAGCTCCCACGCTCTCTTTTACACATACAACACATTGAAAGTGATGCTGTTAGGCACAGCTCCAGGTACACCTGCTTCTTCTATAACCTGGCATAAAATACTTGCAATAAAATACATAGATCAAAATAACCTACAAAAAAACCTCATGCAACAGCTCATGTACATGGAAAATAGCAGCATTAATTCCACTCCAAGGCAAGAGTCTCACCTCCAGCATTCACAATAAAAATGAGCTTCTAGGACACCAAAGAGAAACAGAGATTTCAGTTTCAAAAGTATGCAAGCTATTGTGGAGTCTTGTTTTTCAAGAAGCTTAGACTGCAGTCCCCAGCTATTTATACAGCTCAAAACCTTGAGTGTGATTGGGTGGCTTGGAGGTGTTCACAGGCTGGACTACATTTAGCAAAGCAGAGTGTGAGGCACACAGGATATGGCATAATCAAAATCAATTAAAATGGGGAAAAAAGGCAAAAAAACAGATTCCCATTTTCAGTGGCGTAAACAAATCCCAAAAAAGAGAATGAGTGATGACTGCCACTGATACTGATTTTCAACAGGACACATATATGTGCAGTGCACCACCACAGTGAAAGCACTGAGACTACCCCAAACACAAGTACAAGCCTGACATGAAAGTTCCTGTCTGTCCTCCTCCATTTATATCATATGGAAAGGCACATACACTCACAAGCCTCCTTCAGTTTTTAAAACTCAGGAAGATTGATCAAACCCACAAGAGATTCTAGTTACTTTATTTCTGCAGCATATGCCAACATTCCCCAAAATTGTGGGGATAAAGCCTACAATTTCCTCCAGACTAACTCATTCCTTACTCCTGAAGGCAACTGGGACTGCAACCCACATATTCACTGGATAGCTGAATATAAGAGCAAGTGACAATAAAAAACAAAAATATCTCTGCACCAAGAATTTACATAACTAGCTCCAGTTACTGCTAATTAGACCAATTCCCTTAATTCCTCCATTACATCTTCCTGCATTTTTCAGTTAGCTCTAGTAAGAAGTTGTATAATACATTATTATTAAATAGAAACCTACTTGATCACACTAAAAGTACTTAAAAGTACAGATCAGTGCACTACTACTTTATTCTAATTAAAACCCTACAGTTAGTAATCTGGTGCACTAAATAAGATACCTGAAGTTATTTCACTGTGCCAAATCCGTCCACCAATTTTGGAGCTTCTGAAATATTTAAAGCTTTTTCCACCCTCCCTTTTGCCATGCAAAAAGACCTACGCAAGCCAGAAAATGTGAATTACAAAGAAAAAATGTGCAATTAATCTTAGATTTGACAGCAACTTCATTTTTGCCTTCTTTTCTATAGCAAGGATTTACTGGGTAGGTTTTTTTGGTTTTATTACAGAATATATTTTTACAGAGGAATTGTTTTGAGTTCTTCATACTTCATATCATACAATGTGTCAACAGCTCAGCTCTCACAGGCACGCTCTGCTCTCAGGCACTGGGACCAAGCCAGCTCCACTTTGGGCATCCCACAGCGAACCCTCATACAGCAAGTTGTTTTAAGTGTGCTGTACACAGTCAGTCACTTGAGAAGAGCAGCTGAGCAACTTACACCACCATGAGAGCCCCTTTTCAAACAGAAAGCAGCTATGTACACGCAGGGCTTGATTTGCCATGTGCAGAAACCCTTCACAACGCTTGAAGAGGCAGCTGCCAAAAAAGCAAATGCCAATTGGCAGCGTGGAGGAGCTCACTCTGAAGCCATCCCACGTGCATGGGCTCTCCAGCACAGCTTCTGCAGCCCCTCCTGAAGAGGCTGGAAAATGAGAGGCTTTCCCCTTGTGTAAGAAAGGGATGTTCCCAAAAGCGGGGGCAGAGGGAGGGTGTCTGGAAAAAGTACAAAGCAAAGCAGGGGAGAAAGGAGCAGTAGGAAGAATGGAAGAAGCAGGAGTAAAAGAAAGAAGGAACAAGATGATGAAGCAAGGCAGGAGATGTTTTTTATATTGATAACCTCCTGCCCCCTGTTGTGGGCATCAGTCTCTCCCAAGTAGCAAGCAACAGGACAAGAGGAGATGGCCTCAAGTTGTGCCAGGGAAGTTTTAAATTGGATATTAGGAAAATTTTCTTCACTGAAAGAGTTATCAACAACAGACTGCCCCAGAGAAGCAGTGGAGTCACTAATCACTGAAGGTATTTGAAAGACATGTAGAGGTGGCATTTAGGGACATGGTTTAGTAGTGGGCTTGGCAGTGCTGGGGTAATGGTTGGACTTGATCATCTTAGAGGCCTTTTCCAACCTAAACAACTCTATGATACCATCCATCAGGAAAAGCAGAGATAAACACAAGTATCAAAGAGAACAAAACCACTGACAAGTCCTCAGCTATTCCCCTCCTTTCTCCCTTAACCCTCCTTCTACCTTCTCCCGTCCTCCCTCCCCAGCAGCACAAGAAAAATTACGGCAATTTCAGGATAGAAACAAAGCGAACGAGAGGACATTTTAAGGCAGCAGCAAAACAGACTCGACTGAAGCAACAGTACCTCCGAATGGCCCACATGGCCCTGCTGGGCATGGCCAGACCCCCACTGGGCTGCTCCTCAGGTGATTTTGGGTGGCAGGAGCTCCAAGCACCCCGGTGAGCAAAGCGCTGCCTCCCGTTCTCCCGGCCGGACAGTGGCACCTGTGGAGAGCCACACGGAGAGGCCACGGGCAGCCGGGCAGGCCTCGGGTGAATGCCCCCGTTTCTCCTGGGGAAAGGGAGAAAAAGAAGGGAAAGACAAGGAAAGGAGTTAAGGACTTTTATTTTTTAGTGCTTTTACTTATCAAAAGGTTGAACGCTCTGAAATTGGCACAGCATGGTATCAAACTACAACAGACAACATTTATTTATTCCAAAGCAAAGTCTTTGCGTGCTGAGAGGGCAGCATTTATTAGTTCCTAACTAGATCTAGAGGAAGAGACTTGACAGCAACAGAAGATGAGCACTTCTGTATCAAACTGTTCTCTGGACCTCTGTTAAGATGGGAAGCACAGTGGTGCCACTCCTAATTTTTTGCTCCAGAAAACAAATGATCTTCCATCACTTTTAAGCAGAAAATAAATCCATACAGGTTGGAAGAAGGAGCAGATAAGTTTTCAGCAGCACATAGAAGGCTGTTTGTTTTCTGCTGCCCCTTCAAGTCAAATGCAGTCATAAAATCTTGAGCATCACCAACAGAGAGATAAATGCTCAATATGTCCAACCAAAGGAGATATGAAAACACAGCACATCGGGACTAGAGAGCATCATTCTTACAAGCTAAATAGTGCCACATCTGGGCAACTGGCTGCCACTAAAACAGAAAAATAGCTTGAAGAGGCCTCTGGAATGTAGGCCTATGGGAAGGTGGAGACTGAGGAAGGGAGGGAGGAGGCAGGCTACAGATTTTCCTCCAGTTAATTAAGAGCTGTGTTCCCTTTAGCCAGGCAGCTCCTGAAACACGCCTGTCAGGGTGTAAATGCAAGTGTTAACAAGCAAGCTGGCTGTCAGTCCCCAGAAATCTCCCACCAGTGGCTACTTGCCCACCAGTCACACCATTAAGAACTACTTATCCAGTGAAAAGAGGATGAATCCCCTGCCTATCCATTGTACCTGCTGATTACTATTGCTGCCAGAGGGCAGGTCTGAAACGTGGTCCTTGCCCATTAGGGCCCAAGGAAAGGGCCACAAAGGGAGGGAAGCCAGGATGCTCCTGAGAGTGCCCCTTCTCTTCCCTGCAATTTCTGCCCTCACCTTGTGACAGCTCTGTTCATTTAATTCGCTGCAGAAACACAAATTCAGTGTCCTTTTTATAACCCAGATACACAAGCTCATGCAGAGGGTGACAAATTCCAGAGCTGGTGGGGCAGCTCCAGTGGAAACACCAGGAATTATATGATGAGTGGGACCTCCCACTCTCAGTATCAGTGAGCTCTTACATGATCACAGATCTGCACCAGAGATGTTTTGGAAGAGAAATTGATAAAAATCAACTTCTAATAAAACAAGACTCCTGACTTTACACAGAGATGGAAAATAGCATAGTTATTTGTGACACTAAGTGAGTGAGGGGTACAAACTTTAAAGTATTTAATTTTTCTCCAGTGACTGCTGAGACTAGCTAATTATTCCAAACAGAACTGGATGGGTATTTTCCCTCTTTTTCCATTCTGAAAGGACAGAAGAAATGTCAAACCTGGTTTTACTAAACATCACACAGTATTTTAAAACCCATGGCATTGTGACTGAATAATCAAGCAGACATTGTGAATGGAAGGAGTTAAGCCAGGGAAATTTTAACATATTAATATTTCAGTCAGAACTCCCACACTAAAAATAAATGTTTGTCTTGTCAGGGTGAATTGAGTATTCTAGGGCTCAGTTCTTCACATATGCTCTATTTACCCAACAAAAGTTATCAGGCAGCAAGATAGTAACAAAAAATTAAATTTAAAAAAAAAACAAAATACAAAAACAAATCCAAAACCACAGAATTAAACCATGGAGCTCTCCAAATTTGTCAAATGTGCACCATCTAATTCATCAGGGCAAGTCCATCTCCCCTAGAGCTGTGCATCATAATAATACATATTTTAGTCTCACAGGTGAAAACACTTGAAAAGCACCGTGAGCATAACAAGTTACTTACAATTTGAGTCCATTGTAGGAGAGGGAAAAGAAGTCATAAACCAAGCACACACCAAACACAGTGACTCCAGTTTCTTTCACCAGCATTGCACACGTCCCAAGGAATAAACTAAGCAGCAAAAAGAATGGGGAGGCAGTGGGAGGGAAATGTTCCCCAACATAAAGCTGATCCACACTCCTGAAAAACATAATAATTGACACAAAATATCTTAACTTCTCTGTTATTTTCATGTTTACAACAGTTGCATAAATACTGAGACATTTTTCCTTAATGCCCTAAGACACGAACATGTTAAGACATGAACAATCTAAAACGAGGACACAGGATGGGAAGGGAAGCCACAAATATGGGAGAGCTGCTTGAATTCTTGGAGCACAAGAGGGGAAGAAGACAAGCAGAAAAATAAAATAGACTTGAAACAGTCGGAGGAACTCAGAGTAAGTACAGAGAAGGCAGAAAAACACCTGTTTTCCGTCATGCGGAACACAAATGCTTAATTCTCCTTATGGGACAAAAAGCACTAGGCAAGCAAAAATTCCTCCATCCCACCCATACTCTCCTGAGTCAGAGATGTGTCCTAATCATTTGCAGACAAGGCAGCAAGCCTCTATCACAGGGGAGAAGGTAGGAAAGAACTGAAATCAAACAGGCAGATTCCTACGGGGTCACTACGTTTCACACCTTTGAAACTTTCTGAAGAAAAGAGCCTTGTGGGTTTGTAGCACACAGCCCCAGAGGGATAAAAGCAGTTTTTCTCCGTGGCTGTGATGACACAGTGCTATTTCTGAATGTAAACAATGTTATTTCTAACTGCAAATAATGCAAAGGTGCAGAAACTCCATCCAAGTCAGCTATTTCTGTATCTCTAACTTGTTCAGTTACAGTTTTAGAACACAGAGCAGCAAGCAGTGCCAAGTTTTCATCTGAAAAGGATGACTAATGGTCTAGACACACTCCTTCCCTCTCCCAGACCAAGTGTTGCAGAGTCCCACAGTCACAGCATGCATTTGAAAGGCAGCCGTGTGTCTGTCTGTCCTTCACTCTACACATAGACAATTTGCCTTCCATTGAAAACATTTCTTTCTAATTTATACAAGACCATCAATGCTGACTTCTGGTTTTTAGGTTTTTTGTTCCCAAAAGCAACACCATGGCTGCAAGTAGGGGCCAGGACACTTCCACATGGCAGTGCTGTGGGAAGTACCTCTGCCAACAACCATCAAACACTGACAGATTTGCCTTTGGCCCCCTCCTCAGACTAGAGAATCTCACCATGTTATCACCTACCTATTATAGGAGAGAAAAGCCAACAGAAAGAGTAGACAGGCGAGGACATCTGCTCTGCCTACTATACCTGTTACCTGAAAGGAAAAGAGACACACAGGTGTAAAAACACATCTAAAAAAGTAAAAACACTCGGTGACTGCCTCAACAATCCATGCTCACAGCTACTATTTTAAGCTTTTGATCTTTCAGTGTTAATCCTCCCTCAGCATAGCAAAATGTTACTTGGATAGTGTAGGCTATGCCCAGTTTTGTCTGCTGCATTTCTTGCTTGGCAAAACAAAAAGTAAGCCAACAGTAAAGTCATTCTTTACGTAATAAAATATTAATGAAGTTACACAGAAAATGCCAGTTTCAAGGATCTGTTTTAATTTTGTATAATAAGGCTTAGATGAGAAAAATATTCAACTCCAGTACCGAAATTTGTTTTTAAAAATGACTTATTATATAAGTAATATTTGAATTAACTTTATCACCAAAAAGGGATACAGAATTTACTCCTCCTGAACAACCTCAGTTTGCGAGAGTTTTCTCTACATATTAATTAACAAAAGCTTTTTATAAGAAAGTGAATACTGAAGTAGCATGGATAAACACTCTTTTTTACAGTTATTTCATATCCAATTTCATAAAGATCTAAAATCACACATAAAGCAAATAAAAGGCCCTTTGAAATTTTGCCCCTCTTGAGATTATATAATTAAGTTATATTCAGAGCTCTGGCATTTATTTTAACCTTTTAAAGTTCTGACCCAGACAAAAATTCCAAGAGAGCCTCTTCTAAAACCTCCCTAAAACATAAAGCTGTTTTATCAAAAGGACCCTAGCTGATTAGTTCACACAACACAGCACAGGGAGTAACTCCAAAGCTTGTGGCTTTTTGTTGTTAAGGTAATCTCTCCTCAAAAGTTCTCAGCCACAGGAGCTGTTTCCCTCCCTCGTTTACAAAGGCTTGGAATGAGAGCAGTGTGATGTCAGTCGTATCTCAGCTAACGATATTTCTGTTCTGCACTTTGGAAAGGACATTGCCTTTCCTTCCAAAGACTACTTTTAGCTGCAGAAGTGTCTCCTCGTGTTAACAGACTGCAGTTTTGGAATGACTATGTCTTTAAATGTTTCCTTAGAACAAACAAAGATGTCAAATATGATCTGTTGCTCTGAAAACTTGTGCTGGTGTTCATTAACAACCTTTTTTCTGAGGATGATTCCCCTAGCTTTCAATTGAAATAAACATAAATTAATCCATGGGTCACATCACCTCTGTCTGAGAGAGCTCCTCCAGAGCACACACTAATGCTCCCTTCACTTTTTCTCCCTAAAATTGATGGCTATAGGAGATGGCTGAAGGCATGCAACAATATCCCAGCAGGAGGGCACAGCCTCACTGAGGTCTTTGGTTTCAGAAGACTCATGACTGTCCATTTATTCCTAGCATGGCTGATTAGGACCATCATTTAGAATTCAGTGCCAGAGCACAAAGACTGCAAAGTATGAACACACTTTTTTCTTAATGACTCCTACAAATTATTTTAAATAGAGGACATTCTCACTTTTGCTCCTCCACAGCAAAAAAAAAAACAAAACAAAACAAAACAAAATCACAAGTATCACATTCTGTGTGACTCAGAGGTTCCCTCAAAAAAATATTAAAATTTTGAAGAATAAATTTATTTTTAGCTCTGGTGGCACATACTTACAGCCTCGGTGTGAATGGGATGCACAGCAAAGAAGAGCGCCGTGACAAAAGCGAGCCAACAGTCCTTGAACACAGCTTTGTCACAAGTGTACATCAGCACAAGGGTCACCAGACAGTGTAAAATTACATTCACTGCATGGAAATAGAAGGGGTTCATGCCAGCCAGCAATATGTTCAACCTGTAAGGAAACAAAAAAAACCCTTACTAGATTTGAGGGGTCTTGTAATAGTAAGACATGTTTCAAACACTCTAAATTATGCTTTTTGCCCCATTTGCAGTCATCTAATGTTAGTGCTATTAAACTAATTACTGAAAATCACTCTACACTTCTGGTTTATCTGATTAGAGAGAAACCATTTCCCCAATTTTTCTATTCTGTGGTTGTGTTTGGCAACCTTCTTGACAGAGGTGGGAGAGCCCTGTGCCCTCACAGCAGAGCTCCCTGCAGTGAGACCATGCCTGTGCTTCCTTAGCAGCAAAGCACCCTGGCCAACATCGTGGCACTTGTCCTATTTCCCTGTTGGCACCTTCTGTGGTTCTGTTGGCCACGTGGCAGCTTTACAATATGAGTAGTTATTTTCTGCTCTAGAATAGATGCTTTTGCCCAGGAACAGCCAAGACAAGGACTTGGTAAGGCTTGCTTGGCGTAACAGGGACGTTTATTTCCATTGAACTTTGAAAATAGTGTCACACTCTGCAGGTTAAGCTTTATTTAAATGCTTTGCTGGCATAAAGAAGCTTGTCTAGTAGTCTGCATCATTTTCATAAGAACACCATTTTTTATTTTTATTATTGATGGCAAAGGTAAGTTAGCTAACATGACCCTAGACTCAGTGAGACAATTAGGGTTCATTATTTGTGTCGATCATTCAAAAAAAAATGTAACAAGCTGTTATGACATTTGTTTGACAGCATGTATTAACACATTTTTCTGGTCACTGTTTTTTACAGCCAGCTTGCTTAACAGCTGCTGACAAGCTTTGCCTTACATGCAGTTGAAGATAATTCTCTTTAGTATTAACAACATCTGTACATTTGAACAAATATATATATACTTACACAAATATACAGACATGCACATGGTGCCTATCTAGGGAAGGCTCCATATATGAACAAGGAATCTGGAAAAACATCCTTTAACTAATGTTGAAGGAAATTTTTTTTAAACAAATGACAAGATAACCAGTGAAAAGAAGACTCAATCTAAATATTTTACATGCAGTTGTAAATGTGCTATAGGGTCAATAATCCTTCCTGTTGTTACTAAGAGACTCCAGGTCTCCCATGACAAGCACAACACGTCAGCAAGGCCACTGAGCTGTTGCTACTAAAAAAAACCACCTTAGGTTTTGCTGTGAGACAGAGGAGGTGTGAAGAGGTCTGTGAGAACCAGATAACTTTTTTTTTAAATATATATAAATAACTCCCTACATTTCTTATTCATAACCAAGGAAGTGCTAGCTGTCCTGGGTTGAATTTTCTAGGCCAATCTAGCCACACCGCACCAAGAGTCTTATTTGTGCATTGCTGCTGTGCTCCCACTGGAGTGTTTGTGGAGGCAACAGATGAAACCCAGAGAGTCTGCGAAAAAGTGAGATTTTGGCATGGCTTGACCTTTCCCTTTGAAGTATGGGTTGATGCAGTTACATTTTGACAAGACATCAGTCTGTGTGATTCAAGAATACATGAAGAGTTGGAGGTTTTTCTTTTTTTATCCCGTTTCTCCTGCAAGCCACTTCAGGGCAGCAACATCCATCACTTTCCCTTATTTCCACCAGCCCTGAATGACAAACCACAACAAATGGCAGTAACAGACATCCAGCCAGAGCTGCAGCAGTGGGAACCCCCAGGCCTGAATCTTGTTTTCAGCACGCTGAGGGGAGCAAGGGGCAGCACAGGGCCAGCCTGCCCTAGAGGAGCCACAGCTCACTCCAAGACACCTGCCGATGTGCACAATGACAGGGATTCTCTGCAGGACACATTTCTTTATATAAATGAATCATTCCTGGCTGTAAATCAGCTGGAGCACAGTCCATTGCTCCCCCTCAAATGCCAAAGTGTAAACTGGCAACCTGATTTCTGGAGAAAGCAGATGCAGATAGGTGAGGACAAGTGCTCAGGATATCAGTGATGTGAACACGTGCACCAAAATGGGAGAGATTCTCATTTAGTTGGCCAAGTTGTGAGAACCAATCACTAAACCAATCTGACAATACTCCTGTAAAATCTATCATTAGTCTCCAGGGATCATGTCTGATCACTTCCTATCCTGCAAAACAGGTCTGCTGGCAGGAGAGGCAAAACTCTATAGGCAAGAGACCTTCCTACCCCCATCACGTTCCCTATCCCAAAGGTGGGGTGTGCCCTTCTCATCCTTTCTTAGGGTGAACATCAAGTCAATAAGGCCTGTAAGCTGTGAGTTACCTGATGTAAATTATTGAAAACAGCTCTGTAAAAGCATCAGCCTTACAGCTTGGCTGCTTCCCCCGTGCGTCCTTTAAATAAATAAAAACCAGCAGAACAAAACACAAACATAATACACCATGTTATTTAGGTAGCTCTTCCACTAAACAGCAAAATCAGACTGCAAGTATGTTTTAAATACCATCTTTGGTGGTCCATGAACACTAAACTTGAGTGTGCTCAGGTGCTGTATTCACACCAGTGCTTTTTGCTGCTAAAGCTCTTTGTCATAAGAAATTAGGCCACATGGCAATGAAGGAAACATTCTTTCATCCTGAAACAATCCCAGCAGAACATCGAAATGTTAGCAGTGGTTAAATTTATTGTATGTCAAACGGGTGAGCAAATCTGGCTCTTCAAACAGCTCTAATCCAAGTCACAAGAACTTTGCAAAGCTCCCCAGCTCACACACCCACGGGGGGAAAAAGGCAGCCTGCTATGGAATGCCAAATTTGCTCCACAGCAGAGGAATTGTGGAGGAACTTCTGGCCAAGGAAGCCAAGAAGTGAATGGGTAAATAAAAAATTACTTCTCCCCTCTTAATCTTTAATACCCTAACAGAGGGAGTCAGTCTTGTTTACTGGCAGCAGCATGCAGCAATTATACACAGTAGACTGTTCAGCAAACAAAGGAAGTAAAGCAGAGATATGAATCTCAAAATTAAGGAAGAAGTGGTCTTTCTCCAACATAATGTTCATAAACAGAAGTTTTGGCAAGCAAATACTGCACTACACTGAAGTGAGGTGAGGGTAATGCTGTCCTTGTATTTCCATACTTATACTGTCCCACACATGGGGAAAATTGGAACGTGTGGGATGTGAAGACCTTAGCCATTTCTGCATGAAGATCATAACCTCTGTCTGAGCTACAGCACAACTTGTAATACATGTGTTATGGCCTTGGTAGAGCACACAGTGAAGAGAGGAGATGCTTTGGGCTGGCCAGGCTGTGTGAACAGGCTGCTCCTCAAAACAGAGACACAAACAGCATCCTAAAGATCTGCGGCTGAACACAGCAAGCAATGACACTCCTAGGAATAGAGACCCTTGAAAGAGAAGATACAACCATCTCACACACGGAGCTCTTTCCTCAGAGGAGCCACCCATTAAACCCTTGGAGAAGAGGTTTTTTTGCTTTAACATCTCTGCTGGAAGAGTCCCTGGACAAAAAGCTTCTGCTAAACCTCCTGCAAAATGGCAAATGGCAGTTCAAACGCAGAGGCCCTCAGAAGACTCAGGGAAAGGAGGAGAAGACCACATACACCAAAGTGCAGTCTCTCAATACTAGGTGACATTGACAGGTATCTTCTAACACAGCTGACCAGCATCATCCCGACCACCACCAAAATAAAAACTGACTACAGAGATCTCAGCATTGATCACAAGTCCCATCAGGGCACAGAGGTTGCACTGAAACACATATTCAAGCCAAGAATGGTTGTGTGCCCAAGTGTGCAGCACGTGTGGCTCACTATGCCACTTCCAAGGCAGAGCACTGCCCTGACTACACCCTCAGGTAGGTGGCACACAAATATAAGAAATCCCTTGATTTTTTAAGGCTGATGGGTGTTTTCCAGGAACAGTGGAATAGTATAGCTTGCTTTGCCACCTGCAGCAGTTTTTCTACCATCCCTCCACCATCCACTGTAGGAAAAGGAATTACACAACTTCACTCTCAGAAAGAGAGACTTCCACACACACCAGGTGTTGAAGGTTCACTGAGTAGAGCCTGTAGAACAGCTCTCCAGAAAAAAGCAAAACACTCTATCTCTTATAAGTAACCTCTATCAGCACCCTAAGATAACCACTCGAGAAGATATCAGATAGGGACACATCAATTCTGGGTAAGAAATTCCCCAGAGAGAGGGCCTGGAAATAGAGTGGGATTCAGTGGCTTCACCCTCACAGACTCAGAACCAGAGGCGTCTATGCTGCAAGAAGACAGGCTCACAGACAATTCCATACATACCCAGTGACAGTATATAATCACCAGCCCTCCCTGCCCCCAGGCTCTAATATAGTGCTTTTCATCCACTTGTACCCATGAAGACTCATTCAACTTTTTTAAGGCCTCTTAGGATTCAATAATATTGTAAACCATAATTGGAGACTTTCTCTTTTTATAGACTTTGTTATTATCCCTGGGCAGCTCTTGTTTAGTTTAATCTGTTTTATTATTTCCAAAAGACTAACAACGAAACACAACATGTTATGAAATAGAAATGCACAGGATAATAATGGTAATTTGTTATAGCAAGTAACACTTAATGGGAAGTCTCAGCGCATCCCACACCTCATAAAACCCCCACAGTTTTTATATAGAAGGCTCACATGCAGATTTATATAAATTAATCTAATATGTAAGAATGGATTAAGTTTCCTGTGATGATCTTTTCCTGTTCAAATTGTTAAATATGGCAAACTTTATGCAAAGTAATACCCGCTTTCAGTGCATGGTGGAATCTCCTTATAAACTCCACAGATGCATGTACTGCGTGCCAGGAAAATGAGCATTTGCACTCCAAAAGAGGTGCAGCTGCATCAGTGGCAATAATGGTTAAAGCTGTATGAGGAAACAGCTCAAAGATTAATGAAACACCCATAGCAGTAAACAGAAAATAAGTTCCTTTGCAGTGCTGTTTGTGCAATGGCCACTTTCCACCACAAAGTGCAACAGCACTTCAAGCTGATTTGTGCTGATAATCTGTACAGTACAATGCCTAAGAACTAAATGGACAATAATGCTTAAATGGTTTGGTCCTTGATTTGCTCTAATGGCAATGGGTGAGAAGACAGAGGCCGTATCAATCCCCAAGCTACAGCAATTCCACAGCACAGAAGTCATCACTTACAAGAGCACTAGTTAAGTGTAGGCATTCAAAGCAGGTTATTGCTTTCCAGCAGGGGTAGGAAAAGAAAACAGAAATCACAATTCAACTGGGAAGAAGCAGCACCTTGAAGTGGCAAATGTGCCAGGGCAGAATTTTCTAGTGAAACCTTAAAAGTGTGCTTTGATGATCATTCCTGTGTTATGAATAATGAGAGCACCACTCACAAGGTTTGCCTCCACAAGCAGCCTTGGAAAACTCGAGAAGAAAAACATCCAGATGATGGCAAGCAACAAACTGACAAACCACATGTCATTTTATCTATATAGTGAACAAAATGTAGTTTGTCTTTAGAATTATTCTAAAGTAGCAATTCAGCCGGAGCTGAGGAAACTAACATCTCATTAAACCCTTCAGCAGCCATCCATCCGAGTGTGGAAAGAGAAAGGGATGAGGTGTGATCAAAAACCAAGCTAGGACAGTCACTCATCAAGAAGAGAAAGCAATAGTAACAAAAATCTAGTATAAAGTTATTAGTCCTAAAGACAGTATTTCAAACTGGATGTAACATTTTTTCACCAAATGTGAAGTAAGTTTGAAATAAGCTGAATACCATGAAGGAAATGCCATTCTAACTTATAAAGAAGCAAAGAAAAAAAGGTATAGTGAGTGAAAAGAGAACAGCCCTTTTTTTCTTCTCCCTTTCCTTCTTTTAAGTCTGTGAGACAATAAAGAGAATGCCCAAGAAAGCAGTCAGAAGCAGAGCAAAGAATGCAGAGAAATGCCTTTAGCTAACCAGCAGCAGCCAGTGCACTTTATTTTCATGGACTCTAAAGAGTATTGACAACGATGCTCCTGTGGGTAAACAGGCCGGTCAGAAGCTGAGCCTTTTAGGTAAAAGATGGCCAAAGAAAATTAAGAGTGACATTGGTGCAGGAGGACCAGAATGCCCGATGAGAGAAAATCCCCAGGAATTGGTAGGTGTTAAATTGAGACAAGACACAGAAGAAAGCAGCTGAAGAATGCCTGACTGCATTCACCTCAGCCAAGTCATTCAGGAGCATTAGAGAACTCTTTCCCATATAAAAGGCTTTTAACTCAAGAGACAGGCAACTTTTATTCAGGGCTGAGAAAATGAGAAGGCAGAATCCTACATGCTTTGGACACACCGCTCCTACTGGGCAAATCCTCACCTCTGGGCTTGGAGCTTCCCCTGACCCTCCACAGGAGTCCTGACCTCCTTCCAGGGAGTGCAAGCAGCCCCAGAGAACCACAGCTCCAAGTCAGACCATAAACATCAGACACCTGCTACAAAAATTGCATTTTTGGGATGAAGGAGACTTCTTGTGCACCTGGAACTAGGGGGAAAAAAAATCAAGCGCTGAGGCACCAAGCTTTGGAAGAAACTTAAAATGGTAGCTAGGTATTCTGCTCTGGGTCAGAAGAAAAGCTTATGGGCTTAGAGAGGTGTCTGTGTATTCCATATTTAACACAACCAGTCTTAGAAAAGCATCTGCTTTTCTTCATGAAGTTCACCTCATCCAGTTTGGCCACACCAGTGCTACATCAATTTCATGGCAGGTATCACAGTAGCTGTGTGGAGAGTGACTGCCACAGCGTGGGTAGAAATAGTAGGCTAAGCTATACAAGAGAAATTCTGACACAATCTTAAACATTGTGATGTACAGAGCGAAGAAAATACTTGTGCACTGTGTACTTAACCTGACACATTATAGCCCTACTATATTACCCTGTGATGTCAAGCTGTAATACAGCATTAAATCAGTAACAAGAAAATGTAAGGTCTTTTTTCCTTCCCCAGGTTGTTTTGGTTCTCTTAAGCTCCCTGTCCTTGAAACTCATGCCACTGATACAGCTGAAAAAACAAAAGGATCAGCTGTAAACAACTAGACAGATCAGAAGGCTGACAGTGAGTTATAGAATCAGTTCTCTGTTTGGCTATGTATTTACATCTAACCCAAGCTCACATTCACTTAAGGCTTTCATCCAAAGCCACTGGAGCCTCACATGAGGCTCTCAATGCCAACCCAGAACACTGAGCCACTGCTGAAGGGCCCCATTTACTTCCCAGGCAGGTACGTACCCAAGCCATCCCTGGCGAGCAGCCTTGGTGGGCAGACCTGGGAGGTTAACCAGTCAGCACCTGAGCACAACCCAGACTTCTTAATTTATCTCTTTCTCCCTTTTTTTTTTTTTCCAGCTAGAGTACTAGTAGGATGGCTCTCTGCACAAACTGTGTGTCTGCATCTTTTCTGGCAGGAGAACTGCAGAATGCAGCTCATTCCCCCCTCCAGTTCCTCTCCTCCCAGGCCACCAGAGCCACCCAGCAGCAGCTGGAGGGGACACTCTTAGACAAGCACATTCCCAATGAACAGTGACTCCCACCTCCTTCGAGGAAGAGCAGGTATCTGCTGTGCTCCCCTGCCATGCCACCCTTCCAAATCTTTGTCATGGCCTCGTGTCCTAGACTTGTCACTGCCTTTTTCTCCTGTCCCTGGTGAGCTGTTCCTTGAGGTATCCCTCACCAGCACCACCAACGGGGCTGAGCACACAGGGCATTTACTCCTCAGCCACCTGCAAACCAGGAGGTTCATTTCTGATTAAATGTCTTGAAATCTTGGCATACAGGGGATTTGAAAGGCATCACTCTCACCATTTTCTACCACTGAACACCTTCCCTGTGCTGCTGACTACACCAAATCTTCATTACCTATTCATTCCTGGGCTGGAGAATCTATCTAAATGGGGATTTGGCAGACAGAAAGAGAAAGACGGAGGGAGACAGCATCGAGGATTGCACCTTCTGCTTCAGCAGCTGAGAAACATTTCTGCAAAACCGCTGGAAACAAGGAGTAACCTAAGAGCTACTGAGGGAATAAATGATTCAGTGAACTTCTGTCAGTGGAGGCAAGGTGTAAGACAGAAAGTACTCAGTTTAAATATAAAATCCTGAGTGAATTACAGAACTGGCAGTTCTCTTTTTTTTTCTACCTTTCATCTTACCATTTTATAAGGAAGACACCAAAAAATAGTATCTTCTGAGTCCAAAAAGTTGCCTTCTTTGGAAAGAAGT
Organism: Petroica traversi; assembly: GCA_025920805.1. Taxonomy (NCBI): domain Eukaryota; kingdom Metazoa; phylum Chordata; class Aves; order Passeriformes; family Petroicidae; genus Petroica; species Petroica traversi. The sequence continues at coordinate 1,152,845 of JAHLSL010000042.1, read as the reverse complement.
ATATTGAATTACTTCTTAGAGAAGCAAATACCTGCAGGTAAACATCACTAAGTGACAGCAGCTGGAGAAGAGAGCATGAAGTAAGTTTTTCTGAAGGGCTAAGCAAAACCACTGTCTACCATCTCAACTACTGTGCAGATGAGTTGTGCTAGACCTGTCAACTAACAGTTACCTATGTGTGATAGAAATGCTTCTGAACCAACTCATTCAACATTCCTTTATTTTATAGAAGTCAAGAGAAAAGCTAAGAGAAGTTCAAAGAAAACAAAGCAACATTATTTAATTCAACAGTCCATATGAAGGGTTTTTTCCCCCCTTCTGATGTTAACCCACACAAAACAGTGCAGGAATTCTGTGAATATTTTAAGTTTTGCTTAATTGTCCCAGTAACACAGGCAACTTCTCTTTTCCTCTGATCATTCATAATGTCAGATCCAGTGTGAATAATGTCACATACTTGAGATCTTTTCAGTGTTTGGCTCCAGAGCATTAGTCTACTGGAATGGGGACTGTCACTTATGATTTCCAATTCATCAGGGACACTGAACTACCGTTACACAATTTCAGCAATGTCTGCTTCAGATTTTGCTGACAGATAGGTGATAAATTTTTTTAATTGAGATCATTTCAGGAATATGTAGCTTATATGTAGGATATGCTCAGCCTAATGAAAAGTCCACAGGGCATTTAGAGCCCTGCCTCTTACTTTCACAGCCACAAAAGGCAGAAAAGAGACTAAGCTTCTGTAGATTAATGAAAACTGTAGATATGAATTTCAGCGCACCATTCACATCTGTTCTGTACATGCAGGTTGGAGATCTCCCAGATTCTTTAATCTTAATACAGATATACAAGATGCAAAACAAGCCTTTACAGATGAAAGTTTCATGCAAGAGAAGCAGAGCCACTAGGCTGATATAAAGATTCATGCTGCTGTTAAAATACCTTGGATTTGACCAAGTTAGCACAACAACAAGATTAATTAAATAAAACAAGCAAATCTAAAAACAATAAAGATACCAGAATACTTCAGTCCTCCCTTCCCTCCTTCCTGCACACATCACACAGTTTTCTCGAGCATCCTAAGTGGGTGGAGTAAATTCTAACAGAAGTACTAGCAACGCTCATTTCCATTCTGTTACATATCAGTTTCTTCTGAGCTTTTTACAAGAATCAGGATAAATCCTTTTTTCCTTCTGCAGGAAGACAGAGAGCAAGCAACAATCTCCTGCTGGGCAAGGCAGGGGTGGGTGGCTCAGGCAGGCAGAGCACAGCTCCACCATAGGTTCAGTGCTGCTTGGCAAAAGCTGCCTGAGGCTTCTCTGGAAGCACTGGGTTTTGAGGATTCACTCCACCCAGCCCTTAATATCTTCCTCTGACACCCTACTGGTCGAAATGAAATGGGAAGAATGTGGAAACTGGAAGGATAATTGGGATGGAGTGGAAATAGTCTCCGTCTGCAGCGAGGGAAGATAAACGATTCCTTTCCTATTCCAAATGCAATGCCAAGTGGTGAACAAATGACTCTGCCTTTGACCCAACATCTTGGCTGTGTGGTTATTATAAGCATAGAGGATGAAATCTTGTTCACAAAATTAGTCTCACTTCCCTTCCAAAAAGGACTAGGCAGAGAAAGCACTTCATCCTTTTTTGACACACACCCCTTTAAGTAGCAAAGGCAAGACCTGTTCAAGTATGTACAAATGGGAACTAGAACATTTTGTTTCCATGGTGTTATTAAAGTTTAAGTTTATTTTGCTCATTAGCATCACAATCTCAATCCTGCAACCTGATCTAGGAGGACAAGTCCAGCAGTGGAGCACTAATATTGAATGCAAGGAGGACAGTGGTGATACACACAGGTTCACTCCCCTCTCCCCAGACGTACTGCTGGAGGAATGGATTAATTACACGGATCCCCAACCACAAGAATTTGGCTGGACACACGATGAAGCAGGCACTCTGTGTGCACAAAGCCATCTCTGCCTGCAACTACCTACTCTCCATTCACTCTTTACAGAACTGTGCGGAGACTCCCTTCAGGGAGAAGGCACAAAACCTGTTCTAAAAAACCCAGTTTACAAGGGTCTATGGTATTCAGCTTTCCTTTATCAGGAGCATGCCAGCCTGTGCCCATCAGCCCTGCTTCCCCAGACAGCCAATACTGATGGCTCTTGGCTCCAAGTCCACCATTACAACCAGAGAGCAGCAAGTGCTCTGTGGGAGTGCCAAAGGAATGTTCCCTTTCCCAAAACTGCTCTTGCTTCACAGAAACTGAATTCTATATATATATCCGGTGTGCTAATGAGTTACTCAATCAGCAGAGTGAACCTGTAACACATACCCCCGGCAGACCTGCCAGGGTCCATACCCTTTATTCCCAATGCCTGCCAGTTTGTAATGAGCATCTACCTATCACCGAGCGCCAGACATCCCTCAGCCACACCAGCAGCTCTTCAGCACAGCTCTCTACAAACACATGTATCATTTCTAAATGCTACAACGCGCTAAATATTCATCATCGTTAATGTTCCATCAGAATAAATTAAAACGTGAGCAAGCTTATGGAAAGAATGACAAACTATATGGATTGTAACTGAGCTGATCTGCTACAAATTCTTCCCCTCGGGGAGAGGGGCCAGGGAGGGTTTTTTTTCTAGGATTACAGAAGGTAGCTGTCACTTTGTTGCTGCTCAACTTCTCCTAATTCCTGTAAAACCGAACTCCTCCGCAACTCTGCCCAGTACACAAGGACGGAACATCTAAAGCACGGAGGCTGCAACTCCGCGACAACCACGGGAGGCTGGCATCTGCCAGGAGGGATGCTCGGAACGGCGCGGTACCCGCGGGGCTGACCCCTCCACTTAGCGCTAAGAACAAAGGCAGAAATGACTACGGGTCTGTTTCAAAACACAACGCGGGAAGTTTCTGGCACGATCGCTCAATTGCGGAGAAAAGGTACTCGAGATAAAGCACAGGCGGAACACACGGGGAATTCATGTGAGCACCTTCCTCAGTCAAAAGCGCTTTCCGAAACGTTCCGTTTTCCTTTTTACCCCTCCGGCAGCCTGGGGAAGAGGCGCCACCTGCTCCAAACCGGCCGGGAAAGAGGGACACTTGCCGGGAGAGCGGCGGACTGCCCCGGAGCGGCGCCTCATCGCTCCCCTTCTCCAGCAAACTTGCCCCGGGCCGGGCCGGCGGCTG
>JAHLSL010000042.1:1069369-1149241 GCA_025920805.1 Petroica traversi | reverse complement strand
CCCCCCGGGCAGCCCCCTCCGCAGCTCCCCTTGGACCCTGCTCACCTGGGCAGCGGGAACATCCCAGCCGGCTGCACGGCACCCGCGCTGCTCCACAGCGTGCATGCTGATCCGGTATCGATGCTGCTGCACTGCATCCACGCTGCTCCACGGCATCAGAGCTGCAGCGTCGGCTGTGCCAAACAGTCCCACACTGTGTCCTGATGGAGGAAAAGGTGTTTTGGTGCCACAGAACTTGTTTTCTCTACTCTGGTCCATTTTCTGTCGTTGTTCCAAAATCATTTGAGAGCTGCAGTGTGTCCATATGCTCCCACAGATGACCTTCCTTGTGTTAGTGATAAGCCTCAATAACTTAAGGAAAGGCCATGGTCAGATCATCGTTCACCCATATATGAAAACTACATAATCATAGATTTTTCAAAAACCAGAAAAATAAGGATTCTATTAATTGGGTTTTGCCCTTTAAAGAAAACCTTCTGCTTATAACCAAGCACAGCAATTACATCACTTGGCAAAGAGGCTTTGATTCAGTTAGGTGAATGAACACACTGGACACACTTTGAATTTGTTCTTGAGAAGAAATACGCTGAGCAGGGCTCACCAGCAGCCCGTGCAGCTCCAGGCTGCTCCCTGTGTGTGCGTGTGAGCTGCCTGCTCGCGTGTGGGAAAAGAAGGGGAGCGGAAGCTTGGAAAGTTCATGCAGGCTGTCCGGGGCAAGCCCTCTCCAGGAATGCTTTTTCCCCCAGCATATTTGGCACTTCGAGTGATCTGGTATTTTCCAAGTGCAACAGAAAAGGCTTTTCAGATGCACTTTTGTTATAGCTAAAAATAACAGTTAACTCTGGCTAGGACTGTGTGTTTATATCCGGGACAGAAGGAAACTCCACCACAATCAGAACCATTAATTCATACTTTCTCTTTAAGCAGCCAATAACATTTTGGCAGCTGCCTGCATGGAGCTTTCATCAGCAATGGGGGACCACTTGTGACAGTGTGTTGGACTTCAATTTCACCAAAGTTTCAAAGCCTAGGCATGCAAATCCAGACTCCAAAGTCGATGCATGGGCCCAGGAAGAGAAACAGCCTCCAGAGTGCCTCCAGAGGCAATCAAGTACCAGAGCCCACGAGGACCCAGCAGCTCTGGAAACAACCTCACTATTGCAGAAGTGCCTAAGAGGTGGAATCAGAACTTTTCATTGACATAAAATAAAACAGTGTTGGGCGGGAGAGGGGGGGCATGGTAGAGAGGAATGGACTGTAATGTTGATGAAAGCAAAAACAATATATAATATTTAAAGGCTTAAATTGCCTTACAGTAGACTGCAGGTAATATTTGAAATTCTAAGTTGCTCAACTGAACAAAATCCACAATCCCCTAGCCCAGCTGGGTCTCACAGGCTGTCCCCTCCCAACAAGATCCCTGTACCTCTGGTCCTTTACCTCCGTGGTTCAGAGTCCACACAGCATTTCTCATTGATGTCTTGCAGCCTTCTGTCCTTCTCCATTATCACAGGTTGGCAGCAGCCCACTGACAGCCTTGTCCTGCCACAAACGAGGCCCAGGACTGCCATCAGGCAGCTTGGCACAGGGACAGGGACAGGTCCCTCCATTTGTTATCCAGGACTGTGGGCTGTCCACTCCTTGAGCATATCTAGTTCTTTATGAAAAGCTCACAAAAAATGCAGAGTTCTAAACCAGTAAATGATGAAGAGGAGATAGAAACAGTTTTCCCATCAAGGAATCTCCCGTCAGTATCTTCTGACAGTATCATGCACAGCCATCTAACATCACATAGTACAACAGGCACACTCTGTGGAATAAATAACGTTTCTTCCCATTCAGATCTACAATATCCTGCTCTCTTTCATAACCAACCATGCTTGATTAACACCAAAATTAGAGAGATGGCAGTCCTGACTCACTCAGGACTCCTCCCCTTTCACTCTTTAGGAGGGCACCTACACTGGCCATTGGCTTTCATCTGGCACAGAAGCCTAAACTTTGCAATGGAGAAAAACCCAATTAATTTTTAAACCATTTTCTCATGGGTTTATTGAAGCATTATGTGTAATGTGTAGTTAACACTCATTTGCTAAGTCCTTATATGAGAAGAAAATCTACTCTCACTTCTCCAAGACAGACCAGTTCTTTCCTTTATTCCCTCAAGCAAACATCTGAAAGAGACAAAGCTGAATGCTCCAGCCAGCCATTGAGGAAGACCTCGTGTTCTTCACACCAAGACCTGCTGAAATACAAACACATCATCTTCTATTTTTCCATAAAGGCAAACATTACCTTGTCATCCAGCAGCCACCATCACAGATTGAATTCAAGGTGTTGCCTATTGCTCGAAGTCCTGTCCACCTATGAAGAAACTGACAGCAAAAAGAATGAAGAGAGCAGAACAAATACTGAACACTGCTGTATTCTAGGTGTCAGATCTGTACATATAAATGCAGGCATAGGCACAGAGGGAGAGGAAAGAGAGAGAGAAGAAAGAGAATACAGGGATGGAACAATTTGCTCCAAAGTTGCTTTGCCACTTCCAAACACACGTTATCTAATAAGAAGTATTTCCTTCTTCTGCAAGCCTTAGTTCTTTCTCTACCTAAAGTAGCCTTGTCATCGCTTCTGAAATGTGAAGCCAAATTGCTTCTCAGAAAATCCGAGCTGAGTTCTGGAATTGTGTGTAGTTGAAGTACTCCAGCTTTTTGCCTGCTTACTTGTATTTGAATCACAAGTTTTGTGCCAGCTACATAAAAAAGATTAACAAATGGCTGTTAAAACTAGAGACCTTGAATCTAATTAAGTGCAATGCTCGAAAAATCCTTGCTCTGCTAATTGAGCAGAGCTCGTTACTTCTAAAGCAGGGAAGTTTTGCCTCCACTTGGAGTAAAGCATACGGCAGCCTGTGCAAGGCAGGAGACACATTTGAGCAGATACACTTCAAAGGGTTGAGCACTGATTGATCTGCTATTATCTGACAATTGCAACTGCTCAAAGGCAGAGAGAAACTGCAAGTGTTTTGCGTTTCAAGCTTAAACGTAGAGTTCTAAAGAGTTTAGCTTTGCATTGACTGATTAAAGTATAAGAATGCAGTAAATACAATTTAAAAGTTAAATTACCATATGGTCATAGCTAGAGGTGAATTTCAAAAGCAGCACATGTAAATAGTTCTTGCTGTCTGAGCAAATAATTTTACATTTAAACTAAGTTTTTTGGTAAATGGTCCAACAGATTTCTGCTTGTAGTCAGTTACTGCAATTCATTTCAGTTGTCCCAGGATAAAACTCTGTATCTGCCATACATAGAATCTTCAGAAGACACAGATTATCTTCATATGGTTAAAAATTTCATATTTGGCAAGTTAAATCCAGTGTGTTCCCTGTGCTGGAAGAGCTTTGGAGAGACAGAGAGCAATTCATGTGGGCTTGAACTCTTCAAAGGAGTTCAGTGCAAGCATAATTCTGTTTAGTCAGGTTGGATTTGCACTTTGGAGTTACTGGGAGCATTGCAACAGTGAAAGGCTGTACTGAGTTTTGCTGGGAAAATCCTAATTATGATCCTTTTTCCTTGTTAAATTTCTTCTAGGTCTATGTAGGTGACAGAAACTTTCTCTTTGCTGAATTCTTCCTACAGCCCAGTGAAAAGTTGCTATGTTTTTGCTTTCACTTTCAGTGTGGCCAAGAGCCAGAACAAGCAGGAGAGGAAAACTTAGTACCTTGGTTCTGTGATCCTTAGGAGACAAAGAAATCCAGTATCCTCAGGATGACCTTTCCTTTTCAAAGGGAATATAGTATTTCAAGTTCAGCCCACAAACCCCTCATAAGCCTTCTCACCACAGCAGTCACCGACTGTACTAAATATTAGCCCTGAAAATTCCAATCCCTCAGCATTCACAAAGTGGTATCAACAAGAAGATATCACATGGTAAGCAGGGCTTGATGGATCCTCATGGATGCTCATTTCCCACCCCTGACACAGATAGCAAGTAACAGAGACTCCTCTGTGACACATTTTCACATCCATTTGTCACCTGTTTCACATGCTTACACAAAATGAGAGATTTCAAGCTCAGAAAAAGCTTGCCATAGTTGTTATTGGATTAGAGAGAATCTCCTTTTCAGCTAATACAAAAAAAGCATTTTCTACCTTTGCAGAGACCTGAGTTAGGCCTTAGTCTATGGGCATGATTATACAGAGTCTTTGTACCTCTGCAGTGGATGGAACATGCAGCAAATGGTAGAGTGATTTGGGTTATGTAATCTCAGTTAAAGGTCAGGGACAATACAAAGATAGGGCAAGCCACAATAATGAGAATAACTGGATTCTTCATCTACTGATAGGAGGCAGACAATGGCATAGGCAGATGAGATTGCCCACTCCAGCAGGTTCACTCATCAGCTGAGGAGATCAGTACTTTCCATTTTTGTGTGCATGGTTTGGGTGTTCAGAACCCCGTGATGGAAAGGGGAGCGGAGAAGCAAAAGCATTTCTCTTTCCTTACTGAGCATGGATCTGTGCTTTTCCTATGCTGAAAGCATTGCAGAAATTTCCCAAAGCCAAAGAAAGTCCTCAGCCTTGCCCGACAGATCTTTTTTATTGCAGAAGTGCATGGGAAAAGTGCAGGCAATAGGGCTTGAGTCATAAGAGCTATCACTTGTAACAGTCATCTCTTTATTGCTGATTAACTACAAGACAGTTTAAGCTGAATTTTTATGCACTTCATGGAAATCAGTTAATGACTCAGAACTACAAAAATTAAAAAGGGAAAACCCAATCCAAGATAGGCCCACTTCTGGATAAGCAAATGAGGGATTCTTAAATGACCCAACTTTTTTTTACTTACATTGCATAGCCCTGTATGACATTTTCACTCTTCCTGGAACATTGTTTCTGAGTACAAACAGAATGTGTGTGAGGGAGTTTAAAGAAACTCCTGCTGGAGAGAAGTTGTTTTAAAAGATAGTTTTCCCAGGAAATGGGCATTAGTAACTCAGACACCATATGCTTCCCACGAGGCTATGCAAGGACATGAATATGGTCATGTGGCTGTAAAGTTGGATGCTGAGCTGCTGAGGTCAAGTGCAGGGTGAGAAACTGCTCAACGTTTAGTGGTTGGGATTCATATTGCTCCTGTAGGGAGACATTGGGTTTGGAAGATGAATCTGATTTTGGTGAGATGAAGGAGGCACTTTCACTTTGGACTGTACTGAAACAGTTAATTTGACCCTACCCTCAGTCTTCAGAGCTGGATGTAGGTTCCCCAGTGCAGTTGTCTCTTGAAAGTTCATATGTCAAAACAAAAACTGAGGTTAAAGACCCCGAGTCTGTTCCCTATTCAGAATCAGTTGGTTTTGTTTTCTGTGAAGCTCTGAGCTGGAATGCAGCAGCAGTTCTCTCCTAAACATAACTGATTTATGCAGAAGATCTTCTGGCATCCCGACATTCGATTGAATTGCATTCACTGCAAAAGGTCTGATAAAATCAGACTGTTGGATAAAATCAGGAAATCTCTACATTTATTCTCTGATTACCGGGCAAGCTCAATTTCATCACGGTGAAGCAGAAGCCAGTGGTTGCAATTACCTTTCTTTCTTTTCTTCCATTTTTTAATATTTGGGTTCAGGATGGAAAAATTACAAATTAATAAATCTGCACCAAGTCTAGTCAAGACTCTCTGTAATAATATTATTCATATCTCTATTATTAGCAACAGCTGGAATAAATTTTAGCACAAATATTAAAATCTATATTGTAGAATAAGCCACATGGAGCCACTGTAATTTGAGGAGAGTGAAAGTTACCATAAAACCTACTGCAAAAGGAATATGACATTATCCTTTTTCAGGTGACTTCCTTGGATTTCATTTTTGCAAGCAGCTACAGTTTTATTTTGCAATAAAATAACTTCAAATAAGCTTAACTTTCTAGTGTTTATGTTGAACAAACAGTCCAGATAAAACGATGCATCAATCACTCACTCTGGGCTCTGCTCCTGCTCGCTGGTTCTCTTACACTGAGGTGCACTGAAGAGTTCTGGCTGTGTTAAAGCAAAGATGAGTCCTCAAGCACAGTCACAACAACCTGAGCCAAGCTGGGGAGCTATCCTACCAGTCAGCTTTTGACTGGCCCTGTCCCTGCTATTTTCCCAAGGCATTTGAGAATTTATCAGCCAGCCAATAAATCAGTTAAAAATCAAAGCAGGAAAACCCTGTACAGCTTCTCACAGGAAACAATCTGAAAGCCTGATTGAGAGGCACAGCATCAGAAAGAAACAGGATGGATAAGGAGGCGGCTGGGAATGTTTGGAGTAGCTTTTCTGTGTTCCCTCTTCCCTCTCCATTGTTTCCCCAGACCATTAAGTGACCCTCAAACAGGTGGTAGGATAAAAGGAAGACTCCCCAGTGATCCCTGCTCTTTAGCACTCATCTGCACTCGTGTGAGTCTGCTGCAGACAGGTAAAAAATGCTGTAATACTCAAGGAATTTTTAATTAAAATATTAAGTCCATTCTGAATGGAAGTGATCATCTAGATGTGGGAGCATCAGAAGGAGAAGCAGAAGTGCTGTGAGGATGGAAGGTGTAGATGAAACCTGGGACATCAAGATGCCAGCACATCCATGTGCAGCTTAGCAGGATCCCCTAAACTGCAAACAGAGTGAAAGAGAGGACAGATGAAAATTCAAAGCTCTAAAGATGTGATGAGAGTCAGAAAAGAACAGGTTTAGTGCCATCAAACACCCAGACAAGGAGAGAAAAATAAATTGTAATCCATGGATGGAACAGGCTGAAGAACATATGAGGGTGTGAGAGCATGTGCAAATGTTTTGTTTTGGTTAAAATCACCTTTCCCTCTTCCATTAGCTCACACTGAGATTTGTTACATGGTTACTGCAGAGTTCTGGGGCTGGAAATATGGCAGTGAAAAGAATGATGAGCCATGTGCTCTGATAATACTCACCTTTTTTTCCAAGTGAATGCAAACCCTTGACTCCTGAAATGCTCTAGTGAGACATATATGTGACTTTCCCCAGTTTTCCCTAAGAGAAGTGCACACCTGTGAGCTCAGGGTTTCCAGCTCCTCCTGTTAATGAGGACTGAAGAACTCCCTCCTTGTCTCTCCAAGAAGATGAATCTTGCCTGCTTTATGCCCACTCACACTCCCTTCAATGCTCCAGATAGTTTCTCCTGCCTGATTCCACTCCAGCTTTCTTCTCAGTCAGTAAAACTTCTAACCTTTGCATTTCCATTGCTAAACATTTTAAAATACATGATACTGAGTTTTGCCTAGCTTAGAGCTTACAAAATTTCCCACGGCTTCAGCCCAAAGCCATCTGCAGTTCAGCTGCAGCATTCCTAGGATCCTTCAACAGGACTCTGGAAATTTTCTGGACAGCATTTGGAGCCTGGGAGGCACTGAAACTAAAAAAAGGTCACAGTTTGGGAGCAAATCTAGCAAACTCAGTGTTTCTGAACCTGCTTGGCAACACCTCTCTGCAGGGAGAGACCTGTTTCTGTCACCTCCTAGCACATTACACCTGCCCCTTTCTCCCATCCTTGAGACATCACATCAAATTCAGGGGCCCATCTCAGGTTCATCTGACCTTCCTGACACATCCCAGGTCCTTCTTAGTTTTTCCTGTGTGCTGTCCAGAAGCTCCACGGCCTGGCACATCTTAACTACAGCCGAGTTCATGCCACAGCTCTGCTCCTTGGGCACAAGGCAACCTTTTCTTTTGTAGATTAGAGGTCACGTACACTGAGACAGAGCTTCCCTGGAAGCTGCTTCAGGAATAATGAGTGGTTCTCTGCAAGACCTAAGGATTTCTGTGACTCTCATCAATATCACCTTCTCAGGGCAAAAAGGCCAAGACTCTCCAGTATAAACAAAAAAGATAATAATAGCAAACAAACCATTCTGCCAAACCACAGTACAGCTCTGTTCTCTTAGTCCTTCCTTGGGAAAAGACAGAGAGAAAGAAACTAATTACCTGAGAGCCAATTTCATTCGTATCACTGCTGCTTAAACAGACCTATCGGTAAAAAGGATAAAAACACATGAAAATGAATACTTTTATAAGGGAAAGGACTGGAGAGGAGCCTAAAGGAAAACTCAGGCACTGCCAAACTTCAAAGAAGTGCTGCAGAGATGCAGCCTTTGTAATTTGGGCCTATTTCTTGTTATCTCTGTACTTACAAAGATTGACAATTTGTAGGTAGAGAAATATCACAAAGATGGGGGTTAGTCTTTTTTTGGCGTGAGGCTGGCGTCTGCCATGGGAAATTAAGCCATGCTAAGCTGCAGTAAGCTGAGCTGCTGAGTTTGAATTCGTGTCACTGAGACTGCTTATACTCACCACTGGTCTATAAACTCTTATTAGTCAGACCTGACAGTGGGTGACACCTTGATTAAAGGAATTGCCTATGGATCACCATCCTTTCAATAACAGTTTATAACAATGAATTTAAATGAGCCATTTTCCCAAAGATCCCATACCAAATTTTTGGGGAAAGATAAATAAAGTGATATGGATTTTTTTATTTTTCTTTTCTTTTTTTCTTTTTTTTTTTTTTTTTTGAGAAGGGGATTAGAAAGTCTCAGAGTTCTTTGTCACTGGAGTAACCACATGTGTCAGCTAAATTGGCAGTGCTATTATATTTAGATTTTACAAAGGGTTCCTTATATGTTGAGTTCTTGGATACCTCCCAAAAGATTTGCTCTCTGGACAGTTGAAGCAAAATAAAATTAGAGGGGAAAAGTAGTTCACAGCCACAGCCAACATTTTCACTTTTTCTGAATATCACATGGTACATGAGATGTTGATGAAAAAAGACAGACTTACGAGGGGTGACTTGACAGGAATCACATTTTCATTTCCTTCATAAAACTTTGCAAGATTTTCTCTCTCTCTCCAGTGGCCACCTCAATGCTGTTGCCTTTTGGAGGCCAATATGATCCTCCCTATGAGAAAAAGATATCCCAAGGCATTTCCTTTTTTCTTTTGCAAGATGCAGACAGAGGATTCCATTAAAGTTTTTAATTTGTTTAACTGGCTTCTAATTTTCCAAACTCCTGTCATGCCATAAAACTGACTGATGAATGACAGGGCCCTGCTAGGTTCAGCTGGGGTGTAATGTGAGCTCCCAGGGATGGAAACAATAAAACACAATTTTCTGAGAAATGGGGTTTTGCAAGAGACTGCTAGCTCCGTCTTCACCACACCCTTTAGATTTGTTAGCTCCAGTTCAGCGAGTTGCTTCTGGATTTTGTTACATTTTCTATCATTGTGAGCCCTCTGTTCACAAAAGTAGGAGAGAATCCTGCAGGTAGCTCAAGATCATTTAGGAAGATAGGTGATGAGTGCTCTGCTCGTATGGGAGCCAGGGTATGGGCTGTGGAATGACACTGCCAAGGCTCACACAGCACTATTCCTGAGAGAGGATTTCAGAGGAATCAAAAGGCAGCCTCTCACCTCCCACATTGACCTTCTTTGGAGCTGCCCTACTCTGAAAATCCTCTTTCTTTTCAGGAATCTGTATATTTTCAGAGGACTGTGGGATGAAAAGAAGAAAGAAACAAACAGCGGAGTTCATCTTTCAGCGGACATTGTCATGTGCTGGTTTTGGAAACCAAGTGGCAAGACGTGCACTACACGATTCAGTTCACTGTCACTAACACGGTTGAGTTGTCCTGGAAGAGAAGCTTCCTCAGAACTCAATACTGATACTTTGGCTTTCTGCATAAACCCAGTCAGATCTGACTCATTCCTGCTGAATATCCTCCTCAACACCCAGGCAAAGACAGCAATAACTATTTTTGCCCTGTCAGGCTGCCTGCAAGTAATCTAATGGGATCTGGAACACTATCATTCAGAATGAATTGGTCCACCCAGCTGAAAGTGTCACCAAGCAACTGCAATAGCAAGCCTCCAACTTCGGGCACACCCTCCCAGCTGTGCCAGCCTGGCCTCCCAGCTGTGCCACCAGCAGCACAGAAACAGATCTCTCAACAGAACTGTTGTTCCAGGTCCCAGGAGTGACAGCTATTTTTCTCTGCCCTGGCCAAGCACAACTACAGTGCACAGCAGAGGCTGGAACAAGGCTTTCCCCAACCTTTCTGAAGTTTTCCTACAGACTTTTCCAGTCTTTGTGTCTCAGGATTTTAAGATGGGAGTGAGACAGGGCTTGCTTGGGAGGCAAAAAGATCATTCCCACTAAAATCCTGTGCCCTCCTGCTGCTGCCCTCAGGACAAAATTAAGTGCAAACCAATCCCAGAGCAAAATAGGAATAGGATAGGATTGTCACTTCTCTATCACATCTTGCAGCAGCCTGTGCTTGTGTCAGAGCCTGCAGAGCAAGAATGCACACGCCCTTTCAGTGACAGCATAGGGGGTTTTGTTTTGGTTTTGAATAAGAGATTGATAGGGCAAAGGCAACTGTGGGGGACAGGTCAAACACAGTTAATGAAAAAAAGTAACCCAGTCTTCATCCTGTTTTATTGCTTGCTAATAGAGGAGTGTTTGGCAATGGCTTGTGTGTTGTGAGCCTTAAGGTTATCAGCAGACTGACTGCAGAGAGCTCGTTAGAATTCATCCTGCATCTGGGACTGTAATCTGCCAATTTAAACGAAAACATGTTCTCTGCATAGGTGCATGACATAGACTATTACTATCATTAATATAGCAATAGTCATAATAAATCACATATTGAGTGTGTTTGTTATTGCAAGGAAAACTTAATTATAATTTCCAAGCTGGCAGCATTTGATTTACTTTTTGCTGTCTGTATAATTAGTTTCCGAGTTACAACTGCAAAAATCTCTGTCTTGGTGGGGGTAGGAGGTATGGAGTTACAGATGCAGCCATCACTCTGGCAAAGACAGTTTTCCCTTGAGAATATTAATTTTTAACAGAAAAATAAAACCCAACTAAAATTCCCCTAGAAAGGGGGGACTGCTTGGAAGGCGCTGCTCAGGGAGCCTCCCCTTGCATTGCCGAGCTGTTTTTGGTACAAGGAGCTCTCTAGTGTCCAGCTGTAATAGTGCAGCTTGGGAAGAGGATGCTGTGAGCATACAACCTGGTCCAACACATGTGTCAGAGGGAGGCCTGGGTCTCTTTTAGGTCTCCAGTGCTAAGGTGCAGTGTGAAAAGTGCTACTTAACATCACTATTGTCCAAAAGGACACAGTACCCAAAGCTTTAAGGCACAGCCCAGAGGTCTCTTTAATTCCACTTTTCTCCACCCGTTCCTTAAAGGAACTTCTGGAACTGCTGAAGTGACCCCTGCTCAGTCTGTGGGGAGAGGATGGGTGTAGATGTCTGTCTGTATCCGGGCCATGGAAAAAATCTTTAAACTTTTACTTTGCTCCTCTCCGGGGACAGCAAAGTGCCTGTTACTGGTGGATCTAAGGCCACGTGCTCAAACTTGTTTTGAGGTAGTTAATATAGTGTGAGTGAAAGCCTAATTGCAACCCCTGACTTCTCATTTTATCCACCTGATTATGTGACATTGCCTCAACCCAGACAAAACATGCCCATGATCACTAACCACAGGAAGAAAATTCCAAAATATATGTGGATAGTAGTGTCCAAAGTCAGATCACTCCTCTGTGCTTCCAACATGAACACCTTAACATTTTAATTTTCAGCTGTGCAGGTTTGAGCACATACTAGAAGAATAATACATTGTCTTCACATGGCTTTTAATGCTTGCATTTTGTTTTTTTCAACACATTAGTGATGAACTCACTAATGTTGATAAAAATGGATTAAAAATTTCTTTGGTTATCACTGGGTATCACAGATGGAGAATAATAACTTGACAAATTGGCAAACTGAGATCATCTGCAAATATTATGAGAGGCGCTTGAAGCTCTTATAAAATACACCATCATTTTTAACAGCATTTCACTATTATGGCACCTCCCTTGTGGATTCTGTGGTTTAATATTGCAAAAAATTATGCCAGAGTTGAAGATTTGCCACTGAAAAGCACCATCTTGTGCTTCCTATGCTCTGCTGCCTACAGCAAGGTTTATTCCACAGTAGAAAATAAATTAAGATGGAATAATTAACTAATTGCATTTCAAGGCAAGAAATTCCTCACAGTGTAAGATGCTAACCTTTAATCACTGCAAACAAAATGATGGTGGCTTTCCTAGAAGTCACTGTGAGCCACAGGTTCAAACCTTTTCCCTTCAGATGGGTTTGCAGCAGGTTTTTCTTTCCCTGCTATTGACCTTCCTTGTGTGAGCTCAGCCTGCAGAAAATCCATGGTTCTAGAAGCTAGAAAACAATTTCAACAATGTAAGCTACAAACAAAGAATCCTGCCAGATTTAGGTCATGCCAATAATAGTTTTTTCTCCACTTAGCATTTTAGCTCAGTATTAAAGTGATCATTCTTGATAAATGCAAACCCTACAATTACATTATTATGTCCAAGCACCCTGTGGAATATCTGGGATATGGCAGCCCATTTTCCCTTAATTTTTGTAAACCTGCAGGCATGGTAGCAATGGTTTTACCATTTTCAAGGAACTTTTTTTTTTTTTTTAAAGGAAACAAAACAAACAAAAAAAATCCTGTTGATATTTTCATGCCTGATAATTAAAGAAGGGGTTTTCCTCCTCAGAAAACTTTTTATAAAAACATCCTCTGATGGTTAATCTGAAAAATGAGGGTTTTTTTCCCTCAAGAATTAGGTTAAGAGTGACTGTTAAGATCTTCTTATTTGAACTCCTGCATAATGCAGGGTGAGGGGTTTCTGCAAAGTCCATGACTAATTTCAGTTTTATTTTCATTGTTGCAGCATACAGAGCCCTCACTCCCTGCTGATTAAATTCAGTCCCCTTCAATTGAATTCAATTGGTATTGAATTCAAGAGAACTGGACCAGAGCCTTAGAAAAAAAGAGCAGCTCCTGGAGTCCCAGCAGCATTTGCCAGGTAGGACTTGGTCTTTTACACTCTGTCACGTTCAAAAATGATAAACTAGAAGATGTGTCAGATGTGTTTTAACAAGAAGAATAAAATCCATAATTCAGGACAGCACAGAAAGCACCTGGTTTTATGCTTCGTTTCCATTTTAAAAAATAGAAGAGGCTCAGAGAAGCATCTGCTGAGCTTCTGAATGGGTTTGGATCAGCTGCAAGTGCCCATCTGCCAAAGGCAAGTCCAACTCAGACATGAAACCAGGCAAATCTCAGTGATGCTGGGTCAGTTTCACATTTACATCCCAAACCCATAGCAAATCTGGATTGGTGGCAAATGGATCTGACTGGGATAAAAAAAAAAAGTAGAAGCTTTGCATGTCCTTCACAAAAGGAGATTCCTAAATATCAGACAGTTGCAGAAAAGAAAGGACTTAAGCATCTGGGGCTTTGTTTCTGTCTTTTTCTGTATTTATGGATGCAGAATTATGGAAATCTCCATCTGATAAAGGTTTTCAAGTGGAGAAGAATATTGTTGTTCCCTGAATAGTTCCAGTCCTGTAAAGTAAATTGGTAGCTAATGTAAAACTTCAGACTCTGGGGTACCCACAGCATCTGCCTGGGCTCACTGAGCTACAGCCTGAGGGCACAACAATTTCACTGGAAACTCCGAGAGCAAATAAGAGCTTTTGAACTGCCACTGACAATACAGAAGAAATGTCTTAATTTGGTTGGTATAGAGGACCTCCTGTAAAAAAAAAAAAAAGTTATTTGTAATAAAGAAATCATAAAAAGCGTTTACCTAGCTCTCAGCTCAGCTGTGGGATTTTACTCTCCTCAGCAGGGAGCAGTGGCAAACTGATGAAGCAACAAATGGGGTAAGTCTGGAGTCACTTCTGACCTGCCACAACCAGCACGGATCAGCCAAACCTGGCTAAAGCCAGGTTATTTGTCATTGCCCAAGGAGTAATAAGTAGCCATCCTCCTGTAGCACCCATAGACACCAGCAGAGTCTAGGCAGGGTCCCAGGCCCCAAATCTGAAGGGAACCACTGCAAGTAAAACCATCACGAGGAGCAGGAGGGTTGTGGGCTTGGGTTGACATGGCTAAATGCAGCTCCTGCTGCCCTGAACTCACCATCCCACCTCACCACGGCTGCTTAGGGAAGGCACTGGATGCAACCACAGCTCCAGAGCTGCCTGGGGCTTTGCTGCTGAGACAGAGCTGTCTTGCAAGCCTTGCAAGGCATCTCTGCCCAACACTTCCCACGGCTTCTCTTGCCAGGTGACAAATCTCTGCAGATCTGTAACAACTGCCTGTGCCATAAGTGACAGGGAGGCTTTGAGACAGGCTCTAAGCTCCTTTACACTCTCATCCCAATACAGAGCTGTGCACATAAGAAGTAAACAACATTAGCAAATCCTAAACCAAGTGCAGATGCTTTATCTCTAACAGCTAGGAAGCTACTTCATAGAGCAAGAGAAATGTGGTCTCCTCAGACCAGAACTTTGGAGAAGTTGTTTACAGGTTTAAAAACTTAATTTCTACTTAAAAACTAAATAACCATGGTAATTTATTTCTTTAAAAATTATAATCCAACTAGCTAGTTGACAAGTTCTCTAAAGAATTGTGAAGGCTTTCCTTTGCCAAAAAGCTAGACACAGCAGCACACCCTTTAAAGCTTCTGCCCATCACCTTGCAAGCTTCCTTGTATTTTCCTGTGCTCTCACTGGGAGTTGGTAGGATTAGTGTGGGCATCACATCTGAACCTTTGGCAGATCTCCTCCAGCCAGCAGCACTGTGGTGGCAGGATGTCTAGTGTGGGAGATGACAAAAGGCAAAAGATCTGGCCTTGTTGCCAGTGTGTCATTCAGCTGCTTCTGCTGAAAATTAGTCTCTCTCTCCCTGGTTTTGATGAATATTGATGAACTTCACAGAATCAAAAGAAGCAAAGGCAGGACAGCTGTTTGAAGGGACAAACACTTCAGTTCTGGATTGGAAGAAAAGAGACAGAGACAGCAGAGTGGTTGTGATGAGCTAGACCTTCTCCCTTGCTTGTCAAAATGTGATTTACAGACACACTTCCATTCACCCTGTGGCTGCCAGTTCCCACATCCTCTGTCCACAAATCTCTCTTGTTAATTGGATAGGCAATATGTGGGCTGACTCCTCTATAAAAAGATTCTTTAAACTGGGACGCTTCCCAGCTCATTTTAATAAATCATGACTATAATTACATTCTTTTGCTGCATATTTCTGCCATAAAATCAGTATCATTCACTTACTGGGCCCTCTTTACTGACCAGCTATCATTTTGTCTTGCTTCTAAAACTGCTTTTCTTGCCTGGTCATTCAAAGAATGCCATTTGCTTTGAACTTCTAATCTAATTCAGCTGCTTTTTCCTTACCTTCAGAGCCTTTCCTCATTCTGTCCATCCCAGCTTGCACCTCCAGCTACTTTTTGCCATCAGAGTGACCACTGCAACTCATTCCTGATCTGCTCACCAAGGCTGTCCCACTGCCCCAAGAGCCACTTCCTCCAACATGCCAAGTGCCTCTGAGGCTGCCCAGTAGCCAGCTGGCAGAAGCAATTATTTACATAACAAAACCCCTTTGCCGATGCAATTTGCTCCTCTTCTTTTGGGGAAGTGGCTGTTCTCCCTTAAGGACTTTAATACACGATCCGCTCAGCATTGCTGCGAAGCCAACAGAGGAACCACCATCCCCATCCAAGTGAAAGAGCTCTACAAGAAAGTGCAATCAGGAACGGCATTGCCCTCGGGGCTGCATAGGGAGGAGAACCAGAGCCTCTGAAATACTTGGTTTTGGTTGCTGTGAGAAAGAAGTAGAGGTTCAGTTTGCTGAAGTTCCTCATAGCTGAAATTCTCCTTTCACACGGCCAGAACACAGGAAGGGATGCCCTGAGTCAGATACTCACACTCCTTCTGGCTTTGGGGTGAAGTCTGGAGAAGTAGCCAGGGGCCACAGCCCTCAGCTTTAAATCTCACTGGATCACCACAAAGCTTCTCTTGGTTTTCATTTTCCTAAAGGTCTTTCTGTCAGACCTAACATCTAGAGGTGAGAGGACTGACCTTAGGAGCCATGTTTTGGAAAAAGATGAAAAAAAAAAAAGAAGGAAAAAAAAAGAACTGACAAGCTGGATGGGATGTGAGTCAGATGAAGCACTGTAAACATTCAGGTTTTGCTTTGAAATAGCCAGAGTTTTAGATATGAATGTATGAGGGACCATCTTGTTCTGTGGTCCTTAAAAGAACTTATCCATTTCTTTTTTTAAGACAGAGTAATTTTTAAAAGTAACAACTTTGTCATTCACCACTGCAAAAGCACAACATAAAAAGTTTTAATTTGTAATGTTATAATGTGGGGCTGGTTTTATACTGACACTTGGTTAGTGTCAGATTCAAAACAGACCAAGATATGACTCTTTTTTGCATAACTCCAAGCTCAGCTCCAAACATGTAAGTGGGAAAATTAACATTAAAATGAATCCTTAAACTGCAATTACTTGGAAGATGCAGAGCATGAAGTATTCAAATGGCTCTCACTCAGTGACCCAGTTAAAATATACAGATCAGCACTGCAATTTGGTTGCAAACATTTTAGAGACTTGAGGGTGTGGAGGCTCTATCCTGCTCCCAGCTTTACTCTACCCTTGGTGCTCTAATGCAGCCCAAAGAAACAAATACATGTCCAAAACACTTTTGCCTTGAATGCATTTCCATTAGGTTGAGATCTCCCTCAGGCTTTGTGAGGGAACACCAAAATAATCAAGAGAGCAGGTGAGCTTTAGAGATGTGTCAGAGTATCATGTAATCTTTGGTAATATGAGGCAGGAACTATTTACACCGGCACTGTAAATTCAACTGCTGTGCCACATTACTGGGAAGTAAAAAGATGTTGTATCAGATAACAGAGAAATAAAATCTCAGTATTTGCTATTACAGAAGAATGGCTTTGCTGAAGGAGGCACTGGTCAAAGCATAATCTAGATTCTGAGAGGAGAGAAAATAAATTTCTTTTTTCCCCCCCCATTTATTAGAAGAGGCATATTCAAGGTACACCAAGAAATGGAGTGAGACAGTATAGAGCTGTTAGTGTGAAAACAGGGTGTCCTTCCTCTGCAAAAGGGTAGCAGAACACACAATCACTGTGAAGGACCTCAGGAAACTTTGCCCTCAGGAACCCCAGGCTGCTTGACTTCCTCCTAAAAAGTTCTCACACCATTACCAAGGAAGAAGAAGTGACCAAGCTGACATCTTTTTCCCTCTCTCTTTTGTCTTCTTGTGACCAGTCTTGCTATTTTTTAAGGAAAATGCAAATGGAGGAAGCTTACAGCCACTGTAACAGCCCTGACAACACAAGGTGATACAAGTAGGAAGGGACTCCAGGAGCTCCAGCTCCAGACTTCTCAGTGGGAAGCAAAGGAATCCCCTCATCAGCTGACAGCAGCAGCAGAGGCTTGTTTTCGCTGCAGTTTATATGCTAGGAAAGGAAAGTGAGCAGGATGTATTTGGCAAACATTGCATTCTCAGTGCAGAAACACACTATGGCTGCATTCCCCATCTTTCCAAGGCTGACTTTGGGTTTAATTTCTTTTTTTTTTTTCCCTTCCATGTCCACTCGCAGCTGCTGGCAGGCTCTGAAGGAAGCCTAATGCAGCAGTGAGGAGTGTGACCTTTCCCGAGGCTCAGCAAGCATGGGCTGCCAATGAGATAAGCAGCCAGAGTTCTCCAGGCACCTCGGTGCAGCTCTGTCCCACTGACATCACTCGGGAACCGATGCCAGCACCTCCGACAGCTCCTGGTCACATCCGTCTCACAGAGCCTGCGCTCTCCGCCCTCTGCCCAGCCGAACGGGCTCTGGTGGTGCACTTTTTAATTGCCTTTGCAAGTGACAGATTGTCTGATACCGAGGAGAGCTGTGAAGCAGGAACCTGCCTGCTGGTGCCCAGGTGGGAAAGAATCCATCGGCTTCTCCTTTCGTGGGAGTTTGAAGGTGTTCCCACCTCTCCTCCAGCTATCTACACCAGCCCTCACCACAGGGCTTTGCCCTTTTGCTTGTACCAGGGCCAGACAAGTGAATAATCTGATGTTTGGGGTGGGTGAGGTGATGAGAGGGTTCTTCAGGGGAGCAGGAGCACACGGTGGGGCACGGGGGCTCACAGGGAAGCAACCAGAGAAGTGCCACAGCCCCACTCCTTTCCAGCTATTTCTGATCTTCTCAGAAGTACCACAGCCCTGCCTACTTTTCCAGGGACTGGAGACAAGTAAAGGAGTGTGAACCACTAGTGAAGGAACTGGAACTGTACCAGGGTATTTTTTCCCCCCAAAATCCATTTTGGGAATCACATGGTAATTATGATTACAATGCAAAATTAACACACCTATGAAATGTGTACTTAAGAAGCAGCCATTCAATATAAAGCAAGAGGTCATGTCTGAATTACTCATTTCTGTAAAGAGCTAACTTTTTAATCTGTAAGAAAGCCCTAATGACATCAATTAAATATAAATATCAAGAGTGACAGAGCCAACCTGTCTGAAGCCACTGAGCACAGCACTTGCATTCAGTGAGGGTGGGGTGAGACACACAATGCACAGCACCAAGATATGTCCAGGTGTTCACAGGCTTAGGTCTATATCTGTGTTGCAGGAGTTGCAACATATTTCCTTTGTAAGAGACCATGAACAGCTCTAACTTAAACATCTTAACAGTCTAGTAGAGAAATCTCATAAACCAGGAGAAGATTTAATACAGGTGCACTAAATAAAAGGGCAACATAGAATAACAGGGAGGACAGTAGTCCAACCTTTCCATTAAAAGCAGGACTACCTTCAACATTTTCTCAGGGTCTTGCAGAGTCAATATTCAGGGCCTCAACCCTCTCTGGGTACCTCTTCAGCTCTCTCAGGTGAAAAACTTCTTCCTCAGGCACAGCAGGAATTTCCCCTAGTACAAGTTGTGCCTGATGCCTCTTCTCATTTCCCTCTGGGCACCTCTGCAACCCCCATTATGTGGTTCAAGGTAACCATAAGGTCCCACCTGAGAATTCTCTTCTTAAAGCTGAACAAACCTATCTCCATCAGCCTCCCTGAACATTGGAACTCCTGCCTACTGAGCATGTTAGTGTCACTCACTAACTAACATTGCACCAGTTTATCAATGCTTTTATCAATGCTTTTTAGGAGCCAGAACCAGATGCATTACACCAAGTGTGGTCTCACAAGTGCTGAATAGAGGAGAACAATCCCTGCCCTGACCTGGCAGCTCTGCTGGTATTATTGCACCTCATGACCGGTGTGGTTGGCTCTCCTTGTTGAAATGGCTTATTTTTGACTCATGTTCAGCTTCATGTCCATCAAGACCTCCAAGTCCCTTTAGTTTAAGCTGATTTCCAGCCAACCAGTCCCCAGCTTGCACTGTTGCATGGGGTTATTATTTCCCAGCTGTGGGTCTTTGCCTTCTTAAATTTCTTGCCTCTGTCATCCAATTTCTCCAGCTTGTTCATGTCCCCCTGAATGACAGCAGCTTTGCCCTCCAGCAGGTCAGCTACTCCCAATATACAAAATAACTGGAAGCAACATCATGGAAGAGATGATAGTCAGCTTAATGGTACTGTATAAACTCAGAACGGAGCAGGACTGACAGCTCTGTTATATTCATCCTTCTGCTGGAGAACAGCCTGGCTGCTGTCCTTCATGGGGCAGTTGATGCCCTTACAGTTCAAGATGAAACCAAAGGATGATGTAGTTTACAGAGAAAGTACAGAATTCCTCTGAGGAGTTTTAGCAAGGACTTGTGGAATTAAGGTGCTTTTTTATCTCTACCTTCTGTCCCAGAAATCAAAATTATTAGCATAGCCCAAAGCATGAAGCACATCATGCAGTTGGGGAAAAAAAGATGCACTTTCCTGTGACCTTAACTCAGTCACATAGGTCAGGCAACAAAAATGAGCTGCTTAAAATAACATCTAAGCAGAGCTTCCCTGCATTTGTCCCTAGGGAAAAAAAAAAAGGGGGGGGAGGAACACCAAACAGCTCTATTTCCTATTCAGAGCTGCATATTCATTCAAATAAAAAGACAACAGCTAAGTAGCAACAAGCAAGAATTAAGGAGAAGATAATGCTGCATTCTTAGTCATGCAAACCCTAAATACCTATTGCTTAGGGCAAAGGAGAAAGTGGCTCCTCTTCATGAGCTGTGCTGACAGCACTATCTACACCTTCCCCTTGCACACACAGCAGTGGTTTTGGCTCAGCCCATTTGGATGGTGGCTCACATTATGCTGAAACACCACGCAGGAAATCAATGCAAATCAATTAATAAATCCATTAGAAAGAGTCGAGTGCATGCTTAGAAAAATCCAGAGAAAAGTAGGAGAAACTTACCAGCTCCAAGGGAAACATAGTGTAGGAAGAGCAACTGTGAGGACTCACCCATCTGAAGGTTGGCAGCTTGACTGAGCAGACAGAAATCACCTTGAGGGGCAGCAGCTGTGGATCACCCTCCTCTCTCCCTCTCCCTGCCCTTCATGCTTTCATGACTGTTGAGCTAAATAGATGAGGAAAATCCCACCACTTCCAAATCAAGAGCACAGTTTTTCCCAAGCTCAAAATATAGTAGATACTTTGGGTCCAGGGTCTTGCTGCTGTGAGAGAACTGGCAGCACTTCATCAGCTCCATGGGGTACCTTGCCTCCACAAATGGCACGGACAGCCAATTTTGGTGCTCAGGAATCTGGGATATTCTACAAACTATGTCAGAAAACCTTTGCACCCACCTAAGGTAGATCTCATCTCTGCAAGAAACAGGTTTCTGACATCTGTCTCCCACCAGTTTCAGGATTCCTGTCTCCCATAGCATCGCTCTGCTGAGAGGAGAAGCTGCTTTTGGCTGTCTGCTCCTGAGAGTGTTCCTGCTGAGTCTGCAGCCACAGCCCCTCTCCAAGGCTCCTCATGCCAGAAGTGCTATACAACGCAGGGTAGGATGCAATGAATAATTTTGCTAATAAAAGAGCAATTTCAATTTCCTTGAACCCCAGGATGTCTGCAAGCAGTTTTCTCCAAGGAAAAAAAATGACCATAAATTTCATCTTCATCAAAACAAACTTCTTCCTCTAGAGGACTTTCACTTACAACAGCCCTTGCCAGCATAAAGAAAAGAGATGCTGCCACAGACCATTTCAGTGACCAAGTCTTTGGCAGTCAGGCAGGATACAGGAAATCCCCTTCCCTAAATTAGGGCTGGACTGACTGACTCCAATGCCCTTGCAGTACCCTGTCAGGTAAATGAGGAATCTCCCTTTTTTGTGGGACAGAAGAATGGCTGCTGTCACAAAGCCTCATGAGATCTTGTCCTGAGATTTAATAAGCAGGAGTGCAAGGTTTCTGCTGACTTTTGAGAGTCTTTAATATTCAGTTGCAGGAAGTCATTCCTACAGTAGAAACCAGGCCTTCTATTAGAGTCAGGATCAAGTAGTTTTGCTCCACTATTTACCCTACAGTGTTTCATCAGAATAATCCTTTAGCATGTGGGAATTTCCTTGGGGTTCCTGCTTCCTTGGCTCTTCCTTGTTTGCACATAATCAGAGCATCTGCCTTGCTCTCCAAAGAGCATTTCTTTCTCTCCAGAGGGCAAGCTAACCTTCTCATTTCTTCATTTTCACTCAGTGAGCCATCAAACCCAGGGAACAGAGTCTGTGGAGTGGAAACTCACTGAAGTGCTGTCAGCTAGACCTGCCTGAAGGATGTTTTTTGTCCCAGTTTAGCTGCTGGGCCCTCTTTACTCTTTGGATGAAAAGTACACCATGCAATTGCTGTTGGCTTGTTGTTCCTGGGACAGAAAAATAATCAGCCTGACCACAGAAAATTGTCATACACTAGCTTGTCAGGCATTTCCTCTCCTCAACTCCACATCTCCTTTTGTTACCAAAAAAACCCAAACAAACCAGAGAATGCCAAAATGGGAAAGTAAGTCCTTGGTCAACTTTCATGTCCTTACCTACCAAATCCATAAGGATACCCATGTGTTGTTCTCTCTAGAGTGCAAATGCACTCACTTTGCTTGGTCTCTGCCCAACAGCCACCCAGAAGGATCCAGAGCAAGTGTCAGAGGCTCAATAAAATAGATGTTCCTCACTCTGGAATAGATGCGGCAAGATGAGCTGGCGTGGAAGAAAGAGCCAATTTGTCTCCGGCCCCTGTAAAATCCCAGACTGTGTTCTCAGTAATATGATCAGATTTGGGGCTAGATGATCAGATTTGGCAGTTCTAATAGAGTCCATCTGCCAGCACTGTAATTGTAAACACAACCAACATCTGACTATAATAATAATAATGATAAAAAGCAATGTTACCATGGTCCACACCCACTGGGACATCTCATTTTTGTTTTGGCTTTAGGATAAAAGATGATGAGGATGTTTGGACCAACAGCTTCATTTCAGCCAGTGTTTCTGATAAGTCTGTCACCACATTTGTCTCTGGAAAATATTAACCATAACATAGAGCTCATTCCTTGATGATATACAAGCAGCTTGTTTTTCTCATTTCACCACAAATCTTATTTGTATATACATTGCAAATTGATACCACACACTGAGCACATCCATAGAGCCTGATTTTCCAATGTTATACAAGGTTTATGACCTTGTAATTCCATAGACTTGAATGGGTTTAACCAGAATAAAGCTGGTTCCTAAAGAGAAAGGATATATTATGGACTTGCACATATTCCTTATGCACCCAACCAGAAGTGTTAGTACAGGCAGACACCTGGCACAGATGAAATAGTTAAATCTACCTCCTACTCCCTTTCACAAGATCCTGATTTCAGTTGCTTGCAACTGTCAAACATTCAGTGTTCAGGCAGAAATCTTCCCTCTAATATGCTTGCCTCAGGCTAAATATTTTTCAGAGAGTTCCAGTAAAATTAGCCCAGCCATTTGGAGGATGAATTTAGGGAAAACCACAATGTTTCAATAATATTAAGAAAGGCTCTGCCTGCTTTATTTAGCAGTTCTGAAGCTTCGAAGCAAGGCTTTCAAACACTGAAAGGAAGCACTGAGCTGTATCCCAGGAGTGGATGTGTTGCTGCCTTGGAAATCTGTCCACAACCCAAGAGATGTGCCCAAACCCAGCAGTTCACACTCAGCTGTTTCTGTGCACCAAGCCCTCAGTTACCCACATGTGGAGAGGAGATCTCTGTGCTCACACAGACATCATCACACAGCAAACCCCAGTGGATGCTTATAGCATCATTTCCAAGGAGTGATCCAGGCTGCAAATCCTCGTTCTGGGACACGAGCACGTCGTGTTTGCTCTGCAGGCTGCAGTGAACAAAGGCTGCTGAGCTCAGAAGGCCAAAGCTGGCAGTTGGGCAATATGGACAACCAGCAGACTTTAGAGAAGGACAGAAGAGGGGAGTATGAAAACTGCCCTAGGTTGTGGATGTGTGGCTTTTTGTTTGCTTGGGGTTTTTCTCTGTTTGGTTTGGGGTTTGTTGTTTTTTTAATAAGCAACTACCAGCAATGCCCTAATTAGCACTGCCAAAATGTCCCTTCTATTGTCTTTGCTGAGGCAGAGCTACATTAATTTCAGCTGCTCATCTCTAAGGAAATACACAAAATACTGCAGTACTATGTACTTGGACATCTTTAGACAACAAAGAAACAGTAAAATTTGGGCTGGATCAGGCCTCTGGTTAAAGGGTCTAACAGCCCACCACCAATTTAAAGCAGGACCAATCAGGGATTTTCTGTAATTCTCTGCTACTGGGTGTCACTGTGGCATAAGACAAATCAGCACAGATGGCACCTCTCCCTTGGTGACAGCACCTAGATAGTGCAGGTGACCACCTTCACAAGAAAGAGAGTGATAGACAGGAGCTGAGACAGGAGGGATGTCTATGGATCTACTCTTTCACAGCAGCTGGAATCAAAGCTCATGCTCTCCAGAAGAGCTCTGGAGAACTGATCCAAAGAAATTCCTAGCAAAGAAGGTGAACCACCTTCTTCTATCAGTTGGCTACAAAGACCAGCAGTGCCCAAACCTTGCAGCCCAGTGGTTCACAGTAAACCCAAAGCACACCCTCTGTTCTTCAAACAAGATATTCCACCTTTAACCTACATTTAATTGATGTTTAACACATCTCGTGCAGTCTAGCTGCTGCCCATTCACTACAGCCACTGACAGTGATGGGCTGCAGACCACTCTGCCAGAGAAAACAACTTTTCAGTGCTCTGGCTGCACACTCAAGTGGAGGTCTCTGCTAGACAACCTAAATGGCCATTTTGCTGGCCCCTGTGAGGGTACATATGGCTCCATATGCTGGGAAAGCTGTTTTTGTTCAATTTGCTCCTAAAAT
This sequence comes from Petroica traversi, assembly GCA_025920805.1. NCBI lineage: Eukaryota > Metazoa > Chordata > Aves > Passeriformes > Petroicidae > Petroica > Petroica traversi. The sequence goes on along the minus strand of JAHLSL010000042.1, from coordinate 1,124,926 downwards.
TAAGTGTATTAATTTATACACAAACCCATGTTTAAAAAATATTAAGGTTGCAGAATCAAGCAGTTGAAAGCCAGGAACTGACTGAGAATGTCTTGGTCCACAAAAGAGAGATCTAAAGAAATGTGCTTTAAAAGCCCAAAAATGTTCTCTGGAAGACAGGCTGGATAAATAGAAATAAAAGAATGAGGCTGCTTTGTTTGAGAATAGCTTCTTAAATCATGATCATCTTTCCAGGCCATTTCATTCTCTCCTCCCTAAACTTATGCCAAACTGCAGCTAGGTTTAACATGAAGATTTCACAAAAGGTTAATCTTAGCACTTGAGAAGTAAGCAAAGTTTGAGCTTCAGAGGTGTTTTTCTTAGATCATTTTGAAGAGTTATAATGGTGTAAATTGAGTGCCTTAAATTTACCACACTGGAAAGCTGCAGCACTACATCATTCTTCCTGCAATTTTTCTTCCTGTGAAAAGATTACATAAATCTTTGTGGTGGGTCTGCTACAGTGTTGGACTTATCAAGGTGAAATCTGATTTCAGCAGAAGGAGGAAAAAAGATGTATGAAGGAATGTGTTTAAGGTTCTGCAAACAACCCCATGTCCACTTCTGCCCCCTCTTCTGTGTCATCAGACAAACCTCAAATAAGTGAGATTCCTCTAGAGGCACTGATGAAAGCCCATCAGAGCCCAGCCTATAGGAGACTTGATTCGAAGGCAAAAGACTTCAAATTCTGGGCTATACATGGGGAGGTTAAAAAAATAAAACCTCCCAAAAAAAAACCCAACTCCAAGCTCCCCCTAAAAAAAAAAAATGAAGTGTGGTAAAACAAACAAAGAATTCATATGAAATCAAAACAAATTCAAAACTTTTTTCCCAAGAAGAACTCCTACAAGCCCTGTCTCCAGTAGGCTTCACTGAGGCTTATCTGCAGGTCAGAACGGGCCACTGAAGCAAACAACCTTGAAATCTGGTGACACTGCTCACACAGATCCTCTTGGGGGGGTGAGCAGGATTTCCAAATCCCAAACTGGATAGAAACTTGTAGAGGAAATGAGTACAGGAGCAGCACAGACTGCCTAAAGCTAAACCTAAAAGAACCAAAATGTAGGACAGCCACAGCTTGAGAGAGTAGAATGGAGAAGGTGATGAGTAAAGAAAGGCCCATTTAAAATGGGAACAAGTCTCAGTCCTACCTGTCAAGTTCTGTCTTTCACCAGTAAAGGCTGTGGTTTTTTTCCTCAGGAGCATTTTCACTAGACCCCCAAAACTGCAGACATCAATGCAGGCAAGATGAGAGCTCTGGAGAAGGGCCAGCAGAGTTCAAAGCCCCTAGCTGGAAACATAAGCAACACTGACAAGCATTGAGGGAAAATTTATGAGGTCCTGATTGCTAAAAGCATATGTTTGGGATCTAAAAATGTAACAATTATGCCACCCACGCTGCTTATTCTTTTCTTGTCTGAGGAGCTTTGGGCTAACATGTTGAAACATAAAATAACCTGTGCACATTTTAGACAGGATTTATGGCATTCTCAGACTGACATTTAGAATCATGGCTTGCAGTTGAGCATACTATTCAACAAGCCACCTGCCTCTATAAATGTCACTATTTGGGCTCAAACTTGGTTTTAATTTAACTCAGAGCAACTCCAGTTCTTTCAATCCCTGCCTGTTTGTAGGGATGTTTCATGGCATACAGCACTGAAAAAGACAATTTGTAGAAAATAAAGGTAAAAGTCTTGTGTAATTTGTTTTAAAGCAGTGGAAAGCAGCATGTGAAACCTGCATCCCAGTAAAGATGCAGGACTGGCCCCCAAATTAATTGGTGCTGGCTTGTGCAACCAGCAACCCTGTGAGGGACACAGGGAAAATCCCACTCATAGTGAAAAGCAATGGATCATTGGGGTGGGGGGTGGGGGGGGAGGTGTGGTGGCATTAGCTTTTCATACCTGGAGATTCCTGAGCCTTTCACAAAACACCAGAGGTGCCCAATGGGGCTCTATTTGTCTGCATGGATTCTTCTTCTGCAGAAAAGCAGCCATCCAGCCACCTCCATGGCAGCAAGCAGTGAAGCAAGCATGGGATGCAGGGAGGCAGAGGCATGTCAGGGCTGCAATGTGCTCGAGTGTTCAAACTGCACAAACCCTGCACACCACAGTCCCCAAAATTGTCTCTCTTGAGCACCTCCATGCTCCTCAGGAGAAATGAAGGCAGCACTTGGAGACAAACTTCAGCCCAAGGGCAGCTGCAGTAGCAATGGCTCCAGCACTGCTTGTACAAAGCACCTTTGACTATGGCTGCATGCTCAGGCAGCTTTACTGGATTCATGGAATAATTTAATACTGAAAGGGAAGTCCGCAGGTCATCTAGACTGACATCCTGCTCCAAGCAGGGCCAACTACATTAGGTGGTCTTGCCCTTGTGGATTAGGGTGAACACACTGCCACAGCTAATCTGTTGCCTCTGAAGATCACAGAGCCATTACCTAGACATGTTCTCCAAAAACAGAACATCTGCCTCACAGCCGTAGGGTGGGGGTTCTGTTGGGCAGCAGAAGCCATTGGCAAATTTACTGCATAACTTTGTATCACAGCAAAGCACAGAGAGAGCTCTCCATGAGACTCTCATTTCTTTGATAATGCACAACTGGCAATTTCCTGCTTTGCAGCGAAGAAAAAGCACATCAGATGTTTCCCTGCTGGCTAGTCACACCGGAAACCAATGAAATTAGGTGGTGAAAAGCTCTGGAAAATGAGTGATATGTCGAGACCGTTGTCTCTCTCTAAAATCTCCATATGGATAATCAGGTCAGAAAATTAGTATTTCATAACAGAGACATAACAGACATTGCTCTGCTTTAACAAAGCTCTCTTCCATTTGACAGAATATGCTTGCCAGACAATCATGTCTTACTTCATTTAAACGTTTTGGTGTGTGAAGGTGTCAGGTATCTTTCTGCAACCACCATCAGCAAGGCTCTGAACACTGCAAAGAATAGGGAAAACAAACCTGTGCCTGTCACCTTATGCAATCAAATCTAATAAAAAATTTAGCCTTTTGGGAATGACAAATTGACAAATTGGTGACATAGAGAATGAAAATCATCTTGATGGCTAGCTGAGACCTGCCTGACCTGATCTTCCTAACATGACCACTATTTTAAAAAAACCCAAACAAAATCACATGTACATCTTTCTTGAAGACCACAGGATGAAAAATTATACATTAGGCATCCTCAGGCACAACTTTTAATGGGAAATGTGTTTTGCATTTTGTCACAGGTTTATAAATGGTTGTACTCCACTCTTGGAGCTTTTCCTCTACAGTTGACTCTCCCTATGCAGAACAGAGTCCTGCAGGCGAGGACTGGGTGATGGCACATCAATTTCTGAAATGAGTTCTTGCTTGACACAGGCAAGATGAGTGGGTCTCCTTTGTACAGCCATTTCTTGAACATGTGGGGAAAATGAAACAGATTTCTAGAATCACATGAAATCTAATATATAACACAAAAACGTCCTATGCTAACAATACTCCTGAGGACAAGCCCTTATATTGAAACTAAGATTGTTGTAGGTGAAACATCACCTCCTTCCTGCAAGTGCAAGGAACAACACATACAGAAATAAAGATATTTATATCAAAGGCTGCAAATCAACATTGTGACTCTTACAGCCAAGGCTTTGCCGTTCTGAACAAAGGCATTCTGTCATTCCCTGAGTTAAACTGAAACAGGACCCACTGCAAGATAAATGTAGGAACAGAAGGAAAAAATGTCCTAGACTACCAACAAAGGCTTTTCAGGAAGGTGCCAAAAGGGATGATTGACAGAAGTTACAGCATCAGAAAGTGAGTGTTTAGAGTTCTTCTTTCACATACTCCTTCCTTGGATGCTCAGTTGGCCTAGGAAATTGAGGTGATGGTGGGTGTGAGATTGTGCCATACATACTCTGTCAGAAGAAATCCAAGAACACATTCAAGTGAAAAATAAAGCTATCTTATTCTGAAAAGATTAAACTGCTAAATGCTACTCACCTATAGAATGGTACAGCTGAGCCCAGCATGGAGCACCATGACAGAAGACTATAATAAAACCTACCAGGTTTCCTAGGAACTGCTGGACTCAGAGCAGCGCTTCAACACCATCAGAGATATTGCACCCATTTAAATAATCACACCTCACAAAGAGCTTTTTGTACTACAAAACTTTGAACCATAAACCATAAACATAATTGAACGTATTAGCTAAGTAATAAGGGAGATTCTTCCTTTCAGTGTCACTCATGACTGTCTCTATCCTGCTTTCTGGCTCCTGCAGCAAGTCAGGCACATGCTGAAAAAAATATTTTAAGCCAGTGGGTGGCACTCAGTACTATATGCTGGATGTGTTGCTGATAGTTTGAATATATCAGATATTTTTAGGTACTGTGAGCAGCTCTAGGCAATCAAGTATTCTAATCAAGAGTATACAGAAGCTCAGCTAAATCAGTTCAGTCAGGACTTTAAGGATTCGGGTTTTGCAACTCCATCAGTGGATGTGCTTGGATGGTACGGGAGGAGTTGTTCCTTGCTTTGGTATAGCCATTTTCAGCAGGATTTCACAGGCATTTTCAGAAGAATCATCTTCCTGAGAACTCCCCACTGTGCTCAGCTTAGCTTAGCAGACAGTTATTTCTGTAATAGCAGCTTTCTGTGAGGAAATAGGAAATGTGGCTCTGGGTGGAGATATTCAGAGTTACCTGCCACGGTGAAAATCCCTGGGTTCCAGCGGGCCACACCATTTGCAAAATGACACAGAGATGTTATAGGCAGGAAGATTATAGACAGCCCATCTTTGTAAGACGAGGCAGGAAGCCATCAGAGGCAGCCCCGGCGCGGCGCGCTCAGCACCACGGACAGCGACACGGCCGCTCCTGCGGTGCCCACGCGTGTCCGGCACTCACCTTGCCTCTCCCTCCCATACCAATGTTATATATATATATAGATATATTCAGTATATAGCTGCACCTCTCATGGAGGGATCACTGTGAAGAAGCCAAGTCAGATAGCAAAACTGGAGACTGGAAAACACAGTGGTGCTGCCTGTGCATCTCTGTGCTACGTTTTGAGCAGTTTCAGGGGCAGAAATGTGCCTATACTTTCCCTGACAGTAACACAAAGTAAATGCCTGCCAGTGTGTTTCACAGCCCTCAAAAGCAAGTATTTCCCCATCTAGCGTTTTCTCCCTCACCAACATGTTTTGTCTTCTTGGAAAAGAACACGGGGGTCTCAACCCATCTCCTTAAAACCTCCGGAGGTCCTTCAATTCATCTGGTTCTCCCATGCTTAGATCTTTTGTCAGAGAGATACTTCTGTTCTCCTGCGAATAATCCACCTGCTTCCCTCAGCAAGCAGAACGTTCCAGACACCTGCTGACACTTTGCAGTCCAAACTGGTTTCTCATGTGGGCTCTTCCTTTACACCTTCTCTTCCCCCATAGCTCTGTAGTTCGTGATGCTACAAAACTCTACAGTTCATGCTTTGGCCTTCTCTGGGGCAGCGGCATAGCCTTGTGATTGAAGCCAACGCTCCTTGAAGCAAGCCATGCTTTCCAGAGTTAGAAACTGCATGGCAGTGGGACTCATGCCTAATGCTTATTGCTTTTCCTGCTCATTTCCTTTCAAATGCAAAGGCTAATTATCTTCTGCTTGAAGCAGAGCCACTTCATTCAAGATTATTGCCATTAACACATTCTGAACAAGTCAAGCACCTGCCCTCCTAAGGATCTCTGCCTACACAGGCCAACCAAGCTATTCTGCTACCCCTGAATTCCCCCTGCCCATCCTACAGAAAGAGCAGAAAGACTGGCTGGATACAATCCCAAGCCAATATCTGTGATCTCTGAGCTGACCATGCTTTGGGCAGAAAGTTGACTAGAACTCTCCTAAGCTCCCTTCTTAACTGAACTAAATCCTGGTTCTAAGTCTTCAAGTAGGGATAGTAACAGAAATTGATAGAAAATTCAACTCTGTAACATACTCCTTCAAGGGCTATGTTTCCTTTCTTTAGCCCTTTACCTAATTCTAAAAGACAGACCTGAACACCACCTGCCCAGAGGCTCAACACTGTCAGTAACTGCAAATCAGAACCTTACATACCTTTAGGTGCTTCTGTTCTGCAGATTTCCAAGCTCTTCCTGCCACTGGCCTTTTTTCAAGGTCCTACAACTTTGCTGTCCATGGGTTATCTTCCATAGTGTTGATGAAGTCCTGACTTGAATGCTCCCCAAGTTTCCTGAATGCTGTAGTATCATTTCCTTGGGTTAGAGAATCCACAGTAAAAAGCAAAATTTAAAAGCACCAAAAAGTCATGATAAATGGTGCAATTAAGGGAACACAACACACTTTAAATCAGAAGAAGAGCTCAGCTCCTGGGCAAGGGAAGGTTATAATTTACCATGGCAAGACAAAGCAAATGCATCAAATTAGTCATGTTTCAGAATCCCTCTTATGCACAAACATCAGCAAAACTGACTATCCACTTGCACACAATCAGCAAACAAGAAGTGGACACTTTTCTTCTCTAATTACTGTAGGTTCCAATCCTTATGAGTGCTTCTCTTTTCCCTCAAAATAAACCCACTGGTGGGGCACTCACATTAGCAGAATTCCCCACCCAACATGGATGGTTCATTTCCTGAGCTTGCTTTATGAGAACAAAGCAGGCTTTGCCAGAGGATGACTTCGAGCATCTGATGCCTCAGGAGCACAACTCTGGCTATCCCTCACTCTCCTACAAAAACCTAAAAAGATAAGCCTCCTAATCTAAAATCAGGTGCCTAAAATCAGGTAGTGTGCTTACTTTTTTCCTTATCTACCCATTAGCATTCTATATCCTAGTGCTCATCTGTATATGTTCAAAGGTCCACAGTTGCTGATTTTTGCCCTCTATTTTTTCTTCAACCAAAAGGGGGATATTTTTAAAAAGTAAGAAAATGCTATTGTACAAAGTTATGCTGTGAAACAGAAACAATTCAGAGAAGGATGAAATGCTTCCCCATGCTTTAATATAGCTTCAAAGATTCTTTAGATTATGAACTGTTAGTGTAGTGTTAGGCAATCTCCTGCAGCAGAATAAATCTTGGACTCAGGTGTCCCATCACACAAGTGACCTTGGATGAAAGCCACAAAAATGACAACAAAATAAACTAGCACACATCCTTTGACATTAAGTAGCTGGTGCTATATTTTCCTGCAGCAATACTGTCATAAGGTAAAATTCAGAGTTAAAAGTCAACTACAGCTCCATACCCAAATAAAAAGTAGAAGCAAATTGAATCCTCCCCTGCCCAAAACTGGAACGGACCAAAAATATGAAGATATTTTAAATATAAATACTAAGTATTTACAGTTTATAAACAAAGCAATACTTTCTTTTTCTTGTCATGGTTAATCTTGGATGTGTTTGACTCATGTTTTCTGTAACTTTCCCAACCTGCAGTACAGTTACTGAATTTCAGTACAATATAATGTACAAATCCGGGGCTTGATTCAGTAATTTGGTCCTGAAACACTGAAAAAAAATTGCACAAAATCTATTTGAAAACATTTAAATAAAACTGCATTTAAAGAAAGAAACAGAATGGTAACAGAATCTCATGATCCATGCTTTATGGAAATATCTATTGACAGAAAAATCTAGCACCACTCCCCAGTTCTTCCTAACTCAGCAGATCACAGCCACAAACCCCCAAGTGCACGTGACAGGAAGACAGAGGAATCCAGAATGACAATTAAGTGAGAAGATTTCTGTGTTTACAAAAAGCAGAAGCTGAAGATTTAAGACAAGATCCTGATGCCCTGGAATCTGGATCACTGGTTCTGATATAGATGCTTGCATATGCCCTGGATCATTGCACTGCGAAGCTACAGAACAGAGAGCAAAGTGAGAGGGTAACAAAGCCTAATCAGAGCAGAGACAAACACAAGCACTCCTTCTGCAACAAGCTGCCAGGCATGATTTGAAACCACAAACAGCTGCTACTTCAGCCTCACAGTGGCAGTGGTTTATGCATTTTATTAGAAGAATCTCAATCACCAATAGAAAATCCCATTAAACAAAAAATCAAATGAGCCTTCATCAGACTTAGGAAGAAGCAACCACAATAACTGAGGCAGCCTGAGACTGTGCAGAATTCTGTCTTATTGACAGAACAACCCTTGGCAGCCAGGAAAGTTCTGGTGGCTCAGACAGCCCTGGGTTCCAAAGTACTTGCAGGTCAGAGGAGCACAATAGGAAAGTGTTTGCATCTTCTTTGCCCGAGTCCTACCTTCACATGATCAGTAAAACTTTTGATTAATGCTTTGGGATAAATATTCTGTAACTGAACATCTGGAATATTTGCTCTTCTTTGCAGTGATTTCTATGTTTCTTGTTCCACTGAAATCAATGTTTTAAGGTATTTCTTGTGCATGGATTCTCTCTTGGCCGGGCTGGCTTTATGTTTTCCTTCCATCACAATGGTGCAGACAGATCCTGTCACTTCTTCTTCAAAACAGTAACAGAAATTGAGCTAATCATGCTGTTCACCCTAACCGAGTTGATTCTTGTTTGGCAGAATGATGATCCTTGTCACACTGAGGAACTAGACTCCATGTCTCTGTTTAATCTCACCTCACGGTGACACATTTCTGAGTGGTCTATACATAGCAAAGGATGGTGATAACTGTTTCAGTTCAGTGCAGTGTCAGAGGCGCTGGGGTGTTCTCCTGTTACTCCCGTTATCTTCCAGGAAGTTCCTTGTGGCAGGAGGAACATGAGACACGGAGTGTGCTCTCCCTGTGAGGACACAGCTCCTGCAGAGCATAGCCACAACTACTGCTGAGGGCTGAGTGCCAGCCCCATGGCTGTGCTGAAATCCCTACACAAGGTGCAGACATTGGGCCCTGTTACCACGCTTCTCACAATCTTTCAGGGCAGGCAAGTGCAAGACAAGTATGTTGTGTAAAAAGGACAGTATGGAGTATTTATATTAATAGAAACTGCTTAAGGCACCCTTGTTTGTCAAAGTTGCACATTATACTCTACAATGTGCTCAGAGATAGAAGGCAAATATATTTTAACAAAAAAAGAAAAAATCCATTATTCATATACTGATATGACCTTTCCATACTCTGTATTTTGGTCAGAATTTCATTTATATGACTATGGAGAGTTTTCCTGATGTGCACACGATACCATGTAGCTTGACCTCTGCCAGAAAAAAAAATTTAGCAGGAAACTGCATGATGTTCAATAAAGTCCCAGTAATTTAATCAAACAGGTAATTAAATTATTTAAATTGTTCATTAACATACCTGGCAACAAGAGAAAACAAACACTGATCTTATTTCACCCTTGCTGGGGACCAAATGAAACAAATTACCATTTTATGAGACTGGGAGTTAAAATTCAGGTTAAGAATGTGATTCTAGTCCAAAAAAGACCAACATCATCAGAGGGCAAAAGGTAGCATAGCAGCCAAATATTTACTTTGGTAACAAATACACTCTTTAAAGCCTGTTAGAAGTGGCAATCACCTACAACCTACAACCTCACAATCAATCCAGGATGTTTGTTAATGCCTGCAGAGGGGCTTCCCAACCTGCACCCGTGGCACAGATGATCCCGCCAGTCATCAGGAGTTCTGCTTCCAATCCATCAGGTTCACTTCAAAGCCTCAAGGGGAATCAGCAATTGGGATGTCATTCATCACCTTGCTGAGAACCATTTTTTTCCTCCAGGAAAGCTTGTCATACCAAGCAACCCACACAAAATACAATTAAACAGTGTCACTACCAGACAGATTGAAACTGCAGTTCAATAGTGGAACTGGCTGTTGCTGAGCAATTTCATAAATTAAGTATGTTCTGGCAGAGCTTCTGTGGAAGGTATTAGCAGTGATCCAAACACCAGGACCTAGCAAATTTCATGGGCAAAATCCTACTTCCATTAGAGCCAATAGCCAAACTCCCAAGCACTTATACAGAGCCAGAATTTTAAATTCTCATGCCAGCTGCAACACATTTCTATGGCTTTGGGCAAACTACACTAATTCAGACTCCCTAGTTAAAAAACATGAACCACTAAGCACAGCTTTTGGAGAGACAGGCTGTGGAGGATACACAGAAGTGTCCCTACAGTAAAGGGGAAGCATTATCAATCAATGCAATTTAGCAAACAGGCTACTTCAGCAACTCACCATCAGAGAAATACTCCACTGATACAAATAACAGGCTTGCAGTTCCAGCTGGATTAATTTCTTATCCTGTGGAGGCCTGGTAAAAGTATCTTCTTCACAAATTCCATGCACAGAAGACTGGCCCAAGCTCTGGTGCAGATGACTATCTTCTATGGATGACTAGTTTGATATTTTGAGAATTGTGTTTGGGAGTTCTGCATCAAACATCAGTTATGTTCTTTCACAGCCAATGTGAGTAAGTGAACAGTTGCCTTCACGAGTCAGAGCTTAACAAACACACAGCTACACAAATGCACATATTGACTCTGGATAACACACACATTTGTTTAAAATTAATTCTCTTGCAAAAAAGTTTTATGGCTGCATGAAAAGCAGCTATAAAATGAGATTTGGCTTCTTGGTAGGTGGCATGCTACATTTTTTTAAGAAATATTATTCTTCCCATATAAATGCACAACAGATGTAACATTCGACCTAAGCAATAAGATTTATTACTGTTTTTAAAGCAAATTCAGCACAGCTTAACAGAACACTGTACAGAATTCTTTAAGCTAGGAAAAGGTTCCTCTTGACATCAATGCATGCTTTGCATTTGTCAATTCTTTCCCTTAAAGCCAACCTTCAGTTCAGTATTTCAGGCTTTTTTACAAAGATGATGATCCTGCAATTCAATCTGCTAATGTAGCACATAGCAGGCTCCCTCCAGTCACAGCAGTGCTGGGTTCATCTCTTTGCTTCTAATATCAAAAGAAATGTGCATGGTCTCTTGGGTCTCTTTTTGAGCCCCAAAACATTTCATGTGATTTATGTTAGGAGTTATTCCAACAGCACATGCAATCAAAACCAAGTGTCACATGTTGTTTGGCAATGAAAAATAAACATTACAGCTGTGATCAAAGAATGTGTCTTGTTCATATTGTCTTACATTAATTTCTTTACCTCACGCACTTTTGTATAAATATTTACGGTTTTGCATTTTCTTCAGAAGCCATAGTTCTTCTGCTTTCTAAAAATAACCTGCTAAACACACAGTCTTCTCTCTTCAAAGCACTGTTCTTCCTTTTGTTAAGTTCATTTCCAAAATCTCTGTGCATGAGAAGTGGTGAAAGATGGGTATGGGCAAACTCACTAACAAAACGTGTCTGAAATACCTAAAAATGAAGAACAATTCTTGGATAAACACCTTCAATGGTAGACAGTTCTGTGAGAAATGAATAGGCCTTTATGTCATTCAATAATTTTGCATTTTGTATAAGGGTACGAAACATGAAAATTAAAACATACCTGAGAATAATATTAAAATCTCATTTCAAGAAAATTTTTGTTGCTCAACAGCTTTAGCTATCAAGTAATTTTACAGTTTTTGCATTTCACTTCATATAACATAATCCAGATGGTCCAGCAGGCAGCCCCTGACACTCTTTCAGGTGACTCCTGCAGCTGACACTGTTGTATTCATGTTGGAGAAATCCATGTATTTGAAAATTCACCTCCTATCTCACCATGAACAGAGACTAGAACTTAAACTGTTAACCTCTACAAGAATTCGTGTTCCCCAAAACTCTTCTAGTCCAAGAGCAGTTCATCTACCAGCTCCCTAGGCAAAGAGCACTTTCAGTGCTCTTAGGAGGTACGCCGATAATCTTTAAGGAAGACTGTCATCCCACTGAGTGTCTCATGTTGGAGATTGTGTATCAGCCATGACAAGAAGTTTCCAGACTTTTTAAAGGGATGCATCTGATTTCTGTCAGAGAAAAACCACAGTAAGTCTTCACCTCTCATTAATGGCTGTAAGTCAGGGTACTGACATCCATACAGATGATGCATATTGTATTTGGAGAGTATCTGAGTGTATTTGCAATGTATATAGGAAATAGATTCACAGACCAGGACAGTTTTGGCCTGTCTAGTGTCCAAGCACTGCTTTCATTTTTTTTCATTTTACACTGGTTTTCCCTGATTGGTTTTACAAAAGCAGTAGCAGTGGAAGAGGTGTCCAAAGCAAGCAGTTTGGCCTGTTTATACATCCTCTTTACAATATGCTGAGATTTTATGGTAACTGGAACAGTGTCGGCTTCCTTGAACACAATGGCTACATCTCTACCATATCCCATCCACCTGGGGTAAAACCTCATACCCCAGGGAAAAGAATGCTATTTTCACTCCTAAGATCAAGCTCATAGCCATGCCTGCTGAATGCTTTTCTGCAGTGAGAGAAAATGGATTCTCTGTGCACCTGCAGAGACAGTCTCTTGGACTTGAAAAATGTCCTCAGAGACAGAGATCCTCGAGGAACTGACCGCCACATTGCCATATATTAATGTCATGCACAGCGTCAAGAAAAGGATTTTATAAAAATTGTTTATGGTTTACCTCTTCAGGTATTTTGAAAACTCCCTGATATATCCAAGAACATTGTGGGTGACAAAAGAAAGGAAGGAGGGAAGAAAAAGAAAAGTATTCTGGAAACAGGGCAGTTAATCATTCATGTTGTCTACAATTCCTTTGGCTCAAGAAAGTCTCAAGACAGACTTGCTTTGTAGTAAGAAAACTAAATCCTCTAATGTCCCACCATCTCTCCTCTACAATGTGTGATGGAATCTAGAGTCACAAACTGCCAGGACTTCACAGACAAAGGGCATGTCTAAAGCAGAGCATTTCATGGCTCCCTGACACCCCACAGGCAGCCTTTTTCCCAAAAGCAAGGAATCTCACAATATCATTTTGTGTGACATCCTTTAAACATTTTGACTTAACACCCCAAAGCACATTTATTTCAGTCGGATTGTGCACATGTGGGTTTTGGGGGATTGTTGAGGTTTGGGGTTTTTTAACCTTTCCCTCAGCTTGATATTCTGCACTCTTCCTGGAGCTGCCCATTGTGATTAAAGATTCTGCTTTGTAATGAAAGCAAGCCATGTACTTCAATGCTGAAAGAGAGGGAGCAAAAAGAGGCAGCCAAAACATGTGGTGATTCTTATTTTCCTTTTACAAGTGACAAAACAGCATATGCAGTTCAATACCCAGGATCAGTTACTTTTATCTGGAAAAGCAGCTTATATAAGTTCACATTTGCTATAATTATAACCCCTATAATATTAATTTCCTACATAAAGTCGCTGTGGTGTCCACACGGATTATCTTTACACTTTGGGAATATGGGCACAGGGCAACAAAAGTCACTAGTTATCAGCCTTTGTTTTATTTTGCAGTACATTCATGATTCTCTGTCCTTCCTATGGCAAATACATCATGCTTGGTTGGCAGTGCTGGTATCTGATATCCCGTGATTACCTCGGCTTCAAAGTGAGACAGTAAACGCACATTTGTGTTACTCTCCCTTTAATGTAGTACAAAGCTGGACACAGCTCAGAAAGAAACACCTAAAATCCATAACCTTTTTATGATCATGTACAAACGGGTATTTATCATGTTAAAAGAGAACCATATGCTAAAGTGGAGGCCAGAGCCCAATAAATCTTTTTGGATGAAAACCCTTTAAAAAAAAAAAAAAAGGAATAAAATAATTAACGTTTTCTTTTGCCAGTAGAAACATTTGCTCATGAATCTTCTGGGAAGGGAAAGGCATTTAGCCTTTTTGCATGCCATTCCCTCAGACATCTCTGACCCCACTGCAAAACAGACAAAAAGATTCCCGACTGCACGCTACTGATTAAACTCTTGTACAAAACATCTGGATGAAATTTTCTTGGCAGTTGATTTGAAAAGTACACAAGAAGCAGAACTAGGGAGCAGTCATAGTTCAGCTGAGTGACACCAAGATGATGCTATGCAAAAGCAGATTTTACCTTGAACACTTCACATCCTAAATATCAGCCTGTGACTGTGCAAGCAACTTCATTAGCAGAAGAAAAATAAACCCATCTTCTACTCTGCATGTCAGTGCAGAGAAGGCAAATGGGCTTTGAAAGAAACCCAACTTGACAATCTTGTTTCTTTTAATAAAATAATACAGGGTTAAACAATTTACCTGCCTAATGCCTAACTTCAATTGACAGGTAAGAGACAAGTTGTCAGTGCCCTTAACTTCCAAAAACCATTTCTTAAATTTGTGAATGATTTCAAAACTTTTGTGGTTTCTTATAAACTCCCCAACAAACTGGATGTAATGCTTTCCTACCTACTGCTCAGTCAATATACCCCAGGCCTAAATTAGCAAAAGTGACATGTAATTTTCATAACCTATCATTCAGAATGAAGGACATCCTGGCCCTCTGCTGCATGACTTTAAAGAGCATGCCCAATGCAGCTCAACAGATTGTTCCCTTTTGGAAATACAGACTCTGGAATTTTCCCAGTTTTCCGCACGTACAACAGCCTAAAAGCAAGACATTCTCACTGTTGCTATTAACTAAGTAGCATCAGTGAAAAACCTACATGAACCAGGCCAGCTTTATTCTGTAGCTGCTGGGAAGAGGAGGGCAAGAAAAAGAAAAGGAAGCAGCAGCACAGAACAGCCTCAGAATCTGACACAATGGTGCAGGAAACAGGAAAGCATAAGGAACATTCTGTCCCACAGTTGCCAGGCTAGGAAAATTCCAGAAGGAACAGGCAGAGATCCTCTGGCTTTTTCCAGAAGCCAAGGCACAGAGATTTATCAGACTCAACCAGAATGACAAAATGAAAGCTTCAGCACTGCATAGGGCCAGCAGTCTGTGATTTACTGTAGTTGTGGAAAATTTGATTTGGTATGGGAATGACTTTGATTTTTATTTGGGAAATTGCTGTAAAGAAATAGATTATCAGTATGTGTTTAATATCGCTTGGTGAATATTTTTAAATCATAAAGAAATTAACACAGAGACAAAATCTGGTCTAAACATTTTATCTCCAATCCAAAGTTCACATTCTAAAGCACCCCTACTGCTTTTTGCTACACTACTGCGATCCCAATAGACCTAAAGGAGGGGCACCTATTAAAATTAGTACTCTATCACTTCCTCTCTAAATGAACTTATCCACAAACACCTTGTTCTATAGAACCCTTAGGCTGGAAAAGACCTCTAAGATCATCAAATACAACTGTTAACCCCATGTTCACTGCTAAACCCCGTCCATAAGTGCCACATCCAAGTGTTGTTTAAACACTTCCAGAGCTGTTGATTCTTCCCACACCCCTAGGCAACCTGCTCCAATGTGTGATCACTCTTTCCATGAGGAAATTTTTCCTAATATCTAGTTTAAACCTCCACTGGTGAAACCAGTCTTCAAAATTTAGGGAAAAAATCTGTCAGATAAAGAAATTTCAGCATGGAACAACTGCAATGCAGACCAGAAATACAATCACAAGAGTGTAACAGTAAGAAGTAAGCTTGAAGCTGTTCTTCTTCTATCAAAATAAATAAAATATCGAAAATATTTTGTACCACGTTATTCAATACTACCACTGGAATGGTAATGAATGAATAAAAACAAAAGAGATTATCCCACATATAATCCAGTATTCATCAATAATAGCAGAAATAAGTTGTCATGTAGAACATCTACATGAGAGGGCCATACCACTTGTCCAGGCAGGAGCTAATACTGATGTAGGTTTAGGGTAGCCACCTGCCAGGCAAGCCATTGTAACTCAAGCAAGTTGAATTAATGGCTAAGAGAAATAATTTAGGACTACTGCATCAAGGGAAAATCTGCTATTTTGTTAAGACCCTTTGACATAACCAGTGTATGCTTTGCAACTCCAACAGACACCTCCCTCTACACATTTGGTCTGCACCAAACAGGGAAGGTGTGCTAATATTCTGAATCCAGCAATTTGTATGCAACCAACAAACAATTAAACCAAGCAGTAAAAAGCAGGTGATTGGAAAACATGGAACCAAGGCTTACAGTGTATCAAGAAATGTCCTTACACTTAAAAAATTATAATGCACTCCAAAATCCATTTGTTCAGGCAATCCATGTACAACAGAAGGCACTGTTATCCATATGAATCTATCAATTCTGCACAGCAAAAACCTGAGAAGTGCAACTCAATTAGATGCAGCCTGGCCCCTCCCAGTCATTCAGGTTCCTCGAGGACAAACGTTTCCTTTCAGTCCATCAAATTATAAAAACACCACAAGAATTTGTACATTACAGTAGCTGGTTAGAAAGAGCATTCTGGTGGGGGAAGCACACTGCTATTTTCCAGAAAACCTTCAGTAGCATTAAGTTACCCTCCCCTATCACTCAGAAGTCACGATGATTTCAAGAAAATGTAATGATGAGACCCTTCCCATTGACCTTTGTAGCCCATCCTTCAGTTACCACCGGGAGTACTTCCAGCAAAGTTAAATGCTGTGATCAGTCCTTTGTTGTCAAATGTGTAGCCACTTGGTTGTTCTATTGTCTTAGTCTCTAGAATTCAAAGGAAGAGGATATGAAAAATAGTCTATAGAGAACACCTTTGTCAGAGACAATACAGCTCAGCTAAGAATCCAAAGTTATGGAAAAAATTCTCAGCTGAGTAAAAATTTCATTCCCTAAATGCAATGACTGGAATAAATTACACTCAGATTTTCTCTAAAGGCATAAATGTGCACACCTTTAAAAGAGAGTTAAGAAATTAATCCTTGACCGATTCAATCTATGCTACTCTGTTCTGCATTCTTTTTGATTAAATCCGAATTCATTTTCCAAGATGCAAGCTTTCTATGCATCTAAAACCTCACGCTGACTGCAAAGGCGATGTAAGTGGTTAAAAAGTTACAAAACTATTAAATACATAATAATTGATAGTAATCTTCACCAAATGCCTGGCTGACTGGCAGATATTGCCTTAATTTGTTGCTAATTTCAAATGTCAGACCGTATAAAACTGTTCAAACAACAGCACAAGTCAATGAGAAGGCAATTAATTAGAAGCAACAGTAAACTTACTCTGAGTAACACACTTCCAGGCAAGGAATAATGTAATCATGATATCCTGCTCACGCTTCCTAGAAAACGTTAATTAGCACAGAAGTTGGTGTTACAGATTAGAAGCAATTCCAACATCTCTGCAATAGCTAAAAAGGGCCCAGGGAAGTGGCTCACCTGCAGCAGTTCTCCGGTGCTCTGCTAATGTGTAAATCTCCTGCAGCTGCTTCTTCTGATCCTCACTCAACGGTGCAGTCAGGGAATGGTACCAGGCTGCATCCCGGCTCTGCACCGCTATCAGGGCAGCAATGGAGGAAAAGGGATTGTCAGCCTACATGCAAGCTCATTTCAGAGTCACAAAACAAAACACACGGAATCTCTGGTTGGTTTTAAAACAGAATCTGCACTGCAAAACAAGATCAGTGTTCCTGTCGGTTTTCTTCGCTCAGAATTCCCACTCTAACTGAGCCAATCCATTTTGGGGAACTTAATTACATCCTCTGCTTTCTGAAACAGGAAGTTAACCATGTGAACATTATTCATGGATAATGTGAATTAAATTGTCTCATTTAAAACTCATATGAAAACTAAAAGCAACAGGATTAGTCAAACAGGAAAGGGGGAAAATAACTTCTCCATTAACATCTAGAAAGTGACAAATATTTCTCTATATAGGAGTCCCTCTAGTGACCAAGGGCCACTTATTTAGGCTGTGATTTAAAAATTCTGAGGAAGAATGTGAAGATAATCAGTCTCTGGATGCATCTGCTACCACTTGTAAGCAAAAAAATCACAGGACTAACATTAGAAAGCAAGATCACATTTTACACTTCCAGTAATGTAAACTATTACTCAAAACGAAGGGTTTTCCCAGTGATGACCATCAACATCTCCAAATGATTTCATCATGTTATATCATTCTGCCAACCAGCAAACACATACTTAGAAGTGCTTGTGTAAAAAACTGATATTCATCAACACCATTTTCAAGGTCAAGAGGTGTGCTGAACCCTTCAAGTGCAGTCTCTTCCAATGCATCTTCATCCCAGTCATCATCATCATCATCATCTTCATCCTCTTCCTCTCCACCTCCAGCACTGCCACCTCCTCCTCCACCGTGGTTCTCTTGCATTGCCTGACTCACTTCATTTGTCTCATCCTCATCGCTCGGTATCTCTTCTGCAAAAGCATTAAGATGTTTTGTAAAACAAAGTTTAAAAACTACAAGAAACAATGACTTATGAATTAAAAACAATTAGTAAATCGGTTTTGGCTGGAAAGGGGACTCTCTGTTAACACCCTTGCCTCCAAATCTTTGAAGTCATGGAAAATTGAAGCTGTTAAAATATTTCCTACATCCAAGATCTATGCAGACCTGAGGAATGTGAAACTGCCATCTTTTTCCTTCTTTCATTTATGCAGTCATTGTGCAATTATAGGGTCCAAAAATTTTGAGGAAATGTCCTCCATGAAGTGATCCATCACTCTGCTTTTTAAATTACAAACAGAGACTTGCATAGAATTCACAACTGTACATAAAACCATGAAAAATCCATCTGCAGACCATCTGCCTTCTATTCTTGAGTGTTCCCTTATTTGAACAACTTAAACCAACACATTAAGTTGGTGTTACCTTCCATTCTGCTTATGAAACCATGACCCCCCTGAATTAAACGCAACTACAACCTGTAATTCTAAATAATGCTCTTTCTTACTTAAGGAAAAGTACTTCTGACTTATAATCAAGATTTAAAAAAACCAAAACCTTCAGTTCCAAACTTCCTGTGTTAACAGTTTAGAAAGAATAAAGATGACTTTAGATGCAGCAAGCAGGGACTGAATCACAGAACAGAGATTTGAACATTCCTGTGCCATTACTGTATTTCCATATATTGAGAAGGATTCTGTGATTCCATTACGGAACAAATCATGGGTGAAGCGTGAGTGGATTACATGATCTGTTTACATCCAATCTGAACCTCAAAACATCTACTCTGTCTCAAACACACTTGCCTGCAATGCTGCACATAATTCCCTCCCCACAATTCCCTCTGTAAGGCATTCTTTCATGTTTTTTCTCTTCTGGCAGAGACAGAAGTTAGAGGCCTGAGTGCTCAAGGAACCTCAGCTGTCTCAAATCCCACTTTGCAAATCACTTTCCATTTGGACAAAGAGGACCTGCCAGGATCTCCCTCAAAATTCAGTCAAAAAGGTCTTTCAAACAGTTGGGCAGTAGGAACAGCTTCTTTACAGGAAATATATTTTTATTTCCAGGAAATAAAAACATACCTAGGAGTCCTGGCAAACTCCTGCTGCCTGTGTGAGAAGACAGGGCATATTCACAACCCGGAAGAGTGGACGTGCAAGTCATTCTTAAACCAATACCCCTTACACAAAATGTTAGCTGTTACACCTTGTAACATTCTGATGACACTTTGCGAGAGAAAATCAACTCCTAAGATAGTATTTCAAGCACCCATTAAGCCGAGTTATTTTCAGCAGACTAATGAGTCTTAAAAACGAACTGCAATTTCTTACCCCCTTTAAATTAAATCCAGACAAAATCCACAATGTGAAAAGGGGAGATTTTACCATTATCTTCTGCAAAGTGTTTTTCATCTTTAGCATGATCCTCATGTTCTGTGAGCTCTCGTGAGGCGCAAACTTGTTTTAAGCCCAAGAAGAGGAGGAGGATTGATGGAACAATCTGGGCAGCCACAGCATCCACTGCAGGTGGTCGGTTCTGCAATTCCATTAGGATGCTCAGTCCTATTATACACATCTTTCTGTCATGGAGTCTGAAACAAGACACAATTGTTAGACAAAAACCAGATTTTCGCTGCAAAGATTTATAGAGAACATTAAAATCCTGGTGCTTGATACAGCAGAAGACAATGTCTCAGAGGCTAAGTTCAAATTCTATATTCAAAGATCCTACACAAACTATTTTCTTCATTTCCCACTGGAAAGTACTCGTCCAATAACAATTAAACATCTTTCAAGCAATGGTCAAATTCCTGGAGCAACTTTTTCTGATTTCCAAATGCAAAATTTGTAATGCTAAATACCTACTGTTTAATAATTACATAGACTAACTTGTCTTTAATAAACATCTGATACAAATTATCATTATTAAATAGGATGGAAAATTAATTTGCCTTGGCTTTGATAGCAGTACTGTTTCAGGGATGGAAATTGGCAAAAACTATTAGTGAAGAGCCATGATAAGCAGGAACACATTGAATTGCAGGGTGCATTTATGGAATGCCCCAGGGATAGCTGAAGTTAAATTACTAGAAGTCCATTAGAATGGCTGCCTTATACATATTTCAGTCTACAATTTCTAATGCTAACTTTAGACACACTTCTAACTCTGGTGAAAGCAGGGAAATAATTCCATCTTATCAAGGATAACTGGCAGTATACCCAAACTGGGAACCTGCAAATGAGCAGACCTCGAGAAACACAAACTGCAGATAATGAAAGGGAAAGAAATTCATTAGATTAGTAGCAGAAAGATTTTTATGTGACCATAGTCAGGAAACTAGGTAAGAAATTATGCTCTTAAACCTAAGAATTGATTTTCCCTTCCAGAAGCAGAAGTTTCGGCAAACAAGATGGAAAAAATCTCTAAATGCCTCTGCAGGTACTCTTTGTTCTCCTTTACTGGAAACATCAGAAGTATTCATCTTGGAGCTAACGTTACAGTATTCTGCTATTATAGGCTTGAGAGGAGCTTTTTTTGTTTGAACTATTCAATTTGATGCTGACAACCTCTGTGAGAGCTTTCTGCAGGACAAGTAGTGCCAGCAAGGCCTAGAGAAACCAAGCAAACCTTCAGAGTTGCCAGAAAATGGCCATCCTCTAAACTCTTGCAGTATTTCCATTACTGAATCAGCTTTACTTTGGGATGAAGGGAATACAAGCTGAGAAGAAATAAGATGGGCACCACAGACTGGAATAAAGCTAACAGGGGGACAACCAGCTCAATCCACCACATCAAAAAATCACTACAGAAATGTAATTTTTAAGTGTTTAGCATTTCATTACCAAAGTTCCTATACAACATTCTACTGAACTACTATATCCTTTAAGTAACTCAACTGATCCTGTATTCAGCTTTCTAAACTTTACTTGTGAATAAAACAAGGTTAGAGATCTGGAAGGATTTCATGACACCTCCCACGTTGTTAGTCCTGTTAGGATTTACTGAAGTGCTTCATTCTCAAGAGTAGTTGACAACAAAAATAAATTATATATGACCACGCAGAACATTATGATCCCAGCAGACCATCCAAGCAAAACAAAGGCAACCAGCATATCAAATGACACACTTCGTCACATTGGGTTTGGCTGCTTGGTTACACGTGTTGAAAAATGCACCAAAGTGCAAGCAGGCGAAGAGCGTTCCTGTAACGCTAATCCTTTCTTTCCAGATGGAATGAGACACAAGAGGGCATACAAACCAGCCAGGGAGACTGAGATAGAGGAACATGATCTGCTTTCATTAAAAGATCCCCCATAAATCCCTTTCTCCTCTCAGCTGAAATGACTTACTCCTGCATGTTGAAAACAAGCCATTTGGTCTCATGTGGACACGCTGCAGACCAAAAGCCAAGCTAAAGATAATGCTACCTAAAAATGAAGCATAGCTGTTATTTGGAGAGTTGTCCTTAGTGCAAGTATAAAAGGAAAAAACTTTCTCTACCTCCTCTTTTTGCCAGCACTGTCATCCAAGTGTGACCAAAGCTCTGTAAACTATGCATAAGATTTCTATCCTGCATCTTGACACTGGGAAGCCATGAAATTTCTTTAAGACCCAAATGTACTAAGCAGCAATTTCAGCCACTGCATCAGAGTAAGCTAACAATTCTTAGCACTGTTTTTTATCATACATTTGAAAAAGCCACCATTGCACAATGCCAATTGTAAAATGCAACAGTAAAACGTAAAAAAAAAAAAAAACTTAGTAATTAATGGCTTAGTTTCATACAAAATTATCTTTTAGGGACAGCAAATCAAAGTACAAGAATGAAGCCCTGCTGTTTGAAAGGGAGTCATCCCTGGGAAGCAGCCCAAATGACCAAAACCCACAGCACATTTGTCATGCTCCACTTTAAAGCTCCTAAACAGAGAAGTTGCAAGAATGAACACGTCTTCAGAATATGCATGTTATTAGAAGGCCCTGCAGGACAGCAGAAATTCAGGCATTGATCCATCTTTAGTGAACCTGAGCCAGAAGGAGACTTTTCTTTCACCTGCCAGCAGAGACAAACAGCAGGACAAGCATCTGCTTTGCCTGAAGTTCAGTATTCTACCACGCCCCAGCTGTATTAAGGACCCACAGGACTTAACAAGCAAAATAGAGTTTTATATATTTTCATAATAGCAAAGAATGGTTTCAGGACCATTCTGTTGCTATCAAAAGGCTCATTATTTCAGCACCCTTCCATCTGCTCAAGGGAGCCTGGATATGATTCTCCTTAGTAATTTGTGCTTTGAGATCTGTACTTATTTGCTCAGAGGCACACAATAACCCTCCCTA
The DNA here is from genome assembly GCA_025920805.1 of Petroica traversi. Taxonomy (NCBI): domain Eukaryota; kingdom Metazoa; phylum Chordata; class Aves; order Passeriformes; family Petroicidae; genus Petroica; species Petroica traversi. Next base: position 1,102,301 of record JAHLSL010000042.1, on the reverse strand, counting down.
ACAATCAGGAACTCTGCTTATTCCTCAATGGGTTATCAAGCCTGGAGTGTTAAACACACAACACACAGCACTGCAATGCACGACTTCAAGCCAAGTCTATTTTTAACAAGCTGTGTGTGGTCTTCATAATCTGCAGGACCTCTTCTTGCTAACACTCTTTCTTCTAATACAGCAAAAAGGATTTTAAAATCTTTTGTATTTTAAACCAAGCTGAAAGTATTTCAGAGAAAAATCGCTAAGCCTTTCCTTTTACTGGGTTGCTGTGCTCCTTTATGTGAGAATCAAGTTTCTTTCTATTACATCAATACAGTTCCTGGACAAACTGCAAATAATTAGTCATTTCCTTCTAGTTGCAAAGTTGGAACCAACATAACACTGGGATATTTATATACAGCTCTGAGAAACCTAGGATTTTTAACTATCCTATCAAATATATAACCCTATTCAGCTGCAAGAAAACCAAAATCACTGAGTGGTTTTTTGAAGTGAGATTTTCTTTTCACCCTAGTTACCATAGAAGAATTTTTAGTATGAGAATAAGCATAAGTCATACAGAAGCTTCACTCAAACCTCAGCTGTCAGGAAAAAGGTAGAAAGAGGTAAGGAACAAATGTTTCTGCAAAAGGCATTCCAGTGTGAAGTTATCGTAGAAAACATTTAGAAAAGAGCATATGAATTTATGCACAGTCTTACAAGGAGTACTGAGTTCTCCTTGCCTGGCTAATTTTTTAATATACCAACTTTGTAACACCTTTTAAGTAGTTTCCATAGCTTTAATAACATAAAAGAACAGCTACTTATCTTACCATAATTGCTTTTCCCCTCCACTTTCCCGTGGATTCCATCTCATGTGTTCACATGTGCTGCTCCAGAAATACTGCATTCTTTTGGCAAACTATTGGCTCCAGCCTGAGCCTGTGCAGCCATGAACAACCCTACTGCTGGCGGAGCAGGAACTTTGGGGACTAAGACTTCACAGGAACAGAAGAAAGACAGAATCATAGAATGGTCTGGGTTGCAAGGGACCCTAAAGGCCATCTAGTTCCAAGACCTCTGCTATGGGCAGGGACACTTTCCAGTAAACCAGATTGCTCAAAACCCCATCCAGCCTGGCCTTGAACACTTCCAGGGATGGGGTGTCCACATGTAAGAGTGTGAGATTTACATGGACAAAGCATCTTGAGGAGCCACTGTCACCACCAAGTTCCAGATTTCCTGCATGGCTGACATAGAAATGACAGCAAGATTCATCTGGTCCTTCACATCTGGAGGTGATCTTCTTTGATCTTGTCCCATTTCTCCAGGATCTGTGAACCAAATTATCTGAATCTGGGCCTAAAATGCTCTCCTAATGGAAAGTAATCTAAGTGTAAACCAAAGGAGCAAATGGCAGCTGATGAAAAACGACTGTACAAAGACAGGTGACCACTGTTCTCTGATGAAGACATGAACTTTTTGGGGGAGATCCAAGAAAGGGTTTCAAGAACACCAATTTTTTTTTCACATTTCTGTCTTTTCCTGTTCAGTTAGGCCTCTGAATATGGGGCTCCTTTAATGCTCTTAAGAAAACAAATGGTATTCTAAAAGCAGTGCTCTCCTGAGGGAAAGGGAGGAAGCCCCTTACCACACATCACAGTGCCTCACTAGCAGTACACAGAAAAAAAGCCTTATCCTACACCTGGATCCACAAAATGAGGATACAGCACGGAAGTAAGAGTGACTTTTGGATTTAAGCAATATTACAGATAATTATTTCACTGCTGGTAACAGCAGATCAAAGAGAGAGATTTTTAATCCTCTGCTGCCATTCAACTGCAGTCTGGCCAGAATGACAGGCATGACAACCACTTGTTTAACTTTTCACTTTCACAGGCTTTGTTAACCTTTGTCTCAGATCCAAACACAAGTTTGTTTGAACAGTAGTTTCAGTAGCTGATGTTTTCTGAAAAGCAACACAGAAAAATTGAAAATTAAGCTGTAGCTCACAGTACAATTTTAGATTGGAGCCTACACAGACCCTTTACTTTTTTCCTCTCTGAATCTGACTAGTTTCTCACTGAATGCTCCAGGATGAAGTGTTTCAGGCTATAAATCTCTTCCAGTTTACCATCTGTAGGGAATATTTTCTTTTCTACCATCTCTGTATGCATTCAGCATGCGATATGTAGTAGAAAAAAATGAAAGCACAAAACGATGAAGCTCAAGAACTTCACTTCAGCCATAAAATAAAACTGGTATGTGGAAATCCTAAGATGTCTTGCTCTTTTCTAAAGTTGGTAGATAAAAAAAAAAATTCAGTAATTAACAATAATATTACCACAAAGTGTGGAAGAAGCAACTTAAGGAAGACACAGCCTAAACCCATCCATACACCAGCAGGCAGATGTCAGCCTCAAGTAACAACCTAACTCAAGCAGGAAGGTGAGAGGTAGCTGTTAACTACCTGTCTGCTTTGCCCTTAAGTGGATTTGAACCTCACAGTAAGACACATCTCAGCTGAGAGGCAAGGACTGGCCTTCACCTCTGCTCTGCATCAAGTGCATGCTTTGCTAGGTGATGACAGGCTTTGTTCCCCGTCATTAACTTTACAAATGCTCAGCTCCTGCCTGAGTGCACACCAGTGCAGCACACACAAATTCATGGGAGGTCACAGTGACGTTTAAGTTCAGGAGTATGCTAAGTACTCAATGGCACAATGATAAATATGCAAGTTGTTTGTGAAAATCCATTTAAAATCAGAGGTGGGGTTCACTGGAATGAGTAATGTTTTTTTCAATAAAATGGAGTAGTTAAAAAACAACTTACAAAATACAGAACAGAAAGTATGTATACAGCATTTCAGAGAAAAAGTTAACATGTTGAAAACCTGCTGGTTAATTCCGAATATTGTACAAAAAATACCCCTCAATACTTGCCCAAAGAAACAGTCTGTGTCATTCATCCACTGGTTTATGAACTGTGCAGTGATGGGCTCAGGATTGTGTGGAAATCTGATGTTCTCCAAGGTGTGCAAAAGCAGGTCAGGATTGTAGTAGAGTGCAGCTATGGCAACTTGAAGACACATGGTACGAAGCTCGCTTGTTTTAACTCCTCGAGTCAAGCGCTCCAGAACAGCCTCCACAAAGAGGGGAATACACTGGACATATAATAAGAATTAAAGCAAAGGAAAGGGAAAAAAAGAAAATAATCATTAGATATGCTGCAAGATTATACAAAATTTTATAATACTTTCATCAGAGTGAGGTATCTGAAGATCAAGTATAGAACCAAGGAATGCAGTCCATTCACTTTCTAGCCTCCACTCACACTATTATAAATCTTCCCCAAAACAGCTCTGAGCTAAAAATTGCATGTTATTCTGAGCACAGGGGAGAATATTTGGGGCCATTTGGTGGAGTTTGTTCTTGCATGTATAAAAGCTTTAGGAAAAAACTCAGACATTCTCATCTTTAAAGAAAGACACCAAACAATTTCAAAACTAACAGGCATTAGAAATTGAACTACCTAAATCCATAACATAAGAAGCTTTTCCTAATAAATGTAAAGTGATGTTAAATTTTTTTAAAAAGTTTAAAATTCGTTTATTCAGATAAAAAGCATGCATTCACCTAAACAATGATGAAATAAACATCTCCTAAACACACATATATTTCAATGGGCAAATGTATACTTTACAAAAATTTGGGAAGCCCTACAAAAGTTTTGGTTTATGAGTTTCAGTTCAGTGTGCAACCATTTCAATTCACAGAGTTGTACAGCTCAATTAAGCCTTCCACCACATTCAATGTAAATGCATCGAATTCCCTTTAAACTCTTCCAGATTTCCTTTAAAAATAAAATCTTTCAGAGAATATTTTTATCTTCTATTAGTTTAGATTTACACTAGTAAAGTTATATCAGTTTGAGTGAAATTAACTGAAAATTTATTACTGAAATCTATGGACTGCACTGTGCCAACATCAAATTTAGGCTCATTAAATTAGTCTAGAATTTGGCCCTTAATAGGAAAATGACTACTTTCTAAGAAGGCATTTGAAGAAACTCTGGAAAATTGTGATTATGTTTCTCCCTGCAATCACAATCCAGTCATGCTAAAAAAATGTGCATTTCCAAATGCACTAAGTAACAAATGCATTAAGAAGTTCCTATAGCTTGAAGAAACAACAGCAGTTGGATATTTACAGTTAAAGTCTCAGCCTCAACTTCACAACAGTGAAGTTAACTATGTGTTTTGCATCAAAAGAGAAATGCTATTAAGAGAAGGCAAAAAAGGACAATCTTGCTCAATATCCTTATAATTCTGTATCCATTTTATCTTGCCCATTAATATCTTGTCTCCAAACCAAAAAATTCCAACCTTACAAACTCTCCTGAGCTCATTTACCTCTTTCTGCCTTTCTCCCCACTTTACAATTCCCTCAAATTCTCTCTAACTCCAGCTGCTTCTCTCAGGAACCATGGATCATTAGAAAGCAATAAAAGAGAAAACACGTTCAATATGCATTACCTGGTCAATACCCCGTCCTTTGCACTGAAGAACAATCACTTCTAGGAGTTTGGCTGCATGGCACTCTGCATCTTCTCCTGCATCTCCTGTCAGTACCTAACAACCAGAATGACAATTTCATTTATCAGTAGTCACCAAAAACACTGAAAGCAATTGCTTCTGTACCTGCATACATCCAAAAATCTCTACACAGCATATATATATGTATTCATGCTACATTTTGCGAGGAATTAAGACACCTAATGCATCTCTATAGGACATAAACAAGGGTAATAGGCTAAAAGTGAATTTTAAAAAGTAGAAGAAACTGCTGTAGTTCTTAAAGGATATTATTCTGTATATGGCCTCACTTTCCCTTTTTTAGAAGGAAATGACACTTGTAAGGATTACTTTTATTTTCCACATTGTTTTTCCATTTTTTCACTTAATTTTAATAGTCACTGGCAGATTAACAGCTGGGCAAAGTGAAGTGCTGTGTCTAGGCTAGTTTCTGATTAGGAACAAGATGTATGCAATCATTCAGTGTGTAGGCACATACATATGAAACTGAGTGCTTCAGCTCAGTGCATTTCAACCCTGTGGTCACTGTCAATCAAACCTGACAAAGAAGCAAAATTCTCACATTCAAATACTCTAAATTTCTGAAAAACAAGCAGGTAGCTAGATACCTAACACTCTCTAATGCCCCAAATCAAACAAAGACTGCAGCATGATCTCATACTTCATTAAACATGAGAGACTCAGTGTAAAAGAGAAACAAGAAAAATGTAGGAAGAACTTCAAAGGAGTTCACACCTTAGCTGACAACCAGAGGGTCCAACTGCAAGATACACAACCCAGGAAATCAGGCTTCATTAATTCCCTACCTACCAAAATAGCTCTTCATAGAAGAGAGTCAAGATGAACAGCAACTTTCTCCCACAGAGATTTTTGCATGTAATTTTTTTAAAGCGTGTCACTTAAAAAGTGTGAAGGTGCTGTGTGTGCTCAGAACCAAGTCAAGACCAAAAATCACATAGTTCTGAAATGTTTGGCCACCACCTGGCATGTTCAGGTCACTCAGCTCCTCTCATTGTTCTGTACCAGTGATAAGCACAACAGTAAGTATCAGAAGCCTTACCTTCTTACACATAGAGTAAATGATTTCTAAATGCTTTGGGTTAGACAGCAATGTATCAGTGTCAATGGTCACATAATTATGCAAGAGAGGCATCATATCTGCAGAACAGGGAGAGCAAAAGAGGAAAATAGTTACAAAAAGTGCCAACCAGAGAGGATGCAGTCCTAAAGGGGAGTTAATTAGCTTAGATTCTTGAATACGGTTGGAAATTCAAACTCTGCAAAGGTCTTTTCTGGAAGAATTCTTCACAAAATGCACCATGCAGGCTGCATTCCAGGAAGAGGAACTAGAATAAGACCACATTTTAATCAATCAATTTGTAGTTTCACATTAACTTTGAATTTTCATTTTTCTCTGAGTTCAGGACCCCTACAACAACAGATCACATTGACAGATTTGAACATGCTTCTCCTACTTAAATATCTCCTGTTACACTCCCACACTGAACAGACGGTCAGGGCATGACTCAAATACATGATCATTTTAAACCAAGACACTCAATGGAAGTGACCCTTATCAGCTGGGTTTTGGAGATGAATTCTCAAACAGTGAAAACATCAAAAGATCAGAAGTGATTTTACCTGCAAAGTATTCAAAGCAATCCTGCTGGAAAACCTCATACAGAACACCTAAAAGCTGCCACATCTGAGGTGAAATCATCTGGCATGTTAAGCTGAAGGCCAAGGACAGAATTTCTTCATAAAACTCTGCAAAAGACAAACAATTTGAAGCAGGGTGCTTTACAAAATAAATTTAACTTGCAAATACCTTGAAATCTGATACCAAGTCCTGAGTCATGTAACAACTAGAAGACAGCAGTTAGAAAATAAATCACACAAAGAAAAATAAAAGAAATTGTAAAAGGTTCTTTCAGACAGGCCTTATGTTGGCTAGAGTTAAAATAACATGCATAGGTTTCCACTGTAAATACACACCAAAAAATACATCGCCAGCACATTAAAGACACTGCTTCTAATCAATTTACTGAAAATATATCATTTTCTCAGCCTTTGTTTTTTCTGCAAGGCCTTTTCACAGAACTGTAACTTTTAGCGCAGCATACTGATAAAGCAGTAATTTAATTGCAGACCATGTCCATAAGAGACTAATTTAATTGTAGACATTGTCCTGTAACACAATTAGCCAGAATTATATTCAGAATTATATTCAAAAGCGTCTTCTGCTTTTGACCTCCAAAACACAACAGCCAATCTGACTAATGTACAAGAGTGGATCAGGAGAAACAAATTACAATGGTAAAGTAATGACTCTTACTCTTTAAAGAAATACACACATAAAAAGATAAAATTCTGTTCTGGGAGATAATATTTAATTTTCATGTTTTTTACTTAAAAAATATGCATTTTTTTTCTAAAAATTATCTATAAAACATACCTATAACATGTTTCTGCAAAACAAGGCCAATGATCTGTAAACAAATGCTCTCGAGCTGTTGAGTGATCTGAAATAAAAACATAAAGCAATTTATTAAAAAAATTAGAAATACAGCAATCAAATAAATGTATTTGACTAACCCAGTTTAAGAAGTTCTTCAAATAAAAAAGGCTTTTGTAATTTTTAAATGCTGTATTAACAATCACAATGTTATAAAATAAGGTCTTCCTGATGCAGAAAGAACCTCTTTACCCTGAATATATGATATGTAGACTTACATTGCATCACAACTGGGAGATTAATTCCTAGGAATTCTATCCAAGAAATTGCTGGGTAAACTACAAATATGGGTCATCATTGTGAAAAACTAGCCTTGTGCAAAATATTTCTTCTAAAATTCTTCTTTAACACTCTGTAATACAACTACCCACTGTGAGGAAAATTAACCCAACCAAAACCAGCACATTCCAATGAAGAGTTTACCCGAATAGGGTGAAGAATTTTACCTCTGGGACATAAATTTCCTTGAAGTTGAAAGCTAAACAACTAATAAATCACAAAATAAACTGGGCTTTAGATTCAAATCTGTCAGAGATGGCTTGGTACCATCCTGCTGTAGCAAACGCACATTTGTGCTAAGTGATGCAACACTCACAGAAGTGCTTGTTGCCATGAATGAAAGGAGAAAAGCATGAAGGAAAATCTCACCTCCTTGTGATCTTCTACAACTGTCAGGATTGTGTCAATTGTGTGCAAGATGCCCATGGCCATAACCGTTTTATCCTCTACTTCCTCATATTCCTCACTCTGAAGTACTTTACCAAATATTTCAGCCTGTGAACAAAACCAAGCAACTTAACATTCAAGAGGAAACCCGTGTTTCTAATCTGTCATTCAAAACCAAGGCAGTTAATGCAGCAGCAGCAGCAATGCCTTATCTCTAAGAGCTGTCAGCACTGAAAAATATGCTTGCTACTTTTGAAAAGAGAACATAGCAAATTAAAATTAAAATCCTCTCTTTTTTTTTAGAGGTTCAATCATTTGAAATGCTAAATAGTTAGAGTCAGACTCATTAAAACCGACACAAATCAGTGTCTGTGAAAAATCTACAGGTTTTAAAGATGCCTCATACAGAAAAAATACACAAATACTAAGGGTGGACACTTACAAAGATTACTTTTAAAAGTGTGCACTTCAAGCAGAGATCATTAAATGTTTACCAAACTAGGCATGTGCTTATTTTACTGCTCTTTTCCTATTCCTCTTACCAGGTGTTGGGTCATGTCCACAGCAATAGTTGCCACTTCCTGGCTGTACTCATAGATCATCTTCTGGATGACATTAGTGAGATCGTCATTTTCTGTCTCTCTGACAATGTGCAGCAGCTCCTGCATCACTGGCCTTACGTAAGGTTTCACGTATTCCTTAGCTAAAAAATTAACAGAAACTAGGTGCAATCAACTACCCATAAACACAAATATACAGCATTTCCAAACTGCCATGTAGCTGACTACTCTTGAACAAAATAATTTTTTTTAAAATTTGAATTCACTAAAGAAACAAAAATGAAAAAAAAAGCATACTCAAGGCAATTTTACAGTCCATAACTAGAAGACAGAGTAAATAAATTGTGTAATACTGAATTGCCACTTACAGCTAAAATCCAGTTTTGAGGGAACACTTGCTTTCATATATAAACAGTGTTCATTCTTAAACATATCTTAAACACTGTTTAACTTCACTAAAAAAAAAAACCAAAGATAAGTGATATTTATTTTATTAAACAAACACGCTGATTCTAACTTCTTTTGAGCCATAAAAACTTGAAGTCAGAATTCTGGGATGTAATAAACAAGTGAAGCTGTCTAAACATGATCAAATATTCTGAAATCTGCATCTTTAAGTGACAGAAATGTTTAGGTAAATCTGCAACAACCTCCTCATCTGGACAAAAAAAATCAATAGATCAGTGCACACAGATAATGAATCACTGCCACATACCTTGCTCTTGGTTGCTTATTAAGGTCTGTAGGGCTATGGCTGCCTCTACTTTGACAGGCATTTCCTTATCATCAATCAGGCTCTTCTTTGTCAGCTCTACTGCATTCCTCAAGTTCAGCTCGTTGTGAAATTTCAAAGCACTGAATGAATGAAGTACCCAACAGGACTGCAAGGCAAAAAGAGAAGTAAGTTAGGGACAAAGGCAATTTTAAGCATTTTTAACTGATTCAAAACCAATGCTAACTATCTCCCTGATGGCATGCACTGCTTTATTTTTTCCCCACTTAATTATGGTGTATTCATACATTAAATGTAACACAGGTTTTGCACTCAAGCAGTTCTTTATCATCCTTTCACAAATACCAATAAATTCAATATGCACATAACTGGTACTCAGAGCTTTGGTCCTTCTGGGGGAAATAAAATCAGAAAAAAAAAAAGAAAACTGTTGTCCATGGCTGATATTGGCACTTGGGGATTTTCTTCAAGCAACACTCAAACTGACATTACCTGCTTGTGGAAATCCTGCCTATACTTCACAGCCATTCTACTACTCTAGTTATTGAGATCTGCTAATGACAAATGGTCACAATTGCTGCTCATATTCTCAAGTTTGATTGAAGAGGTGAACATTAACACAACACAGTCCCTCCATCAATTCATTTAACTGAAAAATCCTTTTTTAAAATCAAAATTATGAAAAAAATACTGCACAAGGGTGTTATTTTAAATTTTACTATGTATTTACTTCATTTCTTTCAGTAACATTCAGAATGAAACCAAACTGCAAAGCAAGGAACTATGGCAAATACTAGAATTGATGTACAGGTGAACTTACTCGAGCTCTGAGGTACCCCAGGTTAGACATGAACAAGGGAAACACGTGATTCTGCAACATCAGCTCCATTTGATCCTTGAAAACACTCTTCTGTTGGAGTAAGGAAAAATTATTTTTGGAGACAATTAATTTTCCATATTTCTTTCTAGCTGATAATGCATTTCAAATATCAACCATGGGAAATAAAATTATTTGTCTATATAATAAAAGGTATCCTCCCACAAAGAGAATTGGATCTCTTCCCTTGAATAGAACCAACTCAAAAGCATAGCAAGTTCAAAACCAGGTAAGTGAAAGAACTGTCTATATAATATTTAACTTGGTATTATTAATTACAACACATAAACTGGAATTTTCATGTTATTTAAGGCAATTAATTCCAGCTGATTTTTTCTTAAAAACTAACTGGGATCATTAGCCTAGTACTTCCATTCTTCCTATGAAGGATTACATACATACCTGAAGATAAACATGAGCTTAGTATGGAACAGATCTGAGTTTCAAATTACCTGTTACTCTAAGCAGCAAAACCTACAATTTAGGACTCTACAGCAACAAATCAAACCTTTTTTCATGTTTATTAGTGGGTGAAGATAATTCCTTTGTGACAGAAATCTCCATAGCTAGAGAAGGATACTGGATGAGAGTAGAACCAGCATGGAAATTCGAGACTTTCCTTAGAGTCCCAGAATAAGAGCAAAGATACACAATAGGGACACTGTTACCACCCAAAGGAATCAATCAGTGGCTAAGACAGAAGAGGGTGAAATGGGACATCCAATACAAAGTGAGCTCATATGTATGTCATCACACTGTATTTCACCAATGAACACAGAATTTTTTCCACACAGATTCCCTAGTCTTCACAGAGGTGGATGAAGGACTGAGCAGGGAAAAAACAGAGAGAAAGAAATACAATGTTTCTTTATGCACATCAGTCTGAAGTTTGGAGGCATTGAACTGGAGCTACTGTGGGGAGCCAGGAGGCTTAGGAAGGGACATTGTGTCTATGAGCTCCTCAGATTTTGTATCTCAATCAGCTCAAGAGCCAGAAAGCACTTACAAATTCAGGATTTTATATGGAAACAGCTGACAGACTGTGTCAAATTCCAAACACAAAAAATTCAGATTTTAAAAGGGTCTGCATTGTTTGGGGTTATTACTCTTTTATGAAGTACAATATAACCTCCTGTTTCAGAACAGAAAATTTCAAGTAGCAGCAAAATACTGGAATAAATCCCTTTTCTTCCCCTCAGGACAGAGACAAATATGTAAATATGAAAGTCTCCTTCACAACACAAACAATATTGTCCTCTTTCACTATTATACTCCAGCATGAGGAAGGGCATATACAATGCAAAACAATCAACAAAAATTCTGTAGAAGTTACTGGTGTTTCAGGATAGAAGATCAGGTAAGAGATTGCTACATTGTAAAAAAACAGATGGTAAATATTGGTAAGATATTGGCTTGCAATGTGAAGAGACATCCTGCACAGCGAGACAATTCAGATAAAATATAATAAATTACTTTTTAAAAGAAGCCTCCAGCACAAGGTCTCCATTCCCATGCTAAAAGTGATAATGTTTTGGCAATTACTTTTGACCTGGAGCAAAGGCATCTTTTGGACTCCACCATCTACAAAAGCATCAGGTAAACTATAATCAATATTAATTAGGGAGCAACAGTGTGGATTAAATTTGTATTCAGATTCCAGAAAAACACCCAAAATTCTGAAGATGCTGTCTACAAAAAAATGGAGGAAAGCTCTTTGTTCTTTTCAGCTTTTCCCAAAAGTCCCAACTGGCAGATGAAAATAAGACTTAAAGCCACACATTGCAGAGTGAAAGAGTTGGAGAGCTACAGAAAACATTCCTGCAACGTATTAAGTAAACCTTTTCCTGGAGCCAGAAGAAGCCCTTAACAGTGCAGGCTGTTGGGGAATTTCATAAAGAATCACAGGCAGTGTTGCTGATGGAATGCATGTTTGCTTTCTTAACACTTCCATTTTACTAGTAAAGCAGGAGGGAACCAAGGGGCTGTTCTGTAACAAACAAAGCTTTGGAACAACGTGAGAAGAAAAATCTGTGTATAATATTGTGATATAAAAACCAGGAAAGAATGTTAGTATTTTTAAATACACAGACTCTCATACTCTGTTTGCAATCAGAGTGCAGTCTCTCTACAGACTTTATAAATATGGCTAAAGGCTAGTCATACTTTATAAAGTAAGACTATTTTATTTTAAATCACAGCTGACAGCAAGAATTTCAAATCTGTTTCATTTCTTTACCCACTTACCTTCAGTAAAATATCTGCTAGGGATCCTATAACGTGCAAAGCTCCATCTTTTTTCCTTGGATCAATGTTTGGCTCTGTCAGAATCTGGTAGCAATATGCCATCATTTTTGGTAATACCTATGCGGGACAGAAAACAATCTCCCTTTGTCAAGTTATCTTAATAGCATTTTTTAAAAAATTCATATGACATTTTCAAGAACAAATTTTGTCTTGGCCAAAGCAATCTGAAGAACTAAATGTAGCATCTTTCAATAGTTAAAACATAGAACTTTGGAATTTTCAACTTTTCAGCCAAACTGAAATTAGATTAATCTCCTTGAAATTCTGCATTACTAATAGCAAGTAAGGTATTTTTGTTACTGTCTTCAGGCAAATCCAGAAAGGTGATGAAAAGTCAAGAGGCTCAAACAGCACCTCGCCTATATTTTCCCTTAAGTTCTTTTCTGGTTTGTCTCACAAAAAAGATATAAAACCATATGTGTGTATACATATATGTATGAAAATAGAAATGCATGAATTTTCAAGGACAGCTTGGACTAAAACCTCATAAACTTAACTTGATCCATTGATTTTGGCAGTAGTTTCTAAAGCTGACTAGACTTAGAAAAGTTTCTTGGCAAAACCAACTGCTGAATGTGATTTCCACACCCATTATGTCCTTTTCCAACATACCATTTTGATGGCCTAAATACAAATTATGAAAATGAAAAGGAAGATCAGTGGACAAGAACTGTTTTGACAGTAAAGAAGTTGAAAGGTCATATTCCACCTATTCCACTTAATATAAAGACTGTGCTCTCCTCTGAAAATCCACCTGGAAATGGAGCTCCATAACTACTAGATGTTAAAATGGAACTTAGCAAACATATGCCATTTTAGCCGACTGTGTTTTTTATGGCTTGCCTGGTCACTGTAAATACAGGAAGATCTACAGAAAACTTATATCCTCATTTAAAGAGTAACTGCACGTAAGGGGTTTTGTCCTTGCAAATTTCATTGCCATTAGGAAGGATTTAAAACAGCAGCAGTGAAAATTAATAAGGCTCAGGTCCACTTTCCCTCCTTCTACAGTCTGTGATGCTGAGAACAGCTCTGACAGAGGCTGTTTGCAAACTTGGGAAAATCTATTCCAATATACCTATTCCAACCCAGTTTGTATCTGGCAGATGAATTTTAAATCTGCAAGAAGAATCCACTGGGTATTTATATACATCCTATTTTAACTCTCCCCAAATTGATGCATTCAGTCAGGAAACATTTGGCTACATAGCAGCAAGTATATTTTTCAAGACTAGCTTCCTGTAACGTCTTCAAATATAAGGGGAAAATCATAGTATTAAGGAAAATTCAAATACTTAAAAGCCACTTCTTTCATACCTCTTTCCTCTTCTTTGCAGCAGTGTAAAGGAGATTCTGTGCTGCTGTTGTTGTGGATGCATAGTCCTCAAACACATCTAAAAAAATGGGGAGAAAAAAGCATTTAAAATTATTTTCTGAATAATATTTTTTTTATAAACCACCTTAGTTTATCATAAAATCTAGATGAATATATAACCTCAAAATTATTGACATCACTGCCTTCATTGCATGGTTAAAGAGACAGACCCAAGCTTATGTCACATACCTTACTTCTTGCCTTCCAAATCCAGTGCCACTTACTCTTCATTCCCATAGTTAAGAATACGCTATTTATTCATTAGCTCTTTTGAGACCATATACAAGGGATGAAAAACTCTCTTTTTTTAATTAAAACCACTATAGGAAGAGCAACAATACATTCCAGTACCATCTGTATCCCATGTGTACACATTTTTGACTTGACGTTATTAAAGCATCATAGGAAACTTTTCATACATAAAAAATACTTAGATCTGGGGAACTTTTACATCTGCTGAAAGGTCAAGTTTTTTAGTTTCATTCATTGCAACTAAACCTCCTCTGTTCATATTGAAAATATAATTTAGATCTTGAAAAAAAATCTGTGTTGCAAACATGTCCTAATCCAAACATCCCTACACAAATTGAATTAAAACTAAAAGATCTTAAAACGTCATCTTAAAACGTGACGCAAGTTACACACCAAATTTTCCTGAAAACTTTAAGATAAAATGTCATTAGGAAACACTACCAGATCATTGGAATTCTTGTTCCAAATGAAAAAGTGCCTCACTAAACTCCCATTCAATGTACTTTGATTCCTGAGTCTTTTTACCTTCTATGATACAATCTGAATCTGTATTTAACTGCCTCAGCTACACACAAAAATAAGATTCACTACTTACACAGAAAGAAGTGAATTCACACACCAAAAATCAAGGATATGTTTATACCCCAGTGATCAACACTATATACTAATTAATTTGTTGCATAACAACTCTCCAAGCTTTTTAAATTATCCTATGAATATTTAAATTCTGTTTTCACATACATTAATCCCAAATCAACTAATTAAAATTTCCCAAATGCTGCATATGTGTCTCTGTGGTGCCTGGCTCGCAGGAGTTTTCCAGCTAAAATTGCTCTACTTTTCAAGTACCCTTCTCCTTTTCAACGACATGACTCTTTTAATAAATGTAATTATTCATAATATGGCCCTATGTGTTATTCCCAGGATCTTGCACTGTGTCTTTTGAAAGAATATATATATATATATATATATATATATATATATATATATATATAATTATCTTACAACTGAGTAGTAATAAGTGGCAGAAAAACACTGAAGGCATTGACAATTTTCAACAGGGAAAGAGTAAGTCAGGCCTCTTCTGGTCAAAGTGAGAGCTGCAGGAACCTGCAGGCAGCTGGCACATCTTGCAGGTCAGGATTCTGAAACGGGCACTAAAAAGGGAACAAGCCCTATCTGGCCTGCTCTGAGCACATGTGAAGTAGAAAAAAACTGAGACAATCATTTAGCGAAATGGCCCAAACTCTCTTGATCTGCCTCCTGCTTTTAACCACAGATTGGGCAGATTTAAGAAAAAAAAATCCTTCTTCCTATTGCTCAGGTGAAGAGAGACATTACAGTGGCCACGCTGATCATTGGAACTACAATGCACAGTTATGATGAAAGCAAAAAATAAAGCCAAATTACCAAATTTCATGCGTATGTATTCATACGGATCCTCTTGCCAGAGCTCTTCATCCTCATCCTTGTAGCACATAAGGGAGAATATCACCTCTTCTGTTATAGTCTAATTTGAGAAAAGCCAAATATACATAAGTATACCTAAAATCAAATTCCAGAACAGTTTTTCTCCACCACACACTAATTTACTAGATTTAGTTTTTCTGAAGGGTTACATTCCTTTAAGCAGCACTCTTTTATTTCATCTACCAGAAACAAAGGCACAGTATTTAGGTACTTTCCTTTCTAAACAGTCCCAGACAGCAGCAGTAATTCTACAACCTATCTTTATAATATTACATTACCATGAACAAAATACACTTCAGGATACAGTATGTACACAGCAAAATATTACATTCTGCAGAAGGATCTCACTAATGCAATATTTAACATGAGAATGGATTTCAGAGTCCTTCCTCTTAAAAGTCACGGAATTAACTAAACACAAAGGGGATCTTATGATGTGAAAAAATAAAAGAGCATGAAAATCACTTTTTATTTCTTCTTATAAAACAAGTTGTTAAAACAGGGCTTAGCTCCTCTTAGATTAATGTTCTCTTTGTGCACTATCTTTGCACTACAATGATAAATTTATAGACAATTCTGAACACCAGCAACTAATAAAAGTCAGAATATTATGACTTTCTAGCAGACTGTAAAAATTAAAATAAAGAATTTATGGAAGAGAATCTCTCATTGAGCTAACAGTATCTGCAATAAAAAGAAGTAATACATTGCAAAACACATACCACATTTGTGTCGAAATGCTATTTTATTTTGCAGATCACTTGCTGAATGATTCATTAAACCTTCTTTAAAAGCACAAATCTTGGGGTGGGGGGTGGTGAGATGTTTTTTCATCCCTCTGATGACATGCATCGTTTATGACCAGGTTTTATGCACTGACCTGTATATGTGGCTTCATTTGCTTCCATGTTATAGAGTGAATCACCCCCTGGTTCAGATAATTCAAGGTTTGCTGAAGAACACGTGGTGCAACGTAGTCTTTTTGCCTGTACTGGTCTAAGATTCTTAAGAGAACCTGAAGAAATTACAAATTTTTAAATGAAGATTGAAAATTCTGTCTCATGCATAAACATGCACAGTTTATGCATGAGTGAATATAGATGAACAGCTAAAGTAGTTTTAGAGTAGATGTTCTAGTATTAGAAATCACTATAATGCCTTTGATCCAAAAATCTTAAATAATTTATATATCAAGGTTCTAATCCTGCAAACATTCATGCAGATGTCCACCTTTACTCCTAGCCCTACCATATGATCACTGGTGATTATAAACCAAAGATAGACTTCAATAGTCACAAGTTCACAGTTTACAGAGGCCTCAGCAAAATTTGGAACAGGTAAGGAAAATGCACAGTGCAATTTTCAAACTGGTGGCTTCTATACCTGCTAAATGGTGTCTGCATTCATATTTAAGGACAGGTCCCTAAAGAAAACAAATTCCTTTGGAAGAACAGTTATGAGCAGAGAAATACTAAATGAGGAAAGAAAGACAGGTTCACCTAAATGTCTGAATCAGAAGAGATGCAAACCCCTTAACTTCAATTATGTATTGCAGCCATCAGATAGTATCACCTGGCATGCTATTGCAAACTCTATCACACAAAGCTTCCTCGGTATAAAAGTTTCCTCTACTAAGAAAAAACACAGTACAAAGCCACTAATCCGCACTAATGGCAGGTGAATCATTACTCAGTGTAAAGAAGTGGCATATACATGAATAACAATAAAATTCAAGAGCAACGCAGAACAGAATTTTGAGTCATATGCTTTCAGCAGAACAATTCTGCTTTGAAATTCTTCAGAACATTATAATAAATTTTATTTTGAATACAGCTCCTTCATTAGGAATACTAAGTCTGAGGTTAAGTCTTTTATGTGAAATGTTCCAAGGACAAGAATTGTCGCTATCTTATACAGACACTAGCACAATGTCAGCACTTACCAACTGATGAATAGGTAACAAAGGCTTAGTAATGTAATATTCACAATAGAATTCTTACTAACTCTGCAAGGAATCATGATAAATCACCATTTAAGAGTCAGAAATTGAAGAAATGTGCAGATCATCCAGTACATTTATCTTGAAAGCTAAACTGTCCCCTATGCAACATAGTTTAATACCTTAACAGACAAACTTGAAGTATTTCAAATTATAACTGCCCATGGGAGTCTGGTTTTACACTCAGGTTACACATTGCAAGGAATTTAGAATAGATATTAGACTGTTTCCCTTTTCATTTAATTTACCACAACCATTCCTCTCCTTAGTTCTTCCTGATGGATAAACTATTCTGTTGTCAGACTGGATGAAGAAAAGTAATTTTGTTTAGCACCTTTATGAGAACTGAACTGTCTCCACACACCATGTTAAACACAAATAATGAGCATTCCCTAACAAAAATAATTTCTTTGCAAACTGTGAATTTAGGTTATATTTTCACATAATATGCTTTCCAGGTATAAAATAATGTTCATTGCTGTTCTCATCTGTTTGTATATTCCTGAAATAAAACAGTATCATTACATTACTGTGCCTAAGTTGTTTGCAGCAAAAGCACTTGGGAAAGACAGGCCTGACAATCCACCCTTGTGTGAAATGAGACCTCTGCACCAAAGGTGTTCCTCTCAGTTGTATTAAGAGTGCTTATACATGACAATAGTACTATTTAATCAGCACTCATCTTTTCAGAGAGTTTTCCTGAAGGGTTTTTTGAATTGCTGAAAATCTGTGTTATTATACAAGCACACTGTTAAAAAGTAATACATTTCTTCAGTCAAAATAATGTAATTCATAAAAAATGAATTGTGCTTACCTGTTGTATGCCCACAGCGTAGGTTTTTAAAAAGAAGTCTGAGAATTCAAAGTATTCTTTAGTTACATTTCCAGGACTTCCATATCTTTAAAAGGAAAAGGACAAAGATATTTACGCTGTGAATGTGTGTTTATGATGTCAGGAGAACAAAGTACTTTCTAAACCATAAAGGACACTGAATGGTGTTGCATCAGTGAATGAAAACTTTACCACAGGTTCCTTCTAAGTCATCCTTTCCCATATAACACCTCACTTCCCTTTTCTTTGCCTAAACTATCCTAAGGTAAGAAGATATTATACTCAAGTGAACATGGCTGACTTTTTGTAACAAGCTCTCTAACTTCCATGCTTATGGATTTCTTTTCAAATGTTTCCCTGCCTTCATATTTCAGAATATAAACACTTGTAGCTGGGTTTATTAAAATAAATATATAGTTACATAGATTTACTTTTCCTGTGGGGCAACTTTCCTGCCATCTTAAGAGAGTCAAATCATTCCCCTAAGAGCTGAGACCAGCAGCTGAGCCAGTTCCAGGCAGAGGACAGCAGCAGGAAAACCTCTTCAGTGACCACGAGCTGTTTAATCTATCAAATTGTCTTCTCTACTTGCATGTCAAGCAATGGCACAGACTTGGAACCCAAATTTAAGTTTTAATCAGTTTGTTACCGTTCAAAGAGACGAGCTACAATATGCAGTGCCCACTTCTTGCATTTCCACCACACCAGCTCTGGTCTATCATCTTCATCAATTTGCAAAGTCTCCTACAAACAAATACATGTACTTTAAATTAGTTACATCATTTGTTGAGAGCAATTATGCTTTAAACATTCCTTGCTGAGTAAGCTAATATAAACATACAGCATGGACTAAAGTTTTGGTTGTGTTAACAATTGTAAATACACAGGAGCTTTCAATTATCTTAATTAGCCAGTATAATGTGTATGTGCAATACCTGCACAATGCCTGTGCTTTCATTTCAAAATCATGCATCTTTACAAAATGTAAATTCTCAGATATACTTGAATACTACATCGCTCTGGCTCAAAAATCCAAGGATAAGAATCTTAAATAGAAATCTTAGAAAAAGAACTCTTAGAAAATATTTACACTGATTGTTCCTCAGAGGCCAACACACAAGTATCAGAGGTCTTTACAAAGCCAAAACTCACCAGTGGTACATTTCTATCAATGATGGTCCGGAAGATCTCCATCCACTGAGTCATGGTCTGGTTATTCACCAGCTGGAGGGGCAATGCATACTGCAGTAAGGGGAAAAAAACACAGGTATGCAATACTATTTTCCTCTGTAAAAAGCAGATCTTTCTGCAGTATTTATGTTCTAAGGAAGATGAGGTTTTAAGTAAAATTAAAACTAGTTTGGTTACATAACAATACTGCTCTGATTGCATCCCTCTTAGTACAATTTGGAGAGGAATTTCTAAGCGGATAAATTTGAGGGAAGTTCCTTGGTCAAAGAACTTGTCAACTCTTGCTGTGAAGAAGTTTTTCTTCTTCACAACAGCCCAGGTACCTTTTAGGAACACAGCAGGGTCTGAGCAAACCAATAGCATTTTAGCAAGCAAAATGTACTCCTTACTCCTACCTAGCTACTATTCAGTAAACCTCATTTCTCTACAAAATAAAAAAAAAAAAAGTGACAATATTCAGGCAAGTTATTGAAAAGAAAAATAGGATCTTGGTATTTTTTAAATCATCCACCCATTTAATAGCAAACTATTTTAGCTTTCTAATCCCCAGTTAGAATTTTCAGGCTCTTCCTTACAAAGGATCTGGTTTGGTTTTCAATTCTCTGTAATTATTTCTTCACCAAACTCACCCCAGTAAAAACCAAACTCATCTCTCTAAAGAGCAAGTGCCTCAATACATAATATCTGCCAGCTCTTCAACAGATAATGAGAAATGCCACCTAGTGAAGTGCAGCATTTGACAATTAACACTGCAATATTCATTACAGACACTTTCAGAGGCAAACCACACAGTCTGGATACGCATACAGTTCATATCAGGCTATGAGCAACTTTAGAAAAATAGGAACTTTATAAAAATAGTGAGCTTACGGAGAGAATGTGCAGAAGCACCTAAATTCATTAAAAATTTAATCTGAGAGATCATGTGACCAGCTTCAAAGCAGAAAAATCTATTAATATCCTATTTCTGTAACAGTTGTTTATTGTATATGACTTTTCCCATCCAAATGTGTATTCTTGTTCAATCATAGCCCTGAGTGTACTGAAGAGGGTCATTGTGCCCAGCAATGTAAAAGTTTGGTTTTCCTCTACACAGATGCCAACCTGAACAAGAGCATAGAAGATTTTTAAGATTTGTTTCTGAAGCAGTACAGAGTAATGAGAGTTATCAGGCAGAAGCTGGATCATCTGCTGCTGAATCCGAGGCAAAAAGATTTGCATGGCTGCTATGAGAGGATCTCGCTCCTCTGCCTTTTTGTATCTGCAAAGGAAACAAAAATGTTGGTCCGGGATCGACACACTGGAGATTCTAATGCCTATTCATCACCAACAATTTAATTTCTCTGCCCCAAAAAAAAAAAAAAAAAAAAAAAAAATCCAGCACTCACTCAAACACTCTCCCCTCCTCTAACCCACATCTGAACCCTTTGTGCAAATTCACTAAAAATACCTATAAATAAAAAAATGGAAACCAACAAACATTACCTTATATAAACACAGTTACTGAGAGGAAGAACTACTTTTCTTCACTACTGAATTGTCACCTCACAGGAGCAGGGACTTGAATTTCTCTGCTGTTCATACCAAAGCCAAACCCAAGTTGGGTGCTGAACAAATGGGAGTGAACAGCCATTGAGATGGAAAGACAATTCCTTGCTTTGGAAAAGACTCTCTTTCTCCATTTATATTCTTTTTGTATGGTTTATACATATGTTTCTAACAACAGGCAATTTAAAAATATGAGTGATAAGCCCCATTACATTGCTCCTAATTTATGCCTTGTGGTTTTAGAATATCAGGAAGACGCCAGAGGTAACAATATGCAATAGCAGCATATGACAATGAGAGCTCTGTATTCATGACATAAAAGCAGAAAATAATTCGCATTCATACATCTAGAATTTGGGAAATCTTCAAACAAAGGAAGTTATAAACCTAAGGATTTTTTTACAGTCAGATCAAAAGTACAAAGCCTCAAGAAAAAAATCTCAGTAAATGCATAAGATCATTGCTGGCAGCTCTGCTTTCAATTCACTAACAATACAAAGATGATGAATATTTTTCATTTATTTGCAGGAAAGGAAGCACATGATAATTATTAATTCCTGTTTTCAATCTGAATTCCCTTGCAGAACTGCCAGTGCTCATAAGAATGTAGTTTTCAGTAATCAACTCAGACTGAAAGTACCAATTCCTCATCTACTGATGAACATCAACTTACTCATAGGTCTTCACCAGCTGATAGAGGCACAGGAGGCTCCCAAGCCAGCTCCCACTGTTTGGAGACTGCAGGTAGTACCCTATCTTATCTACCACAGCTGTCCAATGGCCAGGGAAGTCATGTTTAATGATAGCACGGAGGCACATGGTCAGCTGGGCTCTAGTGCAGGGGGGAAAAAAAATGTAAGTGAATTAGGTTGAGGCATATCCCAAATCTAGGTTTATTTGTTACAAATTCTGTATTCTGTTGTAAGAACCATACATATTTTGACAGCACTGAAGACTTCTGGGAAGTAGTAGAGGAAAAGCAAGGAAAAAATCCAGCAGGATTTAACTTTAAGGAATAAACTGATTTCAGAACATTTTAGCTACTTTTCTCCCTCCCTCCTGCCTCTTCACATGCAGCAAGCAGTATTTTAAAATAATTAATTGCTCATGAAACCAACTAGCCTTGCACTTTGAAAATGAATGTTTATACTTGCTTATCAAGCTGAAAGCAACCACAAAAACACGGATTTGTATGTTTGCATTAAAGAATAATGGCCTGTGCTATGATCCCAGCCACAGGTTCCTCAAGAAATTAAAATTTTCCTGGGATCCTCTAGAACAGCACTTTCTCAACCTTCAAAACATACAGCAGAGCCAATTAGTTAGAGAATATCTTACTGTTTCTCTCCTGCCACACACTTTTAGATGCCACTCACAATGGTGAGGCAAGGTAGAACTGTTGATTGACTAAACTGAGGTGTGATTAAAAAAGCTGAGCAGCGCTGAACTGGAACCCGTGGAGAAATACTTTTAGTTCTGCTAAGTAATGAAAAAACCAAGACTGCAGAAAATATCAGCTCCCACTTTAATTAAAGGGGTGGGCAAACAGAGACTGCAGTGTGTCTGTGATTTTAACTATTCTCTCAGCAAAATCAGAACCACAACTCTTCATTCTTTTAACTCCTTAAAACCAAGAACCCTAATACACAATCAAATACTGGGATTACATATAAAAATTGATAAAGTAATTAAGTAAAGGGCTGCTAGAAAAAAGGAATCTTCTTAGTTCTAAATTGCAGACAGCCCTGTATATACTATCTGCCTGGAATCAGCCAAACCAACAGGCTGTCACTACAGCAAGTGTTACAAGACACTTTGAACAACACCCTTAGAGGATAAACCACATCCATCACAGGGCTCGCTGCCAGGTTACTACTTTTCTGAAAAACAAGCACACATGAGTACGTGTAAACAGATTATTATCACTTTTGCAAAAAAAAGTACTTGTCTCATCTCCAAAAGCATCAATATTCTCACGCTAACAACGTCCAGACTGGTAAGTCTGAAAACCTGAGCAATAGAAACATGTCTGTGCAATGCAAGGTACCTCACTAAGTCAGGAGAACGAATGATTCCTTCCACAATGTTATCCCGAATCTGCTGACGATCATTTTCATGAATGTTAAATGGAAAAACAGCTTCTCCAGGAGGTGGCTCACGATCTGGCCAGTACTGTGTCACCATGTTCTTCAGGTAAATGGCAGCTAAGTACACACAGTGGGGAAAGAACAGTTTAATTCTACACATTGCCCAGAGCTCAACATGTAGAGCAGATAAAAAGAGAAAAAGAGTTGAGAAGGCAACTGAAAACCACCACTTGAATTCAGAACAATTCTGGGCACTGAGCACAGCGGAGTCAGAAAAACATTTTTCTTATGATTTCACACAAGATCAGGCTCAACTGCCTGATCAGAACAGAACAGGATAATATCTCCATCAGCATCTATCGAGGTACATTCTTTAGTATAGCAGTCTTCCATATGGACATAATATTGCATAATTTTAAACAAGCCAATAGAAATCTACTTATCTCTGTTTTCACTCATCCCTAAAACAACGACTCAAGCTCAGTGAGTGAAGCTTTGGAAGGCTCATGTAAACAAATTGCTGCACACACAGATGGGACACTCTGCTTGGGGAAATGCCCAGTATGAAACTGGCACGTGGCCTACCTTCTATTCATACAAAAATACTTGTTGTGAATTCCCTAAGCTTTATTTCACTATTAGGATTTCCCATAATCCCTTCGAATTGTTCCCTTCTGTCTCACATGAAAAAAACAAGAAAAATAAAGTTAATCTTCAACAGAAAATAAAGCAGCATTTATGCATCAGTACTAAAATGCCTGAAGGCATTCTTCAGGAAACAGGAAATATTGTGTGAGACATTAAAGGAATGTTCTTAATAAACTCTTACGCCTGTACACTATTTTGCTTGATTTCCAGCTAGGGTTTTAAAGTATAAATAAGAAATCCTTGGGTACAATCTTTTTTTTTTTTGCTGATATCAAATTGTGAAGTATGAAAACATGTAGTTTGTAAAATATTTTATAGGAGCAAGAGGAAAAATAGTTCCTTGTCTGTGACATGCCAGACTACTCAGATGAGAAACAGGTCCTGAAAGACCAGCCCAAGACTTTAATCTACTTTGTCCATAGATCTTGTTGTTATACAAATTCTTGGCTTTTAAAAAATTCCCAGGGAAATCTGTTGGCTTACAAACATGACTTAAATGTATTTCTCCATTTTACACCCCTACTCTGTGAAAAAAAAAATTACATTCTACATAGTTGTTTTTTTCCCTGAATGATACTGAAATAAGAGATTAATTTATAAAAATGACCTTACAGAGTTTAGATTAACCCTCAAACTTTACTACAGAATGGACCAGCAACACCATTCAAAGTTGGATTATCTTTGAAAAAAGAAAGGCCAGCATGACAAACAGAATATGTCAGCACGCTCCAAAGCACTCAGGGGATTAATGGGATCTGTACTAAAAAAACCCCAACAGTGCTTCTATTGGAAATGCTGTTCCATAGGATAAAAACAAAGCTGTGAATGAAACAGCATTAATTAATTTACTGAAAAACCTGAATAGTCTCTATATCTGACAAAAATATTATACAGCAGTAGTTAAAATGGATTGTGAGAATTTAGAATCTGATCTTCCACAAATGCATACCCTAAAGTCAACTGCACCACTACACCTGAATTCACACACAGAGCTGAGCAATCCTTCCAGACATGCTCAGACTGTAACTGTGCCACTTATCAGTGATGTGATCTACCTTCATAGCTACTGAAATTTAATTAGTCACCAGGATACTGACTAAATATATGCAGCTACCCTTGATCTAGGAATTAAAGAGTTATTTCCATTTTTCAGAAATTTTCATTTTTCCAGGGACAAGAGATTCAAATTGAGAAACATGTATTCAAATGTGATACACTTTTTTAATTTTAAATTCACACTTGTCTTGGCATTATTACTTCTTCACCACCAGCAGAAATACTACCTAAGGGTGCTCAGTTTTGAGTAGAAATCATACTTTTTTTGTATCAGTATCACAGCAATCCAGTAGGGATCACTATACACCCAGGGAAAATCAAAGTAGGACTTCATCCTATACCCATGGTTTTATCTGACCTTCATGACAGAAAGAAACAGCACAGACAGATCCTTTCCATTTCCTCCTTCAGAATAAAGCTGAACTGACTTACATTGCAATAGTTCCAGAGTCTGTTCAAATAACAGAGTCGCTTTCTACTGAAAGAAAAAGGACAAGGGATTTATCTCACCTGCTTGACGCACTGGGAACTCAACTTGATCGGATACAATGATTTGCAGCAGGCTTGGAGCAAAGTTGATGATCTTATAGGACTGAAATACACAGACAACACAGTTAGCAAGTCACTATGTTTAAACAAGACTGTATTAGCAAATGCTGAATGAGAAATACAAAATAAGGATTTTGAGCTGCTTTTGCACCCTCCTCATGAATAAGTAATGTGAAAAGTTTCTCAATTAGAGATTAGTGATAATGGACATTTAAATAACTCTAAGAATACATAGTGAAAAGCACTAGATATCTGTTTTTGAATTATTCAACTTAGGCCCATAAGTCAAATGAATATTGACAAGTTTCATCAATACATGCCTTGCAAAATAGTTTGTGGTAGAACAGCAATAGCAAAGAGATAAAAAAAAGCATTTAAAATTGTTTCCAAGCGTAATGAGCATCTGCATTAGCCATACACAACTATCTTTTAGCAAACTAGATGTATAGTGCATCTCAGTAAAAACTGGGGGAACAGTGGGACAAATATTTTCAATTAAAATCAAGTGCAGGCAGGTAACACTTCAAAACCCACAGCCTTCATGGAACTTTTCAAACTCTACATCAGCCATGCAGCTGAAGAATTTCAAAGAGAAAACAATGCTCAGTGAACTTCTGAGCAAAGCACACCAGATTTAAAAGATGTGACAATCTGATAGCATTATCCTGCTGCCATGCACCAGGGTTCCTCTAGCGAGGAATCGCTGACTCAGCGTGGTGCAGTTACTACTAAGCCTTGGCAGATCAGTACTGGTAGGTCGGATCTTTCATCCCTTGGATCCATGTATTATGTTCAAAGAGAGAGGTTTCTTGGGGCTAAAAGGCAGCAGCTTCCTATATTTCACCTTTGACAGTATTTCTTCCCACTAGATTACACCTGGTAGTTCTGTGGTTGTTTCCAGAGCTGTGCTTTAAGCACAAGTACAGAACACCCTCCCATAAACTCTGCCTCTTTCAAAAGCTGTGAAATAAAAGGTACTTTCTGCCCTTCATGTCCCCAGTTCTTTGATCTATCATATTCATAACAAGGTAAAATTACACTGCTTTCATGATGTCTAAGTGTCCCAGCTGCATCGCAACACTATCATTCGATAATTTTACCAAATCACTTAACTTTCTGGCCCTCATTTTATTCACTATAATAACAGTGTAATTCTAACTCAGAGATTCATTTGATGTTTATAGAGTAATCTGAGATAAAAGCAGTAGTCGCAAATCAAAAGCATACTCTCCTGCAATTTCCTTCTCTATAAACTTTAATTATCCCTAAGAAATGCTCAAAATAAAGTAAAAGCTGTAACATCCAGCACAGGAACTCCATTTATCTACAGACACACAGAACTGGTTGAAGCACACTGGATTCCAAAGATCACCTTTTAATCAAGTATCCTGGAGTACAAAGCTTGCCCTTCAGTCACTACTGGACAACATTGGTGGGTTCTGACACAGCCACCAATGACTGCAGCATCCTCCAGCACTCAACACCCAAGTTACACAGAGATCAGGAAAGCATGAGAAATCCCAGCAGCACAGAAAATTAAAACCATTCGTGTACTCTAACCTTCCTTTTTGTTCTCAACTCTGTATAATGTTCTCAGACACAATCTACAAAGCTTTCACTACTATAAACACACTGATTAAAAATGCAGCTTCGGGGGGTTGTTTTGCTGGTGGTGGTTTCCTGCTGCAATCCTACCAGCACCACATTTAGGCTGGACACAGTGCTAACAATATTATTTCCCTTTCCCTGTCCAAACACTTTTTATTAAATCTACATTAAAAGCCCCACTACTTCAGGAAGCTTTATGGGTACCACTTGTGCTGGTGTACAACTGCTCTCCCTGAAGTTCTGCCAGGATCTACACAAATATGGTTGTTTTCCTCTGTGCCAGATCTGCTCAGCAAGCACCCGGAGTGACAAAAGCCCTGTTTCTGTTACGCAGACGGAAGGCACAGTGTCCCTGAGGGGGTCCCATCCCCACCGGCACAGCGCCATGTGCGTGTCTTTACACTTCACACACCGCCACCCCTAACGAGATGGCCAGGCCCATTCAATCCTTCTGTTCCCTATTATTGTCACGCCCATAATTTACATTTTTACATAGCTCTGTTTACTACCCGTTATCAGAAACAACATGACTGTAGAGATCAACAGAGACTGTGAGCCCACGTTAGAAACAAGACACCGAATTCTGTTCTATTTGTGAAGCTCAAATTACATCCTGCTCATTTGTGCAGCAACAAACCCGGGTCAGGAAAACTACATGCAGTTTGCAGTTTTTAGAACAGAAGACTTTTTTAAAAGCTGCATGCAGCAACATTTTTCCTATACCAGCACATTCTCATTTGTTTAGTTGTCACGCTAATTGTGATCTTGGGATGTGTCCCTTCCCTGCGTTGCTCTGGACATCAGCAAGCAGAGCTGAACCTATCACAGCAGGTGCAGGGCAATTGTCAGGTGTGTGCTGTGACATGGAAACGGACGTGGAAGAGACCTCAGAGCTGGATGAGTACAACAAGACAGTTCTTTATATCACTGCAGCTGCACCTTAACAAAAGGAGAGCAGGAATATTGTCAGAACCACAGAAGGAACACAAAACTATCTGCTGATTTCGAAGAGCAGTGCCCAGGAGCCGCAGGGAGGCACCAGATGGCTGAAATAGACCTTCAGCACAGCTCCCACGACACAGCACAATGCTTTGTGCACTTGGTGAATAATTGCACTGCCTTGAACACACAATGTTGTGATCTGGTAAAACTTTCTGTGAAAGTGCTGATCCATTGGGGCATGTGAAAGAGAAAATGAAAGTTTTTGAAAAACAAACTTTCACTGAGTACTTAAAAAGAGAATTATTTTAAAGCAGTATAAAAACACACACAGATTGTATTTATATGAAACCCAGATCAGAGCATTTATGCTAGAAGGGAATCTCACTTAATTTCCACTAGGGTAAATAGGATTGGATACAGCAGTGCACAAGGCTAGCAGCTACACTGGGAGAGGCATGCAGCATTGGGAAGTCATAACTGGGTAAATTCCCAGCAATGGAGAAGAGATGCATATGATCCAGGCACATTGTTCCATCTGTGTCCACTGTCAAAAGATCAGAGAACACATCTTTTTTTGCCTATTTCCTCTTCCATTTGATTAGATACAGAACATATGACACCCAAGTGAGCCTCAGATAGGCCACTGGAAAACATCACAATGAAGACCATCACTTGTAAAGGGTGAGAAGACAAGGAGAGATAATTAGGAAAAATATATTAAAATCTCCCCAAATGGATCCTACCAAAGCAAATACTTTCACATCTAATGTTCAGTTTTGGCTCCCAGGTTCTCACACATCACACACTGCTAAACTCATTTCATGAAGCATTATTCTTGTGTCTTGCTTGCTGTCACATTTCAAGCCCACAATGAGCAGCTGCTCCAGACAACTGTCAGTAACCTTCACACTGTACTGACGGCAACCACAGTATCCGAGTGCAGAATGGCACTGAAAGGTGTTTCCTCCCCTGCAAAAACAACAGGACACTCTAGGACAATGGATATTGGAAATCTGGAAGCCTTCCTTGAGGTTCTGCAAGCCAAGATAATCCTTCTATACAACAGAAAACATCATTCTATACCTCTGAACACAAGCACGGCACATAAAAATTGCTGAAAAAACAAAGTGCTGCATCTTTATTTGCAAAAATAAACACTCAGAAAAAATTTGTACTTTGAATTAACGAGCAGTTAATTGTTAAAAAAGATAATTTTAAGGTTTAAATACATTTGATCCAAATGCTCAGCTACCTGATCAAGTCTTTACCAAGTCTTATTTTCAATTTCTGTGTACTGAAAAGGCATACTCAGAAATTCCATCAGCACACTTAGGAGTATTTTTGCAGTTGCTATTAGCACTTTCGCTATTGTTTGTTTTTTTTTTACACTGTCAGTCACAGACAGTTGTTCGAACAAACCAGAACTGCAAAAGACACTTTTTTCTTTCCCTGCCTATTTGTAAAGGTTCTGTGTGGGGAGGAGAAAACAGTGTTTTCACGCCAACTGAAAATAAGCTTGTGTAAGAACCCACCTGAATTTCTTTCCTCTATGGGTTCTACAGCTAAATTTATCCAGTATCCAAGAGGCTTCACTTTCCACAGAACTTTCAATCATCCCAGTCAACTTCCCCATCAAATTGGTCTTTAACACCTGAGATTTCTCCCTCTAGGTACCATGAGGTGCTCATTGGCACTTTCAGAGTGGCCTTAAGATCCCTGCCTACTATGGCAGCCAGCTCAACAAAAATATGGATAGATCTGGAAGGAAGCCAAACTTTATTCTGGACTCTTCTGCTTTTGGGTAATCTTCTCACACTTCTTCCAGCACTGCTACTCAGTTTCTGTCAAAGCCAAATTACGTAACTCCTACTCAATATTTAAAAAAACCCAACAGTATTTTTGCAATTGAGTTCTTGTTTTCTCCTTTGCTACAGGCCAAAGGAATGTGTTACAGCATGTGGAGCACTGAAGATTAAGGCACAGAAACTGTATGGAAATCCTATCTGAACTGGAATTAGAATTACTGTATATGTTCAGTAATCAGTACATTCCACAGCACTCCAAGAAGTGGCACATGAAGCAGTATATAACCATAATACAAATAAATAAATGAACCCAGAAAAGTCCTTGAAGTCCAGGAGAGAGATGTAACAGAAGTAGCCTGGAACAGATACTGACAAACCATGCACAGAAACTCAGTATATTTCTTATAACTAACAGCTCTACTAGGTACAGTGTGAGTGATAAATATCATCATCAAGTGAGTGCTAATTATGTGACAGAACTGAACTAAAGAAAGGCACAGGGCAAAAGAAAAAGAGGGGGATAGAAAGATGTGTACACTGAGAAACCCAGGAGGCTAAAAGGGAAATGACAGCAATTACATGACATAGACACTGACCTGGCAGGAAATTACTGCTCTAGTTTAGCAAGAATCAGATTTCAGATAAATCCCATGCTTACAGATATGTTCAGATCACAGAGAGAAGTGAAGTTTGTTGATAATTTGGAAGTAGCATCAACCAAAGAGAAAGATCAGAAAAATCCTACTTCGAACTGCACCGACAAAAAATGAGTGGGGTTAGAGGACATGGTCAGGAACTCAAGGATGACAGAACTGCTCCTAAAAACCTGAGGTTTCTAAGTGAAGAACAACAACAGAATAAAAGGATAAAAGGACTTTGGTATATTGAGTGATAACAAACGTAGATGTTGGACACAACGAAGATAACTGTAGATTTTGTATTTAATGAGGTATCAGTGGCATTGAGCACAAGAGTTTCTGGAACACTGCAAACACAAATGACCATATTGCACAAGAAAGATTAATTCAAAGGGTAACCAGTGCAGAGAAGAGCTGTGCTCCTATTATTAGACTTCATCAATTCAGTTTTATTATATGGCAAAGGAAATACAGCCTGCTGAGGCTAGAAAAACAGACTTCTAGGGGATCAGCCTTTGACAAATCTGTCAGAGAGGATACCAAGAAACCTGTTCTAGTTAAGAAGTAAGATTGGCACAAATGGATATAAATGGACCATAAACTAATTTTGGCTGAAAACCAACACTTGTTTCTAGCTGCAAGAGGAAGAAAATTCACAAGCAGCCTCCCAATAGATATAAAAAGTATTAAAAAAAATAAAGAATCCTGATTCCATTTCTGAATGCAGTTAGGAGATAATCCAGAAAGCAGACAGCAAAGTCATTGATTTGGGTTATCTTTACACAGGTGCAGGAACATACAGAGGAGAAAGAAGCATTTTCAAACATGCTGGGTCTTCTCACAGGTAGAAAAGCTTTCAATCATGTAAACTCTGTTTCCCATGCTCTACACTGTAAGCAATCTAAGGAGTCAGGACTATTAGGATATTGTTCTAAAGGGCTCTGTACTGATATAGCACCCAAGTCAGACAGGCACTAGCAGGATTTGCAGTGTCTGGGAAGCTCATGACCAGACCTGAATTCAAAGCTGGATGCCAGTGCACACCGCAGGTGAACTAACACAGCCAAGTTTCACCTCAACACCCCGAGCTTGTCTCAAGAGCAGCATCCCTGTAACTGTGGCACAGAATAAAAGTGACCTGTTCTGTTCAGCCAAGGGCTCCATCACCACTTCAGGCAATTATTGCTGGAGAGTTTTCTGTTTGGTTGGTGGATTGGTTCCTTTGCTAAAGAAACAGGATAAATGCTAGAGCAGCACCTGGATTCCAGCACTTGGAGGAGCACAGGGACACATCAACACTACCAGAGTCTGACACATCGCTTTGAAGCCTTGCTTCAAAAGCACTAAAAAGCTTTAAGATGTCAAAGTCCCACGTTCAGAAACATTGCTCAGGAGCACTTTTGTTCCTCCCATCCAAAGAGTCGTGTCAAAGCCAGCACTGCATCAGCACATTGTGTCAGTCAGATACATCATGCTTCATCTAGTAACAGAAAGCCTACACAAAAATAGGTATGACTTGATTTCAGGATTTGTTCTTCCTAATAGTTAGAAAAAAGAAAATGTGTCAAGTATTTTAAAAGAAAAAATCAGTATCTCAACCTGTTCTCAGTAAGTCTACGTGCACTCCCGAATCTAAAACATGTGTCTTTCATGAGAATTGCACCATCCATCACTTCAACTTGGAACATTTTACAGCTGTCAACTCTAAAAATGCTTTCAAGACTGTTCCTGAGCTTCACAGTACTTATTGGTGATGACAGCGTTAGGAGCAGGACCCAGGAACACAGAAGCTGCCTCTCTGTTCTGAACAGAACACTGTAGTAGCAGTAATTTGTATTGTTGTTTTGACCCCTGTGCAACAGGCTGCTGACAAATACTTGTCATTTCCTTCTCAGCTCTTACGAGTAGGGATACAAACAGATACAGGTGGATTTTTAAAGTAACTATGCCAAAAGAGAAAAAAGCCTTGCATCCTTATCTAAATATTCACAAGAGCATTCTCAATGTCCAGTACTTAATCCACTGATTTACTAAAGGAATTTACCAACTGCTAAAGCAAGGATTAGCTATATCTAATTCAGAAGGAGTTTTAAATTGCCTAAATATAAAACTAATCTGGAGGAGCAATCCTGAAGTAGCATAATTCCTGACAGCCGATTCTCACTGACAGTTTTAACACACCAACACAACCAAAAAATCCCGAGTCCTCAAAGAGAATTGATGAAATATACCATCAAAGCATGGAAATGAGAGCTTTACTAATGCTGTGCAAGGAGACTTTCTCGTTTTTCGAACGACCAAAGGTTGGGGTCACAGTTTCATTCAAGTGCATTCTGCCGCAACTTTAGGAAAAGGTGGTTGGGCACTGATCAGGCTCCCCGGGGAAGTGCTCACAGCACCAGCCTGACAGAGTTCAGAAGTGTTTGGACAACACTCCCAGGCACATGGTGGGGATTCTTGGGGAAGGTGCTGGCCGGGGCCGGGAGTTGGGACTCGACAATCCTGATGGGTCCGTTCCAACTCCGCACACTCTGTAATTCTGTGATTAACTGCAGGATGCCACGACACACACTGTCCCTGAAACGTAACGCGCCTTCCTCCCAACTTTCCCTCTCCGCGCCGCCGAACGGGACAGAGCGCGCCCCTGAGCGTCACTGCCGCCCGTCCCCTGCGAGCGCCAGGGCGCGACCCGCGCAGGGCCACATCAATG
>JAHLSL010000042.1:1029228-1068969 GCA_025920805.1 Petroica traversi | reverse complement strand
CCACAGCCATTCACCGGTTTGCGACAGCTGGATATCGGGAAACGGGCGCTGCTTTACGGCCGCGGCGCCGCCTTCTGGCTTCGGGAAGGGGTCGGCGAGAGGTGGCCGCCATCTTGTTGTACGGAAGGAGTCGCTCGGGAGGGCTCGCAGGGGGTGGGTCTTGCCGGCCGTATCACATGGGGGCGACCATGTTTCTGTATGGAACGCCGGGGGTGGCTCCCGCCGCGCCCTCTCTGGATTATTTTTAAATCAGGATTTTAAAATCCGGTTTTTCTTTCTTAATAGTTTACTCTGTTTTTCTAGGGAGGTTTTCAGCTTCCATGCCAGGCTTGGGTGTTCTGTATTTGTTACTCCGCGAGTTGTTCGTGCAAGAATTAAGAGTGAGCACACGGGGACTGAGTGAGGTGGTGAGGTCAGGGCCGTGGTGACATTGGTCACACTCACCCAGGTGCCTCAGGGATGTGCCCTGCACAAAAACGATTGGCAACGTACCGGAAGACAAATTTGCAGCAATGAGCTTACTGAAATGCAAAGTTGGGGCATATGTCATAATTCCTACTCAGCTTCGGAACAGATTTCTGTGTGATACTTGCCCTCATCATTAGGTGGATTAGCAGAACCTGAAAAGGGTTCGCTTATCTTGATGCTGTTTGTGTGTGAGAGGGGGTGGGAGATGCTTACCCCTCAGGTTGTCAGAAATATACAAAAACAACCTCTAACACTTCAAAACGCAAAACACTTGCCCCACCCCATGTCTCCCTTATTATTTCCCTCTTTAAATCCTAGAACATGCAAGTAAACCAAAGATCTGTGTAAGAAAGATGCCTGTCAAAGGTGTAATTCTCTGATAAAAAGACCAGAAAAACCTCATGACTAATACGGCTTTGGTGAGACAAATCCTTTGGTTACTTCTGCAGGTCATGTTTTACGTAACATTTACAAACCAGAGACGTGTGATTAACTGGTAGGAAGAACAGAAAGACCATTTGCTCCGCTTAGGAGAAGTGAAACACAAGGGCAATTACAAGATCAACACATTATATAGGTGCCTTAATAATATAGTTGGACAATATGTCATTTGTTCATTGTAATTACAGAATAAACCAAAACGTTAAAGCAGCTGGCACTGTAGTTGTTTAATAATAAAAATGCCCCTTAGTAACTTTGCCTCTAATTAAAAAGGAATCTAGCTGTCCAAATAAATTGCAGCTACCTGGCACTTAGAGATCGTGCGCTCTCTTGTGGTTTTCATCACCTTTTGAAGTGTTGCAGAACACCTGATCATTAACTTTCCTTTCTCCAGTGATGCAACTCTACAGCATCTACAAAGAAATCGTAGGCACTTTCACTGACCTTTCCATTTGTTCTTAAAAGCAGATGAGAGTATGCTCAGAAATCATAAACTACAAACAAAAACAGTATTAGTGGGAAAAGTATAGATTATTAATTATGGTAATTCTTTGTTGCTTTCCCATTTTGATTAAGGTAATAAATTGTCCGGGGAAAGCTGCCCATTTAAAAAAATCTTTGATTCCATATCATAGTAAATCCGAATTTCTTTAAAGGATTTGTAGTGGGGCATCTCTGCTCCCTTTTCCCAAATTACCATGTTATGGACAGTTTAAGAGCAGTTCTGTTTCATTCCATTTTTGTGTATTCATCTGTGGTAGGTGAACTTAAACGTTATTAAATTTATTCTCTGAAGAACTTTTGTAGAGCTAGTAATGTAAAACATATCAATAAAGAACAAAATATACTTAGAGGATATTATAACATCTTCCAAAAACGTTTTTCAGAATTTTATTGTACTTACCATTGCGTTTTAAATGGTCCTTTAATGTTACAAGCATTGTAGCCTACCTGTTTGCTGGATGCCTGATATTTCTCTCTGTACAACATGAACCTTCATAGATACCAGTGACTATGTTAGTCTAAAAATAAGCAGCATATAGTCTAAATATAGTCTAAATAATATAGTCTAAAATATTTTAGACTAAAAATAGTCTAAAAATTAGTCATTAACTGAAATATTTTTATGTGACTTCAAAAACTTCAGGATTAAAGTAACTACTTACAAGCAAGACTTCATATGCCTTTCTTTTAGAGCAAAGACTTATAATTGTTGTGGTTTTATCTACTTAGAGAGAACGGTTGGGTGTTTTTAATCTG
Source organism: Petroica traversi (assembly GCA_025920805.1). Classification (NCBI taxonomy): domain Eukaryota; kingdom Metazoa; phylum Chordata; class Aves; order Passeriformes; family Petroicidae; genus Petroica; species Petroica traversi. Next base: position 1,066,800 of record JAHLSL010000042.1, on the reverse strand, counting down.
ATCCACTACTCTGCAAATAAAGAATTTGAGGTAAAATCCAGAGATTTTTCTTGTCAGCTCTCTAACTGCTGGTGACAGAAGATCCAATGTGTGGGGACAAGTGAGGGATTAAGAAACTACAACAAATGAAATCAAAGTTGCACCAGCATGCAAGTAAGGAAAAAAAACAATGATAGTACCAGGGAGATAGGGACATAATTCAAAGCAAAAATGTAGGTTTTTGTAAATCTCTAAAGCTCTCCAGGTGTGCTAGAGCAACAATTTTGCAAGTATTTAGAACCAACAATCTTGTTTTAAAACTCAGTTGTGAAACTAAGGATTTTCAAAGTAAGCAGTTTGACCTGAACAAGAATGAGACCAGGTTCTTTACAGAGTTGCCATCAAGATAACACTATTAAGTTCAAGAACTTTGGGAGGTGGAGAAAACTTTAAAAGCCTTACATCTCCCAGGTCACTTGGAATTTGTCTTTTGATTTGGGTGGCTTTGAAATGCCACTGGTGGGGTTTCAGCTGTAACACACTTTCTGCTGGCATAGAACAATCCCTCTTACCATGCCAACCAAGTCCCTTTAGGACAGAACCTGCTTTTAAGTTGTAGTTAATAACAGAAAAAGCAGGAGAAAGGAAACACTGCTCCTCTGTGTGATGTGCGACAGGCTAAAATCAAACCACTATTTTAATGTAGGGTTTATGTAGTAAACTAATGACAAAGTGTACTTAACATAAAGCCTTCATTCCATACCAACCACATCTCAAACCTTATTCTAGGGCCAAAAAGCTGTATGAACTAATACTTTCTAGCTAGAGTGGTACTTCACAATATTATTTTTTGCAAGTACAGGCCTGGAAATGTTCTATCCACAAATACAAATGTGTGAGGCTTTTTCATTCTTCATAGAATTGTTAATAGTTGGGAGAAAATTAAGTTGATCAGAGACTTGTGAGCAAGTGTGTAACTAAGGTTAATTCATTTTTACCTGGTAATGGTACTGCATCTCTCCAATTTAATACACAACAGACTTTTCATATCCTTCAAAAGACACGTATAGGTTTAATAAAGAGCTAGCAAGGATGATCTGCAGCAGATAAACGTGTTCCATTCCTCCAGACACAAACCCTTGATCAGTTCACATTCTGAAGCCATCTCCCTCGCTGGCTGTTTGTTAGAGCAGCTGTAGATAACAAAGCAGTCAGGGAGGAAATGGTACCTGAACTACACCAGCAGGACAGAGCAGTGACATTCTCTGCACCACCACTGCAGCCTGCAGGATGGAGGTTTCCTTAGCTGCAGGAAGTCAGCCATAGCAGTGGAGGGAGATTATTCACCGTCTCCCCTCACTTCCACGACCTGGAAAAAAATCCCCACACGAGTCACAAGTCCACTAGAATTTTGAAAACTTTAAGAAAGCCTTTGTCACAGTTGAACCCCCCTGAGCCAGCAGCTGAGCCCCGCACAGCCACTCGCTCACTCCCCTCCAGTGGGACAGGGAAAAAAACTGGAAAGGGAAAAGTGAGAAAGCCAGATAAAGACAATTTAACAGGTAAAACATAAACACAAGCACAGCTAAGCAAGGAATTAATTCACCATTTCCTGTGGGCAGGCAGGTTTTCAGTCATTTCCGGGAAAGCAGAGCTCTATCACATGTAATGGTGACTTCAGATGTCAGACCCTGTAAGTCAAATGTCCCCCTCTCCTCCTTCCCCCAGCTTGTATTGCTGAGGACACCATCACCTGGTCTTTAACCGCTCCCAAATCCTTGTGCTCCCTCAGCCCACTCACTGGTGGGTGCTGTGAGAGGCAGAAAAGCCCTTGACTCTATAGAAGGCCTGCTCAGCAATAACCAAAACATCCCTAAGTTAAGACTGTTTTGATCACAAATCCAAAATGCAGCCTTATACCAGTTACTCTGATTAAAATTAACTCCCTCCCAGCCAAACCATTACACCCTCCCATTTCAGGGTAGTTACAGTATTTCACTGATATCAAGAGAAGGAAACATGGAAATTTACTCGCTCTAAATGTAAACATAGTTTTTCTTTTACCCTTGAAGTTTATCTTCAGCAGGCTACAATAGAAAAGTAAATCAGAGAGAATTTAGGTAGTGTCCAATTCACACAGCAAAGACAGCAATAGGAAATTCAGCAGAACTATGATGCCCCTTTGTATGTTTTAATTAGCCCCAATTATAAACCTTGTATAGCTAAGGCATTGCTCCTAATGCAACAATTCCATCAACTTCATTTAACTATTACTGAGGAAAAAGGAGTGTAACTACAACTTATACTGTCAGCCAGTATTTACATGAAAATTACTCAGTGAAGTATTTCCAGGTTGTGAAAATCACCTATTAAATGCTCTGCCCAGGAGCAGAATAAAGAACTAGGTCATTAGTCTGGACATACTGACTAGACTAAATATGTGTCACTAGAAAATGCACTGAAATATTCTGTAGTACGTTGGGAAGCTTTCAGAACCAATTATTAGTCTAGAAGCATAATGAGATATCCCTACCCTAGTCTTTATCATAATGGAAAAATCATGACATTTTTAGGTATTTTGGCAATCAGAATAGCAATTTTCTACCAGTGGATTTTGGACAGTTTTGAGTATGGAAAAGGGGTGCTTTTCTTGGTCTTCTGCAGTGTGTTTTTAAACACAGTCTTAGCACTTAAGGTTTAGTTACAACCTTCTGAATTGCTTTCTTTGAAAACTTCTTTAGGACAGTATCTATTCAGTTGTACTTACCCCCAATTTTTGTAATAGAGGTTAGTAAAACCTGTGTCCACAGCTGGCTGGAAACAGAGTGAAAACCAACAGTTCTAGCTAAAAAGGTACTATGTGAGAAACACACAGGATTAAATAAATCATATTTTTAGTTATTTTAAGGGATGAGACTTCTCAAAATTGTGTATTCTTTTCAATAAAAAAACAGGACAAAACCAGACATTTTAAAGTAGTTACTATAGAGATTATTGTGATTCGGGCAGATAAAGCCTAAAAACCTTCACTTTTTTTAAAAAGACACCTATCCATTACATGATTTATGGTCAAGGAATTGTGTGATTAGCTTTCCTGTTTGATCTTAACTGCACAAGTCTGGCTGTATCTGTGCATTCTTTTTAGCTAGGAATTTAAAAATCCATGTTAAACAAAATAGAGCTCTGATTTCAAAATGTTTACCTCATATCTAGTTAACTGCCATTTACTCTGTAGTTAGTGTTCTAGAAATAAGCCTCTTTGTTGGCTAGAGTCAGAACTAGCATGTTTAAAAATACAGGCTTAGTGTACAACAGTTGACATTTTTGTAGTGGTAAAAACTAGGTTTCCCAAAGCTTGTCCTACCTCAACTTCTCCTCTCAAAATTTGCTAAAGGATTTAAACCAAAACTTGAAGTATGATCACCCTCAAGATCTGTATGAAACGAAGGCTGAGCCTGGAACAAGATCTTTATGCCAGTAACTTTATGAAAACATGCCAGACTTGTTTCGGCATCTGCATGATAGCAAGGGCAAACTGAAGTTGGAAGCTGTGAAAGCACTTAGCTAGAAACAGCAGCTTTATACCAGGTCTGCAGTTTATTCAGTTCAGCGTTTTACTCTTATTTAAATGAACAGGTAGCTCAGCTGCTTTCACTTTGCATAGTTCTGTTTCAGCCTTAAATATACCATCAGGCTCATGCACTAATTCAGTACACTCAGATGAAGTGCTTTCTATTGCTAAAATGATCCACTGAACCTTTTAAGTTTTGAAAGGAGAGAGAGACAGTGACCTACCTTCTTACTAGTTCATATTACCATTTTAAACACTGAAACTATTTATAGTATTTGACACTGCAGCTTAGACAAGGACATAACATCATGGCTGTTCAGTTCTCAGGCCACAAGAGTGCTGAAAGCTGGTGAAAAAACCCAAGAGCTGTAAGTAAGGGATTTCAGAAATGCTTCCTAAAATTTGTTTTCAGGTTTGATCTAAAATGAAAGCACCAGGCTTCAACTGCAAATACCAAGTTCCTCAGCAGTTCCCTGAAATGAGGAAATAACTTACGTTAAAAACTGATTCAAGTCTCTTGCATGGAAGAAGCCATACACATTTTGTGCTTCATAAAGCTGAGTTGCAACTTGAAAATATATTGCAGCTGAATAACAGCCTAAGCCAGCCCCTTCAGTGACTGTTTTTAGGTTTAAGAATTTCAACTACATCACTACTGAAGGACTGATGCTATGACCATGCTAGATTTTGACAGGGTATGTAGTTAAAAGCAGTAGTCCTAATGAAGTACATAGCATTGCACTTCTAATTTCTTGGCCTTTCAGTTGAAAAGAAAGAAGGTAACTAAATAGAATTTTGATTAAAGTAATACTGTTGAGAACAGCATCAAGCAAGAACAAAAATAATCCCAATTAAATATAAATTACCTTAAATTATTGGAGACCAGTTCTATGTAATATTCATGTACACTCCACATCAGGAAAAAGGTCAGTGATATCTTGAGATTAAAATCACGGGCAAGATTAATACTAAAATGCATATTAACTTGTTTTATTGAGGCACAACAAGGCATTGTGAATAGCCCATACTTGAGGCAATCAATAGTGTAGTAAGCTGGACATTAATACAGTTTAGGATAAGTGCAAACAATATACATTCACAGCTTTATTAGCAAGGCTACATCACAACTGATAAAGTGCCAAATTAGTGCTGATTCAGTACCCCAACTCCATGATTTCACCTTGCAAAACAGGACCACCATTTCCCCCCAATAATGGAACAACATATCCTCTATAAAGTCAGTAAGTGCAAAGCTAGTCCCACCCCCCTTCACCAAGGTGTTTGGAGCCGCTCTTTTGTAAACATCGCACTGGATTTTAGTCCTGATAAAGGAGGTATCCCGAAAAGGTGGAGTATTTCCAGCTACTTCCATAGATGGCTCCCCGATGCAGCCGTAGCCAGATCTGATCTCCCTGGAAGAGCTGCAGCACTGCATGGTTACTGGCTGTTTCATGGTCAGGAGCCCCATCATTTGCATATGCTGACACGAGGACTTCTTCATTCTTCATGAGATTCACATACAGAGGGACATTCACAGCCAGTTTCAGCATGTGGAAGATGAAGACATAGGTACCATTCACCGGACAGTTGAACCTACCAAGCTGGATATCAAAAGTCTCTCCAAGGTTGTTCAGCAACAGGTCAAACACAATGGGCTGGTCGAGAGTTCCAGGGGCCAAGTTGGATGTTCGGGCGGCAGAGAAGGCGACCCTCATCTGCTGCGGGAGTGGGTAGACGTGCACCGGGAGGATGGTGGCAGCCTGGCTCGTCACCGGCATGTCCACAGGGGTGATGCTGCGGGAGTCGCCCTGCCCAGAGTCCCCACTGTTAAAGGTCTCATTGTCTCTTTCCGGGCTGCTCACCTGAGAGGAGTCACTCCACCCTGCTGTTAAGAACCATTAGCAGTGATAAGTGATAAGATCACAGAAGGATACCCTTAAGCCTTCGGGCATAATCTTAAGCAGCAAGTGCACAGGCTTTGCAGCAGATTGGTCTTTCAGCCACAGCAAAGGACCCCAGTGAGAACAGAATTTTGAAGCTGGTTTACATTCTTCAAACTTGCATTGAGCAAGATGGGACATAATTGAGCTATGAACAGTTATTTCTTATACTTCTAAGTAGGAGAGGGCAGTAGGTTGGCAATCATTTTAGCTTTAGGATGTCATATGTCAGTTTAAAAAGCATTTGCTAACTTCTGAGGGGAAATAAAATGTAATTGCTGAAAACACTGGCAAAGTTAGAGCCAAGTCACCTTCAAGATCTCAATTTTCACTTCATGTTACTCAACACTGTTCTTCTGCAGTTGCATTTCTAGTAGACCTTGTCAATTTACAATGCCAAAATATTTTAAGTCTGACAAATTAGAGTTGCTTTTAAGTTTTCTGCACCTCACTCCCCAAAATAAAGCTGTTAATCTCTCCAGATATCCGAATTAAAAGGGGTCTAGAATGAAAATATTAATAGACATGAGAAATTTAGAGCAGTCACACTCAAGTTGCAAACCAGTGTTTTTTCCACTGGAAAACAACACCTTAAGACAGACAATAAAATAAGTTAAATCTTATTCATTAAGATACATTAAGATCTCATAGATATTAATGCTAATGAGTACTTCAATCAGCTGGTAATTTACTATGATCTCATATTTAGTTCTCTTCTGAAGTTTATTCTATTAATCATCCCTCAAACTAGGTTATGACCTGCTTTATCCTAAAACAGCTTCCACGATATGCCATAATTTCTCTTTAGTCTCTAAAAGACTGATCTACAGCTATTCTTCATCTCACTTGTCACTTGCAGTATTGGAAGTACATCTTTTTCCAGCACATACAGTAGAAACAATTCACCTTGTTTGCAGCTCTTCAAAACACATACTATTCATGCTTGGACTCAATTAGCCTTATTTATTTCTTTGTTTTATAATTCACTGTGGGAATACCTGTAAATACTCCTGTATGCTGTAAATCTTTATTACCAAATAAATTTTCATACAAAAATTATTTTACAAGGTCTATGTAATCTGATAGCCTACCCAGAAACAGGGGAAACGTCCCAATTCAGGGGAGAAATGCAGTCCTTCTTCCCTGAACACAAGGAACTGCCCTCTGTGTGTTTTCCTAGTCAAGTTATTTGTGAAGTTCAGTAAGGTATCATTGTGTCAAAACTCTGACATGAAGACAGTCTGACATAAGAGTGAAATTAAATCTTCTCTTGTGCAATGCTGTGGAAAAACAGCACTCAAGTGTCCAGCTAAGCCTGGTTAATTTATATCAAGCTCACTCTGATAGGTGAATGATGGTATTCTTTTCACACTGTTCCCAGCTCTGATGCCCAAGCACATATTGGACCACTGGGGACCTGATGTTTGCCTTACCTCTTGAATTTGCTCGAGGACCACTACTTATCCCACCTCGTTTATAGCACTGCTGGTAATTAACATCCTAAAAGACAAGTATTAGGAAGATGGTTATAAGCAAACACGAACCTAACTGAGGCAAATACATTTTTTTGCACAATGAATTCAGTCTCTAGAGTAGACAGTGCCAGAGGTCAGAAACAAGATGCAGATAACCAGTTTTACTTATGAAAACTTTACTTTTATAATAGTTTGTATGAAATTAAAGCTCCACTTTTATGCCTGCTGTAGGACAAGTTAGCTTCTGAACTATGGACTCAGTTGAGGTTACTCAGCACTACCCTTAAATCTCAAGTCTGTTCAAAGTTTATGAGTCTGACCAGAAGACACCGACAGACCTTTCTCACACCAGGAACTTTTGCCTTCTTACCTTTTTTGGTTGTTGGTGTTTTTTCGGCCTAACCTCATTTCCAGTTCATTTAGGAGTTCATTACCTTACCATACAGAAGCATTTTAGTGAAGCAACTTTTAAAATAATAGGTCAGACTCATAGAATGTTATTTACCATCTGTTTGCATTTCAAAGATTCCTTTCAGACTAAAATCAACCTGTTATACAGACTTGTTACCTGTCTGAACTGACTTATTTCAGCTGCTGTCTGCAATTCCACAAAAGGGATTGTCTGTGAAACAAAACTAATCTCTAGCTTGTAAGTAGCAGTTCACCTGTTAAGATAATGAAAAACTACCATATTAGAAGATTTGGCTCCTGTACAGTAGAAGGCTACTGAAAATAAAGTCACTACTTACCCTCTGAGAATATGATATTCCAGCATAATCTCTACCAGCAAACTGTAGCTGGCCATAGTTGCCATTAGTTAATGAAGGTGAACCTCTGTAAGCATCAAAACCTGCTCAAATAAAGTTGATTATTCAGTATCACTCATTGTTTGATTTACAGTAGAAGTCCAAAATATAACTACAGCTCTTTTTTTACAATTATTTACAGTAAGTTATGCAGTAACAGCCATTCTTAAATTTGGAATTGAGTAGGAGCCTTGCTACTCCTGTAACAAATTAATTTAATTAGTTACTCATAACTTACACTGTGACTATATCAAAATTGCATATTTAAAAATATTAACATCAGGCCCTCTCCATTGCCTGTGATACTAATGGCATGCCACAGAACAGCTGAAAAGCTTGCTAAATCCAGAAATGGGATTTAAGGTAGAATTAAGAAAGACTTTCTTTTGCTGCTACATACACAGAGCTATTACTGTTATACTATAATATTTTGCCTCTTTAGCTATTAACTTATTAACTTAGGCCATTATTTAACTACCAAAGCAGAGCTGAAAGCAATTTCATACCAGATACCAAACCCTGGACTGGTGTTAATCAGAACTATAAAACTCATCATGTGGTACATGTTCTTACAAGGCTCAGCCCAACAACTGAAGCACCTATCACAGATTAAATGCCCTTCCCCTTCAAAGGGAAATAGGCCACAATCAGCAGCTGGTAGCTACCAAGAACCTTAATTTAGTAACTCCTTAAAGTCTGCTGAAACTCTCTATGGTACTTCAGCTAGCAGCAAAAGATTAACTGGTCAACAGAGACTAAAGAAGCCTCCTCTTAAACATCTTCTGTTTGTTATTCTGCTAGAAGGGCTCTTCACTACTGGGAGCCTCTTCCCTATCCTAGCTTCTGCTGGTAATATTAAAGTGAGCAGTGCTAAGCAAAAAGATACTTTATTTTGGGCAAACACAGCAAGTGATATCTGAAGAGAAAGATGCCTGCCCAGTTTGTCAACAAGATGCCAAGAGGAAGAATTAAGTGGATAAAAAGTTCAGAACAGCAAGAGAAATCGCCAACAGAAAAGTCCATAATCTAAGTGCCTATTAGTGAAAGTTTCTATCTTCATATTTAGGGAAGCTATGAAATTACTCTGCCATCTCAAGTGTAGGGACCACAAATAAAAGTCGGAATGAACTTACTTAAATTCTACAACAGAGGGCCCCATTCTCTGCACATCACCCTTAAAGTCTTGTTTTGAAACATTTCATATATGGAACATGAATTTAATATGGTGTTGTGTTGAATCACATTCTAGTGATCACATCAGATTGTTTTTAGATAACAGTAAATACAGACATACCTTTGTAGCCCCCAGGGGAGCGATAGGAGTTGGCCAGTGACCTTCCACCTCTAGCAGACCCTCTGACAGACCCACGACTGTTGAGGTAAGGTTGAGGGGGTCTGGGAATAACATTAGCCTGTGCTGGATAAAAGGCAAGGCTACCATTGCTAACAGGAACAGCTCCATCAGGTTGATAGTTCACTGCTTGAAACAGAAGGCACAGGTGGAGTCAAAGCTTTTTATCACTGCAGTAAGTTACTGCACATAGAAGCAATGGCAGCATTAAGACCAATTAAGCTGCTCTGAATATTCTGTTCTTCTTTCCCTTCATTACTTCATTTAAGTGATTGGATCCTTCCCTTTGTTTTGCAAAGTGTAATGCTTTTTAAAATCTACTGTAGACTGCTCATTGTAAGCCCCTAATGCATTCAACAAGAGTCAGCTGCACAGGTGAGAAAAAGCTTGCCAGAAGTATGAAAAAAACTCAGTCTATGTTAAATCTCAATAACATTTGATTACAAACATCCACTAATAAACTAGGACACCTCAGTACTGAGGTCCCTTGAAACAGTGAGAAACTCGATCACACCTAGAAAGCAATAAGATAACTATGGGAAGAAGACATTTAGGCTCAGTCTCTTCAATCGGCATTCCTACCACACATTAGGCAGTTCAACTCCAAGCAAAACGTATTGAAGAATGCTTTCCACTCACAGGGGTGAATGAGTGGTTAGCTTGAAATACAAACCTTGCAACCATGATTGTACTTCCAAAAGACCATGCCTTATTTCAATCCAAAAAGCCTTAAATTGATCCAGAGCAACAGTATAAATCCCTATGTGAAGTCTGTGCAGAGCCACTGCACAAGACTAATAAAAAAATTATGATTTCTCAGAAGTACTACAGGCTAATCACCTGTAGCTCAGAGATGGGAAGCAGCATTGAAGCAATACATGCTTTCCTGATTGCTATACTTAAACTGTTCCTTTAAGTTCTTAATGTCTCATTACCTTCACACACCATCAGTGGTTTCTAGCCTAAGACCTGTGAAAAATCACTCTAGCAGAAAACCAGCAATTTTAAATGACCTTGAGCCATTTCATTAGATGGTCTTGTGAATGCAGATCCCTAGTTGCCACTTTCATCCTAAAACCTCAAGGCATTCAGGTCTTCATGTCAAATTTAGTGTCAGCTATACAAATGCACCTGGTGCACTACCTGAACATCAAGTAGGTCAGGTTTGTGTTGAATGCAGCAGCTCAAGACCACTTACTAGTTCAGTATTTTTCAGGTCAGACTGAAAACTTATCCCAGCTTTCTCTCTTAGCATTTAGCAACTCCCAGCACTAGCAGCACTATTACCAGAGACCAAATTAATGGCTCCAAATAAGAGGATTTCATCATTGCTACTATTCCAAGTAAATAACTGACTGGCAAGTATCACTGCATACTTGAATTTCTCACCTACTGGGAAATTCAGGCATGTAAGTGACAACAGTCTCTTCATCTAATATAGAAACAAGTCTGAACTAGCCTTTCATCCTGCTAGCAGTTTTGAAATTAAGTTTACATACCATCAACTACAGTAGAGTTGATATATGCCTAGTGTTAGACATTTATGTAGCACCTACTTAGAATTGCACTAGGTTAGAACTCACAGCACATGATAATGAATTTAAATACCATAATAAACTGAACAGACTTAAAGACTACTTGATACATAAATGCAGTTCTCACCTGAAGACAGAGATTCTTGTGAAAGAGAGGTTTGTTCTGCAACATGAGAAGATTGCATCTGGCATTGAGGAGGAGTCTGTGTACTTGCTGTGGAGAAACTCTGGTTATATCCTGCTGAATATGAAGAATCCTCTTTAATTTCCTGGTCTTTACGTGGAGGCAGTGGTGCATTCACTTTAAATACCTACAACATAGTTGAAAACAAGTGCTTAACAAGACCAGCTAAAGCCTCTGTCTAATGCCAGCACCCTGCTATGCTGTGGTTTAAATCCATATGCTTTTTAGCTTATTTCTAGAATACCAACTGCTTCTTAGAAATAACCAAAAACACCGTACATCAACCCACCCTTTTCCCTCTCAGTAACTTTACAGAATGCACTCCTGTTTTTGTAGCTACTACCCAAGGAACAGCTTAATTGACCATAGCTACTTTAATATATCAGCAGATTAATACAAAAAGGTATATTCCTTCTATGGGAAATCACTGTGAAATTCACTGACTGCCTGTCCTACAGCTCAACCTGAAGCTGGGACAGCCTACACTGAGATAAGATACTCACATTTGGGAAGAATCTGGGTGTTTATACATGTCTCAGAATCTGATGTAACATTATTTTCCACTCAAACACCATATCAGACATTATTTGCCCCTTCAGTAAGCTGAGATTCATGTTTCCTACTCATTTAAAGTTCCCCAAGAGTAAACATCTAAGTCTTGTCATTCAAATGCTATAGTCTGGGCAGTACAATGATGAGCAGATTAGTTCAATCTAATAACTCAGACTTCAGTCACACTGACTGTATTACTTTACAGCCAGTAACACAATTAGCAGAAATAATACTGTCAAAAGTGACAACTAGTATCAACATCAAAGAGACAAAGTTTATTTTGATTTAAAGGATCTAAATTTCACATAAAGAGCTATCAGCAGTACTGGTACTGAATCTTCAGGTGTATCTGACTATTTTCCAAGACTATAAATTCTCTGAAGACAGACTTGGGCAAAAGCCACAGCTAGATGATGCAAGAAACAGTTTTACAGCTTTACAATTCTTGAAGTTCCCAAAGACCCTTATAATTAAAAAACAAGAAATGAATACTTTTCCCAGGCTCAAGAAACCCAGTATTGCCTCTAAGAGGCAACATGGAAATGCCTCATGATACAGAAGTATTGAGTATAAATTTTGAACCACTGTAAAATAAAACAAGATTTGTTGCTTTGTTTGGTTTTTTAAAATTTTTGATCACTTCTTCTAATAAATAAAATGATCCAAAGCTATCCTTTTCCTGAAAAATTTGAGAATGCAGGGCAGTAAGGCTGTCAACACCCACATCCTGAAGTATTTGTAGCAAGTGGTCTGCTTTTTCCTGCAGTGAGGGTTACAAGTGGAATTTAAATCAAGGACCAGGGCTGCAGGTCAAGCCTGCCTTTGAGCTTCCATAAGCACAATAGCAGCAATGGGATGTTTGAGGACTTCTAATTAGGTACTTCCATTACTGTCACTGTGATCCCACTGTTGCGCAAGGAATCATCCTGGCTATCTACTGAAGTCCAGTGGTGGTTTTTTTCCTGGCAGCAATGAGAATCTAAGCAATGTAAGGAAGAAGAAAATCCTACACTGCAATGTTCAAGCTTTCTACCACTACAAGACAAATGAACATCCTCATGAATTAGTGACAGATGTTTGTGAAGTTTACCCAAAAATCCCAAGAGCAATCTTGGACATTTAACATCCCTGAAAACATGACTTCAAGTGAACTTCCAGTGGTGTTGTTATGATCAAAGCACTGTGAACAAAGAGAGCAAGTTCAGATAACCAGAGTGCCTGAGATCAAGATTCCATATTTATAGCCTGACAGATGCTGATCTTATAGACTAGGTCCCCAAAAGACTCTGGATTCCTCCATCACAGCATGCTGCCACTTCTCCACTTGCAGGAAAAATCACCACCTAGCCACTTAGCATAAATTAAACATCTAGCTTAGAAAGAACCACCTCCCTACCACGAACTGCCTTATTTGTAATGTGTATCACAATTCCGTGCCTCTGAAGTAGGTTCTACTTGGAACCTCTCCAACAAATCCAAAAAACCAAGCAGAAAAAGTCAACACAGTGGTTTTACTACAGACCACATCAGGATGTCACAGAAATTTTAGTTATCTCCTGTGATTTGAAAGTCTATTAGATACCTTCTTCCACCAGCTCCTACCACAAAAATCTCAACACTCCAAGACAGATTGTCCAGCCATTTGTGAACTGCACCAGTACTTTTGTTAAAATGGAAAATGCCTTTGGAGAATCTAAAACTTGCTTCTGGGAACAACATTAAATGATGTTTCCATCGTCTTCTGAACAATGTACCAGAGGAGTAAATAATATTGCCTTCCCTGCACTTGAACTTAATGACATGGAGACTTTTCCTCTGAAACCCTTTAAGCCTGCACTGCAGATTACCAGATTAGCCAGGCCATACACCATTATTGATTTTCAATATTTGCAGTGAACACCTCAGACTGTGTGGTACACTTTCAGGATATGTACACTGATCACCTGTTAGCAACATGAGATAATGAGCAACACCAGTCTTCCAAAGACACATTTTTCATTATTCTAGTGTACTGAGTTTAACCCCACTGAAGCAAAGAGTATAAGAAGCAGCAAGACAAACACAGACTTCTGAAAGCATAATGTCCTAACAGCTATAAACTGCAGGATTCCACTTCTCCAATGAAGTCTGTTTTATTTTAAAACTCTTCCCCAACAACAGTTTAAGTAGTCAGCTGTACCTTAGGGCACAGCTATAAATTTGTTGATTTCAGGCCTGACTTCTCCCTCTTAGTTCCTTGAGGCTAGGATATCCTAGTATTTGTCTTTTTGGAACTACACAGAGCAAAACTAGAGTTTTTGTTCTCAGATCATATGTTTCTGAAGGAATCAGAACTAGAGGACTAATCTAGGGTTTATTGTGAAAACAAAACGATTATCAAGTTCTAGAGGAGCCAGCTCCTCAGTGTTAGTCCCCAGTTACTCACATCATTGTCAGTTCTCTGTGTGTTACATACTCACAGTCTGCATAGCCTGAAAGGGAGCTGCTGTTATTGTGACAGAACTGCTGCTTGCTGGAGACTGAAAGCTTTGGGCTGCTGGCACTGATGGCATGGGGGTGCTTGAAGTAGGCAGTGATGACTGTGGCTCACTTGGGAGAGGAATAGTTGCCTGGGGGAAGAACAAATGTAATGAAAGGTCACTTGATAATTATCAGGCAGTAACAGAAGCAGTTAATTTGTTCTAAAGCCTAGACTGACAGAAGTCAGCAGTTTCTACAGGATGACATTTGGACATAGTAGAGCTACAAAATAGCTTTTGCTTACAATTTCAAATCTTGCTGTGCATCCTCAGCAAACAGTACTTCTATTGCAATCTCTGCTGATTAAGTGAAATGTGCCTATGAGCTACTATACATACCATTCTTTGGAATAATATCACAATAAAGAGACATTAGGTAATTTTCCCTACCATGAAGGACACACAGAATGCTTTCTGTTCCATTTATTAAAAGAATATTCTTTGGCTGATATTTAAAATTACTTCTGCTTTCTGGAGGAACTTAAGAAATTGAGGGTTCTGATTTTTTTTTTCCTCTCTCCAACTTAATTATGTTTCAGATTAGAAACAATGCTGAGTTGTCCAGACAAAGTATTAACCAGCATTAGGCCTCAGCTGTGCAGATAGCAAAATGAAGTGTTGATTTAGAACATCAATATTTGTAGGAATCAAGAGTCAAAAGGAACATGTCTAGAGCCTTATCATTTCAGCAACTTAAATATTTACCTAACTTGTGACAGCTCACCTGGGCAATTTCAATCTTTTTAGGTATCAGTGGCTCAGAAATACGTGAACTTGTCTGATACAGAGGCTGGGAAGTATATTTCTCCTTCTCTTGAGAAAGTGATGTTGATGCCTAGAAGAAGCCATAATGCACCCACTGTTACAAGTAATACTACAGAATTCTGGTAAAGCCATGAAACACCAGCATAAAAGTTGAAACAAACGCATTTTGAAAGACCAGGACAAACATTAATTCCAAAGCCAAAGTACTAAGTAGTCATCTTAACCAAAGCTTCAAGTAATTAGCTTTAGAGATTTAGATTACCCTTCTTATGCAACTGGTTGTACAACCAGCCCTGCAAAGTCAGATCATTTTAAGAACAGTAAATCGCTTCAAGCATTTACAGTGAAGTCTGCAACACACACCTGTCCCACTGAATTAAATGGAAAGATATGTTGAGCTTCTGGTAAGCTCTTGTGAACAAGGCTTTGCAAAGTCTGCATATTCTGTAGTTAGCTCACAGTTGTAATCCTAAATTTAGGAGTTGCTTAATACTTAAATACAGAGCCTAGGGCTAAAGACTACCATTGCTGTGCTCATCATGTGCACATCAGTGCCTCAGACAGCACTGGGGTGCACTTGCACACCAGGAGGAGCGCTATCACTATGCAGTGTATTCCCTGGTTGTGCTGGGTCCAAGACTTATCTATTGCTTTCCCTGGAAAGAAAGACAGGCCCTAGACTTCAAGCGGAAGGGACTAGAGATAGGGTTGCTTGTGCCCAGCCTAATTCCAATCAATCAGTTTGCAAGAAACCTCAGAATGTTGTACTAAATCAGATGCTTTGCAGTACAGCACAAGCCTTCTGGATGCATATTGAACAGCAAAATTATTGAACTCTTCTCAGTACAAGGCACTGTAGAAGTGATAGGTGTCCAGAATTGGGACAAAACTGCTGATTCAAGAGGTAGCATGATTAATACCTCTGTAAGAGCATTATATTCAGCTATATAGCATATTAATAGATAAAGTACTACATACACAGTATGCTGATAACATGTACATCAGCAAAAATGTAAAAAGCAAGAAATGTCCCATTATAATCTACATATTCTGAATTATAGAGTCCAACAGGAAAGAGCCAGCTGTGTTCTTGAACACAGCAACACAATGCGCAAGAGATCTTTAAAATGGTGATCTGCATAAATTGGAACTTTTCAGCTCGAAACACTATCTGCATGTTATTTGAAGATTTAACTGCACATAAATACAATTAAGCAAGCAAAGTTTCAGGTCTTAGCTAAACCTGAGGGAGTCAGATTCCCACTATTTTTTCAGTTATTGCTTGAGAGAACCTCTCAATCTCCAGGTTACACACAGGTTTGCTATTTTGTGACAATACCCATTCCAATTTATGCACTCTTTGCCATCATTAGAGGGAATATGCTACACTGTAACCTAAACAAATATTTATGCTGCTCCCATATTCTCGCAAGAATGTTCATCACACTTTTTAGTGAGCATTTTTCATCCCACACCTGTCCCATGTCAAGAAGCAGGCTGTTCACTTCACATTCATGCAGTATTAGCAAGACTTTTCCACCCATCTTTAAGTATTCCAGACTGCAGGCTACAGTAACGCTGTTACTTGTATGTTGTTCAAGTACAGTTATTCAGTTTTGTGTTAAGGCTGCTGTCATGCACATCTGAATGCCAGTGAACCCTGGGATACTGTACCTGTGGTGTCACCAAGTCCTCAGTTTCAGAGCCAGAAAGAGCATGATCAGCAGATGCAAGGGAAGTGTTTGAACTGTGCAGTGCCATGGATGAAGCAGCAGCCTTGCAAGGAGAGAAAACAGAGATAAGTTTTCCAAAACATCAAGTGTAAATGTTTGGTTTCACTAAAACTCACACCCTGAGCATGTCCAAGCAAACCTCAGAATAAGACAGGGAGTGAAGTATTTTGACCAGTTATTCAGTTTTTTATGAATTCTTCTGAGTGGTAAGCAAACATTTAAAAGCAAAATTCACAAGAAATGCAAGCATTAAATTCAGTGAGTGAATTTAAGGTTCATTTAACCACAACTACCAAAGCCTGAGACACAATCTTTGGTGTAAGAATCTCGAACATTAAAACATGCACTATTACAGGAAATGAACTAGCTGTTCTTCTGCACACAACTACTAACTAGCTATAGGTAAAATATGCAAATGATTTCAACATGGCTTCAACATATATCAAGCAATTTCAAGCAATTCCTTATCCCTTTTTAACCAGAAGAGCAGCCAGCTTTCTCAGTGTTTGAGTGACCTTCAACTCACAAGCTGCTACATTGTATGAAATACAAAACTACTCGTAAGAAAAGCAACAAAAGTGTAAGTCCATGCTGGTAAATAACCTCTATCTGCCTCTTCAGGGCAATCCTAACTTCAATTTACCTGAATGGGCTGTTGAAGAAAATCACTCTGACTTGGCAGTTTCTGCTCTTTTGAAGCTGTAAAAATAAAATGCATTAAGTAACATTTACTTTTAGATTAAAACACTACATACATACAGTTTTGGTGTGCAGTTCTACTTTTTTAAAACATTTGGTATGTGAAGATACAAACTGTTTTCACCACATGGGCTGCAAATATTTAAGCCTTGTTTCAGCAAACTACACCCAATTGAAAGCCTCAGGTTTTCAGTAAAAGAGGACAGGTATTCAATGACCAAAATATTTTTTACCACAGAAGTGATACCCACTTTCCAGATTAAGGAAAAAAAATATGCTGGGTAATTGAGTTCTACAGCCCAAGATCCACCCAGTCTTTTGGCATGGTCTGTCCTTTATAATTAAAGAAGCTGTCTTCACTAGGCCTACTGATCTACAGCCCAAGCAAACGCTGTTAGTGCTTGCAAAATTTATATACCATTTACACTTATAGTATCACCTACCTACAGGACTACTTGCTGGAGTAACTGAAGGAGGTTGGGATGAACCAATGGCACTTGGTGAAGCTTTATCAAAATCCAGAATGGACTCCTTTCAAAAAAAGATCACCATTGGGTAGAAAAAAAATTAAATTCTAGATACAAATGAAACATTCTCACTTGAAAAGCTGCTGTTAGCTAATTAGAGCTGAATTCATTCATTCAGTGCCAACACATTGTCAGCACAGTTTTCCTTAACCCAGTAGGAACTGGAGCTTTGTGCTACAACAGCAGAGAACAACATACTTGCATGAAGTTGTAAGTCCCTTGTATCTGAGTCATCAGATCCTGAAGTTTTTCCCTCCTCAATACTGGATCTTTTGGAAGAGTTGAAGTAGAACAGAACTCTGCAGCTGGCTGATGTACAGGTTTAGGCACCTAATAAGGAGAAATTATATTAAAACTAATACTGTAAGCAAAACAAGCTGCCTTATCTAATATACTTCCAGAGCAAACTACAGGTGGCAGACACTGTGGGCCAATGAATTCTGTGCTGTTATTGATATTTCCTGAATCAAGCTTTCACTTTATTAGAAAAAAATCAGCTTGCTAAAACTAATTAAGCCACAGATTTCATAGAATGGTGTGGGTTGGAAGAGAGCATGAAGGTTATCTAATTCCAACTCCCCTGTCATGGGAAGAAACACCTTTCACTTAAATTCACTTCAGTTTCTTATAGCCAAATATAAAGTAATAAGTTGCCTGCATCTATTGCAAAATTAGGCACTTCCATCTAAGTAAACTCACATTCAAATTGCAAGCCAGAACAAACTTAAAAATTAAAGCCACGTAACTCAAGGTTTACTTCCTCCCAAGAGAGCCTACACCAATAAGTATAGATCTTTTATTAGGATGGCATTTCCAGACATTCTGAAGAAACCGCACCTAAGAGACATTGCAAACAAGTAACTCAGGATGAATCCAAAGAATTTCTACTAAAAAGCCAGATAATCTCAATGCACCAACTCCTGCAGAAAGCATTACATCCAAGTCTGGCATAAACACCTGCTCCCACACAAGAGCCTAACATGGACTTTTGAAGGGCTTTATTACTCCTTGATCATTTCAGCTAGTTCCTTAGGAGTTCATCCCAACTGGTTCTCACTTCAAAAGAGGGAAATGTTTTGTCAGAGAACAAGTCACTCTCAGGTAAAAGAGAAATCACAATAGTAAGCTCCTTACTTAGCAGAAGCCGTGTTATTTATAGGGTGACAATAATATTAGACTGCTAGACAGTTCAACATGTCTTTTGAAAGCAGCTTGAAGTAGAGGTAGGCTCATTAGAAGTATTTTAACCGATAATATTTTGTGGTTCTCTAAAGTTTTGCTGTTCTTATATTTGTCTATGCAGCTAGAGGGATGTAAATCTGAAGGCATTTAGTTGCATATTTCAATTGGCCCAAGTGTTGAGATATGCAGGAACATGTGAAAGCCTTTACTTTGCTACAGGACAAAGCTGTGTCTCTAACAGGAGGTTACTCCAATATATTGTTCAGCAGTGTTGTAGACTATTGGCATGAATTCATTGGAAAACTGTATGGCAGAAGGGTATTTGTGTCATGGCAATTGTCACACTAAATCCGCAACAAACTGATGAAGTGCTCTTTGCCCACTCTTAGGACGAGCCTAAAAACACACTTGCATTTCATTTTCAATCATTACCTGGAACTAAACTCTGGCCTTCACAGGAAGTCCAATACCATGCACAGGCAAGGAGCTTACAGCACATGATTAAAGGAGTCAGAGTTTCTAGTGTTTATGGGCCCCACATGATAGCTGCTTGCTGAGCTGTGAGAAGTTTTACTTTATTCTAGAGCTAAAAGAGTGCATCTTTGTACAGCTCTATTTTTATTAGAAATTCTGCTGCAGAAGCACTACCATTAGCTACCAGTTAAATATGAGTGTATATTGCTATTGTTTCCAATAATGAACAGGAACCAAAGTTTTTAGGGATTTAAGTATAGGACAAAAGATACAGTTGAATAAAATTAATCTCAGCAAGTTATAGATTAAGTTACTGGCAATTTGAATCTTTCTGTCCATCACTTCTAGTCCTCCCAAAAAAATAAATCTTAATTTTACAGCACTGGCTGTAATAGTAAATCCATTACAGGTCAAACTGATTCATGCTTTTGCTACCCTCTTCCTCATCGCTGCCATCTCTACTAAGACACAAGGACACTACCAAACTGATTCTGTGTATTTGAAAAGGGTAACAGAAGCCTTTCACCTTTAAGTCACCCTACTAGATCAAGTCTGGCAGGGTCTAAAGCTCTTAAGATAGTCCACTAGCTATATAAGTGAGACTTGTACATCAAACACCAAAAAAAGTTCAAAAAGCCCTAAGCACATGGAAGCAGAAAGACTTGTCACTTTTGCCTCCGAAGATGATAAAATTTCTGTATGCTTTTACAATTTGTCAGTTTTTATCTCCTTCCCCAGCTTATACTCTATGTATTGTGTTGGTAGCATTCTTTACTTCAATTAGGGTTACATATGTGGTTTCAGGGCTTTAAGCTAGGACTGAATCACTGAAACTTTCCATTCCATAGCAGTTATTTGCTAGTTCATATATATATATAATAACTTCACTTCAGCTTCTTCTGGCTGGTGTATTTTTATCTTCTATCAATTTGCTGCTTTGCTGGTACCCAGGAGCTCAAAACTACAATATTTTAGTGCATTATAAGATAATACACTTATCAGGTACCAGGAATAAAAGTATTTAAGCTTCTATGCTTTTTATAAAATTAGATGCTTTGAAGAAGAGCAGGTATATGACATTCTTAAGATGATTTTAAACCAAGTTTTCTTTCTAGCCTCCAACTAGATGCTGTTTCTGATAGTCATTAAAAACTAGCAGCATATTCATACCTATTATTCTGGCTTAGAAGAAACATGTACATGCCAAGACCACTTAACATTAACCTGAATGTTGCTTGAACCACTAGAGTTTAACAGCACTGCTAAATTCAGGGTCTGATTTGTCACAAGATACATTTCTGAAACCTAACTTCAACACTATTGATACATTCCGCAAAAAGTGTCTTGACTTCCATCAGGAGGACTGACTGAAAGTAGAGATGAAATATCTAGAATTTGTTCTAGGACCCATTACACCATTTCAAATAAACCAATGACCACTTTGGAATTCGGCTACCCAGAGTGCCAATATACCAGGAACTCCTGTTGAAGCTGGATTTATTAGAGACTGAACATTTACTTATATGCAACACCAACATACCACCTCAACCATCTCATTTACTAGTGAAACTTCATTTTATGAGACAGGACTTCAATTCTTCCTTAGGTTTGTTAGTTATGGAGTAATAAATGAGGTGGAATGGTGATACACCTAAGCTGTAATCAGTGATTGCTAGTTCTACCATGTAGATACACAATTGAAATCCACTTTCTCCTCAGAGCAACATTCACAGCAGGTATGAATTTAATGACATGTTGGATGACAGCACAAGCCAAACTGTTTTGCTTTCCCATAGCAGGCCACAAATTCAGCTCCAGCCAAGTTTGCTGGTCTACAGGTTGCATAAATATTTAAACAGAACAACAGTTAAACAGGTCTGCACATCAGCTCACCTCGCTGTCTTAGGCTCTGCTTTTTAGGTATTGCACCTTAAGGTACATTAAGTTAAAAAAGCATATTTTAATATCTCAAAGTATTTTAAAGACATCAGAGCAGTGGCACACATTTTTTATCTGCCATGCCTACATCCCATCACAAGAGCATTTACAGATTCTCTGAGTTAAACAGATCCAACTACAGCATTGCATCACCTCTTCAAGAGAAATTGATATTTGAAAAGCTTAATATGATTTTAATTTTTGTTTTTATGTACATCTAGTCAAAGATGTCTTTTTTTAAAAATCGGTTATGGAAACTAGTTATGTTGACAGTACACTGCTTTCTACTATACTTTTGATATTAGAATTTCTCAACAGCCAAGAAAAAATAAAGCCAGCTGCTACTTTCCTATGGTCTATGTAAATCCAAACTTGAGTACTTCAAAATATCCTTTGTTAACTTAATTCAGCAATCCCCCTTCAGTTACCTCACATTCCAGCATTTAGTTTCATTTTGCCAGTATATTACACACCCACACACTACTAGGAAGACTCTGAAGCAATTTGTAATTTTCTCCAGATGACTGGAGACCCTCCGTTTTACTCACTGCAGCAAAGTTTTCTCACTTAAGCCATCCATCTATCCATCCCATATAAAATAAGAGGAAGCATCTTACATTTAAGGTAATCTGATAGCACCAATTCCAAGGCACCTTACAAGTGCTTGAGACTATTCCAGTAGAGTTCCAGTTACAGAAATACTGTGCAATAGCTGGGTGCACAACACCTATTTGTGCTCACAGTTACTTAGTGAGGCAACAACCAGGTTTTCTACCTGTACCACCACCACCACAAGATCATACTCAGTTTGAGTGTAAAGATGGATCAAGCTGAAACACCTTAATCCCATGCTGTTACCCAGTGCTGCATTGTTACATACTTTTTTTATCTCATATTCAACCTTCGGTTTGCGGTCTCGCCTCTAGGCACAAGAACATCAATTTTTCAGTTAAGCCAAGTTTACAGACAAGACATGAGCTCAATCACTTGCCACGAGTAACATGGGATGTACTAGTTCCTGCTTTGTTGCAGGAAGATAGTAATGGTGACAACACTGAGTACAGAGAACTGCTCAATTCCCCATATTTTCTTTCTGATGTCTACCTTTAGGTTAACCTTTCTCTTAGCGACCTAAGGCAGACATAGCAGAGCTCAGTTACCTGTTTTGACAGTGATCAGCATTGTTACTACCCAAGCACAGGTGAGAAAGAAGGTAATGTGACCAAAGGGTAGCAGCCTGTTCAGCTGTAAGCCATGCAATGGCTTTCATTTTACATTTCTAACACTGCTGTTGTTAGACTCCCAGAACAGCAGTATGGTTTATGCATTCATCTGGAAATACATATTTAAGCCCTGTACAGCTTGTATTGCTTGATCTAGACATTAGATCTCTCTTGAATCAGCAGCTATTTTAATCAAAAGCCTAAAAATTACTGAAGTGTTATTTGCATGCAGCCACAAAGTATTTGATCCCTGGATGAGTCATACCTGCTTTGTACTGCTAACAGTGGACAGAGCCAATAGCTACAGATGAACTAAGTTAATGCTTCTGTCTTATGCATAAAGCAGTTATTCAAGGTTCAGACAGCAGTACTGTGCTGATGTAAAAAGCAAAGCAGACCATCTTGCTATTCAAAAAGAAACTTTGGCTGCCAGAGTTATTTCCCCCAAGAAAAAATGAAATGGGAGTCTAAATATTGGCCTACAAAAGACACCTTGGACACCTCTGCTAATAGGTGGCTTTATTCCAATACACTAATGTCAAAAGCTTATGACAGATAATACTACATAAGCCAACTCACTTCTTTGGGTTCCATATCAAACTTCTTTGGCCCCATCTGTTCCTTTGGCCCCATACTGGCAGCTGCCCAGGACTTCGGTGGATTCTGTAACTGTGGAGATGACACTTGCTGCTGCCTGTCAGCTTTTTCCCAAGCCTCTCGAGTCTCCTGCTTCTTTTGTTCTGGCTCCTCCCTAACATGTGCAGCCCAAGCCTTCACAGGCTCCTGCTTCTTTTGCTCTGGCTCTTCCCTAACAGGCACTTCCCATGTTTTCATAGGGTCTGGCTTCTTTTGTTCTGGTTGCTCCCTAGTTTGGGTTACCCAAGGTTTTGGAGGTTCCTGCTTTTCTTCAGGTTCTTCCTTAACTTTGGTTACCCAAGGTTTTGAGGAGTCCTGCTTTTTCTGTTCCTGCTCTTCCCTAACTTTTGTTACCCATGGCTTAGGTGATTCCTGTTTCTTCTGGTTCTGCTCTTCCCTAACCTTTGCTACCCAGGGTTTGGGAGACACCTGCTCCTCTCGGACACGTGCTACCCATGCCTTTGGAGCTTCTGGCTTCTTCTGCTGTTCCTCCTCCATGCAGGTCTCCCAGGGCTTTGTAGACTCATCCTTTTGTTCCTCTTCTTTAACACGAGCTTCCCAAGGCTTTGGAGAATCTGGTCTTTTGAGTTCTTGCTGTCTAACACGAGCTTCCCAAGGCTTTAAGGTCTCTTGTTTCTGCTTCTGTTCCTGCTCTTTAATATCAACAAGCATCTCCCAGGACTTTGGAGGTTCTTGCTTTCTAGCACACTCAGCTTCCCAAGATCTGGGCTCTTCTGGCTTCTTCTTGACAGAGTATTCTGCTTCAGGCAAATAACGCCTGTTGAGAAACTATATAGACCAAAGAAACTTAATGGCTCCCAAGAACACATTTTGCTACTACAGCTCAGGTCAGTTAAATTAGGTCACCCAGCTACTGAAAACTGCTGACTAAAAGCAGAGCCTAGACAGTCTGAGCACTAGTCATAGAAACTGTGTGGACAGCCACAGCTTTATCCTACAACACTGCAGACTAGCTTTGCTTGGCATGCCACAGAGAAACAGGGAACAGTGCTGAACAGCACAAGTAAAACCCAGCTGCATAAATCTATGGTCCTTATCCTCAATGCTACCTGATGTTCCTAGGCAGTGACAAAACTATGTTCAATTGTGATTTTTATAAAGGTAGCTCTCCTTCTAAGCACCTAAAAACTCTGGTGCTATATTAGCACACATTCTGGTAAGCACCCCAAAATATTAGACCCTGTAACCAAGTACGACCCTCATTCTTAGTGGAGTTTTAACACTAAAATGTCACCAGATTCTCAGATTTGGTACTACTGGACTTCAACTGCAGGCTGTGTTTAGTGTCAATAAGTCTGAGAGTTCAATTATGATGTCCTAAGCTTATCTAAGTTACCACTTTGTCATGAACAGGAAACAAATAGATGAAGTGAAGAATGTACAAGGCTCACTGGCTGAGATCGTTTTTCTAGATAGATACCAGACAAGAGTCAGGTAACAGTATTACCAGTAAGTTACAAAAACTTGTTCCAGAGTACACCCTCTAGTGGGACACCTGGGAAACAGGGATTCAGCATTTTAAGAACCAGTATTTCCTCTTGGAAAAAGTCACCCTTCCCCACCTTTTGAACCAGGTCCAATGATTTCTGTGCTACTGACACTCAAAGCTTGAGTACAGGAGTCTGAAGAGCTGCTAAACCAGGTCTACATACCCCTGTGCACACAAGTCTGTCTTGGGTTTCCTACTTGCCTGATAAATCTGAGTAAGAACAACAAAATTCTCAACCCCACCAATACCAACGCTACTGCAACAAGCTTAGCTTTTACAGGCAGCTTTAGTAGATGTGTATTTTCTCTACTCCACAGTACACAAAAGATCAGTGTTTCCACTCTAAAGGCTAGATGCTTTGTTTTATTCAGGAAAGTGCCAGAGCATTAAAGTACTACACTGCTTCATGTAATCCTGCCCCATTTATCCCAAAATAAAACCCCAGATGCCATAAATTTAGGGTTAGAAATAGAAACGCAACCAATTCTTTAATGCTTCCTACATCAAGCAGCACCCAGACTGCTGTTCAGACTCCCTTTTTAACTTTAAAAAAGGGCTGCAGAAGAGCATTTATGTGTCTGATAAATCACAATACTAGAGGAAAGCAATTAACAGTAGAGTTTCTTACCTCCTGTGGCTGTATTTCAGACTTCATAAGCTCCATAATGGATTCTAGAGAAAGTATGTTAATTTGTTTCAGCTGATCAAAGGCAGATCAAACAGTAGCAACTCTTTCAATCTATTTAAATAGTAGTACCAATTGCTAAACCAGACATTCTGAAAGCTCAGCTTGCCTTTCAACCTGGTATTTGTAGAGAAACTTATTTTCTGACTAGGTCTTGCAGAAGTTTAGAGTTAAACAAGAAACATTTTATAGTATTCTTAATTTTGGTACCCTTATATGTAACATCCGCTACACGGCAGACAATTTCCACATCTTCCCACATCAGAAGGCAAAAGCATTCTATTACTATGAATTAATGTTTTTTCTACATTATTAGCTGGAACAGGGCTGCAAACCCTGCAGGTTCCATTTCAGTTACTACACTGCAAGTAAGCTACAGCACAGCATTAGATTTAGCACCAAGCTATGCAAAGCCAGTGCTTGTTTCAAGCCTTTCTCAACACTGATATAAAAATTGAAGCCTGTAATATTCCACCTGGTTGTTTGACAGACTCTCCTTTTGATAGCTGTCTTGTTTTCTCAGGTTTTCTATTTACTTCCTCTTCCAATTCTTTTACTGGCACAGCAGTGTGAGGAGTCGGAATACTTTCAAAGTAGCCAGAGTCTAGAAGTTTGGATAACAGGTCCTTCATATGTTTATCTAAAGAGTAAAAGGCCATAAAGTTAAAATAGGAAAATATTAAATGAAAGGGTATTCAAATTACAGATTAAGACTTGTGACTTCCTCCTTTTATGTGAACTGAAGTTTCACCAAGTTAATACATCTTATCAAGCTATAGCAACAAAATATTTCAGTAAAGGATTTTATTTATTAGACTGCTTCATTTAATGCAGTTGAAAATGTCTTTGCAATCCCAGGGCAAGATTGCAGTTTGTGTTTAAATACCCACAAGGTAAACACTGAGCCCCCTAGTGTCCCATATGCTTAGAAAAGGCCTTGTTTACCATGTATACTCTAGCCAGCATTGATACTAAAATCATGGGAGACTGCAACACAGCTTTTTAGGTAAAGCTAAACAGTCAGAATGGAACTACTCTACAAGACCCTCTTGCTGGCAACAGCATGGTGTTTAAGAAGGAAAAGTTAACTGTAGAAACAAGCTGGGTAAATGCAAGGGAATGCTCCCAGACTGAACTTACTCCCCTGAGGCTGGAAAAGATTCAAAGCTGACATGGCTGAACAAAAGCTTAACTGTGTACTCTGAGAAGCACTGCCCAGTTTGCTCTTCTGTGCAAACAAGAGACAGCAGCTTCCAGTAGAGAGCAAGACCTCAAAAGTAACAGGGATTCTAGAAATTGTTTCAGAGGAGCTGGAAACAGGACAGCCTTGAGAACAGGAAGAACATTCAGTGAAAGATCTCTCCTACCAGTGACTACCACACAAACAAGAATTGTAGCTAGAATTTAATACAGCTATAAAAAACTGTCTTCCAAGGCAATGAATGCTAATAAAACACCCTAACAGCTTTATCTGAAATCTAGCTTGCACACAAAGGGATGCAAGACTGACACAAAGGGGATAGAGATACTGATAAACAATCTATTCATGTCAACAGATACAAGGCTAAGGTTAGGCTAAGGTTACCAGCCTGTAGCAATCCAAGCTGGCAGTTAGTCCAGAACTACATGGAAAGATTTAAGACCAAGCTGTCAGTTCAGCTACCTGCATGTGGAAGTTACACAGGGCACACAAATGCTCTGATTAACAGTTTCAGCATTATTGTCAGTAACAAATAAAAGATTCCTGCCACACAGCTACTGCAAGATTGGCATAAACACAAGTAAGGGCTGTTTGTAGTAGGAAAGACACTAAAACACAACTAAGGACAGTTTCCTCACAAGCAAGTTGTAAATAGAATCACAATGCATTTGTTGGCTTGCAACCAGGGATTTTGGAACTATTGAAGAAGAACTATAGAGTCCCACAGATTTTGGTGTGCTTGAAAAGTAAGCACACTTGTGTTACATCAAGGAAAGACTGCCCTGTGTATGATGAGAGATCCCAGCAAGCACCATTAACGACTGCCCTTCAGTAGTGTGGTATTTTGCGCTGTAGGGAAACAACAGGTATGAGTCTAGAATTCCTACAAAGAATCCTACAAAGACCAGGGCCAATGAAGCTTTGTAATGCACCAGCATACTCAACTAAGCCATTCCATGGCTGGGGACTTGTTCCCAGCCAGCTTAACCCATTTGCACATAATTACACAAAAAGCTTCCCACTGTTCTTAAGGTATACATGCATCAGGTTTTGAATTGCTACCATCATTATTCCTCAAAAATATGCTAGTACACTGGTAGAAGAGTAGGTCTTGACTGGAAAATGAAAACATGTGGCATTGTGATCGACCTGTACTTAACTGAACTAGACACCCATTCATCCTTGAATAATTGAGAATCACATCACTTGCAAGTGTTTAATTTGGTAGCCTTCCATATGTATTCACTGGTTTTAAGATGTTTAACAAGCACACAAATTTCTTTGTTATTTTTCTATGAACAGTTATTTCTCTAGATGAGACACTCACATGTTGTTCCAACCACAGGTTTCTCGCTTCCTTCTAGAAGGTCCCAGAAGTAGAGAGATGATTGTTCCATCTGGTCTTCAACACTAAAACAAATGACAGTTTTACCAGCTAGAACCATAGCCAAGATCAAGTGCTGCACAATCCAAATACCCCTCACTTTATGACATTGACTAGTGTCCAGCCTTCCAAACCAAGGCTGCATACACAGAGTGAATAGAAGCCCTGAAATCACTGGAAGCAATTAATCTGTGTCTGTCTACACAGGATTTATCCTAGCAAACCTAAGTCCTTTTGTTGGTCAATATAGAGATCCTAAGCGCCATCCCACAAGACCATATGGCTGAACTTCATTCCAAGCCAGGACTCCAAAACAGGGCAACAATTACTGTTTAATCAGCTGTTCACAATTACTGGATGAACACATACAGGTGCAACCAACAACAGCTGCTATTCTCACTAACTAGCAACTTTTTGCTATAGGTCCAAGATCCACCTCCTCCAGAAGATGTAATTTGCAGTCCACTGCAATAAAAGTGTGTTCCAAAGGAAAGGATTATGCTTCTTGTGGAAGTAACACCATAAGAGTAAACTAGAAACAAACTTATTTCATGGGGATGAGGCAGTCCTGTTGTGCAGCTTTTTATAAGCAGCTGTTCTTTGCAAGTTAACTTAAGAGAAAAGGTTAGGCAAGCCTGGCATGTGACAAGTAACTAGAATTTTGAGGCACTTAAAGAATCAGTCCATATTCAAACATGACTTATCCATGAAGTGTTTCAACTTACCACCTAATAACTACTTATTCCATATTCAAATACAGTTCTTGCTGCCCTACCCTACCAGACAGGCTGTCACACTAAGCATGAGCCATCATAGCACCAAAGCAGTGCCACATGAGCACTGACACTGACATTACCTCTGTTGACAGCTGGAAACATGCATGACATTTAGTGCAGAGGTATCAAAAACTTCAGGCAATTTTTTAAAACCACATGGAAGCTAACAGCAAGAGCACCTCAGCAGCACCATTTTATATTCCTCTGGAATAAAGAAGCACATCTAAATCATCAAGTCAGGTGGAATTCAGAAGAATCCTGATTTTACTGCACTTTTTTCACTTCAGAAACAGTGAGACTTCAGAGAAGCAGCACATTCCCAGCCTCCTTGCTCAGGAAGGTATTGCACTGTGTCCCCTCAGTCCCACAGGGAGTCATAAAATGGCAAAGTCTGCTGTAACCTGCACCTGAGGCTGTAACTACTGTAGCTTCCCTCTAATGCTCCTAGTAAAGTCAATCTGCTA
This sequence comes from Petroica traversi, assembly GCA_025920805.1. NCBI lineage: Eukaryota > Metazoa > Chordata > Aves > Passeriformes > Petroicidae > Petroica > Petroica traversi. The sequence goes on along the minus strand of JAHLSL010000042.1, from coordinate 1,037,691 downwards.
CATTCCTAATCTCAGACAAAAGCAAGTGTACTGAAGAGAATTTTAATTAATGTTCCAAAAGAGCATTTAAAGACATGGCAGTGTCAAACAGAGGACATTTACCACAACAAATGAAGCATACTAATTAAACAAAAACCCCGGAACTTACCTTAAGTTCTCATTTCTTTCTGGACACGTCAGTTTTGCAAATCTTATGAGGTAGTCTAGTTCTTTAGAAGGCAAGTATATTGCACCATTCACACCACCTTTGAAATCTTTCTGCACATGCTCTTGAGTGAAGTTCTGCAGCACATACTGGACTTGAAGTATTGTACGCAGCTTTTTCTTCTCTGCTTCAAGCTTCAATAGACTCTCTCTCCGCTGAGCCTTCTTCTGTGCTTTCAGCAGCTATTTTAATGCACAAACAATTAAACACTACTCAATGTGTTTAATCCTGCTTAGTAACAGGATTCCAGGATAAAACATTGAGTTCTAGTACTGAATATCCTACAATGAGGAAACCAACTATTAATTTTGGTTAGATAACAGAAGTCCTAACTCTTCTGATACCCAGAATCTTTTAAGCTCCTCCTTTGGAAGAGCTCCCCATTTATCTACTAATTCTCTACACATCTAACTTTCAGTCAAACTGGATACTGGTAGCTACACTTGTGATAAGCCTTTGTGATACCTATATCCTGATTAAGTCTGCTAGTTGTTTTATTCTAACAGCTTTTAGAGAAATTGATAGAATTGATACCAACACATCAATTCAGGCCTAGCTGACCTTTAACATTTACCACAAAGTTAAAGGCAGAAGCTGTCCCAAGTTTCTCCTAGTAAGATAACTGCTCTTCACTTTTAAGTACTCCAGCTTAAAGGATACAGTAGAATCCTACAATTACTTCTGTTGGTAGAAGACTGAAACACTCATTAAATAAGCAACAACAGGAGTTACAGAACACATACAGAATATGCATTCAAGTTTCTCACCATGCACTAATAGAACAACCCAGCAGAAGCTATCCAAGTAACTGCAGGATTTAAAGTGCCTTGATGTGTGTCAAGGTCTATGAAAATTTTGTTCCCTACAAGACACTGCAAAGGATGCTGTTGCCAGAATGGCCCCTGGTGTTCCAGTAATGGCTGCTGGCTTTAGAATCCATATCAGAAGAAGCAGAGCCAAGTTAGAAACATGGTTTTAAATACAGCAGAAGTGCAAGAGCAGACATGAACTGGTAGAAGTTAATGCTGGATTACTGAAAACACCTGCACAAAGATACACTGGGTCACAAGGTACCAGTCCTTCAGCATTTTGTGGGAGGCAGAGAAATAATGCCAGAGCAGTGACTAATCATGTTTAGCTTCCCTACCACTACCTTGGATCAAACCTTCCGTAACTGCAGAATCTCCTTGAGCCAGGACACCAACTTCTCCAAAGATAAAACACTTGCTTGCATAAAATAATGTATGTAGTGCCCTAAATCCTTAACAAAGTCCTAAATAAAGCACTAAATCTGTGACTTGCCACGATTAGAGACAACCACAGCAGATTAAGTAGCAAACTCCACAAGCTTCAGTTAAATTTTACTGAGGGATGTACTTCTCATTGAAGTCAAAGTGATTTAACACCAGCACTTTTCCTCACTAGAAGCATTAAAAAATTCAGTTTGAAAAGGATCATTGTCTAGCCCATCCTCCAGGAAGGCTACAGTGAGTCAAGACCAGATTGCTTGGAGCTTTGTGCAGCCAGGTGTTGAAGAAATCCAATGACAAATTTTACCACTTCCCCAGGCAGTCTGCTTCTAATGTTTAATCATCCACTGAGTGACCATTTCCTCCCACCTGGTTCAAGTATATTCAGTTAATGATCGTTGCTTGTCCTACCCACACCTCTCAGCAAAAACCCCAGCTCCAGGCTTTCAGAATTTGGTATCTGAAGGATAATAATGCATCTCCTGGCAAGCCCTCACCAGCCCCAGCAAGCCCAGTTGTTCCAGGCTCTCCTCACAAGTTTCATTTTCCAGGCCCCAGCCATTCAGGGGCCCACTACTAGAGCCACTGAAGCTGCTATAGTCTTTACCTACCAAGTGATCAGAAATAGACAACTGGTTAAAAAGTACCAAACAATCCATTCTCCTTAATCTACTGCTCCTCAGTCTCTGCCTAGATACAAGAGATACAAGATAGGAACTTCCTAGCATGGCATGTACTGGAGCAGAAGCATAGCCATTGAAGTAGCACAAATTCTGCAGATACTCTCCTGTCAATATAGAGAAGAACAGTTATACTCACATCTTGGCTAAGTCCTGAAAAAGTCTTCTGAAGTTCCTTGGCAAATTCCAGGTTGTGCACTACTTCATCATATTTCTCTACTGCCTCCTACAAAGGAATGCATAAAAATGCATTTTTCATGCTTAAGACAACTGATTGCAACTCAAGTCCCTTATCCTTAAATTCTCACTGTGAAGTAGTCATTTAGTGTGTACTTTACTGAAACTGCAGCTTTTTAAAGATACTGTAGCTGGTACTTTAACTTTAGTTGCAAATATTATTCAACTGCAACTGTCTGAGACGCTGTTCAAAGCCAGCTGACACCACCTGATAGATACCCTACAAATTTGCCTATATAAGTTTTGGCAATCAGAGGTAAACTGCTCTTTAGAATCAGACTGGTCTAAAAGCCTAGAAGGAAAACGGGAAAAGTTCAGCACAGATCTTCTACCCTCACACTTAACTGAATGCCTTTACAGAAAACTTGTACAAACTTTAGAAATATACAAGGCAAGTCACATTTCCAGAAGAACCTCTCCCCAATTTAGTTTCCACAAAAGAAGCCATGTACCTGTCTTCACTAATGGCTTTAACCAGTATTTTACTGGCTAGTCTTCAAAAAGATCAACTGCGGTAGATTATAAATTGCACTTTGATATGCCCCATTTTTAATGAGTCAGTTAATTTCTCCAAGTTCTCTTGACAGCTCTGAAGATAGAATACTGCAGTTCAGACATGCTACCCATATCTTCATATCATAAGGCATGCCTGAGAAGTAAGAAGTTTAATTCCAGTTGTTCACATGTGCTTTACACTCAGTTTGGTTTAGGCTCCTGACAGGATATCACAGGTTTTTCTAGAACAGGCCCATCAGTCTAATATAATGCTCTTTCACAGCAGTGTTAGTGTTTCATCACTGCAGTGACAAAAGCTTAATCTACTGTCCCAATAAGATTTGGGACATCTGCAAATTCCATATGTGCTCCTAAGCAACTGGAAAACGAGTTAGATGTACACTTGTTCAATCAGCTGGATCGCTTTTATTCACTTGTTTGTGGTATACTAGACACTGCCAGGCTAAATGCTACTCAACTCCAAGTGTAAGCACTCACCTGGTAGTTTAGGTTGTCTTCACACAATTTACCAGGTAGCTTTGAAGTACTATTTAGCAAGTCACTTTGCACTTGTAAGAATGGCTTCTAAGAAGCCAATTGTCACACATTTGAGGAAGACTCACAAATAACACCAACAATTTACTAGTCAGTTACAGCAACTGTGTTTTAAACAAGACAAACTACAGAGTAAAACTCCCTACCTGAAAACATCAAAAACAGGTACCCCTGCTCTCATGACAAGCTGTTACTCAGCCCACAGGAAAGTAAGAGCTTTCTTCTGTACACCTGTTATTAACATTCATTAACAGCATGTTGGAAGGACAGTACTGAGGAAAATCTGCTCAGCTTGCAAAACAGCCCAACAGTGCGCCAGTAAGAGCATTTAACTTGCTGGAAGCTCCTCATTTTTGAAACAAATGTTTCCTAAAGTAAGGCTAGTTCACACATTAGGTCTGGCAGGCATGCACCATAAGTAATTACAGCTTAATCCAAATTGCTTGCAAAACAAGTTCATCACCAGACATGCACTTCTTCCTCTGCATGAGAAAACTATAGATGACATCAAGCTATATTAGAGCACCACTATTATGGGCTGTTGGTTTCTTTTGGTGTTAAGATCTATTAAGCTCTACTCCAGCTTCAATTTGTATATACACCACAGTTTTCCATCTGAAAGTTACAAATGCAGTATTTCTGTATCTTAATCGCTGAAACAGAGGACTTCACAAGATTATTAATTAAATACTGAGTGTATATGTCCTTCTACATAGTCACCTGAGCAGTCTGGCTACCACTTGTCACTTAACTATGAAGACTGAATCTAAGTCTTCATTTTAATAGCCTAAGAAATCCTAAGAAACTGGGATAAAGATACTAAAATTTAAAAAGTAAAGCCCAGCCAGGAATACTAAAATCCAGTAACCAAGTTAATGCCATTTTCCAAACACTTTCACCAAAAATCTTTTCGCAGTCCAGGGCATATACCAAAAATCAACATATTCAAGAATGTTCTAATTTACAACAGCCCAATAGTCTCACTGTTCATGGCAAAAAACAGATTGTGAAGAACACCTGTGTGCTAAACACAAAAGTTTCTTGGCCACCTGATTCCAGATTGAGAGAAACTGAAAGGTCATCAACCTGCTCCAGGTCATCATCCTGCATCAGATTTAATTAATTTACTTTTGCACCTGAAGTAGCAAGACAGGACATCAGATTTTGCAGTTAAGTGCTAAGTGTCAATTTACTCCAACAGGTTCACTCTAATTCTAAGAGGTTAGGATTTATCCCATTTATGTCTAACTCTTTTACAAATGACTCCCAGTAAGAAAACAGAACTTGTGTTCTTAGGCTGCTGCACTGTGATAAAGTCAGCAATCAATGACATTTTTCCAGCTGGTTCATCAGCAGGATCAGCACTATCACTAGTGTCAGTACCCCTCATCAGACAATTACTCTTCAGCATGTGTCCACAACATGTTAAAAATGTGACTCTTAGATTACTAGAGCAATAAACCCTTTGGATTATGTGACATTGCCACTCAGATCTAATAAAGCTTTTATGTTACAGAAACTTGGTTTCAGATCTAGAATTCATTCCAGCCTAAGAAAAAAAGTCAGCACTGTTAGTTATAGTAACAGCTACTTGTAACCAACAGCACTGTGCAGACAACAGGCAATTTCAAGTAATAGATGCTAATGAAGAAATCATGAGGATTAATTAGCTGCCCCCAAATTCTTGAGGCTTGGGTTTTAACACTGCACAGCCATATAGATCAGCTGCACACAGACACCTCGTTAAGAAACAGGTGCAGGAGCACTGAAGCTAAAAGTCTACAGAGCAAAGATAAACAGGGATCTTCTATTACTTCAGGGAACACCATGAAGGTTAAAACAGGGGACAGAGCTTGTTGGCTCAACACTCAGCCTGATTACCAAGAATTTGTTTATTTAGTTTTGTGAAAAATACCTTTACAAGACTGTAGGCACTGCTTCTGAAAAAACAACACCCTTGTCTCCTTCAGCAGCCCATCCCTCCTGACATGTCAGGATTTTGAGCCCCTCCATTCCTGAATAAAGCAAGCTTACCAACTGGTCTTGATTGAGGGCTTCTCCCTTCTTCAGGCGATCTTTGTAGTCTTCTAGTTTGAGCTGCAGAAAATTCAAAGTAACATTATACAGAAATCAAGACAAAAATTAAGCAAGGGGTGTGAGTGAACTATTGTAACATAGAATAGAAAACCTACTTTCTCCTTTTTCAAGAAAAAGAACAAAGTTCTGCTATACCTTTGATTTAGCAATTTCAGTCTCCAGGACTGTCTACTTCCTTTCCCTACCACTGGTTTTTCAGTTCTTACTTGCTACTTTTGTTTCAGTTAAGATCTATTAATGTATTGATCCAAGATATTTAAGGGGCTCCAAATACATCCAGTGTCCTTGTTTAAGTTAGGCTTGTCTAGCTTTCCCAAGTCAATGCTAGAATTTCATTATATTATCCTTGAATAATCCTTGTTACACCTTTCAAAGATTTGGCTTCAGTTACACCAAAAATTTATAGCTCTGTTCCATAAGAAAGGGGCAAGTATATTCAGGGAAGAAATAAGATTTTTTTTCCAATATACCAAAAGAGTCCTTAAATGCTGATGTAAACGATACAAAACTAAACTATTCGGTATAGCAAACTTCTTCAGGGAAAAGAAAGGTGACTTCATGGTATATATACCATTCCATTTGTATATCTTGAGCTTCACTGACACAGTACCTGCAGGAGTATAAGACAAGAAATACTTCCTACTCATTTCAGTAAGTCACACTTCTATTTGCTGATGAGGCCATATCATCATTCATGTGAAAACCAAAGGTACCAGAGAAATTCACAACATGAAGCTTCCTTGGACAGAATTAGAATACAACACAAAGTTGTTTAATCACACAAAGGAAACATGCTTGTCTGATGTTATTCAGAGCTACAGCATGGTGCATGACATGAGACAGCAGTAATACTGCATCTCCTCCAGGAGGATCGAGTCCTCTAAGCACATGGCCAGATATCTGATCTACTCTCCCTCCTTGCCTTAAAACATAACTAAAAGCTTTTCAGACATTTAGAATAAGTAGCACAACATATTCACACAATCGCTTTACTTGCAAGCCTGATCCAGCACTGAAAGCAATAGCATCATAATTTCTTTTATCCTCCAGAAAATAACATTCTCTCAATTAAAAACCAGGCACAGAGCCTTCAGTCAGCCACCAATCAGCTGTTAAGCCTTAGAATGAAGAAGCCTGACTAGCCACAGTGTTTGAGGTGTATCATTATCTCAGTTATTATTCTTACCAACACTGTTCTGTCCCCACCCAGAGGTCAAAATGAGAGATCACGTTTTGGAGGATTTCTGCATAAAAGTTTTTTAGTCAGAACCATTTGCCTGTGCTTAAAATATGTAAGTCAAATATTTATGCAAAGTAAAGGGCAATACATATTTAATATAACATTTCCACTGTCAGAGGAAACATTTGTTCTAATTTCCAATTTTACAAACAATTTACATCTAAATACCAGATGCATGCAATGGATGAAAGATTTCTGCAAGACTATAAACCATGTTTAAACCAGACCCGAGTTTGTTCTGAATTGATCTGGTCTAGAGAAGCACTTCTAGTTTTGATCAACATTTATTTCATCTCAATATACACACATAACCTCATTCCACCTATTAAAAAGAATAGCAATAGCATGGAATATTATTTAAAAGGCAACGAGCTTTACTTCCAGCAGCTTAAATAGGAGCCACAGGGAAGCAAGCCAAGCTACCTTCTTTTTCTCGATGTTCCTGATCTTGTGTTTGAGGCAGATGAGCCCGTTGTCGATGTAGGTCTCATACGCCTGGGAAGGAGAAGCCGCCGTGCTCAGCGCGGACTGCAGGGGGCTGGCGGGAGCCGGGCTCTCCCCAGCCGGGGTCACCTGCTGCTTGGCCGCCTTCATCCTCTTCTCCTCCCCTTCCTCCGACCGGCCTGAAGGTGATGATGGACGATGGAAAGGGGCTTGGGAAAGCTGCACCATGGAAATGGATGGAGCTGCAAAGAAACTCTCTTATTTAGCTCTCTCACAACCCTGCTCCCCCTTTTCAAGTTGCATCTTTTCTTATCACTAATTCAGAACGTGTAGCCACGAAACTGAGCCTCGGGAAGGACCGCTACAATTTCTGCACTCTTCTCCCTCCCTTTCAAAATATCGGTAGCAAGAATTTCAAAGCAAAGCAAACTTTGTAATGTTCGATGCCTCCCCACCCATCTAGACACCAAAAATCCTTTACCTAGGCAGAATTAGGCAGCACAGGGGATGATTCCAGAAACCCAATATAGTGACCATATAAAATAAGGCAGGTTTCCTGCACACATCACCCACAGGGGAAAAAACTGCAAGCAAGCAATTGCAAATCACGCCGCCAGCCTGGCATCCGGGCTGCAGCCTGAATGAAAATTTAGAAGTGGCATGTCTGAAGGTATAGCCCCTCTTCTCACCCCCATTAAATCGGTTTTACCCTTTCATGACCTCCGCGGCAATCCAACCAAGAACTTAAAAATAACTCAATTAAAAAATATATTTAAAAAAAACCCCGCTTGATAAAGCAAACAGCCGGCTTAGTTTCAACAGCATCATTCTTCCTGAGGAACTGCTCCCTGCCTACACCCATCCAAAAGACATGCCTGTGCCACGGTAAGACACCGGCTTCCAATGGGAGGGGCTGTAACCTTGAGCAGAGTTTCTGCAAGAGATGCTCGGCCACCCTCATCTTCAACTACTTACGGACACCTGCTCCTGGAAAGCCATGACACCACAATTCTGCCTGCCCGCCGCTGGGGAGGCCGCACCGCATGGTGCAACCGCACCATGTTGCACCCGCCTTTCCCCGGGACAGCCCCCGCCGCCGGGCGAGCCGAGGTCAGCCCTCCACCGCGTCCTTGCCAGGGATGGGCAGGAAGCTTCCCCGGGGGGAGAAGGGCATGGCGGCCACCGCTCCCTGAGCGGGGCGGAGGAGTGGGGCAGAGAGGAGCAGCGGCTCCTTCCTGCCGGGGATTCACCTCCTCCCGC
>JAHLSL010000042.1:996156-1014274 GCA_025920805.1 Petroica traversi | reverse complement strand
GGCGGCACCGATGGCAGCGGCGGGGGCTGAGCTTCTCCACCCTCCTCAGAAACGTCCCTGCCCTCTCTGTATTACCAGGCCAGGAGGAGCCACCCGTGCCACCCTTCTTTGCAGCCCTCAAAGCACCCGATTCCCCCGTTCCTTTCCAAGAAGTCTCACCTATGGTATATTTCCCAGCCCATTTCCAACACTCTCCCATCCTCTGGCTTCTGTAGGGCCAAGTTCTCCCCTGAAGAATATATCATATCTTTGGTGATGAGACATCAACAGCGAGGATCATGAACAGTCCCCTCCCATGCCCAGAACTGAGGGTTAGGACACTTGGACACTCTGTCCTTTTCCAAGTTTCTGCTGAGCCAGACACGGTGGCAATTACATGCCCCACGCTTCTGTAGTGATAACCTCTCTCTGAGATAAAGTATTCTCCAAATAACTCTCACTAATTAATATAAAAGAGATACGAAACCTAATTTCATGACGATTGAATGGCGTGAAATGTTAGTGTCACAGTCATTTCAAGCACATTCAGGAGTTGGAGTACACAAGGGTCTGTGTACCTTTTTTTCTCCCAGAATGTTTAACTTCTCTACAGGCACATAACCATTAACTTATCTGTTCTTCATTAATGGAGTTCAAAGCTGCTGCAGGTCAATACAAACATGAAATTTCCAATAGAAATGCCACCAAAGAGCAAAATGGGGTTGCTGAAAAGGCTGGGTTGCCTACATGATGCCCATCATGATCAAATAGCTCCACAATAGCTTTACAAACCCTACACACAATTATCCTGAAAAGGAGCTCGGATTTTGTGTTTCTTTACTGCAGACTCTTTATATGGAGGATGCCAGCAGCAGCTCCCTGGAGCCACTTCCAGTGTCTGAGAAAGGGGAGCTGGACAGGAGCTCCCTTTCCTCCTCATGGACAGATGTCCAGGGCAAGGAGACAGAAAACAAGAGCCTACAAGTTGTGTCTCTGATGTTGACACTTGCAGGAACAGGTCTGCACAATACATGGCAGACTGCTCTTACCCCTGACCTGGACCTCCTACAAAATTGCATCAAGTGATACAAGAACTTTTTTTCTTACATTGTATCGAAATGAAGTTTTTATGTGACTCTAGAAGAGCTGCAGTGTTTTGGTCTCTGGGACTGGATGGGACCCAATCCCAGCTCAGAAATCATGGATCTGCTCCCTGTCCACTGGTGATCTTCAACAAAACACCTTCTTGTCCCATGCTATGTTTTCTCATCTTTCAATACAATCCTCTGTAAACACCTTTATAATGTGTGCTTTGTGAGGTATTTTAGCAGATGTCACACTTGTCATTGCAACAGCTGATCCCAGTGAAACACAGGAGGGCTTTACACACAGGATTTTTCCTCCTGATTTTGTTTCCCATTGCCTCCCCAATGTTCCCAGAGGAGCTTCCTCCTCCACAGCTGTAAGCCAGTTAGGTTTTTTGCCCCACAAAACCCTCTATCCATCAACACAGATGTCCCCAGCACCCAGAGGTTACCCTGGCAGTAGCTGAAATCACTGATTTGCAGCAGCAGCCCAAGAGAAAGCAAGAAAAGGAACCAATTCTTTGAAACAGGGTGGAAAGTTGCAAATAATAGATTACACAGTAGGTTTAAACCACCTTTTGGTGCACCTACTTCCCTTCAGTGACTTTACACAGACTTTACATTTTAGGTGGACTGAATTATCCCTAAGGTATGCTTAGGCATCTGCAGCAGATAATGTAAATACATCAAACCCAGACACTTTTGTACTACTAACTGGCAGTCTATGCAGGGCTTTCTGAAATGATTTCTGCATGAATCTCTGAAGATCATCATGCTCAGTTTGTAAGAAAACAGCCAGCACATCAGCAGGAACAAATCAGCGTATCCACCAAAGTCCAAAACAGCCTCTTGCAAGAAGCCATCATGCTTAAGGTTGCAATGTTTTCCCCATTATCTTCTGGACTCAGTTACTCACTGCCAGCTCCTAGCAGAGACCTTGCTCCCACCAGTCTGCTGGAGCTCATCCAGCTGACTGTGCCTGTCGTGGGAAGGAACATGCCACGCTCCAGCTTCAATAGAGGAGCACAAGTCTCTTCCACCAACTCCTCTGGATCTGGAATGGGCTGTTTCCAAATGCTGTCAGCACCAACCCTTCGGTGCTCTTACTTCAGCTGGCCTTTGATGTGTGCTGGTGATCTACATTGAGAGCAAGCCCCCCTGGAATGCCAGCACCACCCGTTCCCAGTAAAGGAATGCCTCACACACAGAATCCTGTGATTCTGCCCTGAGACAGCTGTCTGTCATAGAAAACATCACCTCCTTCCTTTGCTCTGCCCTTCTTTCCAAATTAAATAGGAAGGAAACCCCTCAAAAAAAAAGGCTTGGTCTTGTTCAAATAGAAACATGGGTTGTCTGTGCTGGGTTCAACACTAAACCTAATTGACAGAACAACAGAGCTGAAATAAACACAGGAGAAGTTGCTTATTTTCTAAATAAGTCTAAATTTATTCATTACCCTAGTAAAAAAAAAAAGTTTGGATTACAAGTGTTTGAACAGTATAAAAGTACAAAACAGGTTCCATAGATTTCTAATACATTAATACAAAGTGCATGACTACTCATTTTGCATTACTACCGGGAATGGAAGAGGTGGGATGGAGTAGGGGAAGCAGTTGGCGGTTGAAATCTAGCAATAAATAAATAAATACAGAAGAGATGATCCGTATCAGAGCACATCCTACCACCAACACTGCAGCCTTCGTAGGTGTACAGAGTTACTGATGCTGAAAACACAAATTCACATGATTGAGGTGTCTGCAAACACAGCAAGGACTCTTGCTCAAGCCCTTATGAGACATGATTAACCTAATTATGCTTTTATACAATCAAGTATCCATTATGCCTATGGCTGGACTCAATGGACTTAGGTCTTTTCCAACCTGAACGATTCTATTTGGTTGAGAATAAAAGCAAGGTAAGCAGCTTTGTCCTCCCTTAAGAACCTCAGAGTTTAGGAAAAGTAAAATGAGTCCAAGGAAAGCTCTAAGCTGTAAGGCTGTGATAAGTCAAAGCCCTGTTTCCCCTGATTTTTTTCTCTCCAGAGGTTGCCTGACCTAACAGGAGAGGAAAAAAGAAAGAAAAAAAAAAAGCTTTGAGGGTAGAGGCTCCTCTTAAAACCTGCATATTTTTCCTTATCTATATTTTAATTTGCTAAGTATTCCCATTTCAGGAACTGAGAACTACATGGAAATCCAGTCCTAAACCCTACCCACCACAGTATTATGCCAATGACTCTCACAAAAAAGGAAAGCTTAGAATCATAGAATACGCTGAGTTGAAGGGATCCATCAGGATCAATTCCAGCTCCTGGCCCTACTCAGGACACCCCAAGAATCACACCATGTAGCAATTCATTGTAGGTTATCCCAAAAGAATAATAGTAAAACAAAAAAAATCCTCCCTCCCCCTAAAAGCAGGAAAAAAACCCCAAACAAACAAAAAGCAGAATTCCCAACTCACACAAGTTAAACCTTCATAAAAGAAACATGAAGCAACTGGGAGCTAAAACTGCAGCACAATCTTCCAGGAAGCTACTTCCAGCCTAGAGGCAAAGCCGGGTTTGAAGGAGTGTCACAACGATTTGCACATGAGCTTGTCTGGGAATCTGTGTAGAAAGTATTGTCTTTTGATCGCCTATGCAAACAGAGCTGCCTTGATTCAGCACAGCACCATTCTTAGCAGAACTTTTCAGATTCAGTATTCACAAAAGCGTTGATCTGGCAGTTGCTTAAATAAACAAACGGGGGAAAAAAAAAATCCTAAAAAAACCCAAACACAGAGAAGCACTGCAGGGGAAGGGTTTCAAAACAGTTATTGTGAATCCATACCCCAGGCTGCCACCAGATTATGTCCCTGGACCACAGCCTGATTTGCTTAGCAAGGGGTTTGTTCTTTGTCAGGTCCAAAACCAGGAGGAATCTTGTTTGTGGTCATATTTCAGCTGCATTGGGCCAACAGAGAGCAGTTACTCAGTTCTGGCTGCCATCTGCACCTGACTTGGCATCAAGATGTTTCTTGGTCCATCTCTAACCACCAGGGGTTACTACACTGAGCCCAGGGTGCCTGCTGCTGCCTTAAAAAAAGTAACCTCCCAATTTGCCATGTTCAGTTTTTAGGTAAATCTTAGCCCTTTGCTAAGGGGGAGAGCTCTCCCACCCCTTCTCAAGAGCACTTTTATGCTGGAGGCCTTCCCAGACAGTTCCTACTCATAGTAGAGATGTCTGCAGATTACCAGTCTGTGTCACGTGGGAGGGATGAAATATTTGTCTTTGCTATGTCAGTAGTACAGGGTGAAATCGCCACACCTTTAAAAATATATATTTATATAACTACAGAGGTGACTTATTTCTATGTATTAGTTCATCTTATTGACTCATTCGTGTCTAAGAATGAAATATTTTTTCGGGGATTTAGGAAGTTTGCCAACCAACTTTTAAACAAAGAAAAAAAACCCAAAAGCCTTACAACCACTGCTTCTTTCAATACAGAAACATAAACTACATATACTTTAATATACAAACCCCATCCTCATATTCACTTGGGAAGTGAGTGTGGGGAAAAATTAGACAACCTTGCAGCAGCAATCAGCTTTGCCAAGTGTTCCATAGCATCTTAAATATTATGTACAGTCTTTCTGAAAGGATACAAACTGGCTTCAGAGTTTGTGGAATTGTAGCAGTAAAACCCAAAACAGTTCTAGGGAAAAGTCTTTTGGCAGCATAGCAGGTGTCCAAAGTGAACAGTCACTTTTCTAGTATTTTTCCAGAGAATAGGAGGGTCAGTAAAACCTTCTGCAGCTATCCAAGGAAGTCACCACTCCTCTTGGGTGGAGATTGCTGGAGATTGGGGTCCTTCTTGTTCTGGCTTTTCTGTGGCAGACTTTTTATTGCTACAACAAGGTTTGAAGAGATGAGTGTCTATGAGGACTTCTCCAAAACGGCCTTTGTAAATAATTCCACAGCAGACCTTTTGCCTGGAAGAAACAGCAAGGAGACAGATACTTTTTCTGTTTAGAATATACAGAATCCACAGACATGCAAAAAGTAAGTCTGACCCCAGACACTACTGAGCCTTCAGCCCAGAGGACAGGGCAAAAAGAATGCTCATTAACAGAAAACAAGTCTGCATCTAAATCCACAACAGATCTTTGGGGAAAAAGAAAAAAAAACAACCAAAAAACCAATGACAAAAAAGAGTAAAAACCCAAACATGTCTATACAAAACGAGGTCTCCCACTTTGCTTCCCAGAGAAGTTTCAGACAACCATCTGGGCTGAACTAACCTCGGCTGCAATGCACTTGCAAACATTATTTGAGAGGAGGCAGCAAAGTCACAACAATTTCAATTGAGCAATTAGCTAAACAAGGGATTACTCTGTCACAACATGCAATAAAAGATAACAAGCTCGTCAGCTCCCAGAAAACCTTGTGGTTTTCCTCCCACTCCAGAATTTCTTTTTTTTTTTTTTTCAAATGACTACCATCACAGGTCAACCAAATCAAATGCTATGTTTTGTTGGCAAGCTGAGAGCACTCTTTTATGTAGCAACACATTGTATCTACAGGGCATTGTTTTAAGAGAAGATAATGACAGACAGGAATATAATCTGCTATTCCCAAAACCAGCAAAAATATTTCCCAGCAACTGTTTTAGTGTTTAGGGAACTGAAGGGAGATAGAGAAAAACGTCTTAAATACAAGGCATTTCTTCCCAAACACGGACAGACAGGTGTTGTATAATGCCCTGTGACTTAAATTATATCTTCAAATCAAAGAAAGGCGAAGAGGCAGAATTGAGGAGCACGATTGCCAAGTGAGCTTGCTGCCTGCACAGAGAGCAGGTTCTGTTGCTTTTTACCTTTTCCAGTAGGTGAGATCTAGGAAGGAGAACACGGGTGTTCTGCTGGCCCCAGCGCTCAGCTCTGTGTCAGAGCCATCGTCAGACTGGTTACTGTAGCAGGGAGACTGAGCTGGGGAGGCACTGGAAGTCGTGCTGTGGGCATCAGAGTCTGCAGAGAAAAGAAGAAATGCAAGGATCAGGACATGCATCCAACGACTTACTCTCCTCCTGGCTTGTGGAGTGGGAACAGAGACACGGACGGTTTTTAATTTACAAGAAAAACCTAATAATCACAACCCATTTATTTCACTTGCTCCTGCCTGTTTCAATACAGAGAGTGTCAGGGTTTGTGAAACAGACTTCAGAACTGGAAGGGGTCCTTGTACACAAGGGATTGGAAAGAGGTTCAGGATCAGGCTTCAGTTTCTGGCTCTCAGACGTAACTTGTGCCGGCCACGCTCTGAAATCACCGGGACATCCCTCAAGACAATGAGAATCTGTGCTCCAGACTCTCTCTCTCTCACTATATATTTTCTTTCACACCCTTTGCAAAGCCCTTCCCACTAGTGCATTCTATATATCTATATTCTCATTATGTGTTAGGTAGTACTGAGCTTTGCTGGATCAAGACTAGGAACTACAGACTCAGCGCAGACACACCTTAACAGTGTCTACTCAGTAACACAATTAGATTAACTACAGTGCCTCGAATGAGGAGATAAAAGCTCCTGGGGTCAGGACCTTTACTGATTCTTTGGAGACTTCTTCTGACTAGGTAGGATAATTGAAAGAGAGAGACACCAAGTCAGCAACAGTTACGAAGCTGGGAGGTTTGCTTTAGAAGAAAAGCCTCACATTTAGAGCATAACTGGCAGATGGTTTTGTTGGAAAGCTATGAATCCAAATCTATTTGGAGAGTCCATGCACTACTAGAAAGGAATCACTGAGATTGGCAGAGGAAGGTATAAGGAAACATGGTAGATATTTAAAGAGGGGGTAAATCTAGGTTTAATGGCATGTATGCCAAGAAAAAGATTGTAATGTTTCTTGGGAAAAGAGAGCTGAAAATGGCCATAGCATAATCATGAAAGCAGGGAGAAGCCTCTTCCAACTTCAGTTTCAATGAGATCTTTTCCCAGGATGTTCTTTCTAGTGCGATGTCGTTTAAGTGTGGGACAGAAACTATGACAGCCTGCACTCTAAAACAGAATCCCTTGCCACTTCCCCACCTCTTTTTTGCAGCCCACCCTGCACACAAGTTCTCCCTTCTCATTCCACCCCCTCCTCGAGCTCTCAGAGGAAGAGAGGTTGTGAAAACAGGGAGAGCCCAAACGTGTGAGTGCACAGCTGAATCCAGAGGGTGATTCAGCCTGGCCAGTTAACAGTGAGCTGTGTTAGGGGAGGCTGAAGTATATCACCACAATCTCTTTGGATCCACTTACTGTGCCGCTTGAATTCTTTTTGCAGCTTGCTGATTTGATTGCTCTTTATTCTGCTTCCAGACAGGGTTTTCATTTTCTTTGGTTTCAATGTTGTTTTAAGGCTGGGTCCAGCCCTGGCATCTACAACCTAGAGCAGAGAAAATGCATGTCTGAGTACTTGTGCATCCTGCCCAGATACTGCCCCAGTCAAGACACAGGTACTGACTTAGGTGAAGTTTTTCAAAACCCACTTAGTTAACCCAAGGCAGCTCTGTGCACTGACACTCTTATGTTTCACTTAAATCTGGCTAAATCTCAGCCTCTGCAAGAGGCTGAATGTGCAGGAAAACGCAGCAAACTAGTTTAAAAAGCTCATTTGATTCAGCTTTTGCCAGCTTCCCATTTTTGACACATTCAGTTTAGAACCAAATAATTGTTTAAGCTAATACAGGTCCAGTTAAGAGTGTCTGCCAAGCATTTACATGCATGAGTTTTTTGTTTTGGTTTATTTTTTAATCATAAATTTAACTTCTGAATAAAGCTTGTGTAGTAATAATCATAGTTCTGGCTCCCACTACTATCAAAGCATCCCGGATAAGGATTATTACATACACAAGGAATCCTGATCATCCCCCCAGCCCTAGGCCTGAACTGAATAAGATGTATCAAAACAGAATATATGAGTGAAAATAGCTGCAAGATATTAGTCATTGTAATTATCTGATTAAATAAGATTGATTTATGTGTTGTTTGAGCAAGGCACCTTGCTTGGGAGAAAAAAAAAGCAACCAATTTTGGATAAAGGCCAAACTTGATTTTTTTTTTTTTGAGTGCCATAAGAGACTTTTGGACAAAGTTATGAGCTTGTGAAAAGAAGGCATTACAAGGTAAATCAGTCTGTGACTGCATCTCAGGCTTGCATAATCACCATTTGCACATAAGCAGGTAGAGCCACATGGTAGTAAATACTCCAGGAAGGATTTAGAGATGATGAGGGTGGGTGAAAGAGCAAACACCAAACCCTTGCCAGCACCTCCACTCAATAGAAAGTTAGTTTTGGGACAGAAGAGAAATAAATTACTAACGTGATTCCAGTTTTTTTTTGATCCTGCTGGTAATTTTTTCCATCTTTTCACCAAAAGAACACAGGCATTGCAAATATCTCCTGAGCGAGCCTCGTGGAGCCTGATAAAAACAAAACCAAAGTTCATTTAACAACCATTAATAAAAGCACACCCCCACCTGGTAACAGCAAGAAGCATAAAAATTGGTGAATAAGAAGGGTTTAGAAAGTCTGTTGTTCTGGCATTACAATTCATCTGGGATGCCAAAACAGTGCCATTTAAAGACCAGATCTCACTTTCAGAAAGCACTCTTCCACAAAGAAATAAAAGGTGTCACAATCTGCTCCAGAGGGGCACTGAAAACAACAGCCCCATCACCTGCAGGTTTGGAAATTTTTCCCCTAAAACCAAGAGAGTGGATTGGTAAGTTTGGAGCAGCAGGAATAATCATGTTACTGAAATGTACACTTGGGAACAAACATCAAAAGCTTACGCAGGTCTTAACTTTCTCACAGAGCTTCAAGGATGAGTAACAAACACCACCTAACTCACTCCCACATGAGCACAGGATAAGGTTTCAGAAACAGCAGTCACTGGAATGACAGCAATACTTGCTCCCTCTAACAAGCTTTCTTCAGGAATCATCTCTACTGCTAATCCACGCTAAAAGAAATGTAACAGGGAAACACTGCAGAATTTTTCAGCAATTTAAATAGGGAGACTTTGGAGCATTTATAGATGAATGAGGCAGGCTCAGATAACCATTATTTGCTCAGTGTTTAGTCTGCATTTTAACCCTGGCAAACATATTTCAGATAGCACAACAACAACAGCCCTGGTAAACTGCAAGATGCTTTACTGCAGTTAAAAACAACAACCACCAAAAAAAAGCAATGGATCGTCACACAGCCCTTGACTGCCAAGGACAGTAGTCAAGAAATATGATAAGGAAAACTATCACCAGTTTTGTACATCAGACTTGTGTACAAAAATCCAAGGTAAATACAAAGCACTATGAAGTTTACTACATGAATGTTTCTAGAAAAGTGGGGAAAAGGGAAATACTTACACAAAAGTATTTAGAAAATTGAAAGGTCACAGCAACTGGTACAAGAAACCTCTAGGATTTATAGTTTTATTTACCAATGTTTTCAAGGATCATTACCTAACTGGAAAGCTAATCACCTTCCATCAGAATGGGTTTCTAATGAGAAGTTTTAATAACATGTTGCTATGCCCTATTTGAACCAAGACACCAGTATTTATAAAAAGGTACTCTGCATAAACCTTGCTGAGACTGCTAAATATTTACTCATCATGTTGTATCTAACATTCTTGAATCTTCAGAGCCACAGAAAGCTTCCACGGATCTGTAGAATTCCTTATTTTGTATAGGTATTTACCCATCTATAGAACCAGCAAAAAATGCACAGGTTGAGAGAAATCTAAAATCCCTGCATGTGCTGTGAGGTGGGAGAGACACAAATTAACAGCTCTACCCTTTTCGTGACAGCAGACTGAAAATCAAATGCAGAGGATCCAGCCCCTCCTGGTCTGCCCAGGAAAGCTGTGAGGAAGCTGAAGGTAGCCTTTCCCCACCAGTAACCTCTTTCAGGCTTTCAGAGCAAGCAGGACAATACATCAGGTTTGCAGCTTGGAGATCAATGCCAGAACTGCTGACTAAGGCAAGAATCTTACCCAAAACAATTCTGGAAATCCTTTTCATAACGTTTGCTGTCAGTGAAACGAGAACTGGAAGACTTAGCTCTGCAAATACAGCAGCCCTCTATACTCCGGTACATCTTCGGTTTGTGAAAGCCAAACATCTTTTCCTCCCAGCTGTAGCCTGTGAAAACAAACAAAAACTTTTAATTATCACTGTTAGATAATGAAAGAAAAAAACCTGCTAGATTAGGGCATAGTTGTTTTATCCCCCATTGCTTCAGAAGAACAGATGCATGTAGAATGCAGTTGTTAAAAAAATTATATCATTAACAGCTGGAATATTAAGCAATACCCAGCAGGACCCATAATAAGCTCATTTACTGCTCAAATCTACTCTGAGGGCACTTCTACAACAGCACAACCCAGATGTGTGACCTGGCCAATGAAAGCGCTGTGCATTTGGCAAAACAAGCTGCAGGACAGGCCATGTGAACCTGCCCAAGCCCCTGGATAAGGAGTTGGCAGCTGAACTTTGGGTCACTGAACTCCCTCATCATCACCACCACGGTGCTGGTTGGAAACACCCCTGTCAAACTCTGCTGAGAGTGAGTAGGAGTCATTTCAAATGAGCTGCAGTCATCCCCCTAGGCTGTAAGGCAGACATACCTGAAAAGCTGCTCTAAAAACAGCAGGGTGGAGTCGCTCCCAGCCCTCAGTGGCCCTGTCTGCACTGCAGGACCCGGAGCACTGCTCTGTTCTCAGGGCCTGGGTGAGCTCCCTGTCAGCACACGCTCGGTCCTCGCCCTCTTGCCTTCCCCACCCTGCTTTCCATGGGAAGGAAACCCAGCTAGGAAAGCAAGGGCCAGGGTGCAGGACCCTGGGGCACATCTCAGCATGTGCCTGCCACACATCCCCTGCCAACAGGGCCGGAACTCCGCTCACAGGGAAGCTGCTGCTCTGTAACCACCAGCTCTGCAAACTCAGAGCCAGCCCAGAAAGCCAAGAACGCCCTCCTGCTCTCAGAGATCTTCCTGTTCTTCCCAGTACACAGGGCTGGGATGTGTTATCAGAACAGGTATCACACAGTGGAGCCATTTTCCAGGCAGAAATGTTTTAATGCAGTCACCATGCTGACCCCCCACCAACCAGTTCTCCCCTAAGTTGGCTGTTCCCAGTGCAGACTCCTATTGGGCACAGTCTGACACAGCAGGAGATGCTGTCAGAGCAAGCAGGGTTCTCACAGCACCTCAAAAAACCCAAACCAACACCTGAACAAAGCTGGTGCTCTCCTGCAAGTCCTCACAGGCCACACAGCATCTGTCTCATAACACAGGCAGGGACTGTTCCAAGATGTTCTCTTTTGAACAGATCCTGGTGCAAGGTTTGCCTCAGCCACCCCTGCTGCTCACCACACACCAAGAGCTCAGAGAGGGCCTCTCACTGCTGACAATTTCTGCTTTTAAAAAGTTAGAATTGGATGGAGGCACGCAAATAACACATCTCCCTCTCTTTACTTAACAAAGGTCAAGCTGCTGAATTCTTTAAGAAGTTAACAAAAAAACTACTGAATCAGCCAGCAGCTCCAGGAAGGACTTTCAGGAGAGAAGCAACTCCATCACTTGTGGGGTAGGTGTGGTGAGAGGGAACTCTCAGTCACTGCTACACCCCAGTCACCCAACTCAGGTTACTGGTTAATGTGTGTGGCACAGGCATCCGTCCCCAGACCTTCCACCTGCAGGCAGGTAAGGGCTGTAAACCTTTTACCCTCCAGTGGTACAGAGCAAAATAATCTGAAATCTTCCTTCTACGCTGCCAGGACTTGCCACATCATTATGGCAATAAAATATTTGGAAAGGCAGGTTCAGGTGAGGTGAGAAACCTGCTTCCACAAAATGATCATACCTAGGATTGCACTCACCTGAGTGTCAGGGAGAGGGTGTGCAACTGGAAAAGATCCTGTATACTTCTGTGTGCAAAAGCCAGGGAACCACTCAAGCCTAGCCACAGTCCTACATAGACAAAAATACATCTCCCCCCTCCCCAGAGGGGAAGATAGAGAATACAGCAGCACTGCAAAATAAATGTGCAGTTCCCCAGGCTCCTGAGAATTAGTAAAAATTGTATCCAATATTACCGGCTAATACTCTGACACAAAATCCATTAAGGGATCTGTTTCCAGCTGAAAGTGTACATGTTTACACCTCAGTCTAGCATATACAAGACCACTTGGTGCTCACTGAGGTCGTGGCTCTTTGCAATTACTACTGCATCAACATTTAGAAAGACTCAGCTTTCCATAAAGCTTGTATTGAACGCCAAGGAGATCCTCTGGGTCTAGGAGAGAGATGGAGAGGATAAATCCTTCCTTCCCTCCTGTCCCAGCTCATGCTGTCTTCCACAGGCTTGAAGCATTGAATTCCTTCACATTTACAGCACAAGGAGCTCACCTAAGGCTACGTTCTCCTAAGGTTAATTTGTGCAAACATCCAGGAAAGTCACCTCAAATGCTGTCAGACTTCTTAGGAGATAACTGCTCCCTGTGATAGTACAGTATTGGCCTGAAGACCGGCAGTAGGTATATTAAGAAGGTATCCAAGTAGTGACCTGCTGAATGGGCTCACTGAGGGATGGTCTGACTCAGAACTCCTCTCAGCCTCTGCTGGATGTGTGGCAAATGAATGCACAGCCAAATCAGGTCAGTATTCCTGACCTGTCAAGAAAATAATCAGAGTATCCAGGCAAATATGGGGATTATTTCGTTTCTTAGCAGCCGATACGCTTCTTCAAGGGACGCTCTTGAGGACACTGCTCAACAAGCTCCTGGAGATCCACCAGTGTGCTCACCGGGGAATTTTCAACTTCCAAACAGCAATTTTAAATGTTGTTTGACTACTCCGATGTTAAATCCATGGTCTGGTACTTTTCTTAAGACATCAAAGACTAATCGCAGACACAAAGCTCACAAGTGTTGCCAAACTTAAGCGACAAGAACATCTCGACTGCTACATGGGAGAAACAACTATCAACAATGTAGTTTACTTTCTAACCCGGTTTCTTCCAGCAATCCAGACGATAAGATGATCTCTGTCACCAGCTGGTATTTACGCCACAGCAGAATAAGGTGCATGTTTTACAATCAATGTTTTGGCAAAGCCTGGAAAACACATACACTCTGAAAATATTTTGGTTTGCATCATTGCTGCCATTCTCACAGGAGCAGCCTTTCAACACCAGCCTTCAATGGAAGGGAAACTAGTGCCATCTGTTTCCCACTTGATGAATGATCAGCAATGGTATTACCACACATCATGCCTGACTGGGGAAGAGCTAGTAGCAAAACCACAAGTTAAACAGATTTCTCTGACAACTGCATCCAAATGCAGCTATAAATGGAAGGCGTCAGTCCAGTTACACATATAATCCTAAACAGTTGCCATTTGGCCATTATACACTAAATATTCTGTCAGCTGGAGAGCTTAATAGCTAATATGGACTTAGAAGTGAATACGACTGTGCCCTTTAAAAGGTTTAACTTGAAAGCTTTGCAATTTAGGTCTCGAATTAGAACCAGAGAGTTAGGCTGACAGCTACCCTAACACCTGAATCTTAGCTGTGGAACTTTATGTGAAATTAGAGACAGATAAAAAAAAGATGGCAACTAGAAACTAAGTGACTTGCCTAGAAGTTAAAAAGCACTACACAACAATTCTGCCAAATCTAAGCATGTTATTAATGCTATTTACCTTTGATGTTATTTGCCAAATTTAAGCATGTTGTTACATATATCAGCAGTTGCACAGAAGTGAAAGGGACCGATTCCTCCCAAAAATCCAGAAATCTTAGCAGAGCATTATCTGTCATTCTGCAGAAATGGAGATTTATCTGCACTAATTGGAAAGCAGCATCCTCTCAAGCCAGGGGAAAAGTCATCCTCCTCCCTCCCTGGCATCCTTCTCCACAGCTTCTCCCTGCAGAAGTTGCTATTCCCTCAAGTTCTGCTTTACACAACTGCTTTAGCAACTTGAATGGACTCAGAAAAGTCTCCAGGGAAAAAAAAAAAATCCATTCTGCTGTCCTCTCACTTTTGAAAAAGCAGCATCAAAAAATAGAAACTTGTCTTGCAGAAGAGAACAGTAAAGCCAGGAAGAGTCAGGAAGAGAAAAGAAGTGGGAAATTAAAAAAAAAAAATCCCCACAACCTGCTTATTACCTTTGTGAAAGGCTGGTACAAAGCAGCATGCATCATACGTGTGTGAAAATGTTTAATGTTTTTGTTACCTGTCAGGACTAGAATTTGGTGCTTAGTTTTCTTTGCAGAATTTAATTTGATGATCTAAATTAAAAGGAAGCATTGGTTCACATGCTCATTAAGTTTTAGAGTTAGGGAAGAACTTCTGAACTCTTTTAGATCTTAAAGTAAGCTGAGCCACTTTCATTTGCTTTTCCAGATTCCTTCTGCATTCTTTCTGATCACCCAAGAAGAATGAAAATGTTTTATAATAGAAAGGACGGAATTCCTAGAAGACAGGCACGTCTCCCTTTGTAACACAATTACCAGGCCAGTGGGAATGAACACGCTCACCTGCTACTTGCAAAGCAGAAAGAGAAACATAGAAGCATTCCCTGAAGTTATGGGAGAGCAGAGGCATGCCAGCCCAAACACCCAGTATCCTCTCTCCTCCCACCTCCCCACTCTGACCTGGGATCATCCACCCTTTGTGCAACCCAAAACTGCCAGTACCTTTGTCAGAGAGGAGAACAACGATTTTATTTCCTTTTCTGTGTAGACAACAGCCTTGGCACAGCCTCCCTGAAGCTGGGCTAGAGAAAAACACCATCTACCCTACTTATGTTGATGCAGCCAGCTCCTGTCAGCAAAAGTCCCACAATTGTCATCCCTACAGCATTTCACTGGAACTAAGAAACACAGACAAAATTATACAATTTTCTGCTTTTAAAGGGATCAAAACAGATGCCTTAATATAGAAAGAACATAGGTACTATGGCTTTTGCATCTGCAAGAGCATACACCCAGGCACATGCACACACATGAAAAATGCTTCCAGAGCCGTCTGTGGCGCCAGAAGCAGAGTTGCTTGTCTCACAATAAATTCTTGGGCCTGTCCTCCTGCTGAAATAAACTGCAATACCTCTCCTGAAAATCAACTGTAAGACAGAGAATTGCACATCCACAGAGGAGCTGATCTGTATCAGAGACTCAACATAAACATACCTCCCCTGAGTTTACAGGCTGCTGCAAAAAACTTCTGGAAGAGAAGTTAAAATTGGATCCCCCAAAAAAAGGAACATTTTAACATGCATAAAGCCAGAATGCTCTAAGGGTGATAAGAGACCAATCTAACTGGAGTAATCTGAAAATGCAACTTCATAACTGCAAAAATATTTTTTATGTCTTTTCTCCATATAGTTTAAACAGAGGTACTAATAACCAACAACCATAACCTTAGAATTGTGCATACTGCACACTCCTCAGATCTTCCTTCCTCTCTCCACACAAAACACCTCTACTTGTAGGAAACCTGTATTTGGCCATTACAGCCCAGGAACATGTGAATGTCACAGCATGCTGAGGAGTTGTCACTTGATGAGCTGAGCAAAACCAGAAAAGGTCAAAACTACATCTTCAGGAATCTCTCCTATGATTAAATAAGTAACTCAATCTTTTGCTGGTAGATGTCCACAGCTACTGTTGCATGCTCAGTGCTGAAGGGAAATCTCACCTAGCAGCAACTACTAAGCACATATCAGAAATCAAACTAGACATTTCTTTCCTATGTCTGAATCTCCATGGCATCCTGGCTGGGCCACAAGCTGTTCCTAGTTACATTTTCAGAAGCAGACAAGTCATAAAGAAGCTCACTCACCTGTTGGATCTTCCCTGGGAAGGAAGTTCCCAACTCATTTAGGCTAGAGAACTGAAAGGCTGAGCCACGTGGGTGTTCCACTGAACTGCCATGTGGTTTGTGCTCCAGAAGGGATAGGCCAAAGCATGAAAACAATAATCAGCAAGATTTGCATAAGGGGGAAAAAAATTCCAAACCTGTCCCACCTGCAGACGTTCCATCTTGAAAGATGACTTCCCCCTGCCTGAAACTCCTATTGCATAACTAACACCACGCTCAGCCTGAGCATGAGCCCAGCAAGGAAAACTGGGATGTTCTAAACATGTGCTAGAGCTCAGTCTGTGATGCTTATCTGAGTGGAGTCACCACAGCTGTTATGATGCTGTCTGTGAGCACCTGCCACCGAAAAAGCATCACAGCCACCTGAGATCATGAGACACTGAGCAGTTTTGGGTTGTTTTTTGGCTAGATTCTTTTAGGTTTGTTTTTTGGCTAGATTCCTTTAGGTTTGTTTTTAAAGGGGGCAACATACCTGGATGGGGACTTGAACAGAAGGAGCAGTAATTATGTGGCAGAACAGCTGAAGTGACTTCATTAAAAAGACTTCATTTCCATGTCCTTAAGCAGTATTACTGGTCATTTCACTTGGACTTTGGACTGAGCACATTCTACAGAAATGCAAAAGCTTAAGTTGTGAAATGGAGTCCTGCCCAGGCAATTTTCAAGCCCCAGCTCACTGGCTTCTTCTTTGTGTTAAAAAGCAAGTGCTACAAGGGGTGCAAGGACGAAGCCAATTGTCAAGTAGGACCCTGTGGATGTCATTCATGTCATTATGAAAGAGGTACAAGGCATCAGGTGTTAGGAATCAGTGCAAAGCAGAGTTTGGTAGCACAGAAAGAGCTGTTCGGCATGAGTGAGACAATGAACCATCACCGTTTTAACTTTATTTTTAGCCTCTATGAACTTATCAGCTTTTTTAACATCTTCTACAAAGAAGTCTTTTTCTTCTTAAAGGAAGACTGAATACCTAGGCAATTAGCTCTTTTTGGAGAATGAAGCGAGGAGGAATTTTTCCCAGAGGCTCTGGAACTCAATCCCACCTACTTTCAGTGGGAGCTGCATGTTGCATGCCTGTGGGTGTGTTTGAAAATCCTGATTTGTTACTTGCTGATTCTCTACCAGGGACCACAGATCCCAAGAAACCTCGAGTTTACCTGTGTACCAAAGGATTTGAGTGTCCACTGGCCTCAGCAGAAAGGTTTCCAGTTCACTGTCTGTCCCTGTGGTACAGAGTTTGTGCAATCTTGTATTTAAAAAAGCTGTAAACTACAGAGTGGATCTGTCTGCGTGCAGACTGGGGGTGCACACACCCTGCACACGGCTGCCAGAAACTGTCTCAGCTTTGGAACCAGCACACAGCAGTAAAGGAGTTTGCTGAGGACTCATCACCCTCCCCAGCTGCCTCGTTCAAAGAGCTGAGCACTTGTGTGACAGCACGGCTGTCAGCCTGGCACCTCCCTGAGCGCCAAACTAAAACTCAAAGTGAAAAAGAGCACCGCAGGTTGTGCTCAAGCACAACCACTACTGCTGCAGTCCTGGGCTCAGAGCAGGATGCTGGGCCTTCTCCTGCCACTCCCCAGCCACGAGGGGACGGTGGCAGGGCCCGGCCTTCAGCTCAGACACGTGTTCAGGGCACAGCAGCGGGCAGCATCCTGCAGGGGCTGTCTGCACAGCCACAGCGTCGGGGGGCAGCTCCCAACTTTTTTGCAATTGTAATGTTCATTGAATAATTTAGGTCCGAAGGACGGGCCGTCAGTCGGGAACAAGGCTCTTTGTAGGATGAGCCGGGGCCGTTCCCGCCAGGAAAGCGCCGCCGGTGGGGCTCGCGGCGGGCAGGATTCAGCCCCGCTCGCTGCGTGCGGGCACAGCCCGAGTAAACAACAGGTTTGGCAGGTCCCTTTAAATCCCTGCAGCTACACGCATCCGGACAGGGGGTACGAGAGCAGACAGCAACTTTTATCTCACCGAAGTGCGAGCGCAACGAGGCGCGCTTCCCCGGCGCAAGACTGCGCGTTTTAAACAAAACAAAAAAACACCACCAAATCCTAAACAACAGCGTTACAAAACTGCCCGAAAAGGCAGAGCTCGGTCGCGCCGCTCCCGCCGGGCACCGCGTGGTCCCGGGCACGGCCGCGCTCCCCC
>JAHLSL010000042.1:869019-981156 GCA_025920805.1 Petroica traversi | reverse complement strand
CTCCCAGAGGTTTCCTCCTAAATATTTGCCCTAAACCAGGACACAAAGAAACTATGGAAAAAACACATCTCTGTGGGCAGTTTTCACTCAGCCAAAGCAAGGCAGAGGATGGTGATACCTCTCTAGGCTCAGGAACAAGTGACAAGTCTCATGAGGAGATAAAGTATTGCTGACCTTCTTGCCAAGCTGTCAAAGGCAGACACAGTAATTGCAATTCTCCCGGTGAGGAAGAAGAGCTGTGGGCAGACTTGGCTAACCAGGGAAAGGAGGCAGCTGGAGGAGCTGGTCCTTGAAGGATATCTGCAGAATCTGCAGTCTGGTTCACAAGCTTTGATCAAGCAGCCAAGAACCGAGTGGAAATCTACCGCCAAAATCGGGAGGGAAGGGCTGGAGGCAAAAATTTTTGCAAGGGTAGGAGGGAGTGGAGTTGACTAACAAAGCCGTCACATTACAGAGATAACTTCAGATAGCTTAATTGGATTGAATCAGTTAATTGGACTGCAACAAATCAACCAAATTTGACACTCAACATCCTCTGAAAAACAAGCCAAGGGCAGGTGGAGGAAAGGGGCAGACAGGGAAAATATAGTGCAAAGGGAGGAGGCAGCAGGATACATCCCCCTTCCTCAGGGCAGAGGCATCCCATTCTGAAAACGAAAAGAAGATAAGAAAAGGTGAAAAGCTTTCCAGAAGGAAGTATTCACTCACAAAGCTATGTAGATAAGGGGAGGGCAGAGGCAGGATGGGCAAGCTTCAGGCAAAATTTGAGCAGATACTGATCACGGGGTTCCCCAAAAGCAAGTCGGGTCTCATAATGAATGCTCATAGTCAGGAGTGAACTCTACAGGGTGATGAAAGAGAAATAAACCCAAACCAGGACACACATGTGACCTTAGTGACGTCCCTCAGGTCTGACAGCCCGTTCATATTGCAAATTACAGCATGCAGAGAAGCCGAGGGACCCAGATGTTGCCTCCAGGGCAGAGGTGGCAGAGCCTGAGCCACAGAGCCTTGTGTGCAGCGTGACCCCTGCGCTCCACAGGCACGGAGTGATCTGATGGACATCTCAGGGCCAGCGGGAAAATTCCTCTGTCCTCACTGTCCCCGTGATGCAGAGATCACCAAGGACACGAGCACCAGTGCTGTGTGTATGTGTAGGAGAGAAGGGATGCAAGAGGATACTGCCCTGCAGGCACAGAGAAAGTATTTTGCAACTTATTTCCACCTCCAGGAAAAATGTATCAAGCCTCTCAGAAAGGAGAGGGTGCGTTTTGAATTAGGAGAGTTTAGGACTTTTATACCACATACCTTTTACCTCCTGAAGAAGCTTCTTTGGTTAAAGCCACAGCTGGAATTTTCTGTCTCTTTCTCAGCCAGTGGGACGTGACTGGGTTTATCCGTGGGGGTTATGGCTGATTAGGAGCTGTGGGAGGGGAAATATTCCAGCTGGGACTGAGCTCACCTGAGCCTGCAGGGGGCTCGGGAAGCAGTGCCCTGAAGCACATGGGAAGTGTGGGCAGGTGAGGGTGGCTCATTTAGCAATGGCATCCCCAGGACTGGCTGAATAAGAGCAGCCTGCAGGGATGACCAGGCTGTTAGGAGGTGCCCTGGGATGTCATTGTACTCCAGCATGGGCACTTTCTGAAAAACAGCTGAACAAAGTGATTGCTATTTACAGAGTACCAAGCTGGCTGGTCAGAAACATCTCAAAAACTGGCCTTTCTAAAACCACCTAGCAGTGTGGTTTCTGAGATGCTATTTTCAGCATGCTGTCAAAACAAATCTCTATCCACAGCTGAACTGATTGACACTTCTTGTCAGGATGACTACCCTTAGCAGTGGTTGAACCAGTCCTAACTCAAGGTTTCAAAAGCAAGAGCAATATTTACTGGTTGATTTGCATTATCTGTAGGAGAAAAGTGGGAAAACTGGATTGCTCTGGAAGTGACTTCTTGTGCTGGTCCTTCTTTGTCCTGCATATGTCAGGGCATAGTACTTGCACTCAGAGTAGACTGGAGAATCACAGACATCCAATTCACACCATGTAATAAAAAAAAAAAGTTTGAACAAGGGCTAAATCCCTACTGCTTGGACCAAGTGCTTCATGGTGAACAAAACAGTCCGAGGTACTTTTCTCTGTAACGTCTGTTACCAGCCACAGAGAGACCCAAGGCTGCAGGTCTGGCCAGCAGGGTGTTCCCTCTACTTCTACACCCTCAGGCTGTCCCAGAACAGAGAGGCCCGACTATTCAGCCACACAAAAAAGGCAGGAGGAGTGACTCAGCTGCCACCCTGAGGAGCAAGGGTGTCGGTGCCCATCCAGCAGCGTGTGAGCTGGGAACGTTCAGGTCCTTCCCACTTGTCTGTGTAAGTGTTCAAATGCTTCTCACTTACACTCTCAGGCCGAACTTATCCTCTTATAAAACACGTCCTGTGGTACATTAGAATAAGTAGGCATTCATAGGAGGTCTGCAAAACAGGAGGAGTTTTGTTTGAGCCATTCTTTAAGGCAGCAGCAGCCCTTTAAAGCCTCTTTTATAAGCTGTGGTAAATGGGCTCCCAGCATGCTCCTTACACTGAATCAGCGTGTAGATACTGACTGGGACACTGGAAACAACATTTTTAGGGTGGCTTGGGAGACAGATACCAATGGCTAAACTCGGAAGTCCACTTCAAATCACTGCCACCTATTTATCAATCCCTAGACAGACAAAGATGTCAGGATGTGAACCTGGTGCCAGACTCAGCTTCTTGGGCACTGAGTGAAACAGGTCAGTGTCAGTCCCCTCCCCCTCAAACCCTCTGCACAGGTGCCCCTGTCGATAGCAACAGATCCCTGAGCTCTGGTAAACACCGTGTGGGTTTGTAATCTCTGTGCTGGACAGTCCCAGATTCCCAACACTCCTTGCCTAAGGCTGGGATGCTCCTGTGCTGGCTTCTACAACCAGCCCACCTTCTGGGGTACAGCAACGCTCAGTCATGCCTGCACAGCTATTTCCTTCCAAATATTTTGGGGTGTCTTTATGCTGCTGTACAACAGCACTGCTCCCTGCTAGGTTAATGCAATCTACCAGCATCACTGCTTCCTTCTCCACTGTTTTTAATGCTTCAAATGAGACTCAGACTCCCCTCCAACAGGTACTTGTGGCCATGCTTCAGGCAAATCATTCTCTAAACGACCCAGGACCATTTAGAGGCTGCAGTTACAATAGCAGTTATTCATTTTCCATTCACCCAGTCTGTAATGCTTGGTAAGCACCTGCCTGTGTGAAATTCACATGGAGTCCTTGCAAAAACACTGAGAGGAGCTGGCTGTAGCATCTTAACTACATTCCTCTGAGAAACTTAGGCTGAGTTGCTGGAGGGCAATCTGTAACCATTGATGGGGGAAACCCTGCTAAGGAATTAGTCTGATATGGAGGGGTGACAGCTGCTTTGGACTTGAAAACACCCAAAAACCTCTTGGAGAAGCACAACATGTTCCCTTCACTGCTAGTTCTCTGCTGGCACTAAGGGCTTATAAAACTCACCTGTTCTTTGTATGGTCCTGGCATTTCCCTCTCCTTAAAAAGGAAATGAGAATAACTAATTTCTTTGAGGTAGTCAATAACCTGTTGCTAGAAAACTTGTGTTTCTCTTAAGTAGGATCAAAAATGCCCGTAACACCAGTCACAGGAAATTAGAAATAGTACTCAGCATTAACCAGTTGCAAAGTACATGTACCATAAAATGATTTTACAGCAAAGGACTGTCCAAAGTGTTCATCAAGTGACAGCATCCATTCCACGCAGTTGCCTCAAAAGAGACATGGGGCCACACATGGTGTGTGAAGCAGAGTGGAATCTTCTGTCCTTGGAAAATAAACTGCATTATTGTGTCCAGCTAAAAAGCTAATTAGTCTCTCACCAGAAAGCTGGGGCTGGCACAGAGGCCATTCCTTATTCCCAGGTTATGAGGTGTCTCTGACCAGCCTAGGGGGCTTAAAGGCAACAGGGATTAGCTTTTGGAAGGCAGAAGGAAGCAATACCTGGATGTGCAGACTGGTTCTAGTGCAGGGCCAGCTAAGCATGCTCCAGTTATTCTCTGTTCAGGAATTGGAGACTACTCTGACTGGATGAAAACCACCTGATCTAGATTGTATCAGATGAACCTTCGTAAGGAGGTCATAAAGCACTTGTCAGCTTTTATGTCTCATACTGTTCACCAACACAGGCTGCCCAGGGTGAGGCAGAAAGTGAGAGTGATGGAAAGAATAAATCAAACTGGTAACTACTACCTGATAATTTCTTCCAGATTGTGCAGCTTGTTGGTCCAAGAGCAGCTTACTCTGCACAGACCATGTTAGTTGTGCAAATTTTGAGTACTAAACAAGGCTGGATTCTGAAGTAAAGCAACATCTTGGAACAAAGTTCTTCACTAGACACAAAGAATCTTCTCACCAAAACTAAAACAAGACAGGAACTGTGATTTTTGATTTGACCACGGCATATAATGATATTTTTGTTCCTGGTCTGCTTGCAAGAGGGGAAGCATTGACTCAGTGGGATATTTGTGGATCTGAATCTTCGGGACAAGTAACTGAAACTGAGATTATAGAATGAGATGAACTAGACAATGCAAAGAAAATATGTTTAAAAACATCTGTTGTCGTGTAGAACTTTTACAAACCCTTTATGAATTGTTTCCAAAGCCCTGACAACTGTACTCTAATGGTGTACTTACTGAATGGGAAAAGTTTTGTTTCTACATTAAAGCTGAAGCACTTCTCCAAATGTCTACACATTTCAAGAAACAGGTATTTAGGATGGCTCATGCTGTTCTGCTTAGCAAGGCTAGAGTATGCACTTGGCTTTACATGTTCTTGTAATCCCAGAGTTCTTAATGTAGCTATCTTTAGAGGTTTTATATATTTATATCAGAGTGTTCAAAAGTTGGATCAAATTCTTTCAAGCTAGTCTGGCATTGCCTCAGCTGAAGAATTAAATCAGGCCTGTTCCATAGCACCTTTATCAGGGGCAAGGAACAAGCAGAGTTTCACTTGCTCCCTTTTGCACCAAGGGTTCATTCTGTGCTTGTATGAAACACACTTAGGTTTCTGTGAGCTGTGTCCTAACATTGGACTTGACTTTATTCCTGGCTTAACATTGATGTTTTTTTCCGTTACATTCCCTTTACTTTACATTACAGCAAATCTGCTGTTGAACAGGCATTGAGCATTTAGCCAGCGATTCAGGAACACTCTCCAGTCTCATCAAAACTTTTTCTCCTTCTTTGATGTGTTTTGTCTTCCTATTACCTTGCTACTTGTGCTTAGAGCACAGTGCCCTTGGAGAAATCTTGTTTCACTGCATATTCCACACTCTGTACACCCATGCTAACTCCAGACATGGGCAAAGCACAATGTAAAGGTGTTCAGAGTGCTTTGGCCCCTGCCAGCTGTTTGCCCTCTGCATTTTATGCATTTTTAATCATACACACTTCTGTTTGTCTCCAGCTTAATACTTTCATGAAGAAAGCTCAGTATTCACTTGATTTGCAGCCATCCACTTCTTCACAAGCAAGGTCCTGTTTCATAACAGCCCTTCTGTAATTTGTGTGCTGGTTATACCACAGAACAATGTTTTAATAAATGTTATTTACATTTTTCAGGGTAGCTAGAGGGGTTTTGGTTTTAATTAGATGAGTAAGAGAGTCATGAGTTATTATACAGACACAAAAAGAACTGCTACCATCATCTCCTTGCCCATGGCTCCTGTGCCAACACAGGAAAAAGTAGTCCAGGCCCTTGCAGGCAGGTATTTCTTTGAAAGAGGGAGAAGGGGAAATTGATTAAGATGTTACAGTGTGTATTGTGCCTGGAGTCCTCAATAGTTTTTCCTTACCTGATTAATTGCCTTAGCCAGAGGTAGAAAGTCACTTCAACATTTGGCAGGAGCAGAGGGAGTGCCAGCCCTCCTGCCATCCTCCCCTCAGCAGAACTTTACTGGGGGGAACTCAGAGGTGCCTGCATGGAAACACTGCCTGCTGTGAACATCTCAAATGAATTATGGACTCCCTCCTCCTGCTGCTGCTCCCTTCTCCTTCCCTTCCTAACCCTTATCCTCAGCACAGAAGTCTCTCAGAATCCCCCTGCTTATGAAACCTGCAAGGAGCAAGGTCCAAGGGACAGAGGGGCATCCCAGGAAGCTCTGGGAGAAGGACCTTGCTCAGGAGCTCAGCTTAGGACATCACCAGGACATAATGAACCACACAAGGCATTAGGCTTGCTGTGCTTGGGAGAATGCACTGGTAGCCCTGCACCAGCTTTTGCATGAAAACTTCCCAGCACTTTGAATGCTTGCAGGAACTGGCCCCATTGCAGACAGATTTAACTTCAGGTGTCAAAGGAAAACTTAATTTGGTTACAGGCTAAGGGCAGGGGAAGGTGGATGTGTGCATCCTGCTGAAAAATGCTTCTGATAACGAGAGCCTGGAGTGGCTGTGGAGGGGACAAAAGGGACATTCCTGCACTGCTGTCCTCTGCTGCCAGCTCCTGCTCTGCCATGGGGAAGGAGGGCTCAGATTTGCCCCCACTTGCTGAGGGGGATCTGTCCAGAACATCCTGCACTTTGTGATAAGACAAACCATGCTGCTCACAGCTCTACCCAGAGCCAAAACTGGCAGCCTTCACAGTCAGGGTCCTGCTTGTCACACCCGTGTCCTGCCACTTCTCTGTCCCAGGCTATCTTAACTGAAGAGATTAACACGAGGCTGGACAATATCTTCCCTAGCACAAGCCTGGCCCTTCACAGAGATAACTATTTGTACTTAAAATGCTGAGATCATCCAGAAGCCAACTCTTACGTGGAAGACTGCCCTAATAAACATTGTGTGTTGAAAGCAGCAGCAACTACAGTCCCTTTATTATTTTCCCAAAAGAGGGTCACTTCTGTGCAAAAACTAATAGGTTTTGCAGACTACAGTGCTCATGAATGCCTGTCTAAACTCATCAGTTTTAGGAACTTTCACTGACTTCAGCAAGCCATGGTGGATCAACTTGTATTTACACTTCCCAGGACACACATTTGAATTGAAGATCAGCTAGTTCATTCCTCACTTTTTAGCATTGTGCCAGTTAAACACAAATGACTAAGCCCAGAGCAGCTATCCTATTTCCCACTGAACACAGCTACTCACACTACCCCTGTCTAGCACAAATTCCTGCTGACCTCTGAAATTCTCTTCTAACAAAGTCCATGCCGAGGATAAATGAAATAGCTTCTCTGGTCTGCAAGTTTTTCCTGGTTCTCCTGTGTTCCTGTTACCATGAACTGAAACTTTTCCAACAGCTTTAGGAGCATGAGAGCTGGGCAGAGCCATAGGACCATGTTTCCACTTACACTCCCTGAATGCAGTTTTTCTTTAAGTCATTTTATGGGTTGGGGAGGGATATCCTGTGCACCATACCCACTTCTAGCCAGCTTCACACTATTTATACAGTGTATAAATTTTACAGGCAGGAACCACAAACCATCTGAGAGAAGTTCAGATCACAGGCAAGCCAGTAGCCACACTGATTCCAAGCTGGAGGGTTCAATATTGCACGGTCAAATTTAGAGCATATTCTGATTATCTCCTGGGGTAAAGGCAATTCAAAAGCTGCACGTGTGCAAGCAGGTGAACTTAATGTAGGTGAGAGCACTGAGGAGAAGAAACAGGCTAAGGAGACTTCATGGAAGAGTTCACACTATCTCAAGCACAGAGTCTTTGGGCTGACTTCCCAGTTCATTTGAAATTGAATCCATGCTTAAAAAACCCCCACAACCAAACAACAGCACCACAAGATAGTTCTCAAT
The DNA here is from genome assembly GCA_025920805.1 of Petroica traversi. Lineage (NCBI taxonomy): Eukaryota > Metazoa > Chordata > Aves > Passeriformes > Petroicidae > Petroica > Petroica traversi. Next base: position 973,321 of record JAHLSL010000042.1, on the reverse strand, counting down.
TGTACTGACCATTTCTGATCACTACTGGAAATCTCTTGTTAGCACTTCACAGATCTTCCAACATGCATTTTTTGGTAGGGATGATCTCATGAGCAGGGACAGGCTGTGGGACAGAGAGGGGACAAGATTAACTCGATGTTAATGAATATCTGTACCTCCCAGAAGAGATATGGACCCAAGATGAAAACCCATGGAAAGGGGCTTTTGCAAAATACCTCTTTTCTCTTCCTCCCTTTTGAAAGGTAATCATTGTCATCCTCACACAACCAAGCAAGGATTTTTAGTATTTCTGCAGTGCTTAATCACACTGCTGATAGTAACCATAATTACTGTATTGTAGCCAAGTAGGAAGAAAGTCTGTTCTTCTGTCTGAACAGTTACAAAACTCTCCAACCACACACAGCTTGACAGACTTGCAAGCCCAGAGCACCACAAATCAACAGGTTTCACCATGGCCTTTAACTGGATTTAACCACAGATGAGACCTCAGGGCACTCAGTCACAGCAGCACTGAAAAGCAGCTCTCACTCACACACCTGTGGATGCTGGAAGGGCAGCTGCTGACCCCAAGGCTGAACCACCTTCCTTGGTGAGGCAGAATTGGCTGCAGCAAAGTCCCCCCACTCTGTACATCAGCTCCCCACCTGCCAGATGGAATGTGACACAAGCAAATTGCTTAAATCTCTTGGGGGAAGTCAGGGAGACTTGGAAATTGAAGCCATATTTTCTTCAATTTCTTTCAAGTTGAAGCCACAGAGTGCCTCTGTAAGAAAAATACGGAATTTGTCTTTATATTTAAATTATCAATATATTGTAAAAAAAACCCAAACTACCTGAGTCCATCACCTTTAGTTTTTACTCTTGTAAACGTTTTTATTATTTTTTTTTTTGATGTGTAAATATGTCACAATACATCACTTGAGTGCCTTTGAAGGAATGAACTCTGTATTGGAGGACAGTACTGGTGGGAATATCCATAAAGATTAATGATTGCCTAGCCTCCAAGGGCAAGCTGCCTCTGTTGGACTTCTTTAGGCATAATTAAAAGCAGCCAAGTGAGGTTTCTCCTTGCAAGGCCTACTGAAGGAGCCCATTTCTCCCCACTGGCTGCAGGGGCAGGGTAAGGGAAATGGCTTTCCTAGGCTAACACCAGCCTTGGTGGAAACCTCTCACTGAAAGCAGGAGAATGCAAGGACTGCAGAGCACCAAACCAAACATCTGGCTGCCACTGAGTTTGATTCCATTTTAGTTCAGGCTTGTATGAGCTGGCTGTGGGACCAGGGGAAAACCTGCCACTCAGTGTCCTGTGTGAAGATGGGGACATCTCTTACAGATGACTGTTTTACCCAGTGACTGGTGTGAACACCTGAGTCTCTCCTATGCCAACACAGGAAAAAGTAGTCCAGGCCCTTGCAGGCAGGTATTTCTTTGAAAGAGGGAGAAGGGGAAATTGATTAAGATGTTAGTGTGTATTGTTCCTACAACTATTCTACATTTATGGACCCCACTAAATTAATTATTGAATGGTAACAAGGTATTCACTAGATCATGGAGCAGTGAGCTCCTTTTCAGCATGAAAAACATGCCATGGGTAAGGATCAGGGGAGTTGGCTGCATTTCCCCTTATGGCTTTTCCCTCCCTCTCCTCAGCACAAAGCTGGGCTTGGTTCAAGGAGAAAAAAATTGGCCTGGTCACATTGTGACAGAAGAAGTTCATTCAAAGCATCTGAGATTCCCTGTGAGGTCTGCAGGGGATGCAGATGGGCCCTGTCAAGTGCCAAGCCTTCCTGCAGAACCTCAGCTCTCAGTGACAGATCAGCTCTGCAGTGGCTTTGGCAGAGTTTACCATGACCAGCCACCAGACAGCAGACCCATGCAGGAATCTTCCCATTCCCTTCACACCCTGTGCAGGGCTCAAAACAGCTTATGATAGAAGGCTGATGGAATAGCAGGAGAGAAATTAGGAATGTAGGCAACTAAATGCTCCCTGACTGCAGTGACAGGAGCCTCGGCCTCTGAGCTGATGGGGTGACAGCTGGAGAAGCATTTTCCCTCACAGTTTCATTGAGCACCTTTTTTCTTTTACTGAACAAGCTTACCTGAAATGCTGGAAAGGAACAAACGAGATTGATGAACTATTTCAACTCCTACCTATGGAATTTTTCTCAGACAGTTTTCTTCTATTCCTCCTTTGCAGATGACATTGCAGCATTCCCAGACTGCATATATGACAGCACAGTGGAGAGGAAGTTATTTGCACTTCCTCACTGGACAAGCTTAGTTCTGCTCTACTTCAAGTACTGACTGCCTTGAAGAGGTCAGACTTCACTCTCTCAAATTTACAAACATTTAGTAAGGAGTATAGGTACAGCCACTCCACCCACTGACATTTGACAACGAGCAGCGCTATGGATTTTATTCACATTTATGACATGCTTGTTGATAAGCACCAGTGTCATCAAACGATGTATTTCAGGATTCCCACATATATGATCCCAAGCTCTGAGATTTTCAGTCCTCTCCTGAGATTCTCTGCTTCTTCAAAACAGAGAGTTAAAGCGAATGAACAGACATGCCCCACCTCACACATGTCATGCACGGCTCTGCATTTCAAACTGTCAAAGCCTCCAAAAAGTCCCCTATTTTTGACAATTCCAGCATATCTAAAGCTGGGAGGGACATGGAGGAAATTTCTGGAAATCCAGTCCAACTTAGAAATGAGGGCCTTTAACTATTTTTTTTGCACCTTTTTTGTTGCAAGCATCCAATCTCTCTCTTGTCCATCAACCTTTCTTCTTCCACAACATGCTACTGATCAGACTGGAGAGTATGAGCTTCATTCCAGCATTTTAACCCTGAGTTCAAGTACCAGAGCAATGTCAAGAGAGGAGAGAGACCTTTTGCTAGAAGTTAATCCCATCCTCCTTCTCCCCACTCCTCCAGATACTAAGGGCAAAGGAATCCCAGGCAAATGCCACCCTGGTAAGAGCTCAGCTTCACTGTGACCCCATTTCTTCCCTGTCATCGGCCACGTTTTCCACCCAAGCCTTGGAATAAAGAGCTGCTTGGGCTCAGCACTGTCTCTGCTTCCCCTCTGTGTCAGGACAGGCAGAAGTGCTGGTTTTGGGAACCCCTTTCTCCCCAGCTTTGCTCCAGCAAGTTTCCAGTACCAGTCATCACCAGCTGGACCATTCTGTTCAATTTGTTCCCTCCAGGCTCAGATAAGCTCCTCAGCTTGAGACCCCAATCTCTTGGTTCCTCTGCAGGGAGAAAGTGACACCAACCATTATTCTCACAGTTTTATTTGTAAAGGACATAGCATGAAAAGCCATATTTCATGTACTTCAAAACCTGAAAAACCCATGTAGGTTTGTGGTGTGTATGTTAAAGTGCTTGATATAACAATACTTTTACTCATGTTGTCTTGAAAATAATCCAGTTCTTATTCCGTTAGTAATAATGTAAAGACAAAATATACTTAATGGAGACATTCAGGGATCATTTTAAGCTATACAGGGCACATCTGTACATTTCAAGTGTAACACACAATATTTCCCCTCACGGTGTGCACCTTCATTTGATTGAAAGAAGGAATTTTCTCAAATACGCTGCTGAGCAACTACCCTAAAAACACATTTTGGAACAATGATAGCTAATTACACAAACCATCTTGGAATAAACATGAGTAGGTTTTTCACTAAACAGTACAATTTCATTTATTTCAGAGAATTATAAATACACATTTTGTACACAGTGAGGCATTTGATTCTCTGACTCCCTCAAGTTACCATGCTGGCTGTTAGTACAACAGGACTATGCAAACTCAGACATCTGCAGACAGGCATTGGATAGGATTTTTTTGTTTTTTTATTAAAAAGCAGATACCAGAGAGCTTTGGTCTTTTCCAAGATTCCCTTTCTCAACCAAAGAAGGTGCTTTAACACTGAAGTAAAAACTGTGTTAGCTTAGAAGAATCTTGATGGGTTTTTCACCATTCTAGTGGGTAGAATGATTTCTGTAAACCTTACAGAAAAAAAGCTCACAGTTTCCAATCAACAAAAGTAGTCCACTAAAAGAAAACAAACCCAAAAACATACATGGTAGATTAAAAATTCACTGTGAAGAAACGTTCTCCCAAGGCTGTCAAATAGCTACTCCTCTAGGAATCTGAGGCACTCAGCTGTGCCTCTTGCAACATTATCTTGGGTGGTTTATTGCCTACAAGGAAACGTGAGACATACATAATTTTTATTGTATTATTATTATTATTATTAAGATTGTGTGAAACCTGAAAAAACCAAGCAAGTCAACACTTGCTGAAAAAGCTGACGTGAAGTTGCGTTAAGTGCTAAAGGTTTCTTAATGCAGTCTGAAACGGGGAAAGGCCCTGATTTGAATTTTAGAAATTCTCAGGTTTTGACTTCTTTTAACTCAATGAAGACTTAATGTAGTTATTGCCTTTTTTCTCTGTGTGTGGTTCATTCATTTTAATGAATGACCTTTAGAGGTGCCCACATTTCAACTTCTTCCTGCTTGCACTTAACCCTTGTCATGTCAGATGAATGTTGTGAGTGCTCCAGTCATACATAGCCTTTGGAGAAGCCTGCAGCAGTGTACTTTGGGAAGCATCCAGCCTGCAAATGCAGATGATGCTGTGAAGAAATCCAAGGACTAAAGAGGTGGTTATTTCAGTAAAATGAAATCTCTTAAACTGGGTTGGGTGTGAAAAAATCCTGTATAGCAGTCATTAGACATGAAAGGCCTGAGTTGTAATAGAAATCAAAACATCCTAAGCAGTCATTACCAAATAATGCTGCCACGTGGTTTCTGGTGCTAAATGTATAATTCATTGATAGAGTTAAGTACAGGGACACATTTTCAGTTGCTGCTGAAGGGATGTCATCCATCTTCTGCTGACTTTGAGCAGACGTGTCTGGCCACACAGAAAATCCCAACACCCCAAATTTCACATTTTCACATCTCTCACAAATGTAAGAGAGATGTCACACAGCTGAGGGCTCTGGTTGCTAACTTGAGACACCATTCACAGCCTTTACATTAGTTACTGACACCCACAGCAGTGCCATGGCAGTGCTGCCTGCAGGATTTGGGATGAGTTCAGTCAGTTTAAGGAAGAACAAGACCAGGACGAAAGAATGGTTGTTGAAAGCTGGAACCCTCAGTAAAGTCGAAGGCTTCTTGACAGTGTTATTTTACTGATTTCTTAGAAACAAAAAGACTTCTATAACATAAAACTCTCCAGTGAAATAGTTACATGAGGAGTTTTCTTCTGGTTGGGAGTCTGACTTGAAGCTTTGACACTGAAGTGAGTGCTGTTCTAAGAACCAGGCAGCAGAAGGACCACAGGAAAGTAGAGAAGCTTGACAAAAGGCAGGTGAGGAAGCAAACCCTAATTTTCATCCTCTTTCTTTTTCCTTATCTCCCATCCCTCTTTCCACCATGTGCACAATGTGCCAAGACCTGCTCTGTCCACCATTGCCAAGCCCCTCCTAATGCCACTTGAGAGCACAGTGCAAGGCAACTTACAGAACCACTCAGGGGCCTTACCCAAGCCTCAGCTGGCCCTGAGACATCCAAAGAATCCACTGCCCAAATGCCCAAGATTGCAGGGAATAAAAAAGTGAAACCAAAAATCTGTGTTTAAACTAACTTCCAAAAATTAAAATGAGGTGAAGCTAACTATGTCCTCAGATCCTTCCAACTCCTATCCACAAGAATGGAGAATACACTCTATATTTGCTGCATGGTATTCACAAAGTGATTTTGGTATAATCTCCTGTTCAATTTGTACCATACAGTTGCTCCCAGTTCCTCATCAAGAGCTTTATCTCTACATATGCACTGTGTGAGTGACACATGAACTGGAAAGAGTGTAGGAGAGAAGCCTCAAAATACTAACATAAGATTATTTTTTCCCTCCTTTTTCCTAATTTCTTTTCTTTTTGTAGCAGGATAATTAAAAAAAAAAAAAAGTCCAAGATCCTGTACTCCGCTAGGAACACCCATTCTGCAGGAAGGAAGACTCATAACCTGTCAGCATTTCAAAGCCAGTTGATACAGTTTGGTAGCACAGCAACAGCAGCATTTGTGGCTCTGCAGCAATGATTCTCCTCAAGTACAGCAAGAATTTGGTATAAACCAAATTCCTCATCATGGGGAAAATAAAAATGGTCATCCACAACACAAACTGGCTGAGGGTGAAGGTGAATCATGAGAACATTTAGACAGAGAAGAGACACACTGAGGGAGTCAAGCAAGCCACCATTCCCCATCTCAGGCTGCAGCAGCAAGGCTTCCACAGGTGTCTCATCCTCTCAGGCTCTGAGGCTGTCAGCAGTCCTCCTCTCCAGTGTTTAAGCATTCCAATTTGTATCCCCTTTTGGAGATCAACAAGAGTGACACAAAAGACCTTACAGAAAAAAAATGACGACTCATGACTTCCACACATGGGAAGGTGAGTCTTCAAACAAACCACAAAGTAAGAGACCACGTACAGTAGGGTAAACCAGCATATGCTTACAGCATTTCCAAGGTTGACACAATCACAATGGCTACATAAGGCTATTTGCTGTACTAATTTGCAATACCTGAAAAAGCCCTGCTGAGTTTGCCCTGTATTTACACATTGATTGGCTTCTTCCTCGCAAGCAAGTAGTGGCATCCCTTCCCACCTTGGTCCTTCCCTCCCTCCCCCAAGTCCTTCCCCTGGGTTTAAGATACTCATAGTCAGAACAAGAACATTCAGTCTAAGAAAAATTTCTTAGAGCAATATAATTTCTTAAGGAAGATAGCGTATTTACACACATCTAACACATGAAAATACTCTATTTTTTTGTACTAAATTTCTGTTTCAAATAAACTACAATACTGCATCTTGGCCCTCTGCAGCTTTAGAGGCCAGTCCCCGCCGGGCACAAACTGGGCTTCCCAATCCCACTTCCACCATCAGCTCTGCCTTACAGTGGTACACTACCATGGTATTCAAGTCCTGACAGATCTCCAGTTGTGGTTTGCTAGTTCAGGAAAGGAGTAATGTTCTCAGCAGAGCCATGCTAAACATCCACTCCTTTAATGAGTGATCCTTCTAGGACGATGTTGAAATCCTGCAATGTCTGTAGGACTCGGATAAGGGAGTTGACAGTCATGCGGTCCCGGAGGAGAGCGTTCTCCTCATACATCCTGGTGATGGGCGGGCACTCTGCCAGCAGCGGGATCCACTGGGGCAGAAAGTGGTCCCTGGAAAGGGCAGGACAGGCATTGTTACAGCACCAGGCACAACAGTTCTCACTCTGGAATTCTTCCCTGAGAGCACAACCGAAAACATCCAGCCCCATTCTGGTGGGCGGTGCATGTTGTTTGCACCTCCACACTTCCTGCGCAATCACAACCCTTGACTTGGTTAGTAAAATACTACCTACTGTAGAAATGAAAACTGAAAAATATTAGCAGAATTAGACATTTGTAAGAATTCTGCAACGTTTTCAGATCAGGAACAGGGAAACTAAAACTTAAGGAAAATCTGTTTGCCAACTGATTTTCCAAGTATCCAGGCAGATAAGACAAAAATGGTACTTATTTCTAGACATACCAACTTCTACCCTCCAAAATACAACTAAGTCCCACCCTCCTGCCCCTCCCCAAGTGCAAGACAGAAAGCACCCTATTAGGAAAGAAAGGATCTTCTGGAACAGTTCTGTCAAAATTATAACAGGCATCCCATTTTCACAGGCAATTGAAAGAGGATTTAGAAATTCACCAGTTCCTGAAAAGGAACTCTGCATTCCCAAAGTCAGTGCTTCATCAAAAATAGCATTTCAAGACAGATTTCATACACGTCTATCAAGCTAAGAGTTGTAAAAATGCTCAGAGCATTTTTAGCAGTTTAGGCACTGGCCATGTACTATTAGTGCTCCTTTGCTACGTTTTTGACGTAGTACTAAAGCTGCCTAAAATAAGCACTGGGTAATAGATAGGTGTGAGATGTTTTAAAATGGAAAACTAAAGGTAATAACAGTGGTGGAAGAATATTCTTCTAGTCTAATGCCAGAGGATACATGTAATGAAGAGCAGTTCAGTACCTTGTCCCCAGGCAAACCAGGATTTGGAATTTGCCGTCCTTTCCAATGTTCCTTGGAGCTGCATTGATGGCATTCACATAATGACAGAAGGTTTTGCATGAAGATCTCTGAAGCAAAACGGCCTCCTCGTTGTCTCCAATCTGATCACTGGTTTCAAAATAAGCAACTGCTTTCTCTGTGGTAGGGAGGACATCAGAACCCAGTGAGCAGAAGCACTTCATTGTCACACAAAATCACACAAGGGAATCCTTAAAAAACCAACCTATTCAGAGCTATTCCACAGTTTATCTATGGATTCCTGATTCTGCAGAACACAGGCAGGTGGACACCTCCACCTTTGCCATGGCATAGCACTGGTTGATGTCTAACACAGGTAACACCAAGGAGTAGCATCAGAGCACCCCTCAATGGTTTCACTCTAAGTGATACCATCAGCCTTGATTTTTCACTTTTTCCGAGTAAGCACTTACCCTCAGGCTGAGCATCTCAGCCTGCAAGCCTGTTCTAAGGGAGAAGAACACCTTAAAGAACATCCTACAAAGGTCTACAGATAAGGATCACCAGAAGATCAGTGCAGTGATTAGGAAATTTCTCCTAAACTAAGAACCCAAACCTTTCAACTCCTTGCCCTTTCTCTGCTCTCCCCCTAACACTGACTGCTCCTCTACCCAACCTCCAGCCCATCTTCTTTCTCTCAGAAAGCAGCTGTTTGAACTAGGAACTTTTAAATTTCTGCACAGACTCACACTCTTCTCTTAGCCAGAGTTTACTATTTCTCATCTTCCATCAGGTTTCTAATTGACTTTAAGCAACCTGGAGCAGGTGCTTGGCAGGAGAAATGGCAGCCTGGCTGATGAGAACTCAAGGTCTGTGTATGAGGAATGATTTTGCCCTAAACTTTCTCCTCCAAATCACACACCAGCTTACCTATGAAATCCCAGATGAAGACATTCTTATGAAAAATGCGAGCTGATTTGAATCCATGGTGGAAGACCTGCTCCAGGGCTGCAACCAGACCGTTTTCTCCACACAACAGAATGGTAAGGCTCCCTCTCTGTGGGAAAGGGAGAGCAGGTAAGTACAACTCACCTTGTTTGTATGCAAGAAACTTCAGCTCTAAAGGTAGTACATCTACTGGAACTTCAGTGCCATTTCTGTTTATTAAAATATGCAGGCAAGCAATGAAAAGTAGGAATTACCTCTTTCTCTGGTTTGTGGAAGTGTTTCACAATATTGTTCACGGCTTCCCCGATTCCCTCTTGGATCTGCCCTGCATTAGGCTCTGTGAAATGATGGAGAAGAAACTAGCTGAAGTGGTGGGTTTTAAATGCTGAATTATTCTTGGAGGCTCATCTTTCCTTGCTTGACATTTCAGCAGTCAAATCCTCTAATTTTACAGGAGCTGGACAGATGAATGAACAGGATCTACACTGCTCCATCTCTGTGCTTTAGCAGAGTGTCCTGTGTGACCCTCACAGTCCCATGTCCTGTTGCAGCCAAGTGCAGTTGCTCATAAAAGCTGATTTTAGGGATGTGAGGTTGATGTTCCCGAGGGTCTTTGCAGAGATAAGCTCTGCCAGAAGGCAGCTCACAGCAGCCACATCAAGCTCTGAGCTGCCCCTAGAGAGGCCTGTCTTCCCACAGACTGCAAAGTGAGCTGGGAGGCTGAGCAGCATCAGCTACTGCAAATTCTACTGCCTCCTCCTCCCTCATCTCATATCTCCATGCTCCAAAGAAAGAGATTATTATCTCTCAGCAGTCAAAAGGGGACATTCAAAGAGGCAACATGTACGTCACAGAGCAACCAGGGAAAGCAGGAAAAGCTCTTCAGCTTGCAGCTGCTGCTCTGCACCAAGTCTTGCTTCAGGATGAACCCTCCTGCTCACAGAAGCTTTTTTTTCCCCAGCAGTTGGCACCTGACCCCTTCTCTATGCCTCTGGGGAGGAAGGCAAGACTCACTGGTGTTCTTCCCTGTGAGGGAAGTGATGCTCAGGCGCCGAGTCACAGTGGGAGATTTCTGCTGGGGCGGGGTGCGGCACTGCTTCCCCAGCTCCTCCTCCGACGTGGAGGACACCAGCTCTCCAATGAGAATTCTCTCCAAACTACCATCATCAACGCCTTTTCCCAGCCACCGCCCACAGGGGAACCTGCAGGACAAGCATAGGTCAGCCACACACACGGTGCAGCCCGATCTCAGAGCTGGGGGGCAGCTGGCACCCTGTAAACACTGCTAACAGGCAGGGAATACTTGGCTCCCAGAACATTCTCACGAAGCAGAGCTCTGCAGGAGCATCCCCTGCACACAACTGATCATCATTAGAAACAGGGAAATGTGCAAAGTTTGGGTCACACATGTATTTCGTGGTCCACATCTTGTTTTCTGCAGAGTTATTTTTCACAACCACAACTGATATGCAGCTTTTAAGAGTGCTGTGATGATTAACAACCAAATCCCCACAGAATTTCCACCCAGCTGAGGATGTGACATCTCCTCATACTCAGACACCACCACACATTTTACTGCTGTACTTTTGGAAGCCACACACAGCCCTAATGAAATCCATGCACACGTCCATACCCCCAGCCATTTTATCCCATGTCCCCCTACTTTCCCCTATACACTGTGGCCAACTCTGATATCTGGAGCTCACCTCTCTAAATTGCAATTTTCCAAGTTCACATTTTAAAAAATTGAGCCACATTTTGTAAAGCCAATGATGAGTTAGGAGACCATTTTGACATAGTGGTATGTACTCACTATAAGATTAAGAAATCATCAAAACCTTTTCTTAATATTTCCCCCAAACCATCATTTCAGCTCTTGGGGTTTAGACAGTTAATTTGTGCACAATTTTACCACACTGCTTTAAATCAAGAGATTTAATTATTAGACACAAATGTATAAATCACTTCAAAAGTATCCATACTGTCTGTCCTGTCTCAGAAAGATGCAAAGAAAATCCTGCACTCAAATCTCATTTAATATTTATCAGATTATCTGACTTCAACAAGGGCTTCTGAAATGAGAGAACTGGGGGTGGGGGAGACCAACCCAACCCTATCAGGGACCCAAATCAGCCCCAGCCAGAGTTAAGGGGAAGGTGAATGCCTTCTTGCTTTCCCTAAATTCAACAGGAATTTCAGACCAGGAAAATGACAACTTGTTGCTTACTTGTATGTGTGTCCTGTTATTTCATTCCTGACCATGACACAATCAACCAGCCACTTGGCCAGTAGCCCTGAGTTGTCATGACCAATCTGAACAGTCGTCAGCTTCCCCAAGTTCTGGCACTGAAACGAGTAACAGTTTTTGCTTCATTTAAAAACGAACAGACACAACACACCCCCACCCACATGCACGCATATGGTCTCAAATATAGGCTTTTATTCAGTTTTCTTTGATTTATGGAACAAGTATTTTCAACCAAATATGCAGAGCATTTTGAAAAGCACCATAATTTTTTTAAGACAGGAGAACAGAAATCAAACTGTTAAAAGCTTGTGGAGAGATGACATTCTTTGTTGGGAGCACTCACTCTGAATATTTCTGAGAAGTATTAATTGTACATTTCTGAGTAAGGTGATAAAAAAGGTCTGCTTTTGCAGAAGAAATACATCTCCAATACAAACAGCTTTTCAAAAATGCATTTAGAGCATGCTGACCTTCAGCTGGGTCACTCTACACTATGCAGCAGTCCCTGGATCCTTTATTATTTTCAGAGATTGGTTTGCTTATTGTTGGGCCAAACAAAAATCACTGTCATGAGACTCAGCATCACGAAGACACAGAAGAAGGAAAACAAGGCACTGTGAATTACAGTGCAATATGTAATTGTAGGTGGGGTTGGCAACAACATCTGTGAATGTCACCTACACACTTCCCTTGAAAGACCTTGGTTTTCACTGCTTCTGATGCTGCCAAACAAGCAGCTTGGGCTGACATTCTCTATAAGTGGTTGAGCTACCCAAGGTGATATTTTAGGAAAGTTTAGGCAAAGGAATAATCCAGAATGGTATCAATACAGTCCTTAGAAATATCTAAATATGTCATTTTGCCTGTTAGAAGCCTGGAGATCTTTTCTACAAAATGAATGAGATGTGGGCATTTATCTCAAAAATATCCTCTCTTTGTCAAAATCGACCTATATTTGGCAAGAGGCTTTTTTTTTGCTATTGTTGTTGGAGATCAGCCTGCATATGCTCAGTGGATGCAATCTTAATTTCAGTAGCAGATTTTCCTACAAAATCACTCCTTAATGGATATGGTACAGCCTGGAGCCTGGAGGAGCTTGATGAGGCTTTCCCTGCAATTCCCACTGCCAGCTGCTTTGGCATGGCACCGAGCCAACCTGTAATTGCTGGGTGGGAAAGCAGAGGGGAAAGCAAAGAGAAAACCCCAGCAAGGCAGGAGGAGAGAGCCCGGTGGGGATGGCAGCTCCCAGTGTGCCAGGGACAGCACCTGAGGCTGGCAGGTTGAAGAGCAATGACAGATGATGGGCTGAGAAGAAATTTGGGATTGGCCAGAGGTTGAAAGGGACCTGGGTGGTGGTTAGTGGAAAGACAGAGTAAAAAAAGGGAAAAGAAACATGGAAGGGGAGATAAGGAGTTGGAAATGAGCATTGAAAGGGGAAATTAGACAAGGAGGTGTGGAAGAGAATGAGACATGGAAATAGATTGGCAAGGTGAGGAATTCTGGCTGGACAGGGACAGCAGTGAGGGCTGTGGTTAAAAGTGGTGTGTGCTCACAGGAAATCCTTCATCTCACACAGGAGGGGCATGCTATTTTCCTGTACATATTTGAACCGACAGTGGCATTGAAAACCACTGAAATGCTGTGCTCTTAAAAACCCCTCAACAAACTGATATTTATTTGGAAGCACTTTTTAAATTGAAATGAAAATGTGAAGAGCACGTACTCACCTCAAAAGTCATTTCTAGGTGGTTTTTAGGAATCTGCATGACGCCACTGTCTCCCAGTTCTCCTGACACACAAATCCACGGGTTTGATGTGGTTATTGCATTGCTTAGTTTTTTGATGGGAATTATCACTGACCTGTAAGGGATAACTGAAAACAGGCAGAGGGGGAAGCACGTTAGTCTTGATCTATTTTTTTTATTTTTTCCCTTTACAGTAAAGGCATTTTCTGGAGCAAATCATGCTGCTCCCTCGAAGGCAGGCTCTCGCTGCCGGCGGGGCTGCGGGGCAGTGGTGCCGCACGGTGGAGCTGCAGCCCCGCGGCACAGCCGGGACAGCGCCCAACGGGACGGACCCGCCGCCGGAGGATGGGGCAGGTCATGGGGAAAGGAGCGTCACGATATTGAACAGTCTGGTTTGGAAAGGACCTTTAGAAGACGTCTGGTCCAACCTCCTGCAATGGGCAGGGCCATCTTCAACCAGACCAGACTGCTCTTAGCTCCGTCCAACCTGACTTTGAACGCTCACAGGGATGGGGCATCCACAACTTCTCTGCCTGGGTCTCAGTAACTCCAATGTAAAAATTTCTACCGTATATCTAACCTAAATTGACCCCCTTTTAGCTTAAAACCATCACCCCTTGTCCTACTGCAACAGGTAAAGGATAAAATGTTTGTTCCCATCTTTTATACTGGTTCCCCTCAAGTACTGAAAGGCTGTAACAGGAATTGCTGGCATGGGTGGTAATATCACAGCCAGGCTCTCAAGTATGGTGTGTCTCTGTGGACATCCCCCTCTTTATTCTTATTCTTATTCCTATTCCTGTTCTTATTCTCTTACTCTTCTGCTTTTAAATCTGTACCACCCATCCAAGCTTAAGACAAGGACTGCCACCCACCCCAATTTGGATTTGACTCTGGCACTGCAAGACTCACTCTCCCCTTATGTTTCACAAGCTGCTTTTTGACTGGGGAAGCTAAGCCAGACTCTTTTACTTTTGTGTGCCATCCAATCATACTGCACTGAACAAAATACCCTCAAATCCCAAGCACTTGTCCTACAGGAGAAAGTTGTCAAGCTGGATGCCCCACAGAAATAAGGTAATCAAGGATGAATAAATCTCTTTGCACTGCGCTAGTTCTGAGGGGATTTATTGCTTTAAGAGGAGAAAAAGTAAAAAGAGTGCCTGTTTTGACAGCCACATAAAGCTTTCTTCACTTCACTCTGAACAGGCAGGAAAATTAAAAACAAGAGCTGCCCAGGTGAGTCCAAAGAATTAGGTCATCTAATGAGATCTTGCTTTTTCTGCATTGTCCAGTACTGAGAGACAAAAATTTATTTTCAGATATCAATCCAATCTCTGCTTTCCTCCTTACAAGAGAGGATGAGAAAGGGAATCTTTCTGGCATTTAAGAAGAGACAAAAAGAGATTTAAAATACACAAAGAGGAGCAAAAGTATTTCATCCTGCCATCTTCCATCTCCTCCGTCTGAAGAGAGCAGTCTGTTAGGATGCACACTTTATGAAGGCCAGAGAGGAGCCTTAGGAGGCAGAGGACTTGTCTGGGAGCTGAAAGAAACTATAGAGAGAGCAGCACTCTCTGCTGATTACCCTCCTTTGTGCAAGGCTTTTATCCAGAGCGCTCCCACACAACCTTGGCTCTCCAGCTGGTTTCCCAGAGCACAACCCAGCACCCAGGAGCCCCACAGTAACAGCCAAGGCTTCCAGATAAGGGCTCAGCTACCCAGGCACCAGCAACATCATCTCTTACAAGCCATTACAGCAACTTAGTCAGGGAGAAAAAAATTGATTCTCCAACTCACTGATCGTAGTGAAGACGCTTGTGAAGCAGAAGTAATCCACAGCATTGAGTGAGAGCAGGTGATACAGAAACTGCTCCCGTTCTTCTTCACAGCGCAGGAAAGCGTAACGCTTGTAAAGCTTCCTGGGAGAAACAAGCACAGGGCATTTTTGTTGTTGCTGTTGAAAAACCACCTGAAAAGGATCTGAAAAGATGTTTGAACCTCAGAACACCAAATGAAGAGCAGCTCTTAATGGGAGCTATGATTCCCAATAAGAGAAGCTGCTAGAAGCCCACAGAGGGCATGGAAATGTGCTACACGTGTTCTGCAGAGCACTCTTGACTCCACGCTCCCACAGCAAGGCTACTGAGTTCATCTCAGTTTGGGTTTGCTGCAAAGCACAGATAAAAACTAACAGTGCTCACAGCAGCACATCTGAACTGACATAGAGCAACCTCCTTTCTTCCCCATACCTTCCCACTGTGGAATGGTCTCATTTAATAACCTCACCTTCCTTCTGCTCCCGACTGTGACAGAAACCTCAGCAGAAGGCACCAAGCAGCAGCTGGGGGCCCCCCACCACTCTGTCAGATCAAGGATCTGCAGGGCTGCAGTGCAGGCATCTGACCAAGAACTAATGCCTCCTTCCTAAAATTTGTGATGTGTTTTCCATGCAGATGAGCAGACTTTTGCCCTGCTGGGTGGGCAGGACCACCTCTCCCAGCTACCTCTGCCCTTCAATCACTTCTAGCTGGAAACCACAGTACCCAAACTGGGTGCCAGGCTGCACCCCAAAAAGCAACACCTTGAAACACCATTTTCTGTGAAAGTGAAGGTTTGAAGAAAAGAGCTGGCTTACTTTGCGAGCACCTGGTTGGAAAGCAGTTGCTTCAGGTGCTGAGACAAAAGCTTCTTCTCCAGAGAAAGTCTTATCCAGGCTCGGGCTCGCCCCACATCAGTCTTTATCTCACTCATGTTCTGAACATGCCTGAAATAGATGAATCATAAAAATTCTACATGCCTCAAATGGCAACATCCAGTGTGATGATGCAGCAGGTGAACTGGAAAATGTCCTTTGACATAATTTCTGGAGAGATCCCCAGCAGGGCCCCCCAGAACCCTGCACTGTGGCAATGAGATATCCCTGGCAGCCCAGGCTGGCACGAGGACATGTGGCAGCTTTTCCCAGGCATGGCAGCCCATAGGAGCTGCTCTGTGGTTTCCTGGCCAGGGTGAGGAGGGGTAAACCTGCTTACCCCTGGATTGCCAGAGGTAAATGTTCTCATGGACACTGCTAACACTTAAAAAGAGCAGGCACCTTCTAAGACCCAGTTATATCTCAGCTGCCACCTCAAGGTGCTGACTTGAACAGGTGTGTCTGGTAGGGCAGAGGACAAACACAGGTCCTGAGAGTCTCTCCAAACCACAATGGCTCTGAAGGCTCTAAAAAACACCTTGAAGGTGGCAGCAATGGCACATCAGAGAAAAGGAGGACTGCTGAAGCAAAAACAGCCACTGGAAGCTGCAAGCAGAGTCACATTTTTAGGGATATGAGAGGCCTTCCTGTAAGTGATAATTTGAATAGCCTTCCATATGTTTCATCTGCAGAAAAGCAGAACTGTTCCATAGGGGATTTCTTCTATGGTTTTTCTTTTCCTTTTTTCTTTTTAAACTTCCCACATTTCAGTTTGGAGAATGCCAGAAACTCTAGTTTTAGAGTACAGGGGGTTTTAGAAGAGGAAGAGAACTGCCATGGCAGGGTGAAATTGCTTCCAAAAACTCCCCACTTGGTTAAATAAACAGGAAAAATTATTAACAGTTTCCAGATGGGGAAAGATAAGGCTACAATTTCTTAATTTTCCTGCAGTGTGCATGTTAAGTGCACAGGCAATTCAGCCCTCCAAGTCTCCATGGCAGGTTCCAATCACCATCAGCTGAAGTCTGAACAATCTCAGTTGCAATTTACTGTCCAACTCCTGCAACTTCCTTGACAGCCCTCCACGCATGGCTGAGTGTTGGGGAATGTGGCAATATTTACTCCAAAGGAAATCCAACAAAGTCAGGCTGTGACTGATGCTTTTTACATTGACTACTATAGTCTCACTGTCTCGTGCTTTCCCCCATCTGTTACACCCAGTGTGTGCTTTGTGTTATATTTAGTGCCTGCATTATTTGAGAAAACCACTCTCTTATTTACAGAGCCTCTAACAGAGCAGGCCCAGGACCCTGAGGGTGAATTTGCAGAGAACAGCTCAGAGCTGTCCAGGAATAGGAGTTTGCTGTGCACAAATGAAGAGGATACACAACCCAGCAGCACTGATCTGTGCTTCCTGGCTCAGAGCATGGCAGCCAGCACCAGACCTTCCAGCAGAGAGCTGGACATGTGACCCAGAGTCCTTGAGAAATAGGATGCATGCTACACTCAACTACATCATGTTGAGACACTCTCCTCGACATTTCAAGCCTTTTGAGATGGGAAGATCAAAGCACAGACAATCAGCTCCCTCCCTTTCCCCCCCTGTGCTCAGCTTGAATTACATCTAATATGAAACACAGAGCAGAATATGTTATTTCACTGTGAGAAGATTCAAGTACAGATGGACTCAGCCTTATTCCATGCACGCTCTGTGCCTCTTCATTACCTGTGCCTGGCTCAGACTAGATTTGCATTAATTGTGCATTTGGGAAAAATAAGGAACTGCAACCATGCAGCCTGCCAGAGATATTAAAAAGATTTAGTAATCTGTCTTGGTGTCAGCAAAAGCAGAGTGTAAGAGAACAGAGCATGCAGGAACCCAAATTTATTTCACTGTCAGTTGAGAGAGTCAGAACAGCTCTATTTTTATCAGTGACTTAAGTGTAAGCACCGTATGCTCACCACTGCACAGCAAATTCTTCTTGTCAGAGCACTGAACAGCCATTCTGATGCAACTCCCCTGGTTTGAACTTGCTTTTAATCCCATTAGTAATAAAGAAAAATCTATTTGCCCTGTCAAATGTAAGCCTGGGGTATGGCAGGACAAACCCTCTGCAAACAGCTGTGCTGGCAGCAGAGGCTACAGCTGCTCAGCCCTGCTGTGCTCTGGGGATGCTGTGCATGCTCCCACCCCAGCACGGGCAGGAGGGAGCCTGGAGCTCATCCCAGGTAGGCAGCAGGTCTTTGCTCAGCCTTCTGGAGCACAGCAGGTTGAGCATCACTGCTGTGGGCCCAGCTCACGTCCTCCAGCGCAAGCTTCCTGCAGGAGGGAGGCACCACACGGGTTTCAGAGCAAGTGCTGAGAGCAAGGAAGAGTTTGCCCAGAGAGGAAGGATCAGAAACTTCAATCTAGCTGGACCAAAGGTTTTGGGGCCTTGATATTGACTGGGTGCTCAGCAAAGCCTGAAGGGTGAGGCCATGCTGGAAGCAGGCTGCAGCTGGAAGAGGGGGGGGAAAGACGATGCAGATCCTTGCCAGGGGGAAGGCTGGAGGGAGTACCCCCAGACTGGCTTGTGCCACTGAGATTCCATGAACAGAATCAAAATAAACACCCTGAGCATCTTCCTGACCACATCTGTGATGCTTGGCTTTGTGGGGGGGCAAGAGGACACACCACAGTACCTGTAGCTCAGGCTCATGGCACATTCAGAGCATGATTGTGACCCAGCCCTGCTCTTAAGTTGTTTACATAACCTTGCATGAGCCATCAGAAACAAGCCCTGCTTAAGGCAGTGCTTAATCCTCCAGCCATTAGTTCAGTCAGCACCACAAGCCCTGCAATTCAACAATTACCCATCCTTCGACTTCAGCCTGGGTCTGTGTGTGCAAACAAATATTAGGCAGCATTCCTTCCAAGCAGGAGAAAGTATGCCATGAGATTACAGATGACAAATTCAACTCGCCATCTGCCCAGCATTTTCTATGACCAGACATGCACATGGACAATCATGAATACCCATGATATTATAAAAGGCAACGTTCTGCTTTGTACTTTTTCCTCTGAAGAGCAGTAAGAAAGATTTTTGTGATTCAAACAAGAGGGCTCAGATCTGTGCTGGGCTTTCATGGCTCCAGTGGAAGCTCGTGGAAGACAGAAGCCATGCACGCAGCAGTGAGCACACACAGCCTCCTCTGGCAGCAATCCCCTCCCAGCTCAGGAGTTTCTGCTCCAGATCCTCCTCCATCCTTCCCTCACACTGACCCTCTGCAGGCCTGTCAGGCTCCCAGGACTGAGTTAAGGGGAGAGCTGCCACATCTCATGAGAGGGATGCTAAAATGGCAGACACACGTTCAAAATGACCTCTTGGCACTAAACCCCTAATTACACTGTATGTATTCTCTCTCCCTCTTCTGCATGTTGTTTTAGCCTTACATGGCATGTCAACTTCTTTGAAATCAGAACAGAAGATGAAACTACACAGCATCAAACTAAAAAGTTGCACACTGCAGGTGGAGAGTACCACGATTTTTTTCCCCAGAAAAGTCTGACTAATCTCTCAACACACATAGTGAAAATCACATCACTGTCATCAGGGTTTTGCGAACTAACAATTAATTTTATTTTTACCGTAAGATCTTTTTGCTATATTTTTAGGTGTAAGAAGCACGTGGCATTACACGAAACAGCACTCACATTGTCTCACACATTAAATTGCCAGCAACTGCTCTCAGCTCTTTATAGATGAACATTATTGCATTACTCCTCCTGTTTCCATAGCATGTTTATCCCACTGCAATCCTTAGCCCTGGCAAGACAAGTTTCAAAAGAATGGCCTGATCTGGCAGCGGCTTGATCAAGCAGATGCCCTGAAGAACTTCTGCCTGCTGCAGTCACACCAGCCTCCACCTCTTCTGACTCTCTAATCCTCCTGATTCCAAACAAACACTGCTTGAAAAGGTCTCCAGAGCCAGGCTGTGGTCCACTGCAGACAATCTGCCTTAACTTTACATCCCAACTTTAAACTCACCCGATTTCTAGGTCCGATTAAATTTCTAAACTTGTACATTTATTACTATCTGCCATGAAATGTTAGTTGAAAAGAAAGAACATTGCTCGGTTATTGCAAGCAGGTTTTTATGTCCTTTTGCTTTGCCTATCAACCGCACTTGCTGTGTCAGTAATTAAAAAACGATCAAAAAGAAACAAACTGAAAATACTAAGGAATTTAAAATATCTGCTGTATTTGTAGAAATTGGATTTATTACTGGAATAACTCTCCTGGGAAAACTGAAAACATAATAACGTGTGGTTTTCATTCTCTGTTAGCTAAAATAGATCAAGTGAACACACAAAACCAGTTTTTCAAAACACAAAGGCAACACGTTGTAGATTTGAATGAGGGCTGAAGAGAAGGTTTAGTTCTCCTCAGCCTTTGTAGACCTGAAGTCAGTGAGGATCTTTACCTTATGCTATATAATTAAACCCACAATTAATGCTTTAGAACCAAATTGCATACCTCATATCTTGTATCAGGGAAACCCTCAATGTAGGCAGAGTAATTCCTGTATCAGACTTTCGCCTTTCTGTTCCACCACCAACTACAGTGGAGAAAATACACCAAGTTAATACAACACTACAGTAACCGCCTGCAATGCATTTGTTTTACACGTGGCTGAAAACAATCTTAAGTGGCTGGTAACTGCACTGTCTGTGCATTGTCATGGAAATGTAAAAGTAGACAAAATGAAAATTCTGAATAGATTCCTTAATCCAGCACTGTACTTGGAGATTTAGTTTCCTTTTTAGTATGTGAAATACCTTAGTTTAAATCTGTACAGCAATGACTTTTATTAGTAAGACATTTCGGTGGAAAGCTCACAACTGAGAATAACTCAAAATTAAGCTACAGCAACATATTCAATGCAAAGAATGCCATGCATTTCTGTGTTCTGCTCTGTTCAAACCACTTTGTGGTGACACATTTTGCTCTCAGGAATTTGTGCCTGCCAGCCAGATTGTTTAGTGCATTACTCACTGAAGCTTATTAAAAAGTCCTTTCATTAGAGAGCCTGGTTTGTCCATAAATGCCTCTTTGAGGACTGATCATACAAGTTCCTATCTGCAGGATCTGAACTGAATAGTCCTTAAAGATGACCCACTAAAGTTCAGAGACTTTTACTACAATACCCCAGCCACTGGGCAAGCAGAACTCAAGCTGAAAACACAAAAGTAATTTAGTGATTGTAAGGGGTCAAGCCAAAGCATAAATCGAGCATCTAGACTGATGGATGGAGATTAATATACAATTTCTGAACTGTACCACCCACCAGTATAAAGATTTACTGAACATGGAGTTATTCATACTGGGACTTGAGAGACAGATTATGCTCACTGAAAGAAAAATGGCAGCTGTCTGATTCCCAGCTCCACACTTTCAGCTTCTTCAGAAATCATCTCTTGTGGAGACACTGCTCCTCATACCTCACTCAATGCTCATTAAAAGGGAATGGAGGTAGTGCACATACCTCAAGTGATTTGCCAGACAAGGATAGAAACAATGTTCCTTTGCCTCCAATGATCTCAATCCATTTTGTCCAGACATCAAGACATCCCCACAATGATTATGAGTAGTCTCAAAATGTACATGTGGCATTAGCAAGCAAATACACTGAAAATCCTGCACAAGTTTCATGTGGTTGCACTGTTCCTACCATGGCTGAGTTCTTTTGCTGTGATGGACCTGGAGTCACCTGCCAACTACTCACCTGGCAGCTACTTTGCTGTGATGGACCATGGAGTCACCTGCCAACTACTCACCTGGGGATTCTGCACTGTGCTCTTGCTTCTCTTCCCTCTCCTGGTACTGAAGCAAATGGGACCACAAAGCAGACTTCCCCTGAGAACAGAATATGTAGTACATAGCTTTAAATAAACGAAGCAAACGAATGACCAATAACTGCCTACATGGCAGAATAATGGAATGCCTCTTGAGCAGGTAAAGTGCTCAGTAATGAAAACCAATCCTTCTCTCTTGGGCCATGAAACCTCAAGAAGAGAGAGAACCATCCCACTGACCCCACCTTGTTTCTTTGTCCTCCCTCTGGGTTTCCCTTGTGAAGGCTAAAAGGGAATAAACCCAACACGAACTTGACATCACCACAATTTCCAGAGGGGAAAAGCCCAAACAAACCCCCTAAAAAACTCAAACACTCAAAACTCCTCAAAGCTTTGCAAAATACAAACTAGAGACACTGATCACAAAGACACCTCCTGCTTTATCTTGGAATTGCACCACTGAGCAGCAGCTCAAAAAGCAAGATGACATTCAGTATTTACCCACCTGCTTGACCTGCAGACCATGACTCCAGATTCTTTCTAGCAGATCACAGAGACTGGCAATCAGTGTATTTTCCTCCAGACCTGTTATGTTGGCTTCTCCATGTCCCAGCTCAACTGCTTCATGGCCCATTTTCTCTACCAACATGCGTTTAGTCTATTTAAAACAAAAATCCAACAGTTTCTAACAATGTTATTTAGCAAGGATTGTTGAATTCACGCTATTAAACAATTTACAGATGAGTTTACTTACACATGCTTAATCTAGAGGCCATTGCTAACAGAGAGAAACTTCAAATCTATTTGCAGAGATTGCAATTTAACAAAAATAATTATATAAAAAAGCTTGCTTGATTACTTTGAATCATAGAACACCTTGAGTTAGAAGGGACCAGAAAGACCAAGTCCAGCTCCTGTGCCTGCACAGGACAGCCACAAGAGTCACACCACATGTCTGAGAGCATTGTCCAAATGCTCCTTGAACTCTGGCAGACTTGGTGCTGTGACCACTTCCCTGGAGAGCCTGTTCCAGCAGTCCTATTTCTATGCTGTTGATTTATTACCAAGCAGAATACAGAACACATCTTCAGTTTTACTTAGCTTCTGTTTTAATTCTTGTTACAGTAATTAAAGCTTAACACTCAAGTAAAGCAGAATACCACCAACTGCAACAGAAACAAGCTGTATGACCATGGCTATAAAAAAATGCTTCTTTAATATAAGGAATTGTTATACTTCATTTGCTCTGCATAAACAACAAGCACAAGCCACACGTGCTGAATTCTTCCCTTTTGACCAAGGGTCTCCAGGCCATTCTGTTTAGGCTACACTTAAATATGAACAATTAAAGGAAATCCTCCAGAAGATGCCTGATCATGCTGATTCTCCTTCCTGTCCTTTCTACTTCTTCCATCAACTTCAACTGCATAAACAGAAGAATGACAACACACTCCTTTCTCTTCCAGCCGTTGAAAAACACTGCAGGGATATCCACCCTGCAATAACCAGGTATTCCAACAGAACAATGCCACGCCAGCTGTGAACCAGGAGAACATCTGCAGGTGCTATTTGAGCTCACTGCAGTCCAGGGGAGAGCACACAGGGGATGACCTACCTTCATGCGGCATTCCTTCAGCAGCCCCTCCACAAATTTCCAGTTGGTCTGTGCAATCACAGCTGGGGAGAGGTCTGACAGTTTGGGCTGCCTTAAATTTTTACCTAAACTCCGTGCCTCCTGCATGTATTTCTAAAAGTAAAGAGAATAATTTTAGATATTACAGGTCAGAGTGACTCTCCTCATCCTAGGCAAGCAACATGGTGAAAACAAATGAGGTAGTGTTAATCTAGAAACAAAATCTTGATTTATCTGATGTTTAGGAGTCAGGCTGGAGAAGTGGAATGATCCCTTTTGACAACAGAAAAAGCAAGGTGTTTTCCTGAGTGGTACAGAATCAGTCCATATTAGCCAGTGAACTGTGCTGTTAGTCACTAGCATGAATTTAGGCACAACAGTGCATAAAGTGTAATACCTTCATTCAGCAATAAAATCAAAACACAAAGAAAAGTTTATTACCACTGCTATTTCTCACTTTAAAAAAATTCAAAAATTGCTTACTTTGTGACCTGACTATACATGAATAGAAAAAAAATCCTTTGAAAAAAAATTAAAAGAAGCAGAAATACACTTAGTGAATGAGAAAGATTTCATCCATTACTTTTCATCTAGATAGTTTATGAAGGAAAAATGAGACTTGATATTCTCCTCAATTAACTTCTTGATTACAAGTGAAGCTCATTTTAAACAGAACTGACACTTGGGATCATTAATGCTTTTACTACGGTAATTGTTAAATATGGACAAAAATCAGCATACTTTTTAAAAAGAGATCCAAGCTATAACAAAAGACTCTAAAAATTTTTTGCTCCACTGCCTTGTCTTCAGGGGTAGGGTATTTTCTGCTTTGGGGTTTTTTTGGAATTTTTTTGTTAAGCCAGAACCCACAAACCAATCAGCATGTGACCTCTGACCCCAGCATCAGAGAGAGAGCTACACGCTGAGCAAGGCTGAGAAGTTGGCCACAACTATCAATATGTTCAAGCATTATTTGCAATTTTTCTTGAAAAGAGCAAGATAATAGAATGGTGCCAAACAGAAGTCTTGAAAATCAGTGCTCATAGCCTGGTGTGGGAATGCTCTGTTTCCATAGTGGGTTTTGTCCAGTTAATGATGCCTCTCTGGGAGATGCTCTGTGACAATGACCACTCTTTCCTGGAAGGAGCAGATCACATCCCTCCAGGGAATTCTTGCTGCTGCTGGCTGGGTTTTCTGGGAAACGGAGAGATCACTATGGCTGCTGCTTCCTCAGAGCTTTCTGTCTGGGCAGAACATTTATTCCATAGAATGGTTTGGGTCGGAAGGGACCTTAAAGATCACGTAATTCAAACCTTTTTGCTGTGGGCATGGACACCTTCCAGGAGATCAGGAAAAGCAAAACCAAAATCTTAACACACTGAAGTTAATTGAAATAGCTCCCTTATTTATTTATTTAAATGGGAGTACAGTTTTTCTGAAACAATCTGGTTTTCTCAACACAGAAATTTGGACAAGAACCACTTAGAATCTTTCTAACATGTCAGACAAGAATGTAAGGTTCTACCCTGAAAAAGCTGTGTTCCACTGACATTCTCAGTTAGGTAACTACAGTTTCACCAATGCTGGAAGGATTTTTAAATAGTTCAAAAACTGTAGGTGGGAAAAAAGAAAAAAGTTACAGACAATGGAAGTGTGTTGTTCAGCAAGCAACCTCACACGTGACTTCCATCTCAGTGCAAAAATTAACAGTAAAACCAGTGAAAAGGTAACATAGGGAATACATAACTAGAAAATCTAATACTCCTTTTTAAATGTGAAGGGATAAAAGGTGTGGTTATAGTCTGAAGAGTAAAAAACACAGACACCCTTACTTTATTCATTGCATATCTTCTTATTATATTAGTTTTATTTTAAAAAATAATTCTAAGGTTCCAGAGAAGAATAAGGGTGGGCTGAGAGAATCAGTTGATTGCCCTTTGCCTGTTCATCAGCATCCATGCACCACCACCCTCTTGCACATTGGGATGCAATGATCCAGCAGTCAGAATGCAATTGCTTTTGGGATCTGGCACCCTAAACTGAATTGCCAGGTGAGCAACGTGGGGAAAAAAAACCCCAAAGAGAGACAAGATTGCTGTCTTTTAGCCTTGGAGCCGTTGTGTTTTCCAGGGAACTGGCGTGGAAGCTCCTTTCCAGCTACTTTTCTGATTATAACCACACTTCAAGCACTACAGGGACGTGCTCGTACTCTACAAGAAAGGGGCAGGTTTGAGAAGCAGCCAAGACAGAGGTTCCTCATGCTAACAACATCTCAAAAGCAGCTTTCAACGAGAAAAACTAAAACATACCAGGCAGCATTCAGAGAAGGATTTTTTAGGAGGCCGTGCAGGAGGGGGTGGTCCCTGATCCCACTCCCAGAAGGCCATTGAGTTCTGACGAAGCAAAAGCTCCTTGGAGGGCTAAGAGGAGGCAGATGCCCCAATGGCAGAACAGCCAGAAAGAAAGAGGAGACAAAGCAAAAGAAGCATGCATATGATCCACAGCCAAAAAGAGAAGAAAGTAAATACATGACAAAGTACTGAAAAGGCTCTGCTGCGATATACACACACACAAGGCACTGTTTAAAATCTCCTTGCAAAGTCGTGTTAGCAAAAATAGCAACAAACATGTACAAGGGCTGTTTTGCTGTGTTTCCATGAAACACCATTCAAAGCTATGGTTGAAGAGTCCTCTCATCCACTCAGGTTCCTTTGGAAGGCAAACTCCAACACTGACCAACATTATTCAGTGAGTTTTACTACAAAACAGCATGAGTGTTATATTTTTGCTAGTGACATACAATAGAAGCATATGGACATCAATGGAAAATATGTAATGTAGGATGAGGAACTGAAAAGATGGGAAAGAAATGCGTGTATGTGACTGACATTTACAAGATGCACGGGAGTTTCCAAGCTTTAGGCATAAAAAGGCTCCAAGGTCTTAACCTTTCAAATAGGCATACTCATGTTAGAAATCTATGTAGCAGAAAGGAAACATTTCCTTTAAAGAAAAGGAAGAATCCTGCCTCATTTGCTTCTACAGGGCTGACATTTATTCAAGGACTTGACTTTTCCAGACACTTCCACCCTGGCCAGAGTTTGACAGCTGCACTGCCAGGGCTCTGCTGCCTGCGTGCAGTAACACAGCCAGGGTGTAAATCAGCAAATAAGCCATTTTCCTGACAACAATGGGGCTGTCTTGTTCCAAAATAACAGAAGCACTTTATTTATGTTGTGTGCTTTGAAGTTGTACCGCATCTGAGACAAGCGGAGCAGCATCTAAATGGCTACAGAGACCCAACCAAACCTTACAGTAGCCACAAAACTGCCCCAAGTATCAGGCACACTGTTGTCCAAACCTCCAGCTCCGAGATCAGAGCTTGTGCTGCCCTCAGCTGAGGCCACCCACCTCCCTCATGTCGTTGTCCAGCCCGATGTGCTCTGAGTGCTGCCGCAGGCGGTCCTTCCTGCGCTGCGCGGTGGTGCTGCGGCTGGCCCAGCGGCTGGAAACCAGACAGAGAAGACATGTGAGCAAAGGAAGAGCAGGAGGGAATCCTGGGGCAGGAGATTAAGGACAACAAAGAGGTCTGCAGCAAAAGGAGGGAAAGCCCAGGCTTCGACCTTGCAGCTAATGTGGGTGAGAGCTGGTGCTTGACGACCCCACGGGAAATCAGCTGAGATGTGACAGACCAGCACCAACCCAAGGGACAAAAACCCTCATGGAAAGGTGCCCAGCTGCCTGCCTGGGAGAGCTCCTGCTACCTGAAATGCCACAGCACTGATGCCATCACTGTACTCAGTTACCCAACACCACTGCTGCATTTGATGAGGTTTGACAAGAATGGTGTCTTTGGCAAAAACCAAAATACAATGATTTATTTTGCTCTTTTGTGAGAAGTGCTAATTCTCCTTTCTCCACTTTCTGTGGTACTTCCAGGAATTATGTGAGAGAAACTTCTGATTGCAATTTTAACAACTGTTACTGGGCTCATCTATGTCTAAAGGTTATAAACAATATGGATGTTCCTGGGATTAGTCATGTTGCTATTTTCACCCTAACTTTTTTTTTTTTGCATCTGGTTTCTAAGCAACACAGAAAGCCTGTGGTTTTTTTCCACCTGTTCATGTACGTCCAGTTGAATTTTCCCTCTCTCCACCCAGGTAGTATTGGTGAGGGCAGCAGTCTCCAGATCCCAAACCCATGTATTTCTGCGTATACCCTGTATGGAAGCATAGACAAATAAAATTTGGGATCTGTCTGGGCAAGGAGTTTCAGCTGGCAATACAGGCAGATGGATGCCTGGAGAGGAAACTCTGCCACAGAGTTGGACTTGGGTTCTGACATGTCCAGGAAAACACTGGAGATGTGTAGGGAGGGGAATCTGACCCAAAAAAAGCCTCTGGTGACCAACAAAAAGGCCTCTGTTTGCAGAGAGGAGTTTGCAAACATGTATGAAATCATCTTCACCAACTCTTCCAGTGAAACAACCAAAGACTGAATTTTGGCTCACCTCACAGATACAAAGGGAAAAAAAAGCCACAGGAACTGTTGTTTCAGAAGTCAAACTGAATTCAGAAGTCCCATTCTACCTCACAAATAACAACAAGAAAACAAGTACAAAGGAAGAAATCTGGGTCTGCATGCAATTATGGTTCATCACCTCAGTATCCCATATGGCAGCACATGTATTTTTAAAGCAGTTTTTTTTTGTGGCCTCAAGTCTCAGATAACAAAACAAAACAGCCCAATAGGTGTCTGCACAGCAAATGCTGATACCCTCTCAGAGGAACACATCACTGACATAAGTGTCTTTGCACCTTCACAGAAGTCTTAAAAATATACAGTCCCTGAGTTTAATAAGTCACCATTTTTAATTCTTTCTTTTTAGAAGCAACAGCCAAAGCCTTGTCAGATGGCTAAGAGGGGGAAAATAAACCCTTGCATATTAATAATATCAACAAAAAGAAATGTCACCAAAAAACACTCTGTTGAACAGAAGGTAGCAGATATTAATGTGACTTTGGCCACTGGGCTCTGGAGAAGTTCCATTTATTTCAAGTCAGTACCATATTTATGTTTCAAACAACAGAATGTCAATAGCACATAGAAAATTTTGGTTATAGATCAAATGTTACCCGTATTGTATTTTTCTGCTTGATTCTACATGGTTATTTTCTGAATTCTAGACAGAGCTTAGATCCCTCTGCACCTGCATTTCTGCAGTTACTGAAATATGCAAGAATTGCTAAAAGCATCCTTTGATGGAACACATCTCACCAAAGGTGAAAGCAGAACAATAGCCACAGAATAATTACAGAATAATACACCACCATTAAAGCTTTTCAGTTCATTCCAGAGCTGTACTTCATCTGGGACAAGGCACAGACCATTCTCCAGATTATTAATCACAGCTATTTGAACACTTTAAGCATAAAAAAGTCAAGATCACTGGGTATTTATGAAAAAAAGACCGCTGCTCATTAGCTGGAGCACTTTACACACAGTGAACTCCAAGTTGAGGAAAAGGAGTTGTTGAGTCTCTGGGTGAGGTCTGTGCAGAGGATGCTGCTCTGAATCTCTCTGTGAGGTTTTGTGAAGATCTAACAGCAGATAAACAGGATTTAGCAGCTGAATCTCTTAAAGGCTTTTCTTTACTGAATTTTCTTTATAGAATTTTCCAAAAACAATGCTTCAGTATTACAATAACTATTCCCTCTCCTCAGCAGGATGTGTTAAGTTGCTCTCTCTTCCCTGCAATCACTTACAGTGATTTTAAGGGGGGGATAAAAACCCCAGTAGCTGCACCACCTCGCTGAAATTCCACATGAGTGCCTCTGCTGGCCCTGTCATCAGCTGCTGCTCTATTCACACCCCAGCCCAGATACTCCCAAAGCAGCACCAGCAACTTGGAGAAAAGACTTGGGATTTTCAGATAACCACTACTGCCTGTGTTCCTCCTCTCCTTGTCCTGAGGAGACAAAGCCCTCCTGCTGCTCAGCCTGGATGCTGCCCAAGTACTCCCTGACTCCCAAAATGCCCTCTCCCCTTTACTTTGTTGCTGGCAGAGCTGTGAGCACGGACTACTGGCATGTTTCATTTATTCCCCAATGGAGGCATTGCTACAAGCACCAGGTCTCTGGGAAGGAGAGGGTGCAGCTCAGGTACAGTGCTGCAGGGAGCCCAGGGACAAGCTGCCTCCGTGGAGAAAGGGAGGAAAGGCTCATTTCAGTGTGTCTGCCTGTATCTAACTCCCACATAAACAGATGAATGCTCCTCACCTCCAGGCACTGTGGAAAAGCAGTGATATTTCAGAGGAGGAACCAGGGAAGACTGTGCTCAGTTCAACAGATGGAAATAAGAAAGGCACCTCCAAATAAGACCTTTGTAACATAACGGCAGTCGAGTCAGTATCACTTAACATCAAATGAGACCCAACAAGCAGAGGAATAGGTTTGCAGAGGTTGGAGGAAACATGAACATGCTGCTAGAGAAATTCTTCCTCAGAAGGATGTAACCAATATTGGCATCACCATGAAATCACTACTGTAATTTACAATTCATTTACAGGAGAGAAGGCAGGACACAAATGAACTTGTCTATAAGACAGAACCTAAATCTCCTCATATACACCATTTAGTCAGGCAGGCTGCTATTGGTCTGCAAATCATGACAGTGCCCATTCAACCTATCTATGCCCATCAGAGGAGTTTCTGCATTCACAAATGAGCACATAGCTGTTTTACAGCCTCCACCAAACCCCCCTAAAGCATGCACACATTAAACACACACAGACCGCACATGCCAACTCCTTGGGCTCAGCTGTAGTTTGTGTGGGACTACAAACAGATTCTAAGTCAAATACCTGTCAGGCCAAATGCCAAATGTTGAAACTGAGCTCCACTTGATCATGGATGGGCTGACAGGGGAGGAGATCTACAGTGTGAATCTGCTCCACAAATACTGCTCCATGGTAAGGAGAATGAAAGCATAGATGGAGACTTATGCACCTTTTCCATCTCTGCCATATGGTGGAATAGGAAAGCTTTGAAACTGCTCATTGAGTGGACAAAAATTAGCAAAATGCCTTAAAGAGAGTGGCCTTGCACTGACAGGCTCTTTCATCAGTTCATACAAAATACGTGATTTTAAAGGGTGGCACACAGAGCTGTCATCTCTGCAAGGAACAGCTGCAGTGAATTGCCACCATCACCTCTTAGGCCTTCAGGAACCACTGTCCTATGAGGTATTTAATTTAGAAGTCTTCTGAGACAGCAGTACTGTTCAGGGGACAGCAAATGGAATAGCAGATGCAAGGATCCAATGCACACTTTCCCCCCTCTGCTTTAATTCTGCATAGCTATTTTAAAATGATATTTTAACTCAGAGAAATTAATTGCACCTTTCCTGCCTTGCACCAGTTGAGCAGAGGATCAGCAGCTCAGGAGACTCACCCAGCAGGTTCCAAGTCACCACAGCACATATTTCCTATCTCAGAAAACATCTTTACAGGTCATCAGTCCACTCTGTTCTTGAAAATGAATGTATTTGAGTATAAGTGGTTCATATTTTCATTGCACCCATCAGTGGTTTGCTAGGTTAGGTTACCTGAACTATAGTAACTGCTGGTTTCAGATTTTCTTGTGCAATAGGTAAGCTTTCACTACTCACAAAATTAAAATAACCTCAGTGCTGTGGATGGATGGCTCATTGCTGACTCATTTCACGCTCACCTAGATACAGTGCAGAGATGCTACTCTATATTACTTGCAATTGTTTGGCTTGATTAAAAAAGAAGATATCTTCATTTAACATAGCCTTCAAACAGTACCCAACAGATAGGGAGGTAGTAAAAGGCCATAAAATATGAAGCACTCATAAGAGAGAGACCATTTTGCATAAAAAAATAATTTAGTTAAAACTAGAACAAATTCTGTCATCGTACAGAGACACATCAACTCCTCTGCGTTATAGATACATCATATTTCCTTTAAAATAATTACCTGATGTTAAATGCTAGCAACAAGCAAAGAAGAGTCCTGTTAAAAAATGAGAAGAGCCATAGCCCCAGGCAGATAAACCCTGGGCAGTTCCCAGCTTGAAGTGGGAGCTGAAGATGAAGGCCACAGGACAGTGCCCACACAAGTCATGTCATAAAATGGAGAATAAAAATGAACCAATTTTATACACTCCTAATGCATGGGTTTTGTAAATTAACACTGACACAGTGGTCAGATCAGCAAAACACAGCTCAGGAATAAATGCCTGGAGAAAGCAAACAACTTCTGAAATCTGCTTCATGGGTAAGAGCAGCACACCACTCAGCAAAAGCCTGAGGTCAGAGGCCAAGTTCAGTGGGATGGATCTGTGCTTGAAGGCTTGGACTGTGCCTCCTTTGGGGATTGCTGCAGGACAGGTAGGACAAAGAGGACAGACAAAAGCACAAGGCTCACAGGAAGCTGGGATGCAGGTGAGAGGGATCAGGTGAGAGAAGTGGCCAGGGCAGGAAAGAGGAAACAGGCTGGTCAGGAAAGCAGGCAAGGAAGAAAGCAGGGCTCTGATAAAGAAGTGGAAGAAGAGCAGGTCTAAACAGAGAGGAAGGCAAAAAAGGGGAAATGAAAACCATTTTGTAAATATGTAACAAAGCAAACCCTTCATTTGAAAATCAAAAGAAACAAAAAAATCGGTTCAGTTGTTCTTTGAAGGCATTCAATACAAATCGCCAGAATGCAAACATATTCCCATGCTTGGGAATCACTGTTTTCCTCTGCAATATTTAATCTCATTTATCAAGCTTCTTAGTACAAATTAAGTTACAAGGTAATCAATTAGATTGAAAACACAGCTTGTTTCATTGTTTTAATTTTGCACTGTAAGCATATTCCCCCTAATTTAACAATTAGCTGATCAAAAACCATGAAGTGTTTATGTAGCTTGGCTTTTTGTCATTCAAATTCCACTCCTGGATCACTGCAAATGCATCAGCCAGTGGAGCCCCAACTACAATTTTAAAGCCTGGCAGAAAATGCTCAAAGGGAAGAAGGGAACACACAGAAACCACGGTGTGGTGCTGGGGTTTGAGAAGGGAAATAAAGGCTCTGGAAACCACGTATCTTTTCCAGAATAAGAGACAAATAGCCTGGGAGTCTGCAGCCTGTTTTCTCTCAGAATGCTTTGCAGGAGGACTTCTGCAGAAGTCACAACTTTACAAGGTTAGAGCAGCATGGGGGGGATGCTTTTGTGCAGAGGAAGCTGCAGCTGCTGTCTGCAGATTCAGAAGGTTTTCCCATGATATGGGGGATGTGCCAAAGGCAATGAGCACAGAGGGAGTCCCTCAAGTGGGACACTGCTGCCTGATGGGAAGGAGGACAAAACTGGGTAGGGTATTGAGGTCTGACTTAGTTTAAATTGTTTAAATCACATTTAGGATCTAGAACTGAAACTAAAAGTGTTTGTTGTCTGCATTTTTTATGATTTAGATATATTACAATATAACAGCCCAGTAACTGACAGAGGTATCTTTACTGCTCCTCCTGCTTACAGGAAGGGAATAGCTCGATAACATTATGAGCTCTGGTTATATATTTGTTACTTTATCAGCCCAGAAAGGGAAGCAATAAATTCCTGATTGCTGGCCACTGAGGACATGTTTTCATT
Source organism: Petroica traversi (assembly GCA_025920805.1). Classification (NCBI taxonomy): domain Eukaryota; kingdom Metazoa; phylum Chordata; class Aves; order Passeriformes; family Petroicidae; genus Petroica; species Petroica traversi. The sequence goes on along the minus strand of JAHLSL010000042.1, from coordinate 940,463 downwards.
AAAACAGCTTTGAATTGGTTTATTTGCTGTCCAGCAACAATTGACTCCAACAAGGGAATTATTCCTGCTTCCCACAAATACGCTTCTGTATAAAATTAAGGACAAAATTTGCTGTGTAAAACTGGAGCCTGCAAAACCAATTTCTATCTACATAGAAATAGCCTTTGCATTAATTTCATAGTATAAACAAAAAATAGCTACATCTGAATAGTCTGGAAATGTAACTGGAATGTTCCTTTACCCAATACTCATATGCAAAGGTCCAGTCCTGTAAGTAAAACATCATCTCCAAGAATCACACTCTGGGAAACTCAAATTAATGGAAGGCTATACTTCAACTGATTTTGTGGTCAGAAGAGTCATGCTGTATTTGCAGAAAGCATGGAAAAGCTGTTCTGTAAGTGGGTGTAAAATCAGCAGAATTAAATGTTTTAAATAGGAGAGAAAGAGTGTTCTCAGCTGCTCACATGAAAACCAGGAAGAAGAATGATACAAACAGATGGTCTTGAGATTTTCCACTTACAAGCCTTTTTGGCAACATACAACTGGAGGAATTCCAAACATTTGTCACTTTGACATCACTTTGTGGTAAGTAATGAGATTTTGGTACTTACAAATTCTGAAACATGCTGCAATCTAAATCAAAATTATCACTCAAGGAGTTAAAGTCACATTTTAGAACAGGTACCCATTTAGCAGGAGCATAAGGAAATCTCAAATGGCATAAGGAAAGCTATTTTCAAGTGATGCTTATTCATAGATTCACTAAGACTTTGCAATAGAGACAGAAGATTTAAGCAACTTTAAGCAGGCTGGGCACACTCACACTGTTGCTGACACTGTAAAACTGAAACCCATCCATAAGGATAAGACGCAGACTGCTAAATACAGCACCTCACAAAATGAAGAAATCCTCCATTCCTCAAAGGATCATAAAATTGTATCTCCATCTGCAGAAGACTGAGAGCAAAGGAACTTTGAAATACGTGTTCCTCCTTTCTGGTTAGTCCTGGAGTTTTTTCAATTTCTTTTAAAGAATTGCATTTCTTTAAATATTCAGTGCTTAAGGGTATCTTGTTTTATCACTTGCAATTCTTATTCCTAGCAGGTTATTAAAAAGGGTTTAGCTAGCATTGGTATGCACAAAAGGTGTATAAACAGAACCAAGTGGGCACCTCATGCAGAAGCTCAGAGCAATGTGTGTGCACATGTCTAAAACAAGAGGTAGCTTAAACATTTGGACAATTGTAGCCTTTGAAGCTCTTGGATTTACCTGTGCTCCCGCATTTTTACTTCCAGAAACTGGAACTGAGGGCTTCAGCTGATAATCTCATGAGTTTGTAATCAACAACGCACTAATATTTCACTTTTGAAGAGGGAGAAACCTCTCATCATTCATGGATTTTGAAGGAAGAAAGATGAAAAATAAAGGAATTCACAGCACTTACATTGTATTGTAGCTGTACAGATGTAAAGAGTATCAGTGCTCCAGGTTCCCATTTTACATCTGGTAAATGAGTGATGTAATGGCATGCTCAATTCCACAGCTATAGGTACCCCTACCTCCATATCAAAGGGCACCAGAGAACCTTATCAGACTCAAAAAAGAAACCCAGGTACAGAATCACATACTTTCTACCCTTACCAAGTTATTCTTCCAGGGTATTCCAATGTGGCAACTGAAACAGAGCTATAGAAATCTCTGGGTCATGTAATAACAGCTAAAGAAAAGAAAGGAACAGAGTGGACACTAATTTCATTCCACATGATGTTGAGAAGGTTTCAACAGCAAAATTTCTTTCCGAATCTGAATTTTGGCTTGTGCTCCCAAATTACTGCGTCCAGAGGAAAACAGCCAAACAATTAATCTGAAACTCATAAGACCAATTACAAAATAGAAATTATGTATGAGAAGACATAATTTCTCGACAGAAAGCAGCAGTGAGGAATCTTTCCTAAAACAGAGCTAATGCTTCCTGACATAACCCAAACTATGGTTATACTTTCAAAAGTTGTAGCCCATACAAACCAGAAATGGAAACGGCTGTTGGGTTCATTACATAGTTTATATGCCATCCAAAATTAAGACTTCTGTCCAAACCTGTGGATCATTTGTATGAGAAACCTGCTTTTAAACCCAGAAAATGAAACCTGCGCTTACTTGTTATTGGTGGGTCCTGTTGCCAAGACATCCGACTGCAGCTTTGGGAAAAATCCTTGCTCATATTTCCCCTGGCCAATCTTCATATCGAGCAGGTGAGGGTGGATGGCTGTGTGGTCAATCTTCATCAGCCGCTGCTCGATGGACTGGGCTGCAGGTGACAGTCACAGGTGAACAACTGGGTCCCAAACACCCGAGGGCACACGCTGTCACAGCAGCAGTGGTCATACTCAGACCCCTGAACACCCACCAGAAAGTTACACAGTGACCTGAGACACAGAAATCTGCCACTCACAGAGGTGAGGAGACACTTGTGCTGTAGGTTGTTTTAGTTTCTTTACCCAACACAACGAGCACTGGGGTGAGCAAGTTAGCTGTTAAGCAAGCAGGTATTTACAGGAGCCTACGAGATGCATTAGGAACTGGCAAGAGCAGTGCAATCTTTCCCCAGAATTCCTTGTTTGATTTTAAGGCTTCTTTAGCAGAACAGAGACCTCCAAGGCCAACTGCAACCCCTGGGGGCCTGGGAACCTTGCTTAGCCCCAGACAATCCCTGGGCAGATGCATGGTTGGGGAACACCGGAGTTTTGCCAACATCTGGGACTATAATGATTCTCCTCCTGAAATTAGATATGCCATTCCTGGATGACAGGCCTTGAAAAAGCACAGCTAACTGCAGCAAGACCTGAGCAGCATCAAGAAGATGAACAGATTCTTGGAAACAGGGAAGGCTATGGTAAGATGGGAGAGGCTCCCCGGGAATCTCAGCTCCACTGAGACTAAAGCGGTTCAATCCTTTGCTTCAAGGACTTGAGGGTTTCAATTTTAAACCTCAAGCAGGATGAAAATAAAACAAGTCACCCTCTTAAATTGTGAAGAACTTAAGAAAGGAGATGTATGGACAAATTCAGCATTTAATTAGCAACTATAATATTCAACTCTTTCTAGCCCATCTATTAACGGGCAGACCCGTTCTTTCAGCATATCACAGCTAGTGAATATATAGGCAAAACGTGGAAGCTAAATCCACTTTTCACTTGTCAAGAGCAACACAGAACTCATTTCTATTTTATAAGACTGTGATGGGAAAGAAACTGTCACAAGATTTACATACATTATCATTAGAAACTCAGAAAGTGGGTTTTTTTCCCCACTAAAAAAAAACAAAAATCACTTTATATGGTTCCATTTTGGAGAAAAGGAGTGAGTAGTGTGGGGTCAGAGGATTTGAAGGGGTCTGAAAATAGTTAAACAAACAGGTGCTGGATCAGTGCTGGGGTCACATACACTGTGAATGGTAAATATGAAGGAAAATTTGTATTACTATCAGTTTGCTGTGTTTCACAAGACAGAAAATGAGGTTCTGGTGCCACAATATCTGCCAGAACTAGACGCTGAATAGACAGTTGACCTGCAAATCAGAATTAGGTTTAGACAGAAAAGGTTAAGCAGATACAGATTTCTATTTCTGACACGTTTATAACAAGTAAAACACTGAAGGAGTTAAACAAACAAAAAAAACCCCATGAGAAATGTGTTTGCCCTAGCTTGCTAATACATGTCCCAACAAATTTAAGAGTATAATTTCCCTATATTACTTAGAAATTATGCCTGCACAAGTATTAAGTAAGAAACTCATCTATAATTTGAAAATGCATCCTGTGACTGTAATGCAAAAAAAAAATCCAAGCCTTCAGTACAGTGTATTGTTCATTAACACTGAACATCTATTGCTGGAGGTACTAAATATGCCACACAGGATTACATCCCTGGCATCCCCCGCTGCTTGAACCAAATGGTGTAAGGCAAAACAACATCTTTTTATGGGAAGGGGGAGACAAGGCCAGTGGAGCAGACACCGGGGCTCAACTCCTCAGTGAGGCTGGCACTGGTCCCACCACCAGGGTGAAGGAAAGCTCTCCTGGCAATGAAACTGTCTGAAATGAGAGACTGTGAGACAGTTCCAGTTGGGTTTGGGTTGAGCTCATTAAAGGCACCAGCCCAGGAGAGCTCAAAGGGAAGGCAAAGGCTCCTGTGGTTTCTGGTGTAAAACAGCATGCTAAAGTTTTTGCTTAGATGAGATAAGAACACTGCTGAGTCCTCCCAAGGTAGCTCTAGGACTTCCTCACCAACTGCAACACTCAGATGACTGAGGACCTATATTTCTTGGTGGCTGACATTGTACTTTTGGATATTTTACCAGTCCATCAGAACATACCTGCTTCTTTCAAAGTGTTGCATTTCTGGTAGTTGGATGTCCGCAGTGCAGGGGCCCTGACATTATATAGCCTTATTTTCTCAATTCGGGAGTCAAAAACTCGTAGAAAAGGGTCTTTCTCTTCCCACTGGGACATTATCTTATTGTCTATGAAGGTTGCAAACATCTGTGTTTCGATGAAGTGTGAGAGGAATGGGAGGTAAGGCTCGGGTTGGTCCGAAAGGAAGGAAGCCTGAAATACAGAACAGCTCATTAGTGCCAAGTTCCTGCCCAGCACTGACGTGCCCAGCCATCCTTCAGCAAAGAACTGGTTCAGCAGTCAGCAGGAAGGCTTGGACAAGGTTTCCCAACAATAAAAACACCTCTGAGAGATGTGAATTAATTTGCAAAGGGCTTTGGTTCAGAACTGTAAGAAATAAGCAGGCAGGGAGGCTTTGTGACAGCTGGAACAAAGGAAATATGGAGTTACTGAAGTAGTGCTCATGTTGCCTGCTTTTTCAAAGCAACCTAGCAGCTATCAGCCACAGGAATAAACCCTGTGCAATGCATGGCAGACCTTCACATGTGCCCACTTAATATCATTTATTACGGTGTCACACATACCAAGGGGTGTACAGGGCTCTTCAGCTGATGCTCTTCTGTGATGCAGGGCAATTAATCACAAACTTCCAATTAGAATTGACTGTGTGCCTGTGTCTCTAACTGAGCTTTGAAAACCCTAAATTTAACAGCCCATTTTATTGCAGAAGCACTAAATAACCCCATCCTTTTGAATGCTGCACTCTTTAATGCCTGAATACAAACAAACCAATAAAAGGCACAGCAGCAATTTTTTAAAATAAAAAACTGACACAGATCAGTATTTAGTCTGCCTCTCGCTGTTCATTCTTATAACCATTTTCTTAGAGAATGGCTTGTATTTTAAAAAAGATGATAGTTAAGAACAATCTTCTTTGTAGGGTCACTCAGGAGCTGTGAAGCTTCCTAACGTTTCCTGTTCCTTTTGCTATCCTCCCATTTTTTTATATCCCCATTTCTAATCTCGAGGGATTCCTTTTCCCTCTTGTGCACACACTGTAACAGAGTAATAACAATACTCTTTAAGTGATAACTTCTTCACAACATACCAATTCCCAAAAATCTCTACTGTGAGACTAGGAAACATGAAAGACTAGATTTGTTTTTTTGTCTCAACTTGGCACCTCTCCTCTAAAAAAAAGACCAGAAGAAAGAAAGATAGGAAAAGAAGCCACTCTGCATTGCTACCCTTCCACCAAGCCCACGGCAGCAGTCCCATGAGCTGGGCAGAAGCCTGCCAGCTTGGTTTGTACAAGCCAGGATGGCTCTGCACAGCTCAGAGGATGTGCTCCGATTTACTCTGGCAGGAGATGTGGCCCTGTGTAATGGAAATGGACAAATCTCTCCACGAGGCAGATGAGGGACGGCAGATTAAAGTGTGCCTAGGCTATATATACAAGTACAGCTATCCTCCCTCCCCCTTTTAGATGAAGACATGAATACATGGCTGCCTTTACTTTGTCAAAGTTTTGCATTTGTTCCCTGTTTGTCAGCCAGGACTCCATGTCGGGGGCAGCCTGGATGACAAAAGCCTCGTAGTCCGCGAACATCTGCGTGAAGCGGTTGGCGAAAACCTCACGGAGCTGCACGTTCAGTTTGTAGTCCCTCAGCTCCAGCTCCTCACAGGACAGCTTCCCATCCTTCTCCTCTGTAAGGGGGGTGGTGATGGTCATTTTCTCCATGGTCACGCCCGTTCTCTTGGCCAGGGCTTGCAGGCGGGCGATCGTCTCATTGCCTTTCAGTAGCTCGTACATGTTGAGAGCGTTGCTGGGGATGTTCCCATTCTTCTTGTCGTTCACCAGGTCGCTGAGAACCAAGTTCTTGAGTTTGGTGGCGCTGTCGCTGCAGTGCAGGTTGCCTTCTGGAGGGATCCCGAACTGCAGGAGAACCTCAGAGATTTCCTGGATAAACTCCAGCTTGTTGGGGAACTGGGGGAATTCCTCTGGCAGTTCGATGAAATGGTTATCAATGTCTACAAAGCACAAGTTTGCCTGAAATACAAACAAAAGCTTCAAAATGAACACTCAGCACTGAAGTGGTTCCTCTGCGATGTAGCCTTTTTCCCCAGCTTTTTTTTAAGCACACACATAAGCAGGACACCAGCTGGGTTGTCCAGCCTCTGACATTTAAGACTTCAGTAAAGCCAAGGGCTGACTGGATGACAAACAAAGGCTCCTGCCCTCTCCTGTTCCACCAGGACATGCAGACCCCAAACTTTCCACTACAAAGATTTCGTATGTCCTCCCAGAGCACACTACTAAGCAGGAAGTGCATCACCACTTCTCAGCCCATGTAAATACCCTTTGTGTGAATTACTGCATCTCAAAGGCACATTTATTTCACTGGGATCCTATTGCAAGGAGCCTCTGCAGCTTTTCTACCAAGAAATGAGGTGCTCAGTGAGACAGATGATGCTGCTTCAAACAAAACTACAAAAGAGGGTCCCATGGAAATCCTTTGGGATTATGTCTCAGTACAGCTTGTACACTAGAGGCCAAATTTCCCCACTCCCCTGATCTCCTGTTTCTATGGAGGCTTTTAGTACTGGCAATTCCTCTGCCTGAGATTTTAAGAGCGTGCTCTTAGCTTTGCAATGAATGGAGATGGATCTCAGCCTGTAAGATTAAAGCTAAGTGAAGACATTAATCTAGCAGAGCAGATACTTTTACTAGGAAAAGTGTCGATGGAGGGATGGAAGAACCCCACATAAAAATTCATTACATTGCAAATGCACCCTTAGGAATAATAGCAGAATGAAAAACAGTAATTGATCTTCTGAATCGCGGCTTACATCTGAAATTCGCTGTCTGCCTGCACTGAGTAAATTATTAAACCAGGTCAGATTCCCAAGGTGCTGAGCTCTGATGGGTTTTTATCCTGGCATAAAACTGCAGAACAGGAGGTGCAGAAAACTCAGAGGGCAGCAGCAGTTCTTTGTGAACCTGACCTGGCCATTAGCACAGCTCCTCTGCCTTCTCCAGGCACTTTTAGCGTTCTTTACTTCTTACCAAACACCCTACACTAATCTTCAGATTAGTGAAGATAAATTATTTATTTTCCAGCTGTTTCGAAAAGGCTAATTTTCAGCAGAACAATACATTCCATAGCAAACATGTTTATAATATATTGGATATTTCAGGGACATGTTTATTAACATTAATCGCTTTTCACATAGATACTTTAAAGGGTACTAGGATTCATTTGGTAAAGCAGAAGTGTCCCTTCAGCTTTTTCATATTAAATTTAGTCTGCATAAAGAAAAGCATTTCTTCATACAAAATGATTTGCTTTCTTTAACTATGCAGCTATTACAGAGTTGTGGTATGCATCACTACAGTTCTTTAGCTCAGGGACTGCCTTCTTATCTATCAATATTTCATTTCAAAGGCTTTTTAATTTCAGCTCTGCATATCATTTACAAAATTTAAAAAATGAGATTTGGATTGAGAGAATCCTTGGGGAATTGGTCTCACTTCTCTCTTCAAAAACATCTGATGATTAAAGTTAATGCAGGGAGATTAGTAACCTTAAGACAGCATGATGGCCAGTTGTTAGAATTTTTATCTCTAACAAACAAATGGTTTATATTTAGAGCAAGAGCTTGAAAAGCTAGCCCCTGGCCTGAACAATAAAGGAATGCTGAAGCGAACAGCACTACATCACTGCTCTCATGCTGAGGGGGGGTTTATTTTTTATTGTCTAGAGGAATTTGAGATTCAAGATCTTGCCTGTTCAATATATCTTCTTTCTTTCCCTCTCCTACAGTTCATAAATGCTGATATTTTTCACTCATTTGTTAAACATCACAGAGGGGGCAGATTCCACCCCACTATTACTCTTCTCTCCCTGGTGATATTTGTTATTCCAACAATACTGCAATACCAAATACAGTCACATTAAAATTTTAATTTAAGGAAAATGACAGCTTAATCTGCTAACCAAAAACATGTGACTAATAATTTTAAAAATCACAGTAATTATGAATATTAGCATGGTTTTACTGAGGAGCATAGCTAGATAGCAGCTTTGCTTCCATATCACTGCAGATTCCATGTGGTTTGGTCACTGCATCCATGAGGTAAAACTTGATTTGCAGTTCAATGTCACCAAGGCTGGCTCAGCCACCTTCATGTAATACTTAAAATAGACCTTTATTAAAAATTGTATTACCCTACCCTGTGTGTATCACTCCACTTCCACACAAAACCTCCCACTCCTGCATATTTGCCTCTGCTGCTGCTTCTCCCATCTGCCTTCTCAGTCAGAGCAGGTATCTGGAAGCCTTAGGGACTCTGCCCACAGGGGAGTCCCCTCAGCACAGCCACTGTCAGCAGATGTTACTGCTGTATGAACAGATACTCTTGGGGTTCCCACTGATTTTAAGAAGAAACCTAATTTATAAAGCACACAGCATGCTCTGGTGCCAGTCACCATCTGGAAGGCAGACAGGTGAGCCATATCCCAAAGACTTGGCTGTATTGAAAGGTTAAAATGTGAAGCAATTTTTATCACCTTCATCAAATTTTGAAGAGAAAAATCTCAATTTCACTCTCCACCACCATTAAGGATTTAACCCTGAGATTTAGAGGAGGACCTCTCCTTTCTTTTCTTTTTCTCTCTAAGTGGCTCACAGGCACAGTGTTAATGTAGACCTGGCTTGTTTGAGGCCAGGACACTGGTCTAGTATTAGAGCAGGAACACCTGGGCTCAAACCAAGGATGGGGTGGGGCTGGCAAGACAAGGCATATTCTTCAGCAGCAGGGGGACAGGGAGGATTTACACCATCTAGCAACTGCACCTGAGATCCAGACCCATCAAGATCCTCCCTGAATGAAATTATCTTTAGCCCTCTGTCAATAGGACTGTGACACTGACAGAGTAACACAACCTGGTGAAGTGTGTGATGTAGGGAAAGTGGAAACTTTCTGCTTTGTCACAACAAATTGCATAAGGAGAAGCATTTAGAAACAAAACAGTGAGTAGTACTCACTAAATTCAGAAACGCACCAAGAAGGGCTGTGGAGACTTCCCTACTATCTCAATCCTGCTGGCAATCAGTCTCCACAGTGCCACAGTGCCTCCTAACACCAGGCATTATTTTCCAGCAGTAATTCACACAAATAATAAAACATTTCAGGACAGCAACCCCAAAGGTGCACGCTGACCTCTTGAGGCAGCTCCAGCTTGGAGCGGTCGGTTCCCTCCTTGGACTGCAGCCCCATCAGGTAGGGAACAGGAGCATCCAGGAAATGCAGGAGAGAGGCAGGAAGGATGGGGACGTACACATGCTGCCACTGAAACGGGAACAGCAGCGTCGTGATTCCCTCTGCCACCGTCATCAGACGCTGATAATCTAGACATGGGAGAGCAAGAGAGACAGATATTGAATTATCTCCCTGTATTCTGCTTTTGAGATCTGTTTGGCAAGGACATCAGTGACAAAACAAGGCAGAAACCACATTTATATTATAAGATATTTGGAAAAAAAGACAGTACTTAAAAACCTTAAACATTATTTAATGCATTAAAACTCATTCCTCCCATAAAGAAACTGCTGTACATAGATATCCTTATTCTTATTCTGTCGTTTAATTAATTTATTAAAAGGATACAAGAAGCTCTGTCTATAGTACAGGAAAATAACACTCTAATTCCACAAAAAGCATGTATTTTTACAAGGGAAGCAGAGGAGAAAGAAGTGAACTTCAGGGAAACGTTGTGGTTTCTTGCTTGCTCCTGCCTGCCTGCTTTTGCTCCTCTTGCTACTATTTCCAAGGCTGAGTGTACTTCCCAGAAGACTTGTCTTGGCCACATATCAGCAGAAGTTTACAGTCTCTAAGTATATAAAAGCAGTGCTTTTAAGTTAAATCCAAACAGAAGCTTAATATAAATTTAGTTCTCAAATATATTCTGTGTAGCTTGTATATTTATATTACTTTACTTTGCCAAATTTGTATTTAATTCACTAGTTCATTGCTTTGCAATATTTTGATTCTAGTAAGCACATTGTGAATTATTTTTTAAATTAAGATGTGGGATGTTTCAGAATTTGGGCAAGAGCAAATTATTTGTCCAATACCCAGCTGGCATGATGCAATACTACAAGCTATTTATTAATGTAAATGAGGGGATAAAGTGAGAACAGATTTTTTAAATAAATAAATAAATGACACGCTGGTCTTAAAGATGCTATCCTTACAGCAAATCCCAAACTGCAGACAATCCATCTGGAAACAGGTAAAGATCCCTGGGTTTGTAAGCTCTGTAGCAATATACAAATCCAAGTCTCATCAGTGCCAGGTGAGTCTCACGAACTCTGGATTCAGCACCAAAGATTTTCTCTCTCACCAAGGCCAGACCCAGCTCCTGGGTCACACTTGGGCTGCTGCCCATCTCTCCTAATGCTCTCTGCCCCACTCTAGGAAATGAAGGGATACATGTATGAAAACCCTGGTTCTGAGTCAGGTGAGAAGGCTTTTTCCAACAGCCCCATTGACTGCATTTGCCCAGAGAGAAGCCCAGCCTGACCCTTTCCATTTCCTGAACATCCCAGCCCGAGACCTTGGCAGACACCAACAACAGCAAAAGCACTGTCATCTGACACTGCTCAGCTATTAGGAGGTCACTGGGAAGATGCTCTTGAATAAATATGCAAATTACAACAACAAATTGCATAACCCATTCTCCTTGCAAGCACCTCTCCATGGAAAACCAGCCACTATCTGCAGAAGGTCAGCTGGCAGGGCAAAAACATTTTTCATCTTGTCTTACTAATAGCTATTCAGTCAGTCTTCAAAATTATTTTCATGCATACAAGTCAGTCTCAAGGATACACCTCCAAATCACTCCCAGCTACAGATCAGTCCCTCATGAATCCCTGACCATGCAATGGTCTATAATTACACGTGTGCATTCCTTGTCTTGTTGAGGAGCACTCACACAAAGTCAAGTTATAATACCTACTGGTGAGTCTTAGGTGTCTCATAACATTTCATAACTCTGAAAGCTTTAAAGATTAAAAAAAAATAAAACAGAGAAAGCACATGTCTTGGTATGTGAGACACCTTCAAAATCTGTTCTGATCTGCAAAGACATATGAAAAAGTCTTGGCAGCAAAGTTCCAAGGATCTTTTTGGATAAGGGCATTCAACCCTGGAAATGCATGCTGACTTTTCTCTGGTGCTACTGATAATATTTAATACGGTCACTAGCACAAATTTTGTAACCAATTTACTATGAGAAAATCTGTGATTTTTCAAAGAAAACAACTAGTGATTACTCACTTATTAGGCAGTTTCCATCTAGCAACGCTTGTCAGTGATTAGCAGATAAAAAACGTTTATGTACCCAGCAATTTTGACTGAAGAGAGGGAAGTTCCTGTTTTCTCCAGAAAAAAAATATTAAATATCTGTAAATGGCTTTTTTTTGTTATCTGTTTAAAGAAGTCAGAAACTCTAGTTACTTTTTAGTACTTTCAAGCCTGTACAAGGTTAGACACCTATCATGCTAAGCCTAAAATAATTTTTTGATGGAGAGATTCTTGTACTTATCATCATTTGAGGGAAGCTTACATAGTTATTGAGGACAATCTGGAAACAAGGAATTGAGAAAATGGCCTCAAATTGTCCCTGGGGAAGTCTAGACTGGAAATTAGGAAAAACTTTTTTCACTGAAAGGATTGCTGAGCATTGCAACAGGCTGTCCAGGGAAGGGGTTGAGTCACCATCCCTGGAGGCATCTAAAAGACATGTAAATGCAGCAATTAGAGACATGATTTAGTGGTGGGTTTGGCAGTGCTAGGTTTACAGCTGGACTTGATGATCTTAAAGGTCTTTTCCAACCAAAATTATTCAATGACTCTCCATGTTCAAAGCTCCATCTCTAATTTGTTCACAGTTTTCCAAGAGACACTGCCCAAGGAGGACAACCCCAGGGCAAAGTGGCCCCTGGTGTTTCTGCTGCAAGCACTGACTCCAAACAGCTTGGCTGGATTTGGTGCAGTGTTCTCTCACACAGCCTTTTCACTGAGTGAAGGAGAGGGAAACAGAGTCAAGCTCAGAGACTCTGGATCCACCTTCCTTTTCTGGCAGCATCTGCCCGGAGCCCTCAGCCAAGCACCTTAATTCCCTGTGCAGGAATTGCTGCAGGGACCTGCTCCACTGCAGGTTTGCAGTTCTGTCTGAGCTTCATGCATGATCATTGAGCACTATGTTCAGGCATGCTCTTCCCAAGGTCTGGGAGCATTCACATGGCTCACAAGACACACTGTTTAAATGCTCACCCTGAAACTCTCCTGGAAAATTACCAATCACTGCTTTCTACTGGAGATGGAAATGGTTTCAGCACTTGAACATCAATTCCTTCTAAATGTCTATATGAAAGAGGACAAAATGTGGCAATTTTTTTTTGTCTTGATGTTAATTCTCCAAAACACAGTAACAGGACAATAATCAATCAGAAATATCAGGCCCAAAGACCTTAAAGTTCAAACACAGGCAGTGACCGAGAAAACAAAAAAAAAATAATCTTTTTAGTTTACAGACTCGGTATAGATGTTCTGAGATGTTAAGCAATGCACAAAGCTCAACATAAAAATCATTTTTCCGGCCACAAATGAGTCTGATATATCTCAAAGTTCTTCCCATGCTGCAGCAAAGCAAAACCAAGATCCTTTGAGAAGGGAAAAAGACATCAGTGTTACCCCTGCCCCACAGAGCTAAGACCTCATTCAGGTTCTACCTCCAAGACAGATTCAAATTTTGGGCCATAATTGAACACAAGAGCAGTTCGCCTGGATCCTTCTCAGCACATGCCCAGTCACAGGAAATTTGTGTGTAAGGCATGTGCAAGAGCACACACACACATTATCCCCAGAACAGAGTTCCTGCTGGGAACACCTTACAGTTATTCCAGTTTCAGTCTTCCCAATGAAAGCAAAACTCAGCCATTTTCCAACTTTTTTTTCCAGTAACCTACCAAAGGTAGGGCACAAAGCCTACCACAGAGCTGGAGTCACAGCCTGAATCCTCTAAATCCAGTCCAAGGCTTTAAAAATAGACTGGGCTTCTTGATTTTCCTTTTGAAGTCTTACTTTACATACAATTTGAAAGCACTTGGAAGCAATTGAAAAGATGAGTTACCTGGACACCACTTCCTTTCCTCTACTGCTTTTAGAACACACATAAAGGATAACTGCAGCTTTGCAAAGCCACATATTTAAAATGTATCCTGGAAAATAACAATCAGATGATGTTCTCGAAGAGTACCTTATCAATGTGCACACAATAATTTAAACAAAATAAAACAAACCAACAACAGAGTAGAAAACCCATCAATGAACCTTAATGAATAAAAGCTAATTCTTTAGAGGGAAACACCTGAACAGGCTTTAAAATATTCTTGTGACCAATAGTTTTTTCCACATGCTACCTCTTCAAAGTATTATAAAGCAATTGTCATTCAAAGGCCTTTCCTTTTTCGTTTGTTTGGGGGATTTTTGGGTTTTTTAGTAAGAAGATTAGCTCAGATATATCGGAAAAACTGGAAAATAAAAATACTTTGCTTTGTGCTCTGAGTATGAGTCAGGAACAGCACATAACCAGACCTGTCTTGGGTCTGGATACCGTCAGATCTGTAATGTTTATTTATAGCACACTGCAGATGAAAAACAAAATCTGAAATTCACATCGGGGACAAAATTGTTTATGAAAGCAAAGGTTTTCAGATCAGATCTCAGTAGCTCCACAAAAGCAGCACACACAAGTGCTGCAGACATCAAAGTGCCCTGGAAGCTTCCACCTTTTATCTGGCTTGCGTGCTGGCAGCTGCAATGACTGACAAGCCAGTCCAGGTGACTTTAAGGAGATGCTCAGATAAAACACACAAAAATGGTGCAGGAAATGTTTATTCACTACAGAAATTACCTTGCAGCAGTGCTGCCTTCAGGAGACCTGGACAGGTGCAGTGACAGGGGGCTGTAACCAGCAGACTGGCCCGAGGAAATGACCCTGGCATCTCAACACCCTTCATCCCCCATGGAAGAGTGGATTTACCAGTGAGTGATGTAGAATACGAGTTATATGATAAGAAGAGAGTGGCAATTCATGAAAATATGAAAGTACATATTTTCTTAAACAGAAGGATCAAGACAAGCCTGCATCTAATTGCCTGAAGTAAGAATTAGCCTCTCAAACTGGGGGTCAACTCTGCCCCAAGGCCAATATTCACCGAAGCCAATTCTTACCCCTTTTTCTTGTTGGCCAAAGCTTAATGTAAAACATTTCTGCCTCAATACATTTCCATTTATATAATTGAACTATGTCACAGCCTGCCATCAGTGGTTCAGCATGAATTAATTTATGATTAAGAGCCACCTCAAGAATTAGGTCCAATTATCAGAATGGTTAAGTCTCCCAGAAGAGGCAAAAGTTTATGTCAGTGACAAGGCTGACAAGGTGCCAGCAGGACACATGAAGGTGCTCCTGAGGACACAGAGTCCAGCAGGGAACAACTTTGCTCAGGATCACTTTAGATTGCCACCTTATTTATCTGGCATTTGCTATAACTGTAATGTAAAGGCCGAATTTAACTTTCTTCCCTCATTCTTAAAAGGCAAGATGTTTCATCATGGAAAACAACGAGAATCAAATGAAAAAAAAAAAAGGGGAGAGGTTGTGTTGTGTGCAGAGTGTTAAAAGCAGTGGCCCAACCTCCCTTTAAAACTCCCTGTGACCACAAACACAAGTGGGTTGTGGCACAGACCTGAGTCAGCTCCTTTTCCTTTTTTCCTGAGGCTTTAAAACTTACACTTTTCAGGTCATATTGACTTTGGCTAACAAAATTGAGGAAGTTTTAATAAAAAAAAAATTTTTTTCTTTTCACCCAAGTTAAAAAGGAAGAAAATATGACATTCTGTGATTATTCTACCCAATTACTTGTCTTTTTTTTTTTCCTAGGGACACACATAGCCTCCTCTAAGTGTGGTTCTACTGAGGCCCTAAACCAAGGTCTCTTCCACAGCACAGACAGAATTTGTCCTCATATAAATTGTTCTCTTGCAATAACTTCCCACTGATTCAGATGAATACTAGTGTAGAGGCTGGTTAAACGATGAGCAGAAGAACAAAGGTTTTCTATGTTACTATTTGGTGAAAAAACGCTTTAAAAGGCAAACACATTAAGTATGTATTAGTTTTTTAAAACTTCCCCCAAAACAGAATTCATGAGAAAGATCTTCCAGACAGTATTTTCTAGCCAATGGCTTCATATATGCGTAGTCATTTGCATTATAATTTCTAAGATGTTAAAAAAAATGCAAAGAATATTTCAATCTTGGAGGAGCAATTACTCAAGCCCTTGGAAAAACAACTTGGAAAACGCTCAAAATTATAATGAGTGGAAACAGCCTAAGCTCTAAGAAGTTTATCTCTGTCTCATCCACACATTCTCTCTCATGCTTAAATCCCTAGAAAGGCAGACAAAATGGATTGCTGAGGTTTCCACAGGGCTCACAGTTTAATTCATCTCTCTCCAGCAGGAATCTCACACCAGTGGTGTTTTGTTGCTTATCCTTTGGAAACTGTAGGAGCTATTGCAGAGTGGACATAAACAAAACCTCACATCTGCACAGCTGCATGGGAGAGCTGTGCTCTTACAAGAGCACTGCAAACACTGCACTCTGAAGAACTGCAGGGGAAACACATCTAATCCCTCCCCTTGGTTTTCAAAGCCCAAATGTTGAAAACTTGCCCTATTTAATGTTAAAAATACTCTCTGTATGCAGAAAGCTGCAGGAATTGCCACACTGTGGTCCTGTCCCTACAGCAGAGCTGTGCCAGACCCTCTCGTTTCATGCTGGGAACACATCCAGGGCAAACTGGGTAAAGTCACCCAACACCCTCACCTCTTCATTGACTCAGTTGCTTTTGTTCAGGCTGCTGGAAACAATATGTCCCAGCCACAGGGATAAAAATAAACTTTTTCATCCTCAACTCCTATTCCCTTGAGAAAAACCACTCCAGAAAAGCCAGTACAGTCCCTGGGCAACCTTCCTGCCAGCGTTCCATTGCTGTTATCTCCAGCCCAGCTCATTGCATGGTCAGGGTGTGCAACAATTTATATTTTCACTCCCCTTTCCAAAAGAAGCCTTTATTCTATAGAGGAAGAGCTAAATTTCTGGCAAGCTTAAATGAAAAGCTTCCTTCCAACAGGTCGAGGGGAACCACAAAAAAGTCAGCTTACGCTTCCCATACAGGTTAATAGCAGTTCTCTCACTGAAATAGTTTGGTGAACTGAAGTAGGTTTGATCCAGCTCTGATTTCTTGAACATTACAGGATTAAGTCAGTGAATTGTGATTTTGTGTAAATAATGCTGTCTTGCTTGAAATTGCAACCAGAGGATCTTCCACTAATTTCTTGCTGAGTTTGGGAAAGTTGCAGCAAGGCCAGGCCTCTGGAAACATAGCCCAATGAGTCCATCCTCTTTAAAGCAGGAAGGCAAAGAAGGGCAAACTTGCAAAATCTCTCTCCCATTTGTTATTTTGGAAGAAAAGGTATGCCAGCCAAAGCCTTTTCATCTTTTGCCTTGAAAGAACTTGGGAGTTAAAAAAGCATTTCTCCCCGATGGATCTCAAAGCCGAAGAGAGCAGATTTCAGCACCTTCTAGGCTGGTTATATCTCAAACTGGAAAAGAGCTGCTGTTTGCTTTTTCAGGAACTGCAAGACTGACATTTAAAAGAAGCCTCAGTGCACAATTAGCCAAGCACTCAGCTATCAGGGTATGCAAAAAATGAGGCTTTGCACTTGCCCTCCACTCCACATTTCTCACCCCCGGGAACCAGCATTACGCTGCTGTTTACATAATCACAGAATTTCCCTAATACAGCTATAAACTGTCCCCCATGCACCATCAAAATCTGTCTATGTTAGGCAAGTAAAAGTCATGTCAAGGACATCCCGAGGTTCAAAAATAGAAAAGAAGAGAGGGGGGGAAAAATATCAGAAATTTGAATGGTGGAAAGGATTACTTCTCACTATCCCATTTTTCTTTTAAAAAAACCCATACAATGAAACCAAACAAAACAAGTAAACCCTTAAATTATAACCAGCAATTGGAAGAACAACACTTATTTATCTAACTTCTGGTGGACATGAAGACTGAGTCAAAATTATTTAGTAGATATTTTGTACCTGTCTCAATGACTACTACAAAAGTAATGCATTGATAGGTTGCTCTCCACATGCAAAAAATATCACTAAAATGTAAGCTGACAAGCACATTTCTCCTAATGCTACTACCTTTCAGTGGGAAAGAAAAAAAGAAAAAAATTCTCAGTGAGTCCATAAGCAGGGACCAGGGTGGGATTGATGAGCAGAGATGGGTGAGAGGCGTTTCAGTGGTGCTGCTGTTTAACATCAAACCCCAGTGCAAAGCGGCAAAGGCAGCATGATTCAAACAGAGGAAGAAAGGGGACAGGTGCACATGCACACACACAGAAGCAGGAGGGAGGGGGAAAGCAGCCTAATCAAAACTAACAGCAGGATTTCTGCTCACACTTCAAACTGAGAGAAGATAAAACCTTTCATTTTCAGTTCTTAAAAGCAAACCTCTGGAGTCCATGTGTAGAAGAGCTCTGCAAAGAACTAGAACCCTTTGAATTCAGTCATTTGCTGAAGAAGAACTACCCTCTTTCCGCCTCCCTGAACATTTGCCCCCATTCTCAGTCATTTAGTTTTTAGCATTACCATTATACATTCCTGACCTTTTCTTTTATATGACAAACCCAAGCGATCTCTTCTGGAGCCTGAAGGTCTGTTATCCACACTCATTTTAGACCAGTTCCCATCCTCTCTCCCCACTCCATTTCAAGCTGTCTGCTGCTCGAAGCACTTTGCTTGAAAAGACTAGGATTTTCAGCATCTTTTCCTCTTTTCACTAAAAGGTATGTGCACCTCCTGGGTCCAGGTTTTTCATTCTGCTCTGATGAAAACACTCCGCCCACCCTCAAAAATTTTCCCTTGCCACATGTTTTCCTGTTTTAGGGTCAGAATTACAGATGCCATTTGGGAACCCAAATTACATGGACAGGCTTCCAGTGAGACTTAGAGGAACACCCAGAAAGTCTGAACATCCCCTTGAAAGTCATCAGGAAAACTTGAACTTGACTTGTTGGGCATCTGAATACCACTATGGCCACACTAACAGGAACCAAAATCCTACAGGAAACAGTTACAGGCGTGTAAAATCCCAGAGCATGCCCAGGGCTAAGTCAGGATTCCCCAAACCTGCAGCAGAGCATTCACTATTACAGAAAGACACAGCAATAAGGGAAAAGGTTTTTAAAATCAGATTTTCCAAAGCTTGCTGGCACACTTCAACATGGACATGCCCTGTGCAAGCAACTTACACCAATGTCTGGCCAACTGCAATCTTACTGTCTCAAAAAGAAGTAACAGCATCCTTATCAGCAAAGTTCCCTAATATCTCAAGCAGAACTAAAAAGGAATGACCTGTAACTCCACTCAGTTCCAACCCACGATTAAATCTTTAGCCTCCAAGTGCTAAAACTCTCTCAGTGTTTTAACAAGAATACATCCATCATATGGGAAGCAGGAAATTTCACCAGACTTCGATATATTGCTGAAATTTGCTGGCATTTTTGAAGAAGACAGGGTTAATTTCATGCTGTCTTGCATGATCAAGGGTAGTGTGAGGATAATAATCAAATGTATTCTATCGCTAGCTGCCACAAGTGATAAATGCAATGCATAATTAAACCAGCAGCACCTAGACTGCCTGGAGGAAACAATTATTTAGTGCCTTCATTAGGACACATTCATTTGTCTCATTTTTTCAATGCATTCTCACATTTCTAAAATCAACCTTAGCTCCACAAAACATTAAATTCCATGAACTCCAGCGGCTACAGCTGCTCAGGAACTGCCCACTGGAAACAGGCAGTGCTGGGTGAACGCCCACCTTGTGAGTACAGAAGGATCTGCATCTCCAGAAGAACACAGGTGAAAACCTGGACCAGGTTCTCTAGGCCCAGCAGCTCAAAGACCTCCCTCAGAGGGTAATCAGAGAGAGGCAGCTCATTGGGCCCAGGTCTCTGGCAAATGATGGGCTCGTAAACCCCATAAAACTTGAGTGACCTCCCCGGGGGTGGCAGGGGCACCTCATAGAGGATGTTGTGGATGTAGCTCTCCAGGGGCAGGGGTGGGGGCTGCTGGGAGGTCACCGCCTTGTAGAGCTGGATCAGGAACTTCTTGCAGGCTTGCATGAAGGGCAGAGGGGTGATGAGGCAGATGCACTTGGAGACGTAGAGCGTGTCCCTGCTGATGTCGTAGGAGTTGTAGCGCTGGAGCTTGGCCAGGGAGGTGGCGTCCCCCTCGTCGATGCTGCTGGCCAGGGAGTCCATGCTGCAGGAGGAGGAGGCGCAGACGCTGCTGTACTGCTCTGCATTGTGCATCTGGTACAGCGTCTGCATGGCCGTGCAGATCTGCTTGCTTGTCACCTCCTCGAAGAAGGTGAGCACAAAGCCGTATGTGCGGGAGCCGTCCTCCCTGGTGATGATGAACGAGTGCAGCTGCGGGTCCCTGTTATCCGCCTGTGTCCTGAAGGACAGCCCCTTGGGCATGCACAGCTGAGAAGGGAGAAAAGAGACATGGAGTTACCCAAGGCACAATTTTGTTTTGCTGTTGCTGCTGTGCAGGCACATTCTTTTTATCCGCTGCATCACAACAAGCCCTTTACCTTTAAACATAAAAAGCATCTAAGAACAAACAGCCTAAAAGAGCTACTTAAGAGGGAGACATGACTGAAGAAAGGAAAGCACCCTCCAAAATAACCCATCTATTAAGTCATTATGACTCATTTTCATTGCTTGCCGAAACTGTTTTCACTACTGAATAGCCTTCATGTAATTTACTTAAGCATCATATAAAAACATCCAGTTTTGCTCTCATTTGCATATATCATGCCCACAGTACTCTAAAATCAGAGAGCCAAGGAAGCATCTATCACTGAATTTAAATTACACAGACTTGCTGGAATTCTTTGATCTTCCCTAGTTTTCTGAGAATAAAACCCCAACAAACAAACCAAACCCCAACTGACTGGCAGCTATTAAATTTACTTTCTTCTCTAAGTGCTACCAAATAGCTTAGATTGGAAAAAAGGCAGGGCAGGGAGGGAAACACCCAAAATCTATGAAAGCCTCATTTTTGATTTACCACTCAGCAAAACCCCTTGCAGTGGTTCTACTGCGCTGGGTGTTTCTCTGAAGCATGGCCCTGGTGACAAATCAAGGCATTTTTCCAGACATTCTTTGGGAATGCTATCAGCCATCTGATACAAACATCTAGCAAAGCTTGTTTGAAAGTGCATCAGAAGGAAAATCCTCATGTTCTAGCTAAATAAGTATGTTGTTTATAAACCAAGGACTACAGCTTTATTTGTACCATCTGAAGAAAGAAAAGGAAAGAAAGAGCACCTTCAAAGTGCTCCTTTACAAAAAGGGCAAGGGTAGAAGCCAACTTCACCACAGGGTGTGACCCCAGGCACATCTGTGTCCCCTAATATCTCACCTTGACCATGAGTAAATTCTTCTGATGCTGGAAAAGGTCAGGAGGAATAATTCTACATTTTCAGGCACATCCTGTCCTGAATTTCAGCAGTGCACCTTGCAGAGACCATTTAACAGCCTGATAAAGCTGGGAATTAGGCAAGTGGTCCAGACTCACTTCACAACAGGCTATGGGGCCCCTAAATTATATAGGGCGGCTCTTATGTATTTCTCAAATAGGCAATGTGTAGGGAAATAAGTAGCCTGGAGTTGGCAGAAGAATTTAATTCAATTGATGGGCTTTGCTGACACAAACCATGAAATTGCAGTTTGAAATATTTCTGAAGAGCTGCCACATTTTCACTCAAGAGCTTTATAGATTTTATTGAGGCATTATTAAGGGTTCTCCAATAAAGAAGTAGTAAAAAATCCTTGTTTCACACTTTATTTAAATTTATTCTGCACAATAAATATCTCTCTTAACCTCATTTTTTTGGCAGGCCTGCTTAATAAAAATTTATTACTAGAATGTGGGCTTTCAATGGTGGCTATAAGCCTTATCAAAGCCAACCAGGCTGAAATCATAGCCTTAGATTTCAATGCTATCAGAGGTTATATTTTCTTCACTTTACAGAAAAATACCTGGACAAGCAAATTAGATAGACTACTACAATCAGGCACAGATAGGCATCAGGGAAATTCAGATCAGCTGAGACAGTTTCAGAAAGCTGTTCAAATAAATTTCCTCCAAGCCTTAATTATTATTCCCTGGGTAAACACACACAAAGGGATGCCCATCAATTAAGTTTCAGCCACAAGTTGACACATGCAGAATATTGACCTTTTAAGACCGTGGCTACAAACCTTGGCCCAGAGACTCCTGCTGTTGTAAGACATAAAAGGACATGGGGAAACAAACAGAGAAAAAAAAAAAAAAAGATGGGAAGAACCAAGGCAGGAGAAATGACCAGGAGTCAGTTTAAAAGCTGAGATCAAAAGGAAGAGCCTGTAATCATTTCCTAGCAATACAGAAAGCTTTGAATTTGCAGTTAATGCATGAAAACTTTCATCTTAGGGCCTTGGACATCAATCACTTCCCATCTCATCTGTGTCACACATGCCACAGGAGAGTGTTGGAGACTGGCTTGGGATGTGCTAAGGGAGATGACATTTTAGCCTGCTGGTGTGAATCTGACTCACTAATGCAGAGAACACAGTCAGTCACCTGCACTGCATCTTTCTATGAAAACTATCCAAGATTACTGATCAAAGGACACGATTTCAGTTTCCAGAGCACTTCACTATTTATATTTAAACGTATCCATCAGCAGAAAACCATGGAATTACACCATATTTGCAATAGGGCTTATAACCAAGATGGTTTTTAAAAACAAAAGGAAGCTGCACCAGGATAGATAAAAAGGTATCAACTAATCCATAACCTGTCTCTGGAGGTCATGAGTAGGAGACACGTTTCCCAAGCACAGAGGCTGGACACACTCACCCCCCATAATCCCTCCCTCCTTCTTCTCCCAGCCATCATCATTTGAGATATTTCTGAACCAAGGGTCCCCTCTGAACCACTCGCACTGGTTCACCTCTTCTCCACTAGAGCCTTCATTTAACTTTTTAAGCCTCTACATATTTCTCATGTTCACAACAAGCTGTGGCAGCAAGCTCCATACCCAAATTGCACTGTGGGCGAGGGGGCAGAGAGAAAGATGCTTTTGTTTGTGTTAAAGCCTGCTCCTTCAAATTCCACCAGGGAACCTTTAATTCTTTTATTTCAATACATGAGACATTAAACACATAATGCTTCCTTGAGCTTCAGAAATACAGGCAAAGATTTATATATCCTGATGAATCAGAGGGCTAAAATAGGAGGCTCATTTCCTAAAAATTTCTGGTTTTCTCTACTGAATACTTTGGTTTGGTACAACACGTGCAGAAAGGACACAGAAGACAGTACTTGAGGTTAGGCAGGGATAATCACAGAAAGCAGTGGGGGGAAAGACACAATTCCCTATTAAAGAGAACTCTGACACGTACTTTGAAACAGAGAGAAAACATGACTCTTTGGCAGCCTGATTGCCTGGGACTTCAGGGGGCTATTTTTAAAGCGACACGATGGTTCCAGAAGGCAATTTAAATTCCTTAGGCATCCAGCAAAGCCAGAGTTCTCACAAGTTAACCTTCAAGGATTTATGCATTTTCTTCTCTGAGGAAAATTGCTTCTGGAAGCTCCCATAAAGCAAACACATAGGCAGAACTAATGAAACAAGGCAAGATCAGAAAGGCCAATAATTGCCTCAAGGGATTCTGTGGAGGTGGGTATTACTTTAAATGATGTTTCAGATCAAAACAATAAAGAAGTTTTCCAAAAGATAATTTAAAAGATCATTAAATACTGCTGCTGTTAGTAAATGATTTTTTCCCCTCCAAGACACATTGCAAATGAAAGATGTGTTCAACGCAGCTCAGTTCAATTATTTTAATAGGTCTCTTGCTGGCTTTAGCATTCCATTTTTGTCCGATACTGTGATCACACTTCATGAATATTAGACATTCTCAACTGTAACATGAGAGACAAATAACACAGCAATTCCAGCTCCTTTATTCCTGCTGCACACCCCTCAGCACTTCATACTGGAACACTCTCAGCTCAAAGGCAGAACTAAAAGGCATAAATAGCCTTGGCAGTGGAGCTATTACCATCTTAAGTGCTGACAAAGTATTGCTCTGAGTCCTTCATGCTTTCTGTATGGGCAAAGTGATGTGGAGGCCTGCCCAAATACCACCCCAACTCCAGCAGTGCACATTTGGAAGCAGAAGACAGAGCAGGCAGAGGCAGTGACCAGGCTCATCTCTGCCTCTCTATGCAAGTGCAGTGCCGCAGTACCAGCTCTCTGTCACTGCTACTCCCAGCTCCTGTGCTTTCTAAAAATAAAATTCCGTGGAATTTGAGATGAACTCCAGATTTCAACACCTTCATGATTGCACGGAAGTTCCAAATGCATTTTTGCATTTGCAAAAGCCAACTTAATGTGGGTTTTATGCATTCCCCACCTCTCTGTCTGCTGGGTGAGGGCCAGGACATTCTCCTGACTTCCCACTTGCACCATATGATGAGGTCAGTTCTGTTTTGAAGTACCTCGTGTGCTGTCCTATCTTCCTAAAACGCAAAGTACTTTTAAACTAGACTGGGGGAATGGGCTCCCTAATTTTACAATATTTAGTTAGACCCAATATACATTTTTGAAAATATCTCTTAGAGGTAATATTGTTCAGTGTTATTGTTACAACAATTGGTTACTTGTAAATTCAGAAACAAAGGGCATTTTCTGTACTAGGAAGCTCAAATACCAGTAATCTGTTGTCTTTGTCAGGTTATGTTCTTAACAAGTGCTTTGGTGATTTTGGAAATATCCTTTAATTAAGCTCTTCAGAAAAATTCCCAGTGGACCATCAGCCTTTCAGCTGTCACTGCCCCTACTCCCAGAAGTGCTTTCTCCTCCGTTCCCAGTCCATGGGGCTCAGCCCCACAGAAGCTCACATCAAATTTAAGTGATAGGAAGGAGATGCACAGGAGATGCATCGATGCAGAGGTGCCATTAAAAGTGGTGACCCAGCAAAAGCTGTGGTTTAGGCAAGCTCCAGCTTCTGCATTAAAATTCCTCTTTCCTTGCTGCCGGCAGAATCAAGGTGTTTTGTACTCAGAAACCTCACATGGATATCAATATCTTAAAAATTCCTTGATTTGCCTCCTTCCTACCTGTGGATAGGTATCTCAAGTGACCACACCCCTTCTCACCCAGTCCCTGGGACGGTACTCAGACTTCTTTCATCACGCAGCAGATTTAGAACTAATAAGGGAAATGCAGCTCTGCATTTTGTTGTGTCTGAAAGTATTCTGTGTTTCCACAATACCTCTTCCTTTACAGCTTTTCCTGCAGCATGCCCAGTGAGTGCTCTTAGTCTCGGCAGAAGCACCACAACCTCAATATCACAAGAGCATCACAAGGGCTGGCTGTAAACAGCCCAGGAACCTTTCCAAAGCTGAGAAGGTCAGACAACAACCTGAGAAGAGTTTTTCTCTACCTACCATGTTGATTGCATCCTGGTCAAAGGGGTTCCACTCAATGTTCTGAGGATAATGGGCCAAAACTTTGGACTTGAAGGTTCTTCTTATGGGGCTCTGGTCGAAATTCTCTCCTGCAACAAATTAAGAAATAATGACTCGAAACAGCAGTGAGGCTGGCCTGGTTTGTTTAGACTTTTTTGTGAAATTTGATGGACTCTCAACAGAGGTGGTATTTTTAAAAGAGAAACAGAAAAGATTCACATTCAATCTGACCTTACTCTCCTTTCCACAAAATCTTACTGCAGTTGCAACAAAGTGTAGTATTTACAAAACTGAAATACACTGTCAAGAGAAAAATCACTGCTGAAATTTTACAGAAAAAGACCTTGCAATCAACTGGATTCTTGACCTTCCCTACAACTTGAGTATCCAGAGATGACTTTATTTAGTCACTGAAAGAGCACTTTCCCTCAAGTTTGTTAAAAGCTGTCTTTAAGGTCAATAAAAAATATGAGCACCTCTTGGCTATTATAAATTATTCAAACATTCATTATAGATGATCTTTTTTTATTACAAGTCCTGTGTGAAAATTAAACATTTATTTTTTTCTACATCAAATTTCAAGGACAGACTTCTTCCACACAAAGAATCCAGTAAGTGCAAAGAGGAAGACTGAAATGAAACTTCAAGCAGAAATGCATCCAGTTATCAGCATACAAATACTGTATTTCACTGTGAAATTGTTAATGGAGTTCTCTAAACTGGATTGTCTACAGCGTGCAAAACAGTAATCAAAATAAGAAGTTCTTAAAATCTAATTATTAAATGACCATCTATCACACCTGCCCCAGGAAACAGGTTACTGATTTCAGGCTTCTTGGTTTAGAATATTTAAGGGGCCATTGCAACAGCATCTCACCCTGCTGTGAGAGCCACTGCACCAAGTGAGTTCAGGAACCCCATGGAGGAGACCAAACCAGCTCTTCCAACAGCACTCACATTAAAGAGCATTCTGAGAAGGGGTTTGGAATCTTCTCCTTCCCAAGTCACCTCTAACATTCTTAAGATTCTGTAATTTTTATACAATACTCATTTTGAACACAGGATTTAGATACATTGCAGCATCGTAGTGGTGGAATCGCCGCCCTTGAAAGTGTTCAAAAACATGTGGATGTGGCACATGAGCATATGGTTTAGCAGTAAAAAGGCACTGGCAGGTCAATGGTTGGATCTGATGATCTATGAAGATCCACCTCATGCTCAGTTACAAGTTCAGAC
The DNA here is from genome assembly GCA_025920805.1 of Petroica traversi. NCBI lineage: Eukaryota > Metazoa > Chordata > Aves > Passeriformes > Petroicidae > Petroica > Petroica traversi. The sequence goes on along the minus strand of JAHLSL010000042.1, from coordinate 914,081 downwards.
AAGTACACAAAACCAGAGACCTTTTAGAACATGGCAGAAGAATAACCTCTTATTTTGGTCCAAAAGTTCTTTGCAGAGCCATTAAAGATAAAGATACAATGTCATCCACCAATTCCTAAAATTTCACAAAATAAAGAGCCCACCAAGCAAAGCCAGCAAAAATTTGCTCTCCAGGTTACATACTCAGCAACATTTTTAGCTCTTAGAATCAAACAGTAATTAACATGCTTGCATAATCAAACAAATATGCATGAGGTTATTTCCCGATTAGATCTTCAATCATTCTCACATCTGACAGAGTTTACCTTACAACTGTATCTTGGCAGAAAGGTAGGTATTTGATGCTAAATTTATTTGGTTACTCCTGCTAAAAGTTAGAGGAGAATATCTGGATGACTTCATTAAGTTCTCCACCACTAACACTAAGTGAACGCTCAAGTTTAAATTTCTTTAAAGGTTTCCTTTCTCATGACAAAAAAATAGAAGTTTTGGTTACCAAGTATAAGCATTGCTTTAAGAAATCCAGCTGCCCAAAACCAGCAGTTACAATGTCCCCGTAGGCTGACAACATGGATTCATTTTATCCAGAAAAGTAAGTGGCACAAACAACTTACCTTTCCAGAGTGTCTGCAGTTTGCATTTTACTTCTCCAGTGGTTTAAGAAAAATATAAATTCAAGGTAGAATACACACACAGAGAACACAATTCTCTCAATCAATGATCATGAGGGAAAAGGGAAGAGCCAAGACACCACACTGGAATAAATTAACCTGTCATTAGCTTGAAAGGACATGACATTGCACCCTCCATACAAAGCTGCCTCATGGAAGGACAAGCAGGGCAAGCTTTTAGAGGAGATCCATAATTCAGGAAAAAACCAGCACAAGGGAGCAGCCTGTGTGTGAGGGTGAAATGTCATCATTAGCCCAAACCAGCAGGAAACATCCCAACTCTCACCAAAACCAGATGAGAGGCTGGACCACGACAGCCAGCTCTATGACAAGCAGCTGGAAGAGAATCACAGGGAGCAGAATCTTCTTGGCAAATATGAGGGAAGGGATCTGGATTGAAGGGTACCTGGTACTATCAGCTCTCAGCCTTGGTAGTCCTGAAGTGCTGAGTCACACATGGCAGAGAGAATTTATTTAGCTCTTATTCCAGACTAACAGTGAATTTTAATTAAACCTCCTATGTGCTTTTAAGTGCTCCTTTGGTAACTTTCCAAACAGGATTAGCAAGGCACGTTAAAAGTGAACCAAGTATCAAATGTGAATTGAATCCATGTGCTAAAATACTAATGGCCAGATAACAGAACTGTGAATATGGACAGGAATATTGTATTTGATGTGTGCTGCCCATGCAAACAGCACAACTTACAGAGACAACTGCCTCTTAGGGGCAAATTAAAATATTGGGTTTGAATTGAATAATTTTGCTTTCAGTATATTAAAAAAAAATTAAGTACTTTTTAAAATTGTGTAAAATGCATCAGATTCAACTTCTATTTAATTTGCAAATTACATCCTGTTAATGGCACTCTTAAACAACTTGGGCCTTCCCTTTAAGGAGCTGGCTTTAAAGGGACATTTAGTTTTGAATTAAAAGCAAATGGTAAAGTGATGAATGCTAAAAAACTGTGCAAATTACATTTCAAAACAAAAAGATTGCTCAAAACTAGAAAACAATCCTGATCCAGGTTTTGGATGAAGGATATAGTTACTAGGGAAATGCAGGTACAGTTGTGAAGTTATTAATCATGATGACTTTCATAAGAGTGATCCTATGTAAAAATTTAGTGATCTTAAGGTTTAAGCAGATCTGCTTCAATTAATTATCACAGACAGTGGCACACAAAGCCTTGTACCCAAATGGCAGAGGCATCCTCCACACCCTCTGGTCCCAGGAATGTGAGCTATCTGTCACTCCTTCCAAGCTCTGGAACGTAGACAGGAATGCTGGTGACTACAGAAACCAAAATATCTTTTATTCTTTTAGAGGAACGTACTGGGAAAGCACAGTGGTGACCACCTCTGTGATAGCTCCCTTTAATTAAAAGTGCTCAGCCTGCCCAGCTATGTCCTCTCCCTGCAGATGGAATTTTGCTAAGCTTATTAAAACAGGATGACCCTGCACGAGAAGCAACTAATACACAATGTGTGAGGGAGAAAACAATGTGGGCACAGGAGTTACAGTGCTTGGCTGGGGAGCAAGCAGGCTGTTAATTGTTAGGCTCTGGTTTAAGTTGTACAGAAACTGCTCTGCTGCTTTTTCTCGGTGCGTCCCCAGGATGCCAAGGTGGCAGTGGGAGGCTGATCAGAGTTCAACGACATAAACTCAAAGTTCTTATTTCTGATCACATATTCTCATAATCTCACAGCAGAGGATGGAGGGGATATGAAAGGGAGGACTGGGACAGGGTAGACAAAACAGTTCAATTCCAAAGTTTTAAGATGTGAGCTGTCTGTAAGATGATAGAGGATTTTTGGGGGAATGAGGAAGAGGGCCGTGTTTAACCTGACTTTTGTATGTCAATACGTAAAGGAATTAATACATCATATTTAAGCAGGAAGCCATAGGGGGATGTGTACCCTATCAATACATCTAAATTATTTGGAATTTTTGGGAGGGCATGTGCCTATGTGAGCCTCACCAATATTGCTATTCAAATCTATACTGCAAAATGAGCTTCTTTGAGGTGTCAGGAAACTGTGTGTCTCTGGAGCAGAAATTGGCGGAGCTGAACCTTCTAGCTCCCTTTATCACAAATTCACATAAGAAAGCTTCATTAGATTTCTGGATAAGTCTCCTCTAATGTGGCTGCAAGCAATATATTGTTCAGTCTATTAAGCACAGAGATCTAACACAATCTCCTCTCCACCTATATACTGACACCAGTAGTGGGATTTTGCTGCCAAGAGAGCTTCAAGAAAAAGAACAAAATTTACCAAATATTGATTTAAATTAAGTAAAAGAATGAAAAAGCCCAAAAATTTTGGTTTTGATTTTGATCTGTGATTTTTGATTTGAGAGGAGTTAGAAGACTGAAAATAAAGAAATAAAGAAGTCCTGATTGTTGTTTTATCCTTAACCCCTCTTTACCTGAGGTTTTGTCTGCGGTGGCTGAGCTCTTGCCATGGAGATCTGCTTGTAGATATTGGTACAATACTACACAACATAACAAACAGAAATAAAAAAAAGCACATATGAATAAAATGAAAAGATATACAATGTACTGGGGAAGGGAAAAAATATGAAGCAGACAATAAAGAGTTCCCCTCACAAGCTCTCCTCCCCCCACTACTGGCAAATGGTAAATCCACACGATAAATAAAACCTTCCATGACTGGATTACTACAGAGGTGTTGAATGCAATGACAGACATGGTAGAAATACTTGTCAAAATTAGTAACAAGATTAAATTCTCAGTACTTCATACAACACGCTGCTTTACAGCTTCCCTATTATGAAATTCATCTTTGTTTCCATATTGAGCCCTTCCAGAGCCTGAGAAACTCAGGGGAAAAAAACACATCAGTCCTTCAGCTAGTGTTGAACCAAAACCAAGAAGTTTTATTTAGTACAATACTGTTAGCTATGTTGTTACTCCTTCAATCCTGTACTGCATGCCATTTTCAGGACTTACTGAAGTTACCTAATAGCTCTATCCATCATGTCTGTCTCATAACTGGGTGTTTTTAGACTAAAATTTTAATAAATAAGCTATGTTTAGAACTTGGATTAACAATTTTAATGTCTTCCAGCAACAGCTACCACTTCTAAAGGAAGGGCTTCCTGCTAGCATGCCTAACTGAGGCTTCTTCCAACTGGTTTGCTCATCTCCTGCAGACAAAAATGTTTCCAGAGATGCCTTGGCGTTTCTTTGTCAAGAAAAGTTGCATTCACACACTACATAAAGGCATTACACAATCCTCCTCGAGTTAAATCTCTTTTTATAGACCTGGCACCCACGTTAGAGCTGCAATAGCAGTGACCTATCTGGTGATTCACTCTCTAGGTGTAAATTCTGAGCCGTTCCGCTATGACCTCCTACTTGAGCTGTTAATCCAGACATCAGTTTAGAGGACACAGATAGTTCTGCCAAGGCCAGATTTTTTGGGAAGGCAACCCTCAGCAGGGGCACAGGAATTCTTTTAATAATACAGATTTTTAGATGTGAATTTGTATTTCAGAATATAATTTTCTCTTTTCTTTAGGAGACACCTGAAGATACCCATGTTCAAATCTGCAGAATGATGTTTGTCCATGTCAGGTGTCTTCAGCTATTTCATTCTAATTTTCAGGTGTTTGAACTAAAAAGTTGAATAAATATTAAATTAAAGTAACAAAACCATTATCAAAACTAGAGTTGCCTCTTGCTAAGGGCCCATATCCACACCATCTTTAAAAGTCTCTCTGCCAGGCTGTCCTTTCAGCTCTCCCCTGAAGATTTTAATTCAAAGGCAATTTGGCACTGAGCTTCCACAGAGGTAGCCACAACCTCTGCAATAGGAAGAGTGAAAAGGAGCAACTCCTGAAGTAATGTAAAACCACAGGCTCTGGGATAGGTTCTGGTTTGCTGCCCATTTCAGTACTTTGACCATTTATAATCATCAATCACATGACTAAACAGTCACAGAAGTTATGTAAAAACTCCTGCACAAAAAGTCAAATTGACAACAAAGATACAAATACAGAGCTATGGACACTGCTCTGTGTTGTACAGCCTAATGAAATACTATTATTGCCACAATTTAACTACACTTCAAAAAGGTGCAGTATTTTAAAATCTGTATTAAAAAGAGATTTGTTCACATAAAAGAGTCATTGCATGTCTAAATAAAGATGAAAAGGCTCTTAAAATGAGAAATTTAGTTTGTCATCATCTCTTCCTTCTGTCCTTGATTAAAATACTGAACTACCTGCCTACTGAGTAACATTAAACAGCATCAACACTATCAGTCTTAAAATAGCCCCGAGTCCCAGCTGTCAAGAGATCACAGACATGTCATCACACTAGCAAGTAAGTATGAATTACGCCATCCCTTTTACACAAAAATTGCATTAGAATCCTGTCAAATCAAAAAAATTCAATTATGTGAGTTTGGGTGATTTTTTGCAGTGGAGGAGGTGGAGTTCAATAAACACAAGGCATGGTGTTCCTACACAATTACCTTGGAGTTTGTCTCCAAAGGCATTAGCAGGCAACAGTGGGGCAGGTATAAAACCAGACCTGTACTTATAAATACAGGGCATTATTTACAGTTCAGGACTTTATCTTCTCTACAAGTCAAGGTGTGGAATTCACTCATGCTATTCATACTGCCTGCACAACTATGGGCTCCCAATCTAGGGAAAACATGCCCTATGTTCTGCAGTCTTGGGCTGAACTGGGAAAAAAGGAAGGAATTTTAGATGCCATCACATTCCCTGTGAAGTTTGAGCAGGTTCCTCCTCACTGCCGTGCCAGTTTCTCACTCCTTGTTTCATGTGTTCACCTCTCTCCACAGACAGAGTGCAGGGCGAGGTGCCCAGTCATGTCTTTTGCACAGCGCATCTTTCATGCTTGTACTCTCTACTTATTTACAGGGACAGGTTCAAGTTCAAATAACAATCTCTGTGTTAGAACATGATGTTGCATTCTCAGACTGGTTTTGGAAATAGTCTCACCAATATAATTTCTAGCTGGAATCTTCGTTCTCTACTACTGTGACAAAAGTAGTACAAGAGTCTTGTCTTTCTAGTAGAATCAGTCATTCTAAAAGTCCCTATTTAGTCCCTAATAGTCCCTGTACTATTACTGTTTAGGTTGGTGTGCAAGAATGCAGGAAAGAAAGGGGAGTTTTTCAGTAAATTTCCTTTGGGGCTTTTATAAAACAGGAACAACCAGCTTTATTCTTATAATTCCAGTCCATTCAGTTACCCTTTAAACTGCACTGCATTAAGAAAGATTTTTTTTTTAAACCACTCTGCAATGCACATACTATCATGCACCCATTTTAGTCTCCATTCACCAGGATGGCAAGTTTCAGGTGTTTTGTTCCTGAAGTCAGAAGCAGTTTCACCAAAGCTGTGTTTAAGTAGCATCACCTGCCATCCTAATTAAGCTCAGCTTGCAAACCAGTACAAGAAAAGAACAAAGTTTAATTTGACCTGAACCATTTTCAGCACTAAACAACTTTGACACCAACAGAGCATAAAGATGTCCTCCAAATGGAGGATTTAGAAAGGGTGGGCCCAAAGTAGCTCCCCACTGTAGTGAGTTACTCCTTTTGCACACCCTTTGCAAGCACAGAGTTACAGGAAGGTGACTATCACCTGTCAAAGGCTGCAGACTCTAAGCTTTACGAAGACTTAGTTAATATGTGGTCTTGATGAGAAATGGGTCAGGCAAAGAAAGAACTTTGCTTTTTGCAGTCAACAGAGCTCGTTCATTGGCATTAAGTAGAAGCAGTCCCTTGTGTTGTGCAAACTTTTAGGGAGTTTTGAGCAACTGCTGCTTAAGTTGCTGCCAATAAGGAATTGTCCTTATGAAAGTCTCCAAGAGCCACTCCTCCACCAGTTTTCAACAAATGAATCCTTTTACAAGAAGAATTAAGAAAAAAAAACCTTCTGCACACTGAAAAGTCACAAGAACCCTCAGGCAAGGCTTGAAATTACCAGAGCTTCCGGATGGAGAAGGGTGGCAAGCAGGGATGGAGATGCAGAGAGACAAAGATCTGCTGCCCATGCAGACAGACTCATCCTTTAAAGCTGATACTTCCACTTAAGAGCTACCTGGAAACCATTTCAGTTTGGAGATTGCTCTCAGCTGCTTCAACCCAGCTGTACCACAACAACTGCAGATCACCATATTGTTGGAAATGCTTCAAAAGTGGGCAAAGCTGTCACCAAACACCAAGGCATTTATACAACATGCTGGATGATGAAGTGATTATTAGCTTTGGGAGGGGAAAATGGGAGTTTTGTTCAACTAGAAGTGTTAGAACATTGTTAAAAGGAAAAAAACATTATATAGAAAGAAAGATCAGTTGTAACTACTCCATGAACATCTCTGCAGGTGTTAGACAACACCAGCTTCATTTACAATCTGAAGAATGCCAGTGAGTTTACAGAAGGGATCATTAAGTGCATCAGTGCACAGTAATTGTGTATGTAAGCCACATGAAGAGTATTCTTTATGCTTGTGTAAGCCTTAAGCAAATCATTACTAGTAGGATTAGTTAGATACAGCTTTAGATTTTATTCATTGCAGCAGAGCTCTATTTCAGACAAAGCACAAACCCTCAGATTTATGCTTTATCACTCCTGCCTACTTTGTGGCCAGTTTCCAAATATACTGAAAATACAGAAAGCTTACACAAGGACCCAGCCACCAGGTTACTGTAAAGTTTCAGGATCCAAATCCAAAGGCTTGGACAATCATAAATTTCTGGATCCAAACTAGATTCCAGGTGGAAAACTCAAAGCACAGCATTATTTCTACCACACCTCGAGATTTAGTTCAGATCTCTATGAAGGCTGACAGAAACTAAATCCTTTGGCTTCCCATAACATCTTGGGGAGTATTAGGTGCCAAAGCATCTGTGGAAAGAAGGATCTCACTTGAAAAGGCCAGAAAAGCAATTGTCTCTGGGTAGCTCACAAATGTCCCTGTGCCTCAGATCCTTTGTTCCCTTGTCCCTCTCATCCCCTCTCATTTCCAGATAGCTGGAAATAAAGACAATTCTGCAAATGCAGTCCTTTGTGCCTCAAAAACACCACTTCAAGACCTTTGCCAGATTGTATTGCCCAGGTGTATTTCGGGGTTGCTTGCTTTCCCAACAACCCAGGATACATCTTCCACTGCCACCAACAAGAGCTCTTAAAGAACACAGAAAAGTGCGAAAGGCTCTGTATCTTACAAGTCTCCTTTTGCAAAAGCCCAGCAGTGAAAATCAGTCTCACACCCTTTCTCCCCTCACATTTCTACAGCCACTCCACTAAAAATCCCTCTATCACTAGACATCCATTTAAGAATGGCATGTATTTCAGCAATGTTTTTAGACCCTAAAGGTAAAAAGAGCCAGAAGAGCCACAAAAGGGAGCAGGGAGCAATTCCTGGCCTGAAACAGGGTTAAAGAGAGTGAATGGGACTTGGAAAGAGGAGAGATGCACAGAAAGGAGAGTAAGAAATTGAAGTCCACTTTCAACCAAAGTGCCTGTCTCACCCATTATTCAGCGCCTTGTTAGTGGAGATGAAAGCAGCAGAGAACAGAGATTTAAATAAACCTAAAATGACTTGGCATTTAAGCAAATGTTTCCTCTCTATCACTAATCCACTAATCTTTTGGTGCCTGGATCCCAGGTTGATTGGCATGCTAAAATTACATAGGTAGAAGCCACGTAATTGCTGCTCTAATTTTTACACAAGCATGAGCTGTCACCAACTACAGATCTGCTTGAAAACCAAGGTTTTTAGAGCCACCTCAAACAGACACCAGAGCCCTCCTGGCTGTTGCACACAACTCCTGTTACTTCTACACGACATATGTTATAGTATTTTACACCTTCCTTTGGCATAAAGTGGAATTTTATGGAGTTAAAGAAAATGCTTCACCTAATGAGGCAGACCACACCACGCTGTTCTGCATTCTCAGTAGCTGTTACAACATTGCACATTAGAAACGGAGCATTTCACACTGAGCAGATCAGGGCAGGATTAGGCACAGACCATATCTGAACACACTTCAGCAACTACAGTCTCTGTGAGCATACAAAGGTCTGGAAGGTTTAATAAATACAGGGAACTTCATGCAAAAGGAGAGAGAATTAATTCAATGTATGGGTGTAGCAACACAGCTCTGAAAACTGTGCTGTCTTGGTTTGACAATGTGGAACAGCTAAATCTGAGCATCGTACTGCAAAAAACCCAACAGCATTGTCATTTTGCATTGAAAAAGCTGTTATTCTTTCAAATCAAGGCAGGAGAGAGTAATTTTGGGTGCTTAAGGGTGGGCTTCAATAGTCCCCAAACAACATTTCCTATAAAACATAAGCCCACTGACTCAAGATCATTATTCTGTGTAAGAGAGAGCACACATGCAGTGTATTCACAATCACACACATGTGCATGTGTGCTCTCTCCCAAAGACTGGCAGGAACACTCTGCTCCAGGATAAAAGCTGCCCCCTGCACCTGGGGCTCCTCCACAAAATGGCCTGAGCAGCAATAGAGACAATCCTCAAACCTGGACACCAGCTGGCTCCTAATTCCACGCAGCGATGCAGCAGCATCAGGAGTTCCTGCATGGCTTCTGTGGGATTGAAATTCCCATCTCAAATCAGGCAGGATACACACATGTCAGATTAAAGAGACACAGGCATTTGCATACCTCTTCAGGGTTTGACAGCTTTGTGGTGATTTATTCTGCAACCTGCAAATACATCAGGAGCATCCTTGATGGATGTCTCCTCAATGCAAAGGGTAACAGGTCTGTGTGCATGGCATTAAATATTTACATCAAGGAAGCAATTTTATTTTTTTTTATATTTAAATAGGAAGCACACAAAAGAGGAAAGACCCAAACTAAAAAAGATTTCAGACAACAAATCATGCAGGTCTCAGCAGTTACACAGCTGTTAGCAAGAAGCTAAGCAGAGGATACCTGAGAATACCTGAGGATATTTGCTAAAATAAAGTCTGTAGTTTTACTATCAGGATGAAAAAATACTTTCTTGTTAAGGACTCTGTAAGATGATTCACTAATATTAGATTACCATATACTATAATGAATATTTCAAGGGCTTCACATGTATACAGGCAATCGGTCCAATGGGGCTGGTCTCCAAGTTGTCACAAGAATAGGCGGTGCATGTGGGCAACAGAATTCCCCTTTGAAATCAAAACCACTACGTATGTATGAGGTTAAAGGAAACTGAGCCCTCACACATATCCTACAGCTGCAAATTCAAGGGTCAAGAAAGAATTCCAAAACATTCAAACTTCTGGCTAAACTTATTTATAAGCCAAAACAACAAAGCTTCCAAAACATACTTCTTTTGCCTCTGAAAAAGGCTGCTTGCTAAAGTAGGACTTCACCGCAGGCTTTGAATTCAGCAAGGTTTATTCTCTGTTTGTACTGATATGACAGCCACAACGTGACTCATTTTACTGCAGAAATATGAAACTTCAACCTGAATCTGTATTTTGTAGCATTAGATTTATTAGAGGAACTGTCTGTTCTGGTGGTGCTTCCGGTTAACCCCTTCCCAAATTATTGCCTCCTTAAAGCCTTCTGCCACCCATCCCAGAGATCTAAACTATTTGGTGTTTTTATTCAGGGATCGTCCTCTCCTTTGTTACACTGGTGCTTCCCAACAAAGCTGATTTAGGCTGCAGGTTAAGCAGTGAGCCCTGTTTCACCCAGGTCAAGAACACTTTGATTTCACAGTGAAGGGGGAAGATGTAACAATCCTGCACTAAAGGCACTAATGCCTATCACCTTTCCACCTCTCCCCTGCTTTCTCCCTGCCTAAAGAGCTGAAGGATTTTTCTGCAGCCTGCAGGGATAGATTCTGAGCAGGTGAGTTAATGACAGCAAAACCTGAGCCCCACGCAGCTACAGTTCCTTTTCCAGGCTAGATCAAAGTGCAATCAGCCCACCCAAATGATAACACACAGAGTCACCTGACGCCACAGCAATCATCCAGATGGACTCTCTGAGAGGTTTTCATTTTCTTAGACAAATAACATTGCTGCATCTCCATGAACTGTCAGGGCATGTCAAAGCAGCCATTAAATCAATATTGTCTAAAATAACTGATGTTTCCTAGGTCTTTATTTTCTGCTTTGAAAAAGCATTTAATGCAACCTTTTCTTAACCTGTAGAAGCAAAAGCACTGACTTCTGTTTTGACCCAAGGTCAGCTTTTCCCTTTCCTCAACCTTTCTTTTACTTAGTATTTTGGAAATTGCGCTCTTATAAGAAAGATTGTAGTTCAGTAAGGAAACTACAGTACCATGTATTGCAAACAAAAAGGATCCCAAAGCTATGCAAAGATCCTCAAGAGAAAATAAAACTCCAAAGACAAATCATGAACTTGGAAATTGCTGCACCTCCAGACATTTCAAGTCCAAGTTTTCCCTTTCTTCAAATCCCTGGTCTATGCAAGCTGGGCACGTACAAAACTTGGAACTACATGCGGTCTTTAAGATGGAGAAAGGAGCTGCACCAGCTCAAATTTACTTGAGGGTGGTGAGGCACTGGAACAGGTCGTCCAGAGAGGTTTGGATGCCCCATCCCTGGAAGTGTTCAAGGCCAGGCTGGATGGAGCTCTGAGCAACCTGGGGTAGTGGAAGGTATCCCTTAGGTGGGTGGAATTAGACGATCTTTAAGGTCCCTTCCAAACTAGTCTATCATTCCATGAATTTTCCTGAAGATGAATAATTAATTCCTTGACAAGATGAACAGCTCTGCACTTCTCACAGGATGCCCTGAGGCAGAAGAGGCAGAAAACACAACACTGAAATCTGAACAGAAGGGGAGCCCTGGACAAAATGATCAATCAGGAGAGCATAGGTAGGAAAGTACAACCTCTGACCTCAGCACTGGCCATCAAAAGGAGCATCAAATCCATTCCAGATTTGACAGAGACACAGGATCTGTTCAAACAGATTTGCAGAATCTTGCCACTGTCTCCTGAAACCCCATTTGTCATCACCAAGGTAGGAGTGAAATCATTCCAGCATCCCTTTAGCTGCCATCTGTGCTCCCGGGGGGGGGGGAGGGGGGCGGGGGGGCAAAATTTGTCAAATGCCTTGAATTAAAAAAAAACAAACAAACCACCTCTTGCATTAAAATGGTAAGAGGTAGCAATTTCAGGGTAACAGCCACTGGCCATCAGCAGAGCACGCTGTCTATAATTAAGCATGAAATATAGGTCCCTCCAGAATCCAAGCATAGCAACTGCATTGGGAAAAGCAAATTTTGAATATCCAGAGACTAATAGAGAGATTCTGAAACTCAACGTTTTTTCAGGAAAAAAATACCAGTCTCGAAGGACAGAAGATAAAAGGGGCTTTGAGTTACAGCAAATTTAGTTTCTGTTACTGCTCCTACCTCATTTAAACAGGACAGCCTTCATGCAAGCCAGGATGTTCTCAGCCAGGACTGGCAAAAATAATAATAATAAAATAATAATAATAATAACAACAACAATTACAATAATATTTTAAAATCTCTACCAGAGTTGGAGAGATTCATACATATTTTCCAACCATTTCAGTGATATCCAAGGATGTGCATTGGAGGCTCCTTTCAAAGTCCATCCAGCTCTGTTAGTATCCAGCTGCATGGCAGGTTTTCAGAAAATTAGTGGTATTTTTGTTTAGTTGGGGTTTTTTTTAACCTTTTACTCCTGCTTAAGAGGATGCCCCAAACCATTTCATTTCCCTCTAGGAAAACGGTGTTCCAGAAGGCACTGCTGGTAGCTAATACTCTTCTGCCTAATGAATAATCTCACACCTACTAAATGTTCCAGGCCATCAGACACTGCTGGAGGAGATTGTATCATAAACCAGAAGCATAAGGCAAGCCTGGGCCTTTGGTCCCTTTTTCTTCACTGAGACCTGAAGGAGTTTCCAGTGATGCATTCAGAAAGCTGCTCTATTCCTGTGTCTCAGTTCACTCATCTGAGACAGTTTTGCTGCTAAAGAATTTTCCCTAAGAAGGAGGATTTCATATGTTGCGTAGCTTATAATTAACTGGGGCACCTCAGACCAGAAGGCCTGCTTGCTCCCCCTAAATGAGCTTCAGAAACAACAAAATCCACCCTTAGCGTGTGGATGTGGTTCAAAAGTTCATTTGGGCTTAGCTTTGTACAAGAGAACAGTTTTGACAAATAAAATTAGGCAGACTTATATTTAGCAGAGGTTTAAGAGACCTAGAAGGCATTCAGAGCATGGCTGTGCCTGCTGTGGATAACATAGCAGCCCATTCCAGGCTGCTCCCAAGGAACTCTCACAGCTGCAGTCAGAGAAAGCACGACTAATGCTGAGCACGTACACAAACAGACCCCTGACAGAGTCACAGGGGAAGCTGACGAATTTCAGGTGTAGAACCACCCAAAATATGTACCTGTAAAAGCAGAGGGATCAGAATTGAGTGAATCAGAACAACCAGAACAGAAAGGACCTCTGGAGGTTATGTGGTTCATGCCCCTGTTCAAAGCAGGGCTGACTTCAAAGCCAAACCATGGTGCTCAGGGGCAAGACAAAAATAATTTTTGTGATGAAAAACTGCAAAGACAGTTCAATAGCTGTAAGGAGGGGAGAGCAAAGTAAGACATCAATATTTCAGCATCTTTGGAGCAAACAGTGTAAGACACGTTCTCTCTGATTTAATGCTTATAGTGCAAACCAGGAGGCACTTGTGAACCTAATAAATGCCAGGCAGGAAAGCAGAGTCTGTGAGGCGCTTGAGCTATGAATCAGCCCTTGCCAAGCCTCTGGTCTTCTCTTCCAAACATTTTCACATCCAAGTCTTCATGTTGTTTAATACCAATGCATCTATTATGGTACAACATAACAATAGCAGCAGCAGCACTAACATCATCTCTTGGCTGGAGATCACACACTGAATTCATTTCTTTGTCTGTCACCTTGCCTCTCCAGGAGAGGGAAGCCCAGCATTCTCCAAGGCATCATTTGTACCTCCTGGATATTACAGCTCTGTGGACACTGCACATTCTCCTGGCTTTTCTATCTATGTCACACACAGTAAATCATGACTATTTCTCACAGGGAAGCCACTTTTTTTTTGCTGTTGGCTGCTTTCACAACAAGGCCCAAGAAAAATACTCTGCACAGTTTCAGTGCCTTTCCTAGCACAGCTGCATCCAAGCAGGACTTAGGCTAATCCCTCCCAAACAGCCCTGTTGCTCTTGCCTTGCCACAGAGCAGCCTGCTGCAGCCCCTCTGACATTGGTTTAATGCTGATTAGTCCCGACACAATTCTGGTTCAGGCTTCCTGCCAGGCGAGGGAATGAACAAAATTGGTTTGCACACAGACCAGACGACAGCTGCAGTCACTCCAGCTCAAATCTGTTGAATAAGGACCCTTTTCTTGTTTACCAAGATGAGGCTAAATTAGCCCAGCGTGAGACAGAAGGACAGAGCAAATCCTAAAAGCCAGGGATGCCAACCTGGCTCTGAAGGCGTGAGATGAAACTTGGTCAGGCTCCATCACTTGGGCTCAAGGGAGCCACAGGGGAAGTGTACGCTTTGTGCTAAGCAAACCCCCGAGCCAGGGAAGAGCTGGAGTTTTTTTTAAAAAGTGTTTTGTGGGGAAGATTACAAGCAGAATGCCTTCAGCTTCTTATCAGAGCAGAGAGGCAGGCAGTGTATACATTACCTGGAGCATATTTCTCCCCATCTCTTTTTCCTCCAGCCCAAGGAGAAAAACCTCCAGCATTCATAAACCCCACTATGCCCACACTGCCTTTGCTTCCAAAACGCAGAGGGGTATCCTGTTAGGAAGGTTTCCTGCTCAGGAGTGATCTATTAATTTGATCTGGAGTATCACCTCTGTTTTCAGAACTACAAACAGACCTCTTGGCGTGAATTACAGAATCCAACATCTTCCCAGAGGCAGCACATGCACAGAGGCAAAAGCTGCATATGAACTGCTCGCACAAACTTATCGTCAGCAAGGCTGGAATTACTCAGGCTTTTACAAAATGGATTAAATGGAAAAGTAACACTGCTGAGCTTTCTGGTCTTTGAAAAGTCTTTAAACCCATATCCAAAACTAGATACAGCACCATAGGATTTTCCTTCTATATTTAAGAAAAGCTTGGCTTTTGGCACTTTCAGGGTTGGCTGCTCGCTGACTGGGGGGCTATGGATTTGTTAAGCAACTCCTCCTTTGGCTTGGGCACCTCAGCTCTGAAGGATGCCCCTTCCCATCACACTTCCTCCCTCAGCCACTGGAAAAAAGGCTCCTGCCCATGTCAGCTACAGCTGAGGCACTGCTTTCCCTGGCTTCCAGTCCCTGCATGGCCTGATCCAGCAAGCAAAAAAGCTTCAAGTGTTTTACAAGCTTCCTCACAAAATGCAGCCACAGCTTTGTGCTGGTTTTAGCTGGGGTAGAGTTAATTTTCTTCACAGTAGCAGGCTATGGCTTGGATTTGTCTTCCCAAGTCACTGCTACGCGTGCTGGTGCCCTGCTGTCCTGGGGATGGCTGAACACCTGCCTGCCTATGGGAAGCACTGAATGAATTCCCTTCTTTTTGGCTTTGCTCGCACAGGCTGTTTTTAGTTTAACCATTAAGCTGTCTATCTCAACCCTCATTTTCTCATTTCTCATTTCTACTCTTCCTATTTTCTCCCCTATCCCACCAGGGGAAAGTGAGCGAGCAGCTGCATGGGGCTGAGTTGCTGGCAGGGGATAAACCATGACAAACTTCTTTCTAAGGGGCTGCTCTAACACAGAAAAAGAGGTAGAACATATGCCTTCAGGCATGAAAAATGTGTTCGATTTTTTGCTTGCTGGAGCGAGGAGAGACTGCATCTAAATTTCTCCTCTCCCGCTTCCCAAAGGAGGAGATATCTACCAAAAATGGCTAGCTGCAAAACAAAAGAAATGCACCATTAGCAGACTGAAAGAAGATGTGCAAGAAGAATCCCAGCCATTACTCAGCTGTATTTTCAGTCAGTCCATGAATACATTTAGGGTCTGCTCTCTGCCCAGCTTCACATGCACTAGGATACTCCTAACCAGCCTTCATATAACAGAAGTCTCTGTGTGATACCTCTTAAATCATGTGTCTAGCCATCAAAGGAGATCCCAGTAACTAAAGGCATCCAAATAAAGACATTGCTCATTTTATATTTACTTCATATGTCACCTATAACACTCCAAAAAAAGCAATATGCCATATTCTTATTTTAAAAATGCAACAAAAAATAACAAAAAAGGGGGTAGACCAAAGGAATTTTGCATTTAAAGCCACTTGGGCTTTAAAAACGGTGCAGCAGGACCTGGCCATGCAGAAAGCAGCCTCAAGTCACAAACTAAACACCTTCCTTTCCTTATCAGCTGATCAATAGACAGCTTTTACACAGAGGGAAAAGCAAAAGCCAGTCTTACTGACAACACTGAAAAGAGAAAAAAAAGGAAACTTTCTTAAAAGACAAAAAGGGAACAATAGGAGACAAGATGTACAAAGTGAACTTTTACATGTCTATATATTGACAAGACAAAAGTGTTAGTAATTTTAAATTCAGAAATTATTTGTGCAGTTAACAGTCTTTTTGAAGTTCCCCATTTTACCTCCAAGACTTGTCTACATAAATATAACCGTATCAAAGACTGAAGAAGATTTTAAGCATCAGAAGATGAGCACCAATAAACCACCACTTTCTGGAACAGTAGTTTCACTTCCCTGAAAGCAGCAGACAGGGCAGAAAGGTCTCTTAGCAATCAGCAACCGTCAATAAACAGTTTAGTAAATTTACCATGGCAGAGTTATTTACTGCACCAGTGCTGGGAAGTCGCTTCTGCTGAAACATTATTACAGATGAAGCTTAGCAGAAGCCTGGGATCCATCACAGGACAAGCAGTGCATTCATTGACCCATCATCCCTCAGAACTGACACTCTAGGGAGTTTGTGTTAATCCCTTTGCTACACTATTCCCTGTGACCAAGCTGCACAAGTTACCTTTAAATGGACCATCACCTCGAGTGACTGATTAGAGTTTTTGCTCGTCTTGAGTGGAACCTCATAGCAGGCAAGGTGCACTGATGGCTGTTACACCTCATATAGGTTTAAAAGATTAATATGGAAAACCTAGTGATTTGCCATCAGCCCTTTAGGATGTAAGGCTTAGCCAGGTATCAAGGGCTGGCTGGTTCTTGGGGAGATGAGTTAGAGGCACACCAGGACCTCCAAAGCAGGGAGGTATAATAATCAGCTCTTTGGCGAAGCAGAAAGTATCCAGAGCTCAGCTCGAGTTTTCCTTTCATCTCTGTTCACCTGTTTCTTTCAACTTCAAAACTCTATTGTCTGCATTTCAATCTCATGATTTATTTAATAAAATAAATTTCAAACAAACTATCTTTTATGTTGACCTCAAGCTGTTTCCCATTTGAAAGGTTTTCAGACCAAGCACCGGACATAAGATATTGTTCTTCGGGGTCGCTATCCCAGAAATGACAGCACCAGAGCACCATCACTATATGAAACCTTCTATCCTCTGGATATTCTGGGGAAACCAGCCCTGAGGTAGCTGTCCCCAGGCTGTGTGTGGCTGGACACAGCCAGGCTGGCTCCCTGGCAGTCACAGGGCAGGGGGTGAGAGAACCCCAACCCTTGGCTAGAGCCAAGTGGCTGACTCAGAGAGCAGAGCCCACAGCCAAAAGCAATTTAAGCATCACAAAGCCTGATTGCCAGACAGGTGTATATTGGTACAGTTTGCTGCTTTGCTGCTTTCCCTCCCAATACCCCAACAGCCTGTTGCTATTCCTAGCCCCAGGTGCTCCTGACACATTACCACTGATACAAAAGCATGGATTGCCTCAGTAGGCACCATACGATGCGACACGGTCTGAAATTTCAGAACAGGAGGTAGAGCCCCAATTCCCAATTTGTAGTCCTGCTGCTTTCCCTTCACTCCCTCCTAAACAATCTCTGTATTTCTTTATTCACACATGACCAGAGCCACAAACAGCATTACAAGACAGCAGGAAAGCTTGCATTATGTGATTATGATCAGATTTTTTTTGCTCCTTGTTTGCAGTGATCTTCTATCCACCCTTTACAATAATGTAAAAAGCAAGGCAAACTCAGGCACCCAGAGAGAAGCTGGAATAAACATTGTTCTGTTTTAATGTCTCCTCAACTGCTATTTATATGAATGTCTAATTACCCAGGGTTTTTGGCAGTATAAAAGCTGACTTGGCCTGTGCTCATGCCACAGGGCTTGGGGAAGGTTTCACAAGGGCAAAGCTTTTGAACAGAAAGTGAAATTGGGGAGACCACTGTGCTGCAGCCCAAAGGTGAGTGTAGGGAGGGAATGAGGGAGGGAGGAGGATCCCACAGTTCCCACCAGCAGTGCCATGTGTGCTTTCCCCCAGGAGATGCAACAGAAGGAAAACCCCACAAAATGCCCCAGCTGCGAGGAAATGCTCGCACTCATTCTCAGATGGCAAAAATCAATCATGCACAAGGCAAATCCACAGGAGACCTGGACTCCATTTGTTCCAGCACTTAAGGAACTGATGGCTGTTTGCTTTAAATATGTATTATTTCCACACAACAGCAGTTAACGTACCACTTATTACTCCCAGCATCTGATATAAACGTGTACATTGGTGCTGGTTCACAGTTCCCACGCAAGGCACCTGCCAATAACACAGGATCTGCCTCTTGCACACAAGAGAGCTTTGCAGTTTTAGTTAACTGAGAGAGGGGGAAATGTAAACCCAGTCTGCAAGCAGAACAAAAACCTGTTTCCAGGGGGTGTGTCTCCATCATCCTCTGGCTACTGTTTTCCTACACCACCAGCCACTAATCGTTAGAAAGATACACTTCCACTTTAAAAAAAAAATACTGCACAGAAAATGAAATAGTTGGAAATTATAAACTTGCAAGGACAGCAACTGCTACTAGAAGATTTTCTCTGCCCTTCTGGCTCCTATTTAGCAGGTTTCTGTTCCAGTGTAACCATACGAACAGCAGTGAAGAGTCTCATTTGAAAGCCTTCACTTCAGCTGGTAGGTTAAGTTATGAGACTGCAGTGAGCTTGAATATTAAAAACATTCAAAGGGCTCTAAAAAAAGCTCAATTTCAATTGCAGGAGGCAGACATCTGTGTTGTAAACAGACGCAGTGCCCCACCAATAAACAGAACAAACCAATCCTGCTGATGGAGGTTACTAAAAATCAGGCTCAATAAACAGGTTAAGAATACAAATCATGAATTGTTTAACACGCTAAAAGCGACACCATATGTTTCCTGTAGCTGCTTTTTTTGTGTAACAGACCATAGCAAGACAACTGCATGAACAATGACAGTCCTCAGTAACACAACAACTTCACTGCAACATTCACCCAAACATGTGAATTTTTAAAATTTTACTTCATCTTTCAAAGTAAAAAGGATACAGTTCTGGCCCATCATCTTTCCTTTGGGAAATGAAAAAACAAGTCAGCTATCTTAAAAAAGAGCCACAGGAACCAAGCCAACCAAATGACAGCCCAAGGACATAGGGATGTTAAGGGAACACAAATAAGGAGCATAGGTAAAATAAATAAATAAATAATGAACCAGAAAGGTCTACCTTGGTACCTGGTATCTATGCACTTACACCTTTTTCTTAAAGAATTTTAGATAGCCACTAACCTAAAGCATCTGTAGTTTTCACACATTAGTAGTAAGACTCATCTGAAAACAGAGTTGGAGACATATTCAGTTTTTCAGCAACAGCTGTTTAAAACACTGTATTACAATAAACAATTGAACAAAAAGCAGATGGGAACATGTCCATGTTGTATTCACTTCAAGGGACCGGCCTGTACATTATGGGAAAGCATAATGTACATTTTTTATAGATTAGTTACTTTTGCTTTAGATCATGGACATAATCACTTAAAAGTCACTGAATTTATTAATCTTTTGGTACTTATCTGTTTAATTTGTTGCCTCAGTTCAGAAGGAGTATCGACATTTTTCAAGCAGTTACAAAAATTACAGGATTTCTGTGAGACCACATGAGAGATGAAGCAGAATATAAAATGTATGTAGATGGTTACTAAGCTTCATTTTAGGCAACAGGATTTTCTGTCCTTAAAGTGGCTGCAATCTTCTGCTTAATTTCTTATCCCTGCTCCTGCTCCACAGGCTCTGGCTGGGGAAGAAGCAGGAAGACATGAATACTCTGTTCTCAGGGCTGTCTTAGCATCTCTTGTCAAGTGTTTAGCAAGGATCAGGCACATCCAGATTATTTTTCTTATAACTTCACTCATTACCATTTCACTCGCCCATTTACAATTTTCTGTCTATTGCTGCTGCTCAAACACACTTTTCAGTCTGTCTTGCACACATTTACTTCTAACTGATACTGAGACATTGCTCCCACAGGCCACCCTCTGCTTTGCCTGTAGCAATCAGATTTTCAGGAGTGTTTGGGACCCCATGGATCCCTGCAGAAATACAGCTGATGTGGTGACCAACATGGAAAACCTCCAGTACTTTTATGTACTCATGTATAATATTGGCCATCTCTAATCAGAGCTATGATCTTTGTAGTATTAGAGATACTGAATAGAACATAGGCTCATGTCACTGAGAACTCTTCACATCTATCCCAGAGCCAGCAGCCTTTATTGGCTGGACTGTCATCAGAAGCCTACAGGTGCTCTACCAAGAAGGTTTGTGCTGGCTATAAAAAGGTACCACAAGCTGTGCTTGTTGATAATTTTGGCTTTATTTTAGGAGAGAAATCAAAGTTTCCTATTTCCTATGCCCTTGTTCTAAACACCAGTAAAACTGAGTCAATTTACTTTGTTACAAGTGCCACAAAAAAATTTCAACATCTCTGTTTCAGGTTTTCACATTTCTTCTGTTTAACAAGCCTCATTATTATTGCAATGCCCTGTCCCTGCTTTATTTACAGATGGTAAATTATGCTATGCTCAGATCCACAGATAAAATTTTCATGGTAAACATCTGCACATTAATTACAATATAAAAATCTCCACAAGCTCCAGTGAGTTCCACAGAAGGCTGTGATGCCTCAGAGGTGTTTTTAGCCTCTCCTGTTAAAAAGACACCTGGAGGATGGGGAGGATATGAAGAAAAGGAAGCAAGCAACACCAGCTTTAAACACTTCAGGGAAACTGTCTCTAGTGTCACAGGCAAAAAAAAAATCAATTTCTCAAGCATGGAAATTTTATTTAAAGGGAAAAGGATTTTAATGAGCACTGATTCAAAAAATGGAAACAAAAGACAGACATGCTCTCTAGAACATGAGACCCAAAACTTGCAAAAGAAAACTGCTAGGACACGGAAGAAAGGAAGGTAAGAATGAAATAAGTGAAAACCAACCTGAAATGTGGGATGATGAAAAATATTTAATTACCTCTCTTTGAAAGAAGGTTCCCATGGCTACCTTACCAAAAGCTGGCTTATGAAGGAGTAATTGTGGGGTTTTCCAAATGTGTAGCCAGGAACTCCCTCTCAGGAGGATGCTGCTCATTTCTCCCCTCCCTCCCACTCTCCCACACACTGCAGGGCAGCCCAGTCATTCAGTTGTTGGGCATAACTGCTTTTATAATTTATACCAAGGCAACTCCTCCGGTGAGACAAACCTGCACCTGAAGAGCCTGAGGCTCTTCACTGCTTTATAACAGCCATCCCTGTGACAAGCTGAGGACATTTTCTTTTTTAAAAAATTATTCATTATTGAATAATTGCTGCAACCGAGAACAAAAGGCCCTCTTAGAGACGCATGAACAGTGCTTGAGTTCTCCACATGGATCACCCAGCTGCAAACAGGATGCTCCAAAGCATTGCCAAGACAACCACTACTCACAGTCCTTCATTAAGGATTAAGGAGTACTTCAAATGATGCCATGCCATTGACAACAATTTAATAAAGGAAAAACATCATGCTTGGCTCAGCCAGGAAGCTTTTAAAATGGCCAGAGACAAGACCTGTAAGGCAACTGCACCTGCACAGCTCCCTGGTGATACCACTCATCTCACTGGGATGAGCTCAACATTGTCAGGTGAAATACGTGGCCCAGTCCTCAGCAGGGTAAAACACAGGCAAAAATCCTGGAAATGTGGACAGGGACTTCAATCTAATGCTTAACCTGTAACTGCATTACAAAATTAAGGTTTCTCTCAAGCTCCTCAGTTTCCCTTAGGTCACAGAGATTTATGAGCCCCATTAAGGAGAAGGTGATGAACAATGGCTTTTTACTTCCTTGAGGCAAGCTCTTTTATAGATATGAACCCAGTGACTTAAATCCATGCATGTTGCTATAACTGGCACTGCTGATGTCACACTTTACTTTCTGATGTTTCCTCCCTACTATTTTGGAGAGGAAGGGCAGGGAAATCCTGCCACATGTATATTTCAGGATTATCTTTGCCTGCTTGAACTAACACACTGAACATCAAGTTCTAACATTTTAATGTGGTGGCTCAGCCATGTTTGTTGTAATTAAAGTTTAACACGTTTTTAAAGTAAGATTTTAAGTCCTACATTAATATTTCACAATGGGCTGCACTACCTTGTGCCATGCCCTACCAAATACTTTATACAACTTGCAAAAGCCTTTTATTCAGCCAGATACTGCAATTCTCCAAGACACAGCAAAAGAGTGGCCTGTCTCCTACCCTAGGAGAATGCCCTCCTTCACACAGACCCTTCAAACCACTACTGGCCTTACATTATAACCAAAAGGTTTGTCCTTGAAAACTGAAGCCTTGGAAAACAAACTACAGGATGACACTGAAAAGACACATCACCTTTTATTTTACACCTTAAGGATAATGAATCTTCTCATCATGACTGGGCCAGGAGCTGCTACTCACAAATCATACACAGCATCCAGTCCCAGCCATGTCATGTGCTCACACAACTTCCAAGGAGATTTCCCACCCACCTTCTTTTCTTCCACAAGAGACTTGCTGTAGGCAGCCATCACAGACAGTGGGAACTTAAACTTTCCTTAAATAGCCAAAGCACTTCATATCCCCTTTGTGAAGAGAGTTTTGGCAAGAGGACTTTTGCTGCCTCAATCCCACAGATCCTGTGCACCAATTCTGATGAGAGGGCACTGATTTAGTAACACTACTCCTCTTGGAGTGTGCTCAGGAATACTGCTTAGAAAGGTGAAGGGAAGTGCACACAGGCTGGGACCAGGACTCTGGAGGGAAGCCCAGCCAAACCCTGTCAGCCCATGCCATTCTTCCCAGGTACCCAGGAGGTGAAGATCTGCTGAACCCTCAGCCAACCACAACACAAAACTGTTAATTAAAATAAGACCTATAGCCTCTTTTTGCTCTTCCCAGAAGGATTCTGGGGACCTATGAGGAATTTTCTATAGGCAAGCCCAAACTGGAGATCTATAAACCACCACGTGTAGACTTGCAAAAAAAAAACACTGATAAAAACTAAGTTTTGCCACACCAAGTTGCTTCCTGTAAAGGACTGTGACTGTCTGGTGAGAAAAGCTGTGTAACAAATGAACTGGATAAAATGAATACATCAAAGATCAATGGACTTATGGACTCATTTGGAAATGAATGAAATCCATGCTGATGAGTCCATCACTTTGTTTTAGCCCATTTTGTGGAGGAGGGCAGTTTTGATTAATGCAATGATTGCGCTGAACTTCAATCTGCTTAATATTTTATTTCTTCATATTCTTGCCTCTGTTTGAAGGACCATGCCTTGTTAAGCATGAGTTATCATGCACTGAGAGGCTGCTGTACCACTTGAGACAGGTTTCCAAAATGGCAGGGTACACCAATTCCCTTCTGGGGCAATGCACAAGCTGCCGCTGCAGTTTATTAGACTGCTGGAGAGGTCCAGCATCTTCCTGAGCTGTAACAGTTTCCTAATGTTGTGTAAAAGAGCAGTAAGCATATTCTTAAAAAATGCCAAGTCTGTCTGCTTTGGGAGTCTTCAGAAAGTCAATCTGGCAGCCTCAAGAAAGCAATCCAAATAACTGTGGCCTCCTCTCTCTCACTACTAAAAATACCATCACTATGTTGTTTCCCTCCCCCTCTAAACTGACTAAACCACTTTCTAAAATAAGGTTACAAGTTGCAATAGAGAGGTAATATAGTGTTGGGGATAAACCCCATCCATCAAACAAACTGAACAAAGTTATACAGCCATCACTTGAATTATTTCACATGCTGGGGGTGATCATGAAGAGAACTCCGAGTGCACAGAAGACATTAAAACAAAAACTCACTTTGGTATCAATAGAGGATGAGAAGCCATTGCCCATGTCTGTCATCAGAGCATACTGAGCTCAAAAGAAGGATGCACGTGCACACACACAAGCTCCCTAATACTTCAGTATGGAAATCAGCCTTTACAAAGAGTAACCATGAAGGTGTGTACCCTGCAGGAAACTTATTTCATAACTGTCCATGAATCATACTCCATAGTGACAGCATATAACTGTTAGATAAGATGGACAATACACCTGACCAGGACAGGAATTCCCACAGAAGAGTGAAACACCATTAGGGGATAACAGAAAACACTCTGAATCATCTCTGGCACTCTGAATCATCTCTGGCACTAGGCTGACTCTCACAATCTACACAGACACTAATATACAGCACATAACTGCATCTGTAGCTCAAGCTACTTAATAAATATGTGGGATTGCCTGAGTGAGATATCTTAATTTATAATTCAGCCTTCCAAGACAATTTAACCCAGTAATACAACATACAGCCACATCTACCATTAGTTGTCCTGCATTAAATTGGTATGTTTCAAAAAGGAACCCACTTTTCTTTGGAGATGTAGAAAGGCAAAAGAGAAGGCAAAGAGAGTGGTAAGACCTTTTTCAGTTAAGTATTGTGAAGATGAAGTTCACACAGCAGAGGTCTCTTCTGAAGGGTATCAGAGCAAGTCCTTGGAAGCCTCTTCCAGAACATCTCTTCTTGCAAAACAGGCTTTGAGACCCTGAGAGAAACGCCTCCTTTTTGTTAATACTTCAATACAAGAGCCAACAATTGTAGGAGAAGAAAATTTCTTTTGAAAATTGTTTGAAGTAAAGAATTTCAGACATTGAATGGACATACAGATTTTGAAAATTGTCAAAATCTGTTCCATGATCTCCATGAGATTTTCAGCATGATAATTTGGCTAAGTCTTTTTGTACAGTTGAATGTCACCACACAGGACAATCTCAGTCAAGTCACACATCTCCCTAGAATTTGTCATGAACAGTTACAACTCTCCTGTTTCTGCGGCCAGAGCTTTGTCAGTGCTGCAGTAACCATCACCACTGCTCTGAAAGGGCCAACTTGGCCCTCACTCA
This sequence comes from Petroica traversi, assembly GCA_025920805.1. Classification (NCBI taxonomy): domain Eukaryota; kingdom Metazoa; phylum Chordata; class Aves; order Passeriformes; family Petroicidae; genus Petroica; species Petroica traversi. The sequence goes on along the minus strand of JAHLSL010000042.1, from coordinate 889,024 downwards.
CTGCTCCAAGAGCAGGACAGCTTGTGCAGCCTGTTTCAGACACCACCCATCACCTTGCAGAACTGTGTGGCATCTGCAGTGCAAGGACAAAGATGAGCAGCCTTGAAAACCACCACCTTGGCTGACAACACCCTACCTTCTTGGAATCTTCAAAGGGAAAGGAAAAAAGGCTGCTGTCTGCTTATAATTTCACTGACTGTTTTACTGAACTTGGATGTAACTCATGAGCTCACGCTTCCACAGCTTTCTGGATAAGCTTGGGAAAATGACTCCACATCAGAGCCATATCACAAGAAAAATGTAAATGTTGTACCCATTTAAGAAATACTGTGATTTTGCCTGTCAAATGTTTAACATTAGATCATCTTGTAGTACAAATATACATATATATGAGGTAATCCCTATATGTCATCTAGCTCAACAAATCCTCTTAGAAACATTAATCGGAAGCACTTCCCATTTATGTTTTTTACTTCTTACCTCATAGATTTGAAACACGGATTTTATATCCAGAGCAATAAGAAAGTGAAGAACATTATCTTGATTTATCATGAGCATACAGAGACCCATACACACAAAGACTGATTTCTTGTTTCTTGTCTCCACAACTTTCTGTTTGTGAACTGAGGGACAGAGTAAGGAACAAGATGTCAAAATTTCTCCTGTCAGCATAAGTGAAAAGTTTGGAGAGATTTACTCCTGGTGGAACATTAGGATTGTGGAATAGCGAGACCCTTCAACAAGCATTAGAATTGGTTGTTATCCGTCACAAAAAGGCACCTCTGCACAATCTTCATCTGCAAGAACCCTGGCACCAAATGAAGCAGGCTCCTTCACTCAGATCACTGACTGGACACCTTATTTAAAGATTACTACAATTCTCTGATCTGGTGCAGCAAAAAAGCACACAAGAAGCCATCAATTTTCCAGGATTCTTCTTGAAGCTCTCCTTGTTGGCCACTGAGGTCACCATCTCTCATTTAGGACAATTAGAAATACCCACTGAATTGCCATCTGGTGAGTGAGACAGGGTTTCAGAGAGCTGTGAGCCCGCAGAAACTCTCTTTTCTTACAAACCAGGTTACCTGGGGCTCTTCTGTTAAGGGAAAGAGTAACTTGATCTGCACATGCACTGCACACACACACACACACAGAGTTCCCCACCCACCTTGAGAAAGAACAGCATCACTGCCCTCAGCCTCCCAGGCACTGTGCATCTTTGCTTTGACTTTTCAGCATCCCTAACTCGTCACTTCCGTTGATAATCTTTCTTTCCTTATAACTTAAAGAAGCTATGAGGGCTCTTACTGGTTTTGCTTATCTCTTAGCCTACAGACTTCTCATTCTCTACAAATTTCTGCAATTCACCTTTTCCAAACAGTAGCCTGTATTCCAGCTTTAGCATGCATTTTAACCTCAAGCTTTGTATCTGAGCTATTTTAGTGCAGTGCATCAAATAATAGTGAAACTCATCTTAAGTCAGAAAAAGACTTCTGCTCATTGCCTTCTATTCTTCACACACACCCAACACTATTCAATGCATTTGAAAGTCATTTCCTATGGGTCCAACAGAAGCACGCACCTCATAATCCAGGGCAGGAATCTCTCAGGGGCACACCCATGACCACAGATAAGCTACATCACTCTTCCTCTTACTGCATTAAATTCCTTCTTTTTGTCAGGACATCTTATTAATTAGCGTTTTGGATAACACAAACAGAAAGCTCTCATTCCAGGACTGGGTAAACAAACCCAGGAGAGAGTCTGCCTTTTTTTCTCAAGGAAGTGACACAGTCTTCTGTCTCGTTCGGTTGGCCGAAACTGGGTTTGCTTTTCAGAGGCATCTCAAATATATTCAAATATTATATTCAAACATACCTGAACAACTGAGGTCTCTGGCTTTTTTACCTTAAGAACTTTGAAGAACCGGCATTTACCCTAAACCAAAGCAACATGCATTTGACAAGGTTATTAAAACAACCTTCCTGCTCAAGCTTGAGCCTGGGCCCTCCAATTTCCTTCTCCACCTCAATTTATCTTCCTCCAATTGAAATCACTGTTACAGCAGATGAGGTTTATCAAGTTTATCAAACAAAAACAGCCAAATGAACTCAAATGGAAGGCATTCATTTGCACACCCCTCCTCTCCTTCCCAATTCAAGTAACAATTGATTTGGTAGGATGTTAGCTCCCACTGTCTCACTAGGCAGGCTGAGGCTACTCATCACTGAACGGGTTCAGAACCATCCAGCTGTAAGTGCTGCAGCTTTCATAGCCAATGCTTTCATTGCCTGTACAAATAACACATTTTTTCCAGCAGACTGCAGGAATGACAGAACATAAAGCTCCTCAGGACCTGTAGTTCAATGCCACATCGGCACTTAAATTTAGGATTTTGGCTCCTCCACTATAACTCTTATGCTTCCAGACAAAAGTAATGCTCCTATGTAATGGTATGTAAAAACTCCTGCCTTCCTCTTGCAGCTCCCAACTACTCTCAGTTTTCCTCTTCCACACAGGCTTGATCACATCAGACGCATTTTCCAGAGCACAGCTTGCACAGGCACCCACCCGTAATGCACACACAGACCTAGCAGGGAAGAGAATCCCTGTGTAACACAACTCATTTTTGTGTGTTGGGCATGTGCCAAATGTCCCAAATTGACTCATAAGGAGGAAACGAACATCACCACCAGGTCAAGAAGGCATTTCAGTGCTGACTTTCCAGTTCACACAGCTTTTGCTCAGCGTTTTTCATCACTTCTCTGCAGCTCTGAATGCTGCTGACTCGCAAAGGCAGGGGTTGAAACTGCTATGCCAGGGCTTGCTCCAGCTTGGCAAATTCAATTAAGTACAGCAGAAAAAGTTCATAGAGCCAAAGATTCTTTGGCTAAACTGACTAAATCAACTGCTCTTTCTACAAATTCCATCATTTTTATCCTCACTCTTCAGAAGTTTATCCCCTGCAACTCCCCCCTTTTAATCCTTTTTTTAAGGTGTAGAAAATACAAAGACAACAAAAAAAGATACTGAGGGTCATGCACCTTCCACTTCAACAAATTTGATAGCTCCAAAGCTGCAGTATATACACATTGACGAAAACCTGGAGTCCATAAATGGACCTAAAGAACACGTTGGCTTCTCAAACTCGATACTCATTTAGATATAATGATAATACATTTTAGATATAATTATAGAAGTACTTGATGCAAATTTTTCTTAAACAAAACCCTTTCAGTTTTTATCTGATCCTCTTAAGCTAATGACTGCATGTCTGTGAAGCTTGTTGTGTCTCCCTGTGTGAAAGAGAGTCAAGAAAGCCTCAACTTTGGTAATTTTAAATTAACTGCAAGAAAATGATGGGCTTCCTCAAGCATCTTTCCAAGGGTGCCATATAGGTGTTAGGACTTGACACTATGACATTCCTGCACCTGAAAGGAGACAGGAAGTTTTTCTGCTGCATGAAAGGAGTTTAGAGGTAGCTGGATGGACTGACTCCTGGGACATTTTTTGATGGTTGAACCATCACCACATCTCCAAAGAAAATCATCAGCATCAGCTATCCAAAGTGTCTAGACTACATGGCTGGACCTGACAAGCCCTTCCTTGGCAAACTATTTAAATTCCTCAGAATGGCCAGGTAGAGCACCTAGCAGCCTGAATAAGTAGAAGCAGCCTGTGTTTAGCCTGCCTACTATGGATCAGCTCTCATCTTCATATAAGAGCTGGGTATCCCCTCGTTTAAATTAATCCTATTGACCAGAAATGCCACTTTTCTGGGCCTCAGGTCTTTATCAACAGCATTTTCCACCCTTCAGAGGAAAATTTGGCTGAGGGACAGGCTATCAGCTCCCACGGCAGAAAGCCCAGTACAGAACCAGACCACCACATCAAAGACAGTCATTATACTCCTTTAATTCCCTAAAAAAAAAAAAATCCTCTTTTCACTGCTGCCTGCACAGTGCTGGCTCAGGTCAGGGAAGCAGAGCTGGACATGCTGCTGGGCAACTGATGTCTGCATTTCCTTCTGCCCAGCAGGGCAGGGAAGCAGCAAGCCCCCTCTCCCATGCCAGCCCCCAACAGCAAGCTGCTTGCCAAGGCTGGGAGCAAGCTTGGAGAACAGATTAATTCCAGGAACAGCCAGAAACATGGCACTTCAGCAGTGAGAGCATGAGTCTCAGTGCAGCCTGCCAGCTTCCTGCCAGTGGCTGGCAAACACTGGTTTGCAGGAGAGTGACAAGATGCCAGGGATGTCTGAGGAGGCAGGCCTTGGGCTGCAGGGTTGGGGACAAAGGGAAGGTGCCACTTGCCTTTGGCTACCACCCAGTCTTAATATGACATTCAGCAGCAGCATATTAGCTCACTTGCCCCAACATGGCACTTTCAGCTCCATTTTTAGTCATGTTCCTGTGTATCTGCCCAGCAACAGCAGCCCACACCAGTCACTCCCCTTAACAGAGAAGAAAAATGCACTGTAAGAGTGTGAGGAAGGACTACACCAGGAGAGTAATGGGCTAAACAAATGGGCAGGACCAGAATCCTCTTTATAGTGCTGAAGGTCCTGTTAATCTCCAGCTGTAAACAAGAAAACTGCAGAGGCTTTACTCGTTATTTTTGCTCAGTCCTGCAGCAGGATGTCTTCCTGCCCTCCAGACCTGGATTGTGCAGCTCTGTGCTTCCTCCAGTAGTTATACATAGAACAATCCATTAACAGCCAGGTTAAAGCACAGCACATAAATAGACCATATTTGTCAGCACGTCTAAGCCCCACAGGTCAGCTGGCCACTTTATTTAAGAGACTCTGCAGCAGACTCACTGCAAGAAAGCAGGAATTTCCACTCTGGATTATAGGGGCAGAGTGTGATCAACTGTTTTTCTGTTGTTTTTAAGAGAGTACAAGATAAAACTTCAGCGCAAGAGAAAAATCAAATGAAAGCTGAACATTATTTCTTCTCTGTGTCTTATACGCTTATGTAGAAGAATAAAGGCAAACAACCTGAATGCAGCCAGATGTTGCAGTTCAGAGTTTGGGTGGGGGCTGAAGAGAAGAATAGGACCCTCTCTAGGGATCAGTGCATGCATTCTAAAATACATATATTTTAGAAGATGTCAACACATCACTAACGTTATTTAGATGTTCAGCTCTCCTGAGGGAGGGCAAAAGGGAGTCCTGCTATTAATAAACTGTGTTTAGTTTTGAAATTAAAAGCTCAAATATAAAGGCACAGCAGCTCTCAAGAAAAAGACCCCAACTTTTCAGCATGCAAGCTGCATCACTTCTCCACAAAAACTTGCTTTTGGAAACAGATGGCAGCCTGCAAGACCTACAAATCCTTTGTGTGGAGTGGCGAACTAGGCCCTATTGCCCATCAAAGTCAACCGTCACATTGTGATGCATTGACCCTAACAAATCCATTATGTTTCTTTCTACCACAACGCTAAACCAGACAAAATGAGTCAGACTTAATAGGAAAGGGTGAGGGATTTTAAATCCCTTTCCCCACAAAAATAAAGACAAAGGGGAGAGTCTGCATTTACCCTCCACTGCCGAGCACTGCCGTGAGGGCTGCCCCCTTGGGCCAGGCTGCCCAAAGGTGGATGGATTTGGGGTTGGAGCATTTATATTGCAGAGTGTGTGGCTTTGGGATCAGCACGCTCTGTCAGTCATGCTGCCCACACAGCCAAAAGTGAGTATCTCGAGCAGGCAAGAAAGGCCCTTATGCTGGCTGAATAATTAGGTCTGATGTGCTTTGTAGTTTCTCAGCCCTCCCTCCCCAGCTCTGCTGAAGTGCTGTGCAGATATGCAGCACAGACATGGGGAAAGCTCTTCACACGTACTGCAGGGAAGAGAATATAATGTTTTTTCTTGTCTGCCAGCTGAATCCAGGCAATGTGAGGAAACAGGAGCTCATATCAAAGAGCTGCTGCCTTCAGTCAAGGCAGAAAACAACAGAGAAGCCTGCTGAGGTAGTGATGGACGAGGCGATGGTGTGGAAAGGATCGAAAAGCCTTTTCCCTGGTCTGGCTATTTGGTGCATCTTGACACACAAAAGGAAACACCCATCACTGGTACTCTCAGCAGACACCTCCCAGCAAGGAATACTTTTATCAAAGAAAAGATCTCTCTCAATAGCAGTGGGCTCAGTTTATGAACAATACAAATTGCTTTCATCTCACATATCTAAAACCAAGAGACAACAAGAAAGTCAGCGTCCTCAGAGCAACAGTTTGGTTGGATTCTTCACACCCTCATAAAAATTGCTCCCCATCCCCCCTCCTTTACTGGTTTTCTTCAGCAAAAAACAATCTGTCAAGGACATGGCAACAACGACACTGAAATTCAAAGCATTGAGATCAAACACATGAAGCTGACGCTCATTACGGCTAAATTATGTCACTTATCCAAAGGCTCAAGCTTATTATTTGAGACAATACAACAGTCATTAATCACAGCCATTGTGCATTGCTCGAAAGGCGTCTAGAAAGCTAAAGAATACAAGGAAGATTTATTATACTACATTGCCAGATTTAATTACATGCTTTTCTCCTCAGCATCTCGCCACTTGTAGTTCACCACCTGTTTGCACCAGAGGACCTGAAATAAAGACGTGCTGGCCCTTGAGGCCAGGCATGCAAGAAAGGCTTGTGCTGTGCTCTTCTGTGGCTGCTGTAGCAGAACAGACCGTTTTGGAGGATGCTGGCAGCCAAATCACTTGTGCAGAGCTATTGTTTCCCTTTAGAAGTTTTAAATTTCCAGTTCCTTTTCCTATATGTTCACATGCAGAAAAAGCACATGGTTGAGCCTGTGAGCAAGGAGAAACCGCACAAAGATTCATGCCCTCACCACCACAACAATGTATTTAAGCAGTATGTCTGTCTGCTGGCAGCCTCCTGAGTTTGTATTTTCTTCTATAAATATTTAATGTAGAAGGACTGTTCATGTTACCCACTCTGACCGAAGTGTTTTGACAGCCATACTCACCACATGACAATGATGCTCTATTTAACACTGCAGCTGCAAACAGGAGGATTTGGTTTCAGTTTTATACAATATTGTGAAACTGATGACCTCCTACAAATAAACCAGTTAATACATTTTTAAGGAGCAGAACTTAAATGCATTAGCAAGACAATTGTCAGTAAGCCACTACAACAATGAAAAATAGCAATTTCATTCCTGAATGCAAAAGTCCGCTTAAATTTAACTGCAATTCCTTTCTTATTAGACTTATTCAGACAGTGAAAATTAAAGATAATCAAGACTGCAAAAGCCAAGTAGCCTCCTGAAACTGTTTCTCTTAAAGCTAGAATAATTTCCAAACTTTCTGGACCACAAATTGTCATCAACCCTCAGAGGCCTCTACACACTTTTACCAACCACTTAATTGAATACACACAAAAGATGATGATGGCTCATTAGATCACTCAGTTGGCCCCAAGGGAGGTTTGATCCCAGCCTCTCTCTAACATACAAAGACTCAGCATGGTCTAGCAGCAACCAACCAAGAGTCAGTCTTTCACATCTAAAGATCATAATATTTTTTCAGGTAAAGGATGTTCAGGAAACAAAAAGGCCTAAGTAACCCACCCAGTCAAACCCACACAAATCGCTCTGCTACTGTCAGTTAAGCAGAAAGGCAATTTAATGCTCTCAGTTCAACATGGAATCACTTAAGCACAGTTTGGAAAAAAATATGTAATACAAGAAGGAGAAACTGAGTCAGCAATGTTTATCCTTCCCCACATCCCCTGGCCCCCGAGCATCGTCTCGGTTACCCAGGGGCTCATTAATACATTCAGCTATTACAATCTTGCTGGAAGCATGGAGTGGTGCCACTTTGGTGTGAGCAGATTAATCAAGCATAGTTGCCAGCCTTCCACTGCAAGGCAATGCCATCTCCTTCTAGGCTATTGCAGCAGGCAAATTCAGCTGGATTTTGTCATTTAATTCCAAGACAACTCATAAATGCGAAGTGATTAGCCATCACTTGCAGCGCCTTTTACTGGAGTTACTCAAAATTTAATGCACTTCATACAGTTTTATGACTCCTAATGCATCATTAGCGCTTTAATATATCAGGCTACAGATCTTGGTTCTTAACAATATCACCAGAAAGGTCAGAATAGCATTTTAGAACAATAAAGCATGAGGATGAGCTGGTTTATTCTTGAATGTAGAAAGGGGGAAGATAAGGAAAGAAAAAGATGGTAAAGAACTCTCTTCCCCAGCAAATTCTGCTTCTGTATCTCCCATTCAGTACATTTTGAAAAAATGCAGAAGTGTTTTTCCACAGACACTTCTCTGGATGCAATAGCACCAACATAGTCAAGCTCCTACATCCTTTCATTGAGCTTGAGGAAGCACTTGGACCCTGCAAACAACCATCACAGAACTGCTATTTATTGCCAGACATAGCTTTGTTCTCACTGCCTGTTATCACACTGTAGGAGCTGAGACTGAGCAAGCAAGACTAAGACTAATGGCATTAACACAGCTGTAGGCTTTCACAGGTATGGGTGAATAGCACTAGGAATTATGCAACAGGATGCCAGGACAGAAATCACAATCCTCTCATCGGCAGCTCTTTTTGCTCACAAAGGTCCGTTAGCTCTGATTTTCTTTCCTTCCTTCCTGAATTCCTTCCTTCCTTCCTTCCCCCTCAGGACCAAGAGTTACCTTCACTCCCCACCCCACCAGATGGGCAGGAGGCAATGCATGCTCTGCTTGCACTTCTGTTCAGATCCCAGCTCTGAGGCTGCCAATTAGCCTGCCAGGGTACCCACGTGGAGGGGCCTCCCTTGCTTTACAAAGTGCTGCTGCTTTTCCTGCAGCCTTTGTACTATTGGAAGGTTAATTAGGATCTCTGCTCTAGCTGCAGGGATTTCACAAAAAAAAAAAAAATCCTCTTTCTTTCCCATTCCATCTCTGACAAAATTAAATTGACCTGTGTGCTCAGAAGTTGGTTGATAAGGATATGATTGGGGGGAGGATAAGATTGATTTGGGGGGTTGGTATTTTGACTTTTTTTTTTTATACAAAGGAAACAAGCCTAGTGTGATCATGTTATCAATCACTCAAGCTAAGTTTTGAGTGTGATAACACTACACTATTAACAACACAGATGGTCTCCTGCCTAGTTAGCATCAGCTTCCCTTTTGAGTTATTCAGTGCATCACAAGCAACACTGGGACACGGTCAGAAGTCATTGTTGCAAAGTGCTGACAAAATATGAACCAATAACTGAAATCCAATACAGATTTTGAATTGCAAATAGCTTTCAGATAGTTATCACCATGACATAGGATCTGCATCTTGGACACTCCACTGCAATGGCTACTCTGAGCAATTCTCTGGGACAGACCCAAATCTGTGCCTTTTCTCCCCAGCTCCTGGACAAGTGACTGTTCCAGTGCCGGCACAGACCTGCAGCCGAGGAGAATGAATACATCCAGGCCCCAGACATGATGTTTTGTCATTCCTACTCCCGCCGAAAGCACAAGAGCTGAACTAATCGGGGCCCCAAGCTCCTGGGTCACAGCCAGGGCACCCGCGCCAGGGACCTCAGCTCTTTCTCACCTGCTGACAGGGACAAAGCAGGGCTGAGGGGTCTGAGCTCATTAAGGCACAGTTTTCATGGGAAGTTCAACCCACATGAGGCTGGAGGGTATTTTTTTTTGGTTGTTGTTTTTTGTAACAGTGTGTTAGGCTGAGCAAATTTCAACAGGGCTCTTTCTTTCCCCACTCAACTCACCACTCTGTGGGCAGCTCCAAGTAGAGAGAAAACAAAGACATGGGCATAGAAATGACAGTAAGTTATTACCCAGAGCTGCTATTGTGAAAGTGAGCATCTCCCATCACCATTCCCCTTTTGCTAAGTGCAACAGCAGACTACGGCTACAGCTGCCTCACCCTAGGCAGATGTTCATATTCATACAGGAAAAAAAATGATGACTTAATAGCATTCCCTACACCAGGATTCTTTAATTCTTAGTCATTCCCCAATTTGAGATAGAAACACCAGACTACACATCCCTGCTTGAATTAAGAGAGTCAAACAACATCTGCTATCACACTCACTAAAGCCAGAAAGAGTCAACATATTTGCAAATATGTTGTAAGAGAAACGTATCTTGAACAGCAACATCTTGGGAAAAGGCTAAACACCTAATCCATCCATGCTGAATACCTGATATCCTGATTTCAGAGATAAATGTTCTCCCTTAACAGATTTGTAGCAATACTAGTTACAGACAAAGGCTGACAATCCTAAAAGGGATGCATTAAAGACCTGTAATACCATTCTCCCTGGCCTTGATATTCCTGCAGTGTTTACAAGGCATCATGTACAGCAGAATACACTCCTCACAGCTTTGCACACAGCTATCATCAGTCATTTTTACAAAGCACCTGGCAGTTTTCAAGCACTGTGCATCATTACCAGCATTTAATCTTCATATCATCACAAAATTTTAGGGGATTGAGTGTTTTCAGTGTTTTTGTTGGTTTCTTTTATTTTTTTTTAACAAAAAGTGGGATTCTTCCTCAAATACTTGGTGCTGTGTATTTTCATATAGTTGTACTGCGAGAATAAATGAAGTGAGAAAGCACAAAATCTACATTACAAAAAAGTCCCATTCAAGAAACAGTGCAGGAACCCTTTATATCTTGCACACCAGCCAGGATCACAGCTGATAGAAAGTCTGTGTTAACAGAGCTGCTGTTTTGTTTTTAAGCATAATTTTTTTCTTCATTTTAAATTCATCCCAGAGCATTGCACAATATAAAACAAACAAGAATACCAAGTGGGAATGCTGATGGAAAAACAGTATTGTGTGAATAACTAACTCATCAGCAAATCTTCCCCTCCCTCAACAATGAAAAGCCAAATATTTATTCAATTGCATATTGCATTCTTTGCTCAAATACTTCATAATTTGAATTTAAAAAAACAAATCTCAATTTTCTTTCCTGTGCACCTCAGGGGAGACCAGTGGGCCCAGCAGAAGGTATTTACACCATCTGACTGGATTCATCTCAGCAGCAATCTGGAGAAAAAAGCAAGAGAAAGAGGCTCTTAAGTGATCTGCACCCTCCAGGCAGTCTCCAGGTCAGTGAGAACATGGATTGCAGAGACTGTCAGACACCTGACATCAGCCTAAGCAACACCTATGTGGACCATGACAGCAGCATCCTCTCCCAGCAGGCTCCAGCTGCATCCCAAACACTGGTCAGTCCCAAGCAGTTGCTTGGCCCATCTGATCAATATTTCATTGAGGAATTACCAGATCAGCAAGTGCTGGGTTTCACCATTTCAGTACAAAGAGCTCAGCCCTCTTGCCTTTCAGCCACAAGGGACCTGAAGCACCTCTGACACCTGGGCAGCCTCATGTAAGGACCAAACATGGCGACACTTGATTTCGTTGCTGCTGCCACAGGTGACTTGGCAGCACATCACGTGCCACCGCATGCCAATCCACTTGTACGGCAATATAGCTCTGCATGGAAATGAGCAGAGGTTTATAGAGATGCTCAGGGGGAAATGCAAATTTATACAAATAATTTCAGTCATCCATGAAAAGCAGCAGCCACTACACACTCATGACAGTCGAGCTCGGCTTTTATTTTTTTTTGGGGAGGTGTTTTTGTTGTTGTTGTTTAATCCTGTCATTGTTTACACAGAATGGTCTTTCAGATTAAGCCCCCTCACCCTTCCACATGTTAGACTTTAACATGACAAGAGAATACCAAGAAGGGGGTGGGTAGAGGATTCTTCTGGCTTTCATGCTGCGCAATTTACCACTCACACAGCTTCAAAGCATGATTTGACTTCATATCAAGCTTGATATAAAGCTTGCTAGTTATTTTTTAAAGTGCTACTGGATCCCAGAATTATTATTGCAATTTGATTACTAAAATGACTGTAAAGCAAAGTCAAATTCATGGTTCCAGGGTGAGGGGGGTACTCACTCTACAAGACTGAAATATTTAAACATTGCCTCTGAACACAAATCAAGAACATGTTTGTATGAAATTGTAAAGGTTGCTCTTCAGTGAGAGAACCAGTTTTCTTTACAGATCCACCAAAAACAGACTCCTCATTCCAATATTAATTCTGCTAAGTGTAAAAATTAACACTTGAAGCAGGTCACTGAGATCTGGCAAAATCCTTTGAACTATGGAGAATATATTAGCATGGGAACACTCTTCCCATTTCATTCTTTAAGCATCTGCTTGGATATTTTGTTGTTATTTATCATGGCTGGGGTAGGTATGGAGGTAGAAGCAAAACCTCAGACCTCAAAGGAGAACAGCTTCACGTTTTCAGGCAGGCACCTCCACCAAGCCTAGGACACTCTAATGAGAGAACCCTCAGCTGAGATACAATGATCAGACAGCTGAGTAAAAATTATCTTTGCCTGCAAGCAAGAAGTACAAATGGAGTTGTTTATGTTTTCATATTACATTTCATATTGGTAGTGTAACAGAAGTTTCTTCCAGCCCTGCCTGTATCTGACACCTCAGCAGTCTGTCACAGATTAGTCATCTCCACAGTATGTTTCTTTGACTTTGATGACCCATCACCATTTCTTCCCTAATTACTTTTGGAATTATCAATATGGCTAATGTGATCAAACACCACAGTGAAGGCTTCCTATTTCCTGACCAAATTTTGTTTTCCTCAATGCAGATTTTTCCTACTGAACATATTTTTGCTATTTGGTGGTTAAGAGGTAGATAATGGTGGGGGGAAAAAAAGGAGAAGAAAACAGAAATTGTAGGCTATTTACACTCATGAACTATGTGGAGGGTCACATATTCCATACAACTCCTCTCCAGAGTTCACCTCCACTTCACCAGAGGTGGCTGAACAAGGTACTTGCAATGTTCTTTCCACATACATAAGTGGTCCTACATGATCTCAAAGAGCACCAGCCAAAGACCACAGCGTTAACTGCAACAAAGTGCACGTACTGTTTGTTTTTTCTCCTTCATTCACATTTCTCCTTGACTCCAGCCATCACTGCAACAGAACAGAGCTGCAGCAGGAGCAGTGTGCCAACCACGTACCCAGCGCCAGCCCACGCAGAGGCTTTGCAGGCTGTACACTTGCCAGCATGTTTTAGGGACGAGCTGGCATTAAGACCAACTTGATTAGTCCGTGACAAGCGGGTGAAAGAAGGCAGGCAAGAGAGCCCTGACACCCTTGCTCTGCTGGCTTACGTGCAGCTCAGCCTCTCCTGAAGCAGCTCATTTTGGAGTTATTCCTACGTGGAGCTCTGCACTGGCACAGGGAAGGGTGTCAGGGCACTGGCACGGCTCCTGCAGCACTGGGAAATGGCTCTGGCGAGGACACGGGAAAACAGCTGAGCAGAGAAATCAATATTACAGTCACACACTGCCCTGAGCAATTCTGACATATTTATGGTTACTGCTCTTCCGTTCGCAGAGCGGTATCGCCTTCCCCCGATGCCACCGTCCTCCAGTACCCTGAGGACAAGGGTGGAGGTGGACACTGAAACAGAAGCCTCTCCCCTGGCAGCAGGGACCTTCACACCCTCATGTCCATACCCTCCCCACTGACACACGGCTGTGCCCAGCCCGATTGCGCATGTGCCACATTTGCCTTTTGGAGCTCCGTGCCCCGGGCAGGCGGCAGCGCTCTCCCCGGCCAGGGCACCGCTCCGTGCCCCGGCTCTCCCCGGCCAGGGCACCGCTAAGCCGCCAGGATGGGGCCAGCAGTGACTTCAGGCTGATGCGCAGGAACAAGATTAGGGCTGGATTTAGGTCGTTCTTCTAAAGGGCAGCAGCTCAGCCATTCTGCCTGGCGTGGCTTAGATCACTACTGCATTTACACTGCATGAAGGAAAAGGGCGACCTGCTGCAGGATGAACGGTGCAGCTCCTGGGATTGTCACTGAAAAAGCCCCCTCCCGTACACGGTCACACCTTTTTATTCTCTGCTACTGCAGCAGCCAAGCAGCTTCCGAGCGTGCAAGAGGCTTTAGTCTTTCTAAGTGGAAAATCAAAACAGCAGCTTATCTGGCAAACAAAGTAGAAGAAATTCTCTTTGGTTTAGCATTATCCAGTCAGTGCTATTGATAGGAATAATGATGTTTTTCCAACCCAATCAGAACCTTGTTTTCAAAGGAATACAGTACAAAAAAAAAACTTAAATGAAGGCAAATGTATAACAGAATAATCACACCAGGGCTGGGTGAGAGTTTAAATCCAGCATTTCTCTGGCATATACACAGATAGAGAATAAAAGTGCTATTGCTAAAACAGAGCAATACATCACAGCCATCAGCAGTTCTACAAATGGTCTGTTGTCCAAGGGAGCAAGAAAGTTACTCTTTATTAAAGGTTATTGTAACTGGAGATCACACTTGTCAATAATATTGACAGTTCTTTAGAAGAAGCACTGTTCCCTTTGGCTGCAGAAATCCTCCTACTGGAGCTAGGTCTTTAACACATAATTTAGATTTTTTTTAAAAATAAAATTAAAATCTCTGGTATTACAATGGAATTCTGGTTTTCTCCAATAGCGTAAAAACAAACAAAAAAATTTTAAAAGATGAATAATGAACCATTACAGAAACCATCCATCACCTTTAAAGATGCAGAAGAGATCAGAAATGCTATTTCTTTTTCAGCATCCAATTCTGGTTTCCCAAAAGCAGGGATTATCTCCATACTCTAACTAGAAAAGCAAACTTTATTTATGCAGAATAAGATTTGGTTTCACATCAACAAAATTTTAACCCAGCTTAGATTTTTATCAAACAGGTTTCCTAAATGAATTTCCCTATTATTATGACAGTTCACAAAAAAGTTACTTCAATAAGCCAGTTACTCCATCCAATCCCTAATCCATGAGACTTGTTTTTTTCCAGCTATAATGTCAGAAGATTTAGTGCTGCATTTGAGCATCACTTCATAAGGGGGGCTGGAGAACCGCTTGAATCTCATCTCTCCCACGAGCCTTGCAAAGATGATAAATCCTAAGCAATCGACCTCAACTGCTTCTCAGGAGCAAGTTAAGTTTTGTTAACTTGAACAGCATAAGCCATCTCTGCCTCTACCTGCACCATTCTCATCCACATCCACGTTACTTAACCTGCACAATCCCTCCAAAAACACTTTATGCAAATCTGGACTGTACTTAAAAATGAAAAGCAAAACTTCTGTAGCTTGCTTTTCATTTGTGTCAATTGCATAAGTCATGAGCAGGGATCGCAACTGATCAGCTACTCCTCTGCAAAGGCAAACGCAGTCTATTTCCAGCAAGTTAGGAAAAAATCCCACTGCCTGTTTCCAGAAAAGCCAGGCACACAAGAAGTTGTACCACTGTAGTAATGGCTGTGAGATTTCTGGCAGCGCGCTCCGCGCACAGAATTGGCTCGGAGGAAGCGCGAAGGAGAGCGGCGCGGGCGGCGGGGAGGCTCTGCAAGGCGTGAGCACACAGGTGCCAAGCACACACAAGGACGAAAAAGCTTTTCAGCTTTCTAAAAATAAGAGCCTGCTAGATAAGAGGCGCAGTTAGCCAGACTGCAGCATGCACTGTTTGGATTTCAACGTTTCATCGAAGGGAAATTAATTACCAATATCTGGATATTTGTAGGGGAACAGCAAGAGGTAGAAGAAATGTGCATTTTCACCAAGACATTCAGCATTTTCAGTGAGCATGGCCAGCATCCACTTTCTGCATTGCTAGACATTAAAATAAAGAATTTTATCTTAAAAGTAGAGTAATGAAGCTGTCTACAGTTTTCAAGTATACGCTGAGTGGGACAGCAAGACATTGAATCTTTGCACAATGGCCAAAACTAGAGTGTAAGGTAACATTTGCAGTTCATGTGTGGAAAAAAAACCCTATTAAAAAAAAAAAATCAGTCTTTTCACACAGCAAGCAGGCTACCACAACTCCACCAATATTCATTTTTCAAGATACAGAAGGCACCATCCAACATGGTCCTTCAAACCCCAGTTCCCAAGCTGGCTTACTGTACCTTCTCCTCCTCCAAACTGCACCCTCAGTGGAGACCAGTCCTTCCACTTCAGAACAAAACAACCATCCCTAATTCTCTCCCTAGTTTCCTCCAGAGCACCTAATTACTTCCCCAATGAAATATATTTCATTTTCTTTTCAATTGAGTTATGTGTATTCTAGATTTTTCGAAATTGTAGTTTGTGATGCCCTAACAAGATACTACAAAATTTAACATGTTCCCCAAGTAAATGGTAAAAGCTACTACAGCCAGAAAACCTTGTGCCATGCACATGTAGTTCATACTGTATCTGAACATGAAGCTCATCTAGTATGACAAAACATATTATAGCAACAGTTTAATGAACAATTAGGTCTTTTTGTTATATGCAGTGTTAAATATTTACTGTAACAAATTCACTTATGCACCTGCAATTCCAAGGCGATAGTGTCAAAATGGCTTTACCTGAAGAAGCAGGCATGAAGAGGAAAGGAACTGTAATTTATTTTCCATCAGCCATAAATATGACAGAAAAGCTCCCTTCACCCTACCTTAGTGGAGCTCAACAGGGCACTGAAACCAATACTGAAATTTTCATGCTTTTCAAGATA
Source organism: Petroica traversi (assembly GCA_025920805.1). Lineage (NCBI taxonomy): Eukaryota > Metazoa > Chordata > Aves > Passeriformes > Petroicidae > Petroica > Petroica traversi. The sequence continues at coordinate 872,424 of JAHLSL010000042.1, read as the reverse complement.
TTTCACATCAAATACCTTGCTTTTCTTTTATGACCTCTCCAACTATTATTAAATGCCAAGAAATCCTTAGATAGTTTCCTTTCCTCCCACAAATCCCAGGAAAGAGCCTGGGAAAGAGCCCCTGGAAAAAAGAAGGATAATTTTTTTCCCTCCATCCTTGAGTGAGAGCTTTGTGATAAGGACCACAAGTGTTTTGAAAATATCATAATCTATATGCAATTTTGTTGTGTGCCTGGATACACTACGAAGTTGAGCAATGTATAAACAGCTTTCAGCTGTTCAAAAACAGTTCACTTAAAAACCCCAAATCAGCCACCTGAAAAGCCAGCTGAGAAGCAAGTAAAAAAAAAAACCCAAACCACAAAAAAACCCCCAAACCCCAAAGAAAAAAACAAACAAACAAAAAAAAGTAGCAGAAAACATTGTACATGCAAAAGATAATCTAAACAAAATGAACCATTTCTCTGTGGAAAATTCTCATCTACCAAACTTATTTTAAGCCCTGAGCACCTATCCAGTGGAACAAGAACTATAAAACAAGATACGCTTCCCTAAAAGCATGGCAAAATGTTACACAACCATAAATGCTGATTTTATTTCATTTTCTGAACAGAACTAACAACACTACAAAAAGAATTAGCAAAGCAGTTATTTGCCCTGCTTTCACGAGTAACACTGAAATGTTTCACTTCATGCCCAATGCAGTAAATGAGGATTTTTTTTTTGTGCCATTTTTTTGTTTTTAATTGAAGAGAATTTTTATGGAAAGAGACTTTGGGCTTAAGGCATGGGCAAGGAAAGCCTCCACACAGGGGAGAGTCCCAGGCTGTCCCCAGAGAAGGCAGGGCACAGGTCGGGGAGCTTCAGATGAGCCAGAGCTGACTCACAGGCAGCTCCTTAGCACACCAGGCACCACAGTGAGCTGCCTGCTTATCACCAAATCACCACCGAGTCCATCTCAGATCCTCAAGGGTTTTCTAACTCCTGCTTCTCTATTCACAGGAGAGGCTCTGGGGCCTCCAGAGCAGCAGCAGAGCTCCTCTTGTCCCTTCTCCTGCTCCTTTGCTCAGTTCCATCAGCCAGACCAAGGATGAGCAGGGCGATTTGCAAACACTGGCTGCCAAAGGATTCACAGGTTTGGAGATAAGCAGGTTCTTGATTACTTTTTTTTTTCCTAAACTGGGGATGATCTGTGTAGCAGCTTAAGTCACAGCAACTTTTCATTGATGCCTTGTGACTTACCTCATCAAGCTCTTTAAGCACAAGGACAGCAAGATGTAGTTATCACAGCTACAAAACACTGAAAGAACAGGGTCATTTATTTCTACAAAGAGTTTTAACAACATTTTTAGAAAGAATAGCCTTTTGTGGGTTTCCTGTGATACAACAGACTTTTTGTTCCCTCAAGTATCTTTTTCCCCACCCATTGCATCAATGAATTCAAACACAGTACCTTGGTTTTTGAAACTTGTAACACACATTTCTAGATGGGTTCTCACTACTGCCTGCCTACAGTGGCATTAGTACTCCCCAAGCTTTAACAGAAATGTTTTCTCAGCAACGTCTCAAACCACAGTTAATTTTTCCATGGCTGCATTATATTTGTGGCTCACAGGACTCCCTGTTCCTCCCCAGCATTTCCCACTGCTGAGCTCCCAGCTGATAGCAGAAAGCTCCTGTCACGAGTCCCTAAAAATATAACATTGCTCAGTGGCAATATTAAGTCCCATCATATTTCTGTTACTCCACTTCTTCCTCTATCACATCCCAACCCTCCTAAGGTAGTGAGAACGCCTCCTGAACTGCCATTATCAAAAATGTTTGTATGTCCAAACCATATTCCTGGACCCTGCCTAGTTTAAAGCAGTTTACAAGGATGTTGCTTCAAAAATTAACACTTTTGGTAATTTCTCTTTGAAATTATTCACGGCTGCACTATATTTTATAAATGGGTATGTCCTAGATGTGCCAAAATTACTTTCTTTTACTGAAAAATGAAGAGGGAGATTCCTTTAGCTTTGAAATGTCCTTAGTGTTAATAGAGCAGTTCAGCTAAACCTACTGAATGACCATGGAAGAGGAGCCCTGTAGTCGAGGCCATACACTGCACAAACCCACCACACTCAGGCTGTCCTTGAGCAGGGCTCCCCAAGAACATAGCTGTGCACCTCACTGGGTGCAAAACCAGCAATCACTGCAAAAACCAGCAAAAGACAGCTTGGAAAGTCTGGGTACATCAGGGAAGGCACAGCCTACCAGCCAACACAGCTTTAAAAATAGTTTATTTTCAGAAAGAAGAGTTAGAGATGACTCAAAGTTGAGGTAGCTGAAACCCCAGTAGGTCATATCATGCAAATCAAACCCTGTATGCCATCAGCTGGGAGGTGGCTCACGAGTCAGGAGTTTTCTACTAAAAGCAGCAAAACTGAAAATACACAACTGTGGTCACGAATACATGTGAAAAAACAAAGAGATAAAAGTACATCTGGCTAATGCTTCAACTTGGAGATCCCAGGGCTACCTCCAGTGCGTGCTCACAGCAAAGGGCAGACTTAGTTATCCTACTTTAAGATAAGGTTCCTTAGAAAGTCATTCCTTGGAAATATACATGCATCCACCCCTTTCACTGGCGACAAAAACATGAACTTCAACCAGTGCACATTGACCAGTGATATAGATCATCACGTCTCTCTCTTACACAACCAGAAGGCAAGGTACTTCCTGATGCAATAGCTGCAGTAACCTCACCGGGATCCCTCCTCAGGATCCCATCGCCAGGCAGAGGTGCTCACTGTGATAGCTCCAGCTGCCTTTAACTTCAGCCCCGCACAGCTTCGCTTGCAGTGCAAACGCTGGCACTTAAGCACTTCCAAACTCGTAACTCCATGAGGAAACACTTCCCTTCCACGCAATTAAGCTCTGTTATTAAGCCTGAAGTTGATAAAATTTTATATGTAAAAACCTGACTTGGGTAGTTTCTTTTACATAAACAAAAGTGGCATTGAGGAAGAACTGCTGCCTTATGCCAACATAAGCAGCTCATATCCAGTCATGTACCCACCAAAAATAAACATTTTAGAAAATGTGTTAGATCCTGCAGCAATAGTTTTGCCTCCTTTTTTTTTTCTGTAACAGTTTTGGAGAGGGAAGGAAGGATGCCGGAAGACTATTTCTGATGAGACACAAGATGTGAATAAACCAGTAAAATAAAGACGCGATTCCATTAATTTATTCAGCTCTACCCAGATCCCTCCCCCTCCTTCCCACTGCAAATACCGTAGAAAACGCATCTGCCCCGGCAAAAAGCTCGGTCATTCGGCTGCCTCCAATTCCGTAACCCTGGGTTCCCCTCTCCCGACAGTCGTACCCGGCTGGTGGCCGCCGGGCCAGCCGTGCCCACCCGCC
>JAHLSL010000042.1:856287-868619 GCA_025920805.1 Petroica traversi | reverse complement strand
TGCGATACGCGGTTAAAGCTTAAAGCTCCCCCGCGCGTGAGCTGGAGAGGTTGGCTCTATTTAAATAAAGCAGGAGACGGTGCCGCTTCCTATCGGGAATGTCTCTTCCCCTCCGCCCCAGGAGGGAGCTCCCGGAGCCCCGCTGCCGGAACGGGCCGAGCCCCGCCCGGCGCCCGCGCTGCGCTCAGTGCTTCCTGCGGGAATCCTGCCGGGGGAAACGGCTTCTCCTCCTCCCCAGCCCAGTGTGGAAGCAGCAGCCGCCACCCGCGGCGGATGGCTTTTGTGCGGGCTCCATCCCCGCTCCGCGGTGGATGGCAGCCTTTCCACGTTTCGGGAGAGCTATTTCTTCGCTACCCGCACTCCGTTTCAAAGCAAAAATCAAAAATGTTGCTTCCTAATTTATTTGTTATTATACTAGTCATTCTGCCGCGTCCAGAAAGAAATCGGCGTTATTTTAGCCCTTCTGCTAGAATCCTTCTCGTTGGGATCACCGGATGCCACAGTACTGGCAGCTCCGTCCGGGAGCGGCACCGACTTTTAAAGGGGCAGAGATGATTTTTTTGAAGTTCTGATTTTTTCTTCTTCTAAGTAATGAGATCCCCACATATGTCGATAATTCTGACACCTGCATATCGCAAGGAGGTTGCTGGCAGAATTCAGTATTTTCACTTTTATCCTTTTGTGGTTCATCTCTTTACTAGTCTTGGTCCATGCCATCTATAATTACAGTCTTGTCCTTTGCTTACTGTGGACTCCTATGACCCCTTTAATTGACCTCTTAGCAGTGTGCATCAGGAATTTTCTTTTTATGATTTACATTTGTCCTCGTTCAACAAGCGCCTTTGATAAGAAAATGCCTACAAGGAACCTGATATTTCATCCAGCATGTGTCATTTATGGAGTACATGGAGTAACTGTCTGACCTGGAAGCCACCTAGGTCAGCATCTCTCTCCCTCTCTTCATCCCATCAAATGAACAAGTTTTATGCCTTTATTTCTTAGCTTCCTGTAGTGTTCTAGTGAAAGCAGAAAGAGCTAAACTGATTTTCTCCTTTCCCAACAACCTCAATCTCCAATTTAAAAAAAGAAACAAAACAAAAAAGATGAATCCTCTCTCACAATCCCAAATTCTTGTATTTGCAGCACTCTGTAACAACCTGAACCTTGCTAGAGCCACAGAGAAATTTTCCATGAGTCCAGTCATTTTCTCGACTTTGCACCAGAGCTAGGTTGTTTTATTTAGTTTGGTTTGTTTATTAACTTGTATATATTTGCTTATTCAGCTTTAGGTCAGGTGATAAGAGCTTGACAAGTCAATCTCTGACTCTTATTCAAAACCAAGTGCTCTTATTGTAGGTATTTCTGGGTTTTGAGGCCCAATGATGTGAGTGTCTCCAGGAAGTCCAGGACAGAGGCTTCATCAGCCTCTCTAAAGGATGCATGAGTTAAGACTGCATCTAAAAATAACCCAAAAATTAGCACAATGGTTCTGACCTTTTAACCTTAAGGAAAAAACAGCTGCTAGCTGGTTCTAGATTGCTTTGGTCTAGCTGTGTTCTCTACAGAGCAGCATTTTTTGCTTTAATAAAATTCAGTGCACAGACACCACAGTCTCAATAAAAACACTAGTGCACATAGCATTAAACAAGAGGACATAGCACAACATATGGGATTGGAGGTGTAAAATTATAAACTCATTCTTCCTGGGCTAGCTCTGAGGTTGAGTTCCCATTTCATATGTACAGCTCCCACAGACACTTTTTTTTTTTGTGGAGGAATTTTGTGGGGGCAATGATTTCTTCTTCTAAGACAACTGATTTTCTAAGACAACAAAAGGAATCCAAATGAATCCGTAACTTTGAATATATTTTAGCAGAATCTAGGCATTTTTCTCGTCTTTTCACCATCCAAATATCCACTGCACTGATCACCAGTGCCTCCCTAAAAAGGCTGCCCTGCTTTCAATACTTCTGCTCTACTTGCAACACTGAGTGCTTAAATTTTACAGCAGTCACAGCAGGTCTACAGAGGTGCTGTGGAGCTCCTTGCAAGAGTGAGAGAAAAACAAAGATGAAGCCTAAAAGCATCACACACAGAGCACTGCACAAACTCATTAATCAGCCAAATGCCACAGGAAAACATTTGTACTGCCTGAGAAGCAGCGGTGTCTGATAGAGGCACATCTGGGATCATCAGAGATAGCTGGGTGGCATTATGAGTATTTTTTCCTTTCACCAACAAAAAGTGTTAAAGTTCCAAAAGGGATTTGAATAGGATGGGTGTCCTCTATTTAAATCATATTAACAATAACCACAGGGAGATAAGGTTTGTCCCTGGCATAGCAGAGAACAAAGCAGTGTCAGAACTTCTTACATGTTCCTCCAAGGAGCAGGGACAAGGTAAGACTGAGAATTTCAGACTGGGACAAGTACAAAAAACTTACTGGCATAGACCAGATCTGCATGGACCTTTCTTTTTGATCTGCTCTTCTGTGGCAGCAGCTTTGTTCCTTCACCAGCTGGATTGTCACTGGTACAACAAAGCAAGGGAAGGTTTTTGGCTTGGCAGATTTGTTCTTCTTCCTTAGGTATTTGTATCTCCAGTTGCCATGAATATTTCTCTCAATGTCAATTTGGTTCAGGTTTACCTCTCTGTGACCTCTCAGTGAGTCTTTGTTCCTCAGAACCTGTTAGTTTAAACTGGGTCAAATGCTAACAAGCGTGTCAGCTCCCCTTGCCCTTAGGATCTGCCATAAAAGATCAGACCATCAAGCTCTTTGTCCTATTTCTGCAAGGAGGCAATGCCCAATGCTTCAGAGAGGTGGAAAAACCTGCTATTTAAAGGTTACGTCCCTTCTCCTTGCTTTGACACTGTTGCTTCACTTTCTATTTTCTTCATCGTTCTTCCGTGAATCGGAAATCATGCCGCTGTGATGGATTGCTCACTCCACCGCACAGCTCTACAGTTCTCTCTCTAAGATCTTTCACAAGCTGTCAAGCCACATTGATTTTCTATTGAAAGCCTCTCCTGTTTTGCTCCAGTATCTATGGGGTCATGAGATCCTGTAGGGTGGAAGGAAGGAAAACCACCAAGATGCAATACGAATGTTTGTAATGCTCAGGACATTTCAACCCTTGGCTGACTTTCAGCTGAGCAGTGTTGTCAGCTCCTTCATGAGGAGATGAATGTAACTAGTCAACTGAAAGAAATGGATAAGCACGGGTTAAAGATGGACTGTAAGATGGAAATCCAAGTCATTCTGGGACAAAGTGTGGAAGAGTCTATAGCAGAAGTTGGAAAAACAACAACAGCAGAAGATTTTATAGAGAGGTTCATAAAGAGAGCAATTTTCATTCTCTGAGCTTATGCATGAAGACTGCTTGGAGCATGGGAAAGGTGTTGGTTGCCTTAGGGTCTAAACCCAAATAAACCATAAGGCATAAAGCAAAGAATATCTCCTCCAGCCCAATCCATCGTTGCTTAGAAAGCAGATACTGCAGGCACATATTCTAATATCTAATCAAATTATAATGCCATTAAAGCAAATAGCTCGCCTTCTATACCTGCCTCATATCTACAAAGATTAAACTTGAATAAAAGTACATGGCTTTCCTCTGTCCCATTGTATAATTATTATTCATACAGCAGACTTATAGATAAAGTAAAAGATCATGACTTTCCAGAATCTCTGCCATAAGACCTCTGAAGCTTCCAGGATTTAAAATTTGAAGGAAAATTTAAATCTCTAATTCCCTACTGTAGCCCATTGCATTTTATTAATTTTATGTACATTCATTGTACACATGCCCTTGCATTGCAAACGCATATAAATGCATTCCACTCTTATCTGCTTTCTGAGAGGATCATTGAGGGAGAGGTTTCATGAGACAACTGAAATTATGCAATGGTTTATTGCACCTTCTTCCCCCCTCCTTCCTGGGACTGGCTCTGTGTTCCCACTGCTTCCTTCACAAACAAATCTGTAGCCTCGTCTACCTCTCCTGAGTGCATCCATCAGCAAACAGATCCAAAACCATAGGCAGGGATGGAACTGTGTTGTCCATTTCCATTCACATCATCATCATGCTGCAAGCCAGGCTTCTCAGCATGCAGCTCATCCCTCTGCTGAGGAGGCAGCTCTGCTTCAGGGCTGTCCTCCTCTCTGGCCTTTAAAACCTCCCCCAGCTTGAATTGGCCTCTGAAAGGGTTTACTCTTGGAGGGGGGAAGTGACAGCAACCTCCAGGCAGATAGGGCACACAGATTTCAGACTTCAACCACCGCCTCAGAAACAACTCCTAGGCAATCCTGCAGCTGCCATGCCTGGTTTTTGGAGGTTTGTGTCCTTCGCCACCCCGCTCTTTCCTCTCCCCATGTTCAGTGGCACAGTATGGCAAACAGCTGTGATGATTCTTGCTGTTTTCCTCCACTTCTGCCTGTGATTCTATACTGAGCTTGTGAGATGCACCTCCTCCTGCCAAGCAACCCATTAGGCGAGGGCTTGCCACAATCCCTCACTCCATAAAGTCAGGAGAAGGATCATATGTAACCATTACCTTTTGTATGGTTCAGTGCCAAGACCCTGTGGTTAAAGACCTTATTTTGCTCAGAGCAGGGTACACTTTCTGCTCTTTGGATGTAGAAGACACACAGACTGTTCCCACTGCTACTGAGATAATACCTAATCAGCAAAGTACACTGCTTGGATAAATCACTAGCATGTCATGGACTAATGGAGGTGTTGTGCTGGGACAATCAAGCTAAAGCACCCACACAGAGATTTCCATCTATCTCTGACAGCATCACTCACTTGCTGCATGACCTTGGCCAAATTGCTTGTAACCTGACTTGCAGAAGCACCAGACAGCCTTGTGCAAATCAGGTCAGCATGGTCCCTGTGTTTCAGCTGCCCTCAGGAAAAGAAAGCAAATGCTGCCTGAACATCTGCCAGGCACAAAGCTCTATTGTTCCCCAGGCCAGCCCCAATGGCATTGCACCAGGAGGCAGATGCACCTCTACACAGGCAGCAGCCCCGACGCCGAGTCCCCCAGCCCACGCATCCCAACACCATCATCTGCTGACAGATGCCTTTTGCATCAGTTCTGAGATGAGGTAGGCATTCAGTGAGAACAGAAAAACCCTGTTCTTCATTTCAAATTAATTTCTGCTCTCTGCTGAAGGTGTTTGTTTCCCTGCCCCTACACTCCACTTCCTCTGTTTTCAGCTCTCCAGGAGCCCAGTCCCTCACAAGCAGTCTGCTTGGGAAAGACCTGAGAAGGTAGAAGAGTGTTGCAACATAATACACCTGCCCATGAAAAGCACGAGGAAAAGGCTGTGGGCTCCTTTCTAAAGCACTAAATCTTCAAAGACATCTATTGTGGCAAGGAGAAAGGCATGAGGGGATCCTGGCAAGCTGCTTGGACCACATACCCCCAGCAATATTGTCTGCAGTGGCAGGGGTTCAGGCACAGCTGTGCCAGTGGTCTGTGCTCCCAGTTAGATGTTTCTCTGGTGCTGGGAAAGCTTCCAGGGAAGAGGCACTCAAGCTGTCACATCTACCTGAGTAACAGCATTGTGTTCACAGCCTAGTCACATATATTGCCTGCCTTTGTCTCAGTTACCAAAAATCAGGTAGTCCTATGTCTGCCAATACCAGTGGAAGTGTGAACCAACCCCACGGTTTAAAGCACCCTGGACAAAATCTGGCCATGAACAGCAGGTAATCTCTTTGTCAAATGCCTTTGGCCTTATTACAAATGTAATTGGAGTCTGATTCCAACTTCCCTTTGAAGCCTCATTCGGTAAGAAGTGCCAGACACCCTGGATCTACATTACAATGCATCCTAGCACACTTGAAAGCCCAAGGGCATGCTATAGAAATCCAAAGCCATCGAATCCATAGCCAATATACAGCATGCAATCAAGGACGGATGAAGAGTATTTCCTGCAATGAATATGCATTGTTATGCCATTTAGCGAGGACTGCCTTTGCTCTGACCTCTGTGTTCACATCATTGCAGTGATGTTATGCTCTGAATCTAGAAGCAGCTTGTACTAATCAAGGATCTGTTTCAATTTCCCTATGTCCTGGTTTAGGGCAAATATTTAGGAGGAAACCTCTGGGGGGTCTCCTCTAGGAAGAGTCGATTCCAATCGCCCCTCCCCCTACTGGTCCGGGAAGAATTTCCTTAGAGAAAAGTGGAAAAAACTATTTATTTAACACATAGAATATTTACAAGTATAGGGAAAAATTGGATAATATGAAAACAATGAAACCTCTCCTTCCTCTGAAGAGATGGTAGATTCAGAGTCCGTCTGAGTCCGGTTCAGTTCTCCAGTGGGGGGGGACGATTGCCGGGCCCGGCTGTAGAAGTCGGCGAGGATGGGGGGGGGGGGGCCCCAGGGGTTCCCTGGTGTCCTGGGCCCACGAGATGCCAACCAGCCCCAGGAAGAGGAAAAAAAAGAAAAAATACCCAGCAAAAGAAACAAAGTCTCTCCCTGCAAAAAGCCAGGAAAAATCCGAGGAAAAGCCCTCCGCTGTGAGCTAGGGCAGCACCCCCACAACAGAGAGAGTAAAAAAAAAAAAAAAAAAGAAAAGAAAAAGAGATAACGCTGTCTGCTGGAATGCAGCCTCTCCGCTCTCTTGGCCTTGGTTCGTAGTATCCTGCAGACAAACGGCGAGTGTTTTTTTTTCCTCCACCTTCACTTTCACTGTCTTCCTTGGACCAACTTAAAGCTGCAGAACTTAATGTCCAGCATAAGCAAGGGGACGATTGGGGATACAAACAGGTCATATGGCTAACCCAGGACACCCTACTAGTGCTTTTAGCAAAAATTGAATCATTTGCATCCACAGGTTCAGCCATATCTCTCTGCCACTTATTCCTCATGCCCATGAGGCAAGAACAGCACATCTCCTTGCAGTACTTGCTGCTTAGGAGAGTTACCACTGACAGCAGCTACACTGCAGCTTTTCTGTGCTGCCTGACTGTGCTCGTGCTTTACTGGAAATCAGCTCTGAGCTCACACAGAGGAGCTCAACCAGAAGGACAGAGATCAAAGCAGTTTGCTTCTCCTTGAAGATTGTGTTTCTTAGTGACTTCATTGCAAAGCAATAGGCACAATTTATTTAAGCCGGATCCATGCTGAGCAATTCCAGCAGTTCCCATCAAGCACATGCTTTGGGGGTGGGAGCATTTGACACTGTCTAATGTGGCAATGGGCTAGCTCAGTACCTCCCTCCAGGCTAAAATTCAGCTGGGAAAATCCAGTAAAAAATATTTTCCCAGCTAAACCAGAGCCATTGGCTTCCTGATGCTCAACACTACCAGGCAGAGACGAAGGCAAGAGATGAACCTTTGGTGCCAGGCACTGTCAAGTGCCTGGCAGCTTCAACTCTGATGTCAGCCCATGGGTGACACTGAAGGGAGCCAGGCTGGAAACACAACCTGGGGATGGCCAGGGTGGGGTGGTGGCCAGCTGGGGGCCCATGACAGCCCCAAAAGTGCTGAAATAGGGTCCTGGGCTGTGGGCAGGGTGTGAGGAGAGCCATGGCCAGTAGGACCTGTTAGTGCCTTCAAGGCCCTGACATTCAGCACATGCAGCTGAGATGTGCTGATTTCAGTGGTTGAAGTGCTTCTTGTCTGGAAGATAACAGAGCTTGTATGCTTCATTATTCTTGGGCCATTTATTCAGATTGAGGATTAGTTCACCTGGAGGTGCTCCTGCCCTGGCTCCCCCAGCACCAGATCACTGTGCCACAGCTGAATAGGGTCACACTGACACTGCTGCTTCCACTCAATGCAGCTGCTTGCATTGAAGCTTGACATCTCAGCTGATGAAACCCAAGATGTGAGATCACACAGCACAAAGCTGGGCATTCTCAGGCTCCTTTTGCTCTTAGGAGCCCTGGGAGCTGTGATAAGGAGGAGTCCAAGTCCCTGTGCCCAGTCTTGCAGCTAGCAAGTCCAGCTGGAAGCAAGCCTGCTCCCAACAAGCCATTTGAGTGTCACTGCAGCATGTCCTCTGCTGCAGGGAAAGAAATTGCAGTGTATGGCCAACTCACCGAGCTTAGAGAAGCTTGAAATACATAAAGACATTATATATAGTCTAATGACAGCTTGAGTTGTTTTTCAAACCAAGCTCATAGAATTGCTTAGGTTAGAAAATACCTTTGAAATCCCTGGCCCAATTATTCATCTATTGACAAGTGTCTTTGAAATCTGTTGATACAAGTGACAGAGTTGCCTGTCTCCTAAAGGAGAAGTATGGCAAACACTCCATTTTAGAGGATATTCTGCATAAGTATGGATGGGAAAGCCAGTGAAGCTAACATGTTGTAGGATAGCAATGAAAATTGAGAGGAGTTTCAAGGATTAAGTTTTTTCAGCCCCTTATGACCTTTCCATGCCTCCATGTGCGTAAACAGAAGCTATGCTGTCCTCGGTCACATCAAACTTCGGTTTCGCCCTGTTCACCATGTGAGGGTGAAGTTTTGCAGGGGAGTTTTGTGTCCCTTTCCTTGCAGTGGAATCACTTGTTTTCCACATCCTCTGGATATTAATGCAAAATAATAGCACAGGTCCTGACATAGCCTGACCCTGTCTCACAACTGAGTTGCTTGAGGACCCTGACACCCTCCCAAAACACAGTAGCAAACATCAGCCAAAAAAGGAAGCATATTGTGTCAGGTCCTTGGCAAAGAGCTTCCTCTAGATGCTCTAGAGAATAAGCACCACCGGTCTTTCTTGTCTGCCTCAATTCTCCATTGCTACCTCTGTCCCCACATCCAAATTTCTGGCAGACTACCATGTGGAAGGTGAAAGAAAGAGTTCTGCTGGTGCCAGGCTCTGAACACCAGTGGAAAACAAGAAAATTTGAATTGCCAAAGCAAAGCAGCTGCCATGAACTGATGCAGCTCCTTGAAAACCTGATTTACTTACCTTATCCCTTAGCACCAATGGCTGTTAGCACGATCCTTAAAATCAGATGACCAAAGGTGGTTTCAGGATTTGTTTCTGGAACAAGCTGGAGCAATTACTCTACCTGGAGAAAAGAGAAGAAATTTTTCAGAAGAAGAATTAGAGGTTTAAACACAGTAATGAATCCAGCCTACCTGGCAAGAAAGAGAGCCAAGCTTGGGAAGCATCACTTGCATTAGGGCCCCAGCTGGTGGTCATGATCTCATGCTCCAGACTGTGTTGGCTTAACTCTTGTCTTTGACACTGTTCCTGCCTGTCTGGGAAAAGCTAAGGACTAATAAATATTCTGAAGTAATGAGACTTGCATATCACCCTTGATACATCACACATGGAGGGAATGTGGGACAAAGACACAGGGAAGGCAGATGGGATGGGTTTTACTGTCCCAGGAAGTCAGGAGGGATGAGGTCATGAAGAATGTCTTTGTGTTATTCAGGAAAATTTAGCTACCTGTTGTCTGGAAACCAGACACTCCATGGTGCCTAAGCAGCCTTTTTCCCTGGCTGCCCATATTCACTCAGCTTCCACCATCTTTCAGGGCTTTGCAGGAACACACACACAAAAAATACCTAAAACAATTATAAAACCCCCAAACAAATAAATTCTCTGATGCCAGGCACAACCATTACTCAGCTGATTGTCACAAAATATTGCTGGGACCTGAAACTCAGGAGCCCAAGGGTCGCTACTGCAAGGGATGAGGGATGAGAGCTGAAGTCCCACTAGCTCAAGGAGACTTCAACTGTTCAAAAACTGTTTCAGGGCTTGAAAATACGAACACTTTAGCTTTAAGAGAAAAACAAGTATCCAAAAATACACCCAAGAGAAGCACATGCCACCTGACTCTGTGCATCTTTCCAATCTTCATTCATGCTAAAAAATACTCTCTTGTCTGACTGCACATGAATAAATCCAGCCAGCTAAGGCCAAGAATACTTCAATCACAGACATGGACAAAAGACAAAATCAAGAATGAGCTCAGAGATAATAGTTTTCAACTTCTCACTCTTAGCATCAAGGCTCTCACCTAGATTTTCTGTGCCAGAAAACCTGAATCTACAGCAGCACAAGGGTCAGATTAATACAGTTTCTCCTCACTTCATTGCCCTACCTCCACTCTGAAAAATAGCTCCACCTTACAAGTTCCCCTTCTTGCCTCCACTGCTAGAAAGTGCTTGGTGCCTTCGCCTCTGCCAGCTGCTGTTCTTTCCTGCTTCCAACAGAAAGCAGCTAGCAAGGCAGTGGGGAAAGGTAATCCTACGAAAAGTACAGAAAGTGCTTTCAAGGCACATCATGGGTAATATGTGATTGTTGTTATGTTAAGATGCCTATTCTCCAACTGCAAAAGATGTACTGGTAGTCAAAAATTGGACTGTAGCTAAAGGCATGACAGAATAACTGAATTGCCTCTCTCTTACCTAGCCAGAGCTCTCAACTTCAATTTTACCTTAGCTGCTTGCACCAGCTACATTCTGATAATGACTTGCTTCCACAGCCTCTGGGCAACCACAAATTGATCCTGATGTGCGAAAATCCTGACTGTTCCTATTGAGTTGCTGGAATGCTTTTTACAAATCAACAGCGTCCTGAATCCATCCATTTCCCCCTAGGTGAATTTCCACTGAGGTCTTTTCACCACAGCAAACTGGAGCAGCTGGCCTTGTCACCTGCACCAGCTGGGAGAGGAGGAGTGACCTGGGGAGTTCACCTGGCTGCTGAACCACTGGCCCGCCTTCCTTTGAGTTCAGCCTTTGTATCTGTGAAGATTCATGAGTTGTGGGCTTGCTAACGTGAAGTGTGAAGGTAGCTCCTCTCTGCCTTGCCCTCCTCTCTGTCCTTGGGCAGCTTCATTTCTTTGTTATTAATTGGCTTGAACAAGATTTCCCCAGACACTTGGGCAGTTGTAGCATCAGCCAGTAATCCCCTAATTCCCTTGGACACGCAGGACTCCCTTGTGTGCAACTCCACAACTGCATTTTGCAAGTGTTGCACTCCTCCATGATACACCAAATCGATGTTATGTGGTGATCAAAGACGTCCTTGTCCTCAGAGCAAATTCCAGCACACTTTGGTAGCTTGTGCAGCATACTAGAAATTGTAGCAGAAATTCTGAATGTCACCATCTAAAGCAAAAAGCCTTTGGAAATTAAACTCTTTTTCTCATGGAGGACAGGCTTTGATGCTTTGCTGAAATAATCAGTACAAAGCTCGTCCTGAAAGTCTAAGTGGTTCATTTAGACTCTCACAAGAGGCATGGCAGCTATCACTGCTATTGCGGCTTTCTTATGTTGTGCTAGGAATCTGTAAAATCACAATTAATTATTTGAGAAAATGATAAATTTCTGGTTTTAACATCCCTGCCACTGCTACTGGGAAGCAAAGGCTTTACCCTTCCTTTTTCACCTAAGAAATCTCTCAGCTGGGAGCAGTCAGACAACTTCTTTGAGAGGCTGGAACTAGATGATCTTTAAGGTCCCTTCCAACACAAGCCACTCTGTGGTTTTATGATGCTATCCTTTTTAACTGCCTTTTAAAATATGATGGTCCATATTAGCAGTGATTTCACTGGAGTTCACACAGCTACTGAGTAAAATCGTGTATCAGAAGTTCAGAAAAACTAGATCTGAGAAGATACTTGTTAAAATATCAATCAAAGAGTCTGGAGATCCAAGTGAAAAAGCTTCCCTGAGAACCTTGTCAGGCATAAAAGAAATTGTGCAAGGTAGAGCTGTATCATCACCTGTCGGCATCCGGATATCACATCTTACATGGCATCTGGAGCTGATACTGATGATTTCCCTGTTACACTACCAAGTTCTTTATTCCTAGAAAAGTGGTGAGTATCTAGAGGGCACAAAACCCCATGTTTTATTCACAATTTTTATTTTAAAAAATTGCATGTATTATTCACAATTTTAGGTGCTACGAATGTTTTCAATGTCCCCCTTCTTGGAAAGTACCAGCAAGAGCTGCTGAAAGACCCTAGAAACTTCATAGTTCCCCTAAAGGCTCCAAGAGATATTGTCCTTCCTTGAGCTTTAACCACAAAGGTCCACCTTTATACAATTCGAGGAATCATTTCTGAAAAGACTGAGTGTGGGTCCTGCTTCAGAAGAGTAAAAGACAAGCAAGTACCCCTGTAGTTCCACATATCTGTGGATTTCAGGCTCCTTCACATGGCAGGAGGACACCAGCTCTGTCTGGTCCTGGTCACTCTGCAGCCCAGCACGCAGGGGTCACCTTCTCTCGGGAGACTGCAGATCACCCGCATTTAAAGAAAAGATCCTGGTTTACAAGCAGCTCTCCTGTGGAGAGTTGTGTGGGAAGCTGGCTAGCAGAGCACAGCCGTAATG
>JAHLSL010000042.1:831936-851287 GCA_025920805.1 Petroica traversi | reverse complement strand
GGCCCGGGCGCTCGGCCCTGGCGCGGGCGGCGATGGCTTCCTCGCAGGGCTGGCATCCATCCAGGGCAAGGTGGGGCGCGGTGATCGGGTTTTGGAAGGCACTTGCTGCCGAAGGAAAAAAAAAAAAAAAGCTTAAATTGCATAGAAATTGGTGTCTGGTTTGGGTTTTTTGGGGGGGACGGGGGGGACGGGGGGTTTTTCTTGTGGGTTTTGTCTTCTTGTCCAAGTTCTACTTGCCCACTGATATGATTTATAGTAAGACAAGCAGGCCAAGAGTGTTAAATCCAGGGATATCCATCCTGCTATCTATCCTGATTTTACTCCCTGTAAGACAGGCAGGCCAGGAGTATCAAATACAGGGATATCCGTCCTGATTTTATTCCCAGCAAAACAGGCAGGCCAGGAGTGTCAAATGCAGGGATATCCATCCTACTATACATTCTCATTTTATTCCTAGTAAAACAGGCAGGCCAGGCGGGTCAAACACAGGGATGTCCATCCTGATGCCGTCCCTCACTAAGCACTTAAGCTCAGTTTAGCGTTTTGAACACAGAGCTCTTGGCAGGTGTTTCTCTACCAATGATTCATTTCAGAAGAGTAACCATTGTAAGAGGCCATGCAAAATAAACGCTACAGAATCTCAGCCCTGTTAATTTGCAGCAATTCGTGGAGAAAAGCCAGCATACAGCATTTGCTGACAAGATTTATCTCTCCAATTGATTGCAGTTAACATCATGCTTCCCTTAGGCAGATGAGGATTATAGAGCTCTGCCTTCAAGAAGGAAGACATTTGCTAATTGCATTCATTAATTACATGGACTCTGCTGAATGGCATTCTCTAGTGTGGAAAAATCCAAAATGTTTGATCATGTGTATTTATTTGTAATAGAAACATAAAGCCTTTAGCCAGTGATTTAAACAAAGATTTAGTGGAAGTATCAGCCTAAATAGCAAAGCGTTAAATTCACAGCTTATTTTAGTAAGTGATGAAACTAAAGCCAGTGCTTAAAGCAGAGGTCAGAACACAATAAAAACACCACTAAACATGTAATAATTTTTTTCTAAAGATACAGACAAATAAAGAAAATCTGATCTAATGAAATACAAAGTGTTAAGACTGTTTCATTGGCATATTCTTCCTGTTGTTCCTTTGTCTAGTTTTAAGGACAACCTGCACAGCTCTTGGATAGTGAAGTTGTTAATGATTTTTCTGTTGTGAAAAGTTCTCGGGGGTGGAATGAAAGTTGTTTTTCTTCATGCTGTTTTGTGAAAACCACCACAGTAGTTCAGTTTCTTTTTTGTTTGTACTTGAGGTCTTGCTGTTGTGGAAGAACAGGCCTGAAATGCCTCTCCGAGGGTCATCAGTTTCAGGGAAGGTTTAAAAGCTGTGCCCTGAAGCAAGGATGTCTGAGTTATTGAAAATAAATTAGAGAGCAATGTGAGAAAGGAAAAAGGATACAGAAATACTAAAGAATGGGTGAAGGAGATCTAAGCAGGAAGGCTGGAAAATATTTCGTCTCCCTAAAGCCACTTCTTGGTGAGTGTACTTGCAGGATCAGCTCAGAAAAGGCTCTGGATCTGTAAGAGATGGTGGGTGAAGAAAGCTTGGTGATAAAGTGCTGAGAGGCTTTCGTTTGCCTCTCAATGCAGTGCTGTGGCTCTCCACTATACATTCTCTTGATTCTGAATTGTATCTAAAGTCTGACATACCAATCTTTCATTCTCCTTCACTGCTTGTATGAAGTGCACTACACACCTGGAGTGGTGTAAGAAGGCTGTCCAGTTTGAACATATCACCTTTTACAAAACTTAATTTAAATGTGTTGGATTCAGTTTCTCTCTTCAGACAGCTTGGAACATGTTTATGTAGTTTCTCAGTGGGCTACAGGGATGGAGGTCTGCTTTCTTCTACAGCTGACAGCATCCACATGAGACTATTGCACCATAAGACTAACCAATCCTTTAAAATACAGACTGAAGTGCAACGAATTGGGACTGCTCTGGTTAAGATCAGCTTTGGGGGTTTTTTTTCTATTTTCGTCAGTTTTGGAGCTGGCAGATTGATAAATCTTAGGGAGAGAGGAAATCCTCTAATTGCTTGCCTTTAAAAAAATGCTTTTGTATGAGAGATTCATTACCATTATAAAACTGGTAATTAATGGCATCTCTTCAAACAACCTACTGATAACCATTGCTATGTCCACAGTCCCTGCAATGCCAGAGTCTTCTTGCAGAATCTGAAGATTCAGTGGAAGACCTTAAATGGGAGTAGATTGCTGTGTGTATATCTTCAGGCAGAGGGTTGTTAAAAGGCTGCACATTTAATTTTTAGCTCTATCAGCTGTCCCACTGACTGGTTGTTTCTCACTGGATATGTTTAGAGTACTCTTGTGAATGTGTCTGTTGATAGCTTCTTCCTTGAATACCACTTCTTTCAGACTTAAGACTGGGCAGGGGTGAGGCACAAGAGCACAGGGATCTCATCTTCTTAAAGTCACTAGTGGTGCAAAGCCTTGATGTCACTGAAGAAACATCACTTAAACACGTTTTTTTTTCCTTTCAGGAGTTATCATCCATCACTATGAAAAACAACATCCTGTAAGTTTGTTTCAAGCTTTGTGCCTCATCACTCCCTTCAGATAAGCTGTGCTCCGAGCTCTCCTGGCAAAGGTTGGTGTCCTTGGGAAGCATGGCATTCCGTGGCTGGAAGTGGCTGCTCCTCTTGGGCAGGCAGAGCACCCTTGCCAAGGTGTGGAGAAACAAGAGGGGAAGCCCCTCTCTGCGCTGGAAGCGCTGCTGCCACTGGAGCGCGGGCAAGTCCCTGAACCCCGAGGTGAGAGCGTTCCTGGAGGAGAACACCGAGGTCACCAACAGCGGGCACCTCACCCCAGAGATCCGGCTGCGCCTCCTTACCCCTCGCTGCAGGTTCTGGAGAGAGAAACGTGACCTGTGGCCTTACGGGGACCCCTTCTGGGCAATTTACTGGCCAGGAGGCCAAGCCCTCTCCAGGTACACAATTCACCACAGCTGATAAGTCCAGTGTGCTGGGATGTCAGATCTGGCTTTGTTTGTGGCAATTCTTAGGGATGTGTGTTAGCCTATTACAGGTGCATTATCCATCCTCCTCTCTGCTTATGAGAGTGTCCCAATTTCTGCTGGCTGGCAGCGAGTTCCAGCCAGGCAGCGTAAAATAACTTGTGCCTTTTGAGCAGAAGTTTGTTACATTCAGCAGCTATGTGTGACAGCGGGACTGAATTTGGATCCATGGAAGGGCTGTGCAGTTGCCATCAAAACCTAGCGAGGTGTTCAATTCTGTGACTCCCAACAAGAAGTTTGCTGTTTTGTCATAAAGTCTGTAGGATTTTTGCTGCAGACAGACTGGAGTGCAGATGTGCCTCTGGTCTGTTGAGAAAAGTAGTTTAATGCCAAGTGCAGGTTGGCCTGAATTACTCTCCTCATCTAGGATTTCAGCAGCCTTATTGTCAAGACTTATTGTGGCTTTTAGTCACATCAGAAGCCACACTTTGATTTTGGCCATTTGGTCAAAATGTTTTTAATGTTCCTGATTCCCAAGAACTAGTTAAGAGTTGCTTTATTTTGCAAAATCAAATCTCTCACTTTAAACAGCAGAAAAAAAAAATCTTAATTTTTACAGCAGAGAACAAGCTGTCAGAGAGTCCCCACATAGATGAAAGGGAAGATTCTGAATGGGGGCGATACTGTTTTTCTGCAAGAAAGCATAAATAAGAAGGCAGTTTGGACCAGGTAAAAGATGAGTTTTACTGTTAAATTATGAGTTGATTACCCTGCCATGTAGATGGGCACTAGAACTAGAGTGCTTCTAAACATGGGATAAATAAAATAGATTAAGTAATCTCTGTATTTTGTTATATCAATATATGCTCAGATGTTTGGGTAGCAGTAATATTTATCTGGCATTTCACTACTTTTTTATCTTACTGTTTATGCATTGGTTTGATGTACTAAGAAATGTCAGAAACCAGCTGCATAATTTGGAAGAGTGAAAAGGGAGCATGAAAACATATGGTTGCCTTCATAACTGTCCTCCTTTCACAGCCGGCATTTCCACAGGATCAGGAGTGTCCTATTTCAAGCTGCTCCTCTTGGTGTAATCCAAGATTCCTCCTTAACCCAGGAGGGGAGAGGCACTGTGTGCATTGTGCCAGGGCTCTTCTCCTTGATATTTGGGACTTTCTCCTTAGCAACCAATTGAATTTCAAGGCAGTTGTTGAAGTTCTGAACCCTCTGCAATGCCTCTAACATGATTCACAGTATTTAACAATAACTGCTACTTGCCTTCTGTCAGTTCTCCACTTCCAGCCTAAAGGTTTTTTAGGATTTCTCTTGGCAGGTGTCAGCAATTAGATGAAGATACCTTTTCTGCTCACCACAGCTCTGTTCTTTTTCTTGTTGCTACTCAGGAACAATACTAAGCAGTCTTAAAGTATTTGCATCTCTATCTGCACGGCTCAGAAAAAGAAAGAGGAGAAATTCCTCTTCTTCCAAGCAGTTGCATAAGCAGTGTATTCACTGTGAATAATCATGTTTGTTCAGTCAGACTGCTTTAAATTTCTACAGATCCTTACTTTACTATTTCTAGTGCATTCTGATAAATTCTAGAAGTGTCTACTGATCAGTTTGTTTCTACTTAACAGATAAGCTCACCTGTCAGGGAAGGAGCTGATTTGTAGAGGGATTTCTGTTAGACAATGGGCACGGAGCCTATTTGACAGGACTGGACAATCCAAGCCTGTACGTCCTGCACATAGCTCAAGGAGTAGGAGAAGCAGTTGGGCCTCAGTGTCCTTGAACAGGGAAAGAGTTACGAGAAGAATGCACAACACAGGTTACAGAGCCAGATAACAGAATCACAGATGTTCGCACATCCCACCACGAGCACTGTGTGTGATGACCAATTAGGCTTAGCTGTAGGCGCATGCATTTGAGCTATGAACCAATTGTGGAGATGCTTTTGCCACATGATAGTCTAGTAAACATATAAAAGAGTGTTATTTTTAGCAATAAAGGGAGAACAATCAATAACCACATTGGTGTGTGTCGATATTCTGGCCCCTCTCTCGCAGGGGCCCTCTTCACTGATTGACATAAAATATTGCTTACTTGGCTGGATTTCTTTTTGTTTGTGGGTGGGGGAGGAGAAAAACTATGGCTCTTGATTTTTATATCATCAGAGACAAGAAGGCTTTGTGGCAGCTGCACATGTGGAATAGTGTTAATTGATTACATGTTTGGCAAGAAATTCTTATGCAGTGTAACATAAACCTGAGAAATTTGCGCAATCTTGTGCACTGCTTTTTAACAGCTTTTCTTTTTCAGGTATATTTTAGATAATCCATGTGTGGTTAAAGGGCGATCGGTTCTGGATCTTGGAAGTGGATGTGGAGCAACAGCAATAGCTGCTGTGATGAGTGGTGCATCCCAAGTCCTTGCCAATGACATTGACCCGAGTAAGGCCTTTTTTTTCCATCTCTGTGTAAAGATACTTACAAATTTTTAAAGCACCCTTAAAACAGACTTTTCTTCACTCCATTTGGGAGAAATTCATGTTCTGAATAGGATCCTAAGAATGTTAAAAAGAGGAATGCATTTTGCCAGTATTGGAAGCTGAGTTGTACCAGTCTCTCTTGGCCAGTTATATCTCCACAGCTCCTTAGAACAAACAGGAAAGTTTCATGTTGTCCATACACCATCACAGCTGGTTTGGATGAGAACTCCAAGCACAAGCACCAAGTTGGCTTCCCTGTAGGACCATAGCATTTTCCTGTACTTTCATGTATATTCTATATTTTGCCTTTTTCCTCTAGACTTTCCATACATGAGTTATGAATACAGTGTATTCATAACTTTACTCATTAATTAGGAAGGAACTAGATCCATAGATTAAGGCAGTTATTATCTTCTACTTCAATTCCATGACTGGTTTCCATTCTAGGAATACTTCTTCCCCATGTCATGGTGTAACAAGGATAAAATTTCATCACTTCATGCTAGATTTAGACTCATAATGAAAATTGTGGAAGCCCCCTAGATAGGATGAAGAAAAACATTTCAGAGATGAAAGATGTGTCACAGAAATAGATAAGAGGGCTAAATGGCAGAATCCTAAAATGTAACTTTAATTTTTCTTTGACTTTTCTTCAGTTGCAGGAATGGCAATGATCTTGAACTGTGAACTGAACCACCTGAATCCCTTCCCCATCACCATTAAGAACATCATTAATTCAGAGGCTGGCAACTGGGACCTCATAGTTCTCGGAGATATGTTTTATGATGAACAACTTGCTGATGGGCTGCATCACTGGCTGCAGAAGTGTATCAGGATACACCAGACTGAAGTGCTGATTGGTGACCCTGGCAGGCATCAGTTTTTGAGCCACAGCATTCACAGTCAGCTGCACAAAGTTATAGAATATTCACTTCCTGAGTGTACAAGACAAGAAAATTACGGGCTAACATCAAGCATTGTCTGGAGTTATCAGCCCTCAGACAGCTTAGAAGAATCTTGAATCTGGCTTTCTATGGCATTTGGTCTCACTTGGTTGGCTTTTTGCAGATATATAAAATGAAAATGGGAATTAAACAGGGAACATTATCTGTTAATGTGCAGCAGATTACTGTACCTTCACTGGACTGATTCCAATCCTACTCGCTGAGGCTTTTTGCTCAATTTGAGGTAAAAGCTACATGTAAAATGTGTTCAAAAGGGGTCTGCACTGAAGTGCAGATCTACAGACAACTTCCATGTAGGAGTTTGCATGCTTGATGTTTCTCATGTATATTTGTGTCTTGCTGACCTTACTGTGAATGTTCTGGATGTCCAGGATACTGCTGTGAGGAGAGGGCTGTGGCTCAAGGACTACTGCTCTGCTTCCAAAGGCTTTTGCCACTTATTTATAGAAAAGATTATTGCTGTCCTCCATAAAATTCTCTACTAAATTATTAGCTCATAATATGCTCAACTTGAAGTGCCTTGCTCTTTTTCTGGGTATCTCTTCTGAATGTCTAAGTAACTAATTTGAATCTTCCCCTCTATAATAAAAATTTCCTCTTCCTTGAAACTACCAGAGTGATTATGTAGAAGTTGCACCCAAATCTAAAATCTGCTTCTTGACTGCCAGCCAGTGTAAAAACTTTAATAAATGGAAAGTGAATAAACAGTACCAGCTATGGGGCAACTTCATCCCCTCGAGAGTAGGGTCAAATTATCTACATTCTCTATGTTACTCTTTGCAAGGGTAAACCAGGCAATCTATCACTTCGGGAAGCTGATGAGGGAGGAAGAAGTCTTTACTTCTGCGACAAACAGGGTAACTAAATAAAAATAGGGGAAAAAGCCTGATGGAATTAATTCGCACTTCGCTTGAGATGCCAGACAAGCTCCAGAATAATTCTCAGTTTTATCTGCCAATCATGGTAAAAAAAAAAATCTGATCCTCAGCTAGGATGCTGCAACTGAAGCCATTTGAAGAAACCAAATGTTTTCAAAGTCTTACAGGAAGTGTCAACTTTAGCAGTGATGAGGAGCTAATAACTGCACCATAGAAAAATGCGCCTACAACTCTCCCAATACCAGGTGTTTTGGTGGAAGCTTACAAATGTGAAAAAGTGTGTGGTACTCACTCAGAAAACCAGGGTATTCATGAGGTAGGACGTTTGGGAGCACAGTCAGATGTACATGGTTCTATAATCCAACAAATTTTCAGAACTATCCAAACAGCCAACTTCCAAGCTTTAATCTTCAGAACAATAAGTGAATATTCTGCAAGGCTCACAACAATAACAATGTCCAAACAATAGATAATACAAAGTGGTAAGCACATCCATAAGGTTATTCTCCCACTTCACCCAGTGCCATTTGTTGAAAATTACTGTGATTTAACTTGAACCAAAAAACAATCCAGTAGACTTCTGCAAATACTAAACACGTAAGAGTAGACTCAAGCTCTAACAGTGAAGGATTTCAAGTAACTTACATTAAACTTTCAAACCTAAAAATACAATGTTACCTTGTTTCAGTGTTGTTCAGCTATTTAAGCACCACAATGTATCACTAAGTTACACATTCAGAAGAGGCTGAAGGGGAAGATGGTAAATGTACAAGCACATTTAAGGACACAGTATAACCTGCATTTGCCTTCAATATGACAAATCCAAGGTTATTTAAGCAAGGGGAAAAAGGACAACTTTGCCACTGAGGTTAGCAGTAGCGCTGTTTTACAGAGCTGCCTAAACAGCTATATGATTCAATTTCAGAAATAGCGCAACGCTGATTTATTGTCCAAGAGTTCAAAGGGATGATGGGCCCTCACGGATCCCAGAGATTCCACAGGGCATAACAATTAACTACTCTTTAGCAACAGAAAAAAAGAAGGAAAACCTAGTAGATTAAGTTATTCGGCTTCTATCTAGTGCAAGGATTTGCTGCATGACAGCTGTTACATGCTTGTGGCTACTGTAGCCAAATCAACACCTTCTTACACCAGTGGTTTGTACTGGTGCAGTTACACCCACAGGGATCAGAGGAACACTTTCATCATTGGGCTGAGCCATGCAACAGGAGTAAGGGATTTAGGTGCTGGTCATGTAAAAATATGCTTTTACTTACACCTGAACAACTTTTCTAAATAGACTTGCACTGTCATAAACCATACAATCAATGGAAGAACAAAGATTATTGTCAGACATCATAATATCCTTTAATATTGGCAACAAAAAATATCTTCCATGCAATTAGACCTGAACTTTAAATAGATTAATATAAAGCTGGTTTATTTCTGCAATACTTCGGTGTGGCTATAAGAACTAAATGGTAAACATATTCCACATGTCATCAAATGCATGTTAGACCACCCTAGCTAAACCCTTCTACTTCCAGATCCAGAGGATGAACCCAGTGTGCTCCATGCCCTTACAAAGCTAAAACAGCTGGCATTAAGGAGCCTCATGCAGGAATCATAGAATTCTCACTACAGGTTATGCTGGTTCAAGAAAGCCAAGGAACATGACTTATAATTATGATGAGAGCATTGCTCCATCATGTAATAAACTCATTCTACAATTCAAAAATTATTTTTAATATCACTGTAATTGAACAATAAATTTATAGTTATTTTCAGCTTCTGGGGGCTACTGGATATATAAGGAACTGCATACAGCAGAACACATACTCTAACATCCTGAGATTTATGTGCTCAGACATGACATTTGGTCCTATTTCACCCACAGATATACTTATGAGTACCAGTGTTTTGTTCCCTAAAAGGATTTTCATGTAGAAATACAGGCAAAAACCAGAGCTAATTAAATACCTGCCCATATATAAATCCTTTTCTTGCTCATAGCTACTACTCTGAAATTTGTAAAGTCATCATAACTCCAAAACAAGTTTTTGTTTATACATTCACAGGCTGAGTTTTGGATGAGTAAATATCTAGCAAGTATTTGATGGTAAATAAGAACACAAATCTGCAGCATCAGTAACATTAGAAGAAAGGTACCTACATTTTAAATTCCAGACCTGGCAAAAGGACATGGTGAAAGGAGATTTTTTGTTACTACTGAAAGCACATTTGTATTGCTGTTAAGGCCACCTCCATTCACCAGCTCTGTCTATTGATTTTTGTTAGCTTAAACTCCCAACTTCACAGACACTTCTGTATGTCAGTGTTATGTTTGGGGCTTGGTACTTTCAGTTGCAAGTACCATCCCAGAATACAAACTCAGAATACAGATTTACCTAAACTGGGTTTGTACACGTAGCTAAATTGCTAGAGGATACTAAGTAGCAGCTTAATCCAGCACCTCCGGTAGCCTGAGCAATGGCCCTGTAATATTAATTACAGTTTAACTTTCCTCTTAATGAAGTGTGATCAATGCAAAGATCGCTCCAAGGAGAGAGAATAGGGAAGCCCAGGCTCACAGGTAAAGACTGGAATGGCAACGGAGACCTCCAGTGGGAAGCAGGAGGGATGCAACCTGGTGGCACAAAAGTCACCAGCTAGTTCTCTCCAAGGTGCTTGTTTGCTGAAGGAACTCTCCCACCTGTAAACTTGACACTCACATGTACAGGATAAATAATCAGTAAACAGTCCACGTTAGCTGCTTGATTTTGTTTGATACGATGAGTTGTTCTAAAGCATCTCGGGAACGATCTGAAAAAGAACAAAGGGATTCCTTGTTATTCATTCAGAATATAGGGGTGGAGTTTGGAATAGGTACACAACACAGTAACTATATATCTGCATGTACATTTCTCTTCCTATCACAGTATCACACGTCAGATACATCTGTAATAATCCAAACCCTCTTGGTTCTTTCTCCAATCACCTAACTGTAACGCATCACCAAGCAACAGAAGTTAAAACACCCATGGGTTGTCCTACTTCCATTCCACTATTTCTTGAATGGATGCTGTTCCACACTTTTGGAATAGAGTAGGGGTTTAAGATGCTAACATTTTTCTGAATTCTTTGGGTTTCAACTGCATGCTGAAGGAGAAAAATAAATCTGATTTTAAAAAAAACCCCTCTGAAGGCTGCCACATTTCAAAGGAAAACTCTCACCTTGCTTTGAAAATCTCAGTGTACGATGATTATTTTATCTAGTAACATATTATTTATTTGGGACTACTTATGGAGTACAGTGTGCTTTTTAGAAAGCAAGAAGACATGATCAGCAAGTAATTCCCTTCTTACTCCATGTGTGATTGGACTTACCTGTTATCAGTGGGCATCCATGGAACAGGAAAATGTGTATCTTGGGACAACAGGTAAGGACAGCTTCCACAGAGATGTCAGTCAGATTCACACAGCGCTCCATGTGGATCTCCTGTTAGGAAAACAGGAATGACAACAGTCAGAGCACCCAGAGTGTCAGAGGCAAAGCTTTCCTTTGCCCAACCAGTTTCAGAGATCCCCAAACAGAAGGAATTATGACATCTGTGCATTGACCTCATATGCGGTCCCATACAGACCAGGAAAACACCCTAAGGAAAAATAAGACAGCTTTTCTGTAAAGAGTCTGAACTAAAAACATAAACCTGAGTTTTTCCAACACACACATACCATTCAAGATATCTGAGTAAACGAGATATCTTTTACGAGATTCCATGGTGTTTGAGTCCCATCACTTTTCCTACAACATTCTCCTACCAATTGGTTGTCCCAGAAAACAGAACCCAAACTAAATTCTGTTGTTTCTCAAAATTTCCCAAAATAGCCTCTGCTTAAGTTTCTGGTATTTCCATTTATCTACATTGTTCCTAAAATAAATCAAAGAACTTCTTCAAGATTAGACTAAACCCTGTCCTTTTCTTAATTTCTCTGCAGCTGTACAACTACTGCCTCTTGTACATGCTAGGAAAAGATGAAACGCAGAATAAATAAACAGATTATTACCAATTTTTTTCCCCTCCTCTAAACTGTCGTACCTATGAATAAATATAACACACAAGAAGAAATGCAAAGAAAAGACCATCAAATCTAGTGAAATTAGGATTTGGTAAAATATATTTTGAATATTGTAGGGTAAAAGTAAAAAAAAAATAAAATTGCCTTATTGGAACGTCTTTCCAATTTATAAACTCCAAGGATCTTGAAAGTGGACAGAAATGAAAGTCAGTCAGTAAAAACCCTCCCTCAAAAGTAATACTCCTGGATAATAATAATTATAATTTAAAACTGCAGGTATTTTCTTTTGTCCATCCCTTTGTTATCAGGTTAAGTCAGTTACCTTTAAATTCTTTGAACATCTTCCACTCACTAGTGCTACAACGCCATCATCTGTTACCTGAAGGAAAAACCACAATGGATTAAAGCTCACTTTTTTCAAACACTGGTTTTTGGATGTGAAAATCCTATTAATTTATTCACTCCCTGCAGTCAATGAATACGCTTAACACTACAGTATTTTCTTCCCAACTAAACTTGTAGAGAAAATTATCCAAGGTGGGGTTTTTTGATTCTTTTAAATACTGTTTCATTTTCCTACCATTGATCCAGCCTGGCTTTCTACAAGGATGTTTCCAACTGTGTAACTGCTGTTTCTGCAGCTTCCTTGTCTCATTTAATAGTGGGTGCACTATTTGGTCAGAGCACAGCACTTTTAATTTACAGGTTTAAAAAGCATTTCTGCTCTACCTAGACCAATTTAAGTTGGGGAAAAAAGTAATCAAAGCAGAAAACGAAAAAGAAATGTATACAATTAGTTACTCAAGAAGCTTTTATCTCATTTACAATATACACATGGAAACAGCTATTTTGTATAAAGGAAGAGAGGCAAGGAAATAAAAAAGCAATGAAGTAAGTCTGGAGAAGTAGGAGTTAAATAGCAATAAATAAAAATTACAAGACTTTTTTGGTACCCTACTTCTGGAAAAATCAAAAGAAGAATAGCATCTAAAATAAGAACCTCCTACATGATTCCCAGAACTGACATTTCATTGTGAATGCTCAGTACTGGACTCTTATTCAACGTAATTACTCACCATCAGCATCAACTGAATGCTGCACTTACTGCAAAAAACCTTTCTCTCGCTTCATTATCTCACTGTAATTATGAAATATGTCACAAGATTGCTTTTGCAGCTCATTTCTCCCTTCTCATGCTAAATACTGTTGTTAAATCCTCTTTCCTGCCATTTCTGACATTTAAAATGTCATTCTTTCAGTGTTGACTCTGTAATATAACTCTGACAAGCACAATCACTCTTAAACTATCATTTAATTATGGAGTGTTTACTTCCACCAGGGGCTTGTATTGTTTGACATCCTAGATTATTACCCACATCAGTTTGTCCTAACTGAAAGCAGCCAATAATCTGTCCAAGATTCTCCTTTCTTTAAATGGAATATTTTGGATTAATTTACAACTTAAAGAAAATTATTGCACTAGATAAAGATACTGAATAAAACCCCAGGGTAGATTCTAACAGACATTTATCTTTGGTTCACCATACATGCTCTAATACCAAAATGTGTATCTTTCCAGTCATCAATAAGCAAAATATACCTTTCCTTTTCTTTAGAGGGAGAAATTATAAGTAAACTGTGGTCCTAAATATTATCAAGAGTAGAGCTAGAAAGATCCACTTTGAACTTTATCACTGCAATCTTAAAAAAGAAACAAACAAAAGTCAACTGGCCAATTGCCACCACAGCTACCTGAGTAGATGAGAAGTCCACACTGTGAAGATATTTGCAGTTCTCTCCTAGTGCCTGCAGAGATGCATCCATGATGCCTGAGCAGCTGCCCAGGTTCACTATTTGCAGGAATTGGCAGTTGAGTGCCAGAGCCAGAACTCCATTGTCAGTGATATCACAGCACCTTTTGAAAGATGCTTCACGCAGGTAAGGACAGGACAAGGCCAGTGCTATGACCCCTGCCAAAGAAACAACACTTCAAAGGATTATTCATTCATTAACATAATCACCATGTCCAAAGGCTCTGGATCAACTTTTGAGGAAGGAATAATTAAGATAAAGTGTAAAACATGTTCAGCATAGCACACTTCTACCAGAAATCTTGCAAGAGAGTAACCTGATAGCTCTCTCCTAAGATAATTGCTGCTCTAGGCCTGTAATTTACAGCACTGAAGAGACTTTTAATTAGTATTGGGGTGGCATCAGGGATTTTTTTTAAGCAGTATTTACTCTAGATATGTTTTTGCAATTTAAATCAATCTAACAAGGAAAGTAAGATCCCAGTTATCTGTGCACAGATAACACACCTTCTGAAGTAATTCCAAATCTGTTCTCCTTGCAAGAATTTAAGTTGATTTTTTTCAGCTGCTTGCAGTTACAAAGCTGCATTAATGCAGTATCTGAAATATCACAGTCTCGGAGGTCTAGAGACTCCACAGCAGGGTGCAATATCTGTAATGAAAACCCATCATTTCAGTCAAACTCTGCTATGCCATCAAACATGTGCATTTTTATATAAGATACTTGTAATATCAGACATCACACAGCAGTTTGCAATAGAGGGTGGGAGTTACCAGTCCTAGGAACTAAAAACTCCAAAGAAAATATGGTCTATTTGTGCAACAGTTCAGCTCCTACAGCATGAACTGTTTCTGTGACATATAGAGTAGGAACACATTAATATTGCTACTTAAAAGATGGGAATACAATCTTGGTGGCTCACTTGCTACATGTTTACCCAGGGAAATACCCTCACGCTTGCACAACTTTGGGAGTGGAAATCTATAGTGAAAAAAAAAAATACTGTGATAAAAACTTCAACATGTGTAACAGATAAGAGTGATATTTAAAAGATATTTTCTCCCAGAGTATTTTTCTCATCCACACACAGTCTTTTGCTG
Organism: Petroica traversi; assembly: GCA_025920805.1. Taxonomy (NCBI): domain Eukaryota; kingdom Metazoa; phylum Chordata; class Aves; order Passeriformes; family Petroicidae; genus Petroica; species Petroica traversi. The sequence goes on along the minus strand of JAHLSL010000042.1, from coordinate 836,925 downwards.
ATAAACAAACACTCTCATTACCATACCATAAGGAGGTACCAAATCCTCATTAAATGGTATCTTTCACTCCCATAAGACCTAGATTGGAATTTTTGTGAAATCTTTCCCAAGGGAACATTTAAGAAAAGTTAGACCCAAAGGAGTGGAAGACCTCAGATTTTGGTAACAATAGCCATATACTCCCTTCAGCTTGTCACTCCCTCAACTCTCAAGGACAGAAACACATTTCCACAAACTAGCAAAGATAACAGCCCAGCTGATAGGATTGTTAATGGTCTATTCCTTCTCTTGTTCACTCTAGCAAGGTACAATAAAGATATTGCAAAATAACCTGGCTGTTTTGCAAATATATAAGATTTTTAGAGACAAGGGGTTGTCTGCATGCAGCACACAAAGAAAAATACAGGCTTATATTCTGTGGACAAATGCTGAGTGGTTTTATAAAACTTTATGGTAAAAGGGATTTAGAATAAGGAGTGTGGCATGCATGTGCCTGGCTGCTCCAAGCAAAAAGCAGATTAAGGGGGGAAAAAAGACGTATGATAACACAAATTTGGAGAAGGATAGGGAGCTAAGAGATTAAATAGAAGTTTTTACAAAAGTCCAGATAATGGAATTTCAACTGAAATTTAACTTTTAGCAAAATCCTTTTTAAAAATCCCTGAAAAACAGAGAAAAGATATGAAGGACATGTATAAAAATGGGAAACTACTAGAAAGGAAAGCTAAGGTATATACCCAAGGAAAGTGATGACAACTAAGGACAGAATTGCAGGAACAGAGAAAGGAAAGAACATGAAAAAAGAACAAGAGCAGAATTTCCCAGTGTCACATAGAAAATAGGCTACAACTGCTGAATGAAGACAAATAGAGATGAGACTTCAGAACGAGACAGCAGAAAAGTCTGTAAATTACTGTCTTTAGTTTATTTCCAGACTAAAAATATCCTAATGGACTTTATGCATTCATACACACAAAATCACATGGCTATAATTATATACTCTCTTAGGATGTTTTGAAATTATTCCTTACAGAAAAGCTAGCCTAAACCAAATTTGTTCAGTCAATTTTTTCCAAAATAAGATAAATTAATAAGAATTTGATTTTTGCTCGAAGACTTACTTTGTGTAGGGACAAAAAAATTTTATCTAAAGCTAAACTGTTTCGTTTGTAAGTTTTCCTCAGTGCTTCTGCTTCTGGTCTTGGCTCCACTATCCTGACTCTGAGAAACTGATAATATTTGTCTCTTCTGAGTTACAGGTCAAAGCAGGAATGCACAGGGAGTCATTCATTTTCTCCTTCATCAAGGCCAACCTTTAGCTTTCCTAGATTTTCATGCCTCCCTTTGAGGCTAAACAGATAACAGTAAAGAAGATAACAGTAAACAGATACCAAAACAGATGTGCCTCTGAATTTACAGCTGAAGAAATGTCATTGACTGGTGTCATATTGAAATACTGCACACATATCAGTGTGTAAAAGGGATGGTAGAACTTGAACTATCATTTTTTAGCTCTGGCATCATTATATTTCAAGGAACCAAAATTTAGATAAATTATATGGAGATTGTGTCCTTAATGTCAATAGAGTTTTACCAACTGAATTCTATCAAACTGCTGAAATGCTTTATAACATATATATATATGCACGAACGGACTGGTGTGCAAGAGAGGCTATTTTTCCCTCCTGAAACAGACATCATAGTTTCAAATGGATTCTTACCTCACCGATATTTGCATCAGTTATTTGCCCTTGCCTACTCATTAATTTGATCAGTTTATCCTTTATATTGGGTGGCAATGACTTAATATCTGCAGAGTATCTGGAAAGGTTCTTTGTCAAACACTGAAGGCATCTGAAATAAAGGAAAGTTACAGGACAGTCAAAAAGAGCATTATATATTATAACTAGAATGACCAAGCCATAAAATGTCACCTTCTGCATCCAGCTATGGTCCCCTCAGACCCTATCAGTTCCAGCTGTTCCATGCTACCACTGATTCTGCTGTTGCCCTTTGGGGCTAAGCTGATCCTTCTATAAAAGTGTTCCCCAAGCAACTGAAGGCAAAAATCAGTCCCTCAAACATTTTTTCTGTGCCTTCCTCAAGCTGTCTCTAAAATTTGCAGTTGCAGTGTGGGCTGTTCAGCATCTGATCTGAATGAAAATGCCCTTGACTGAAACTCTGAGGACACAGAAACAACACTGACAGGACAAGTGGCTGAGTGCAGGGGGCAGCAGCAGCTTGGAGTTATGCCAAATTAAATTTAGCCTATAACCGCAGCTCTAGAGTCCCTACAGGCAACTGATTTTGCAACAAAACCTTGCCTGACATCAGAATGCCACCAAACAGCAGGAAATTAAACTCACACCAATTAAACACTTTAAATGGATCAAAATATTAATACTTTATGATCTCAAGGGCAGCACAGACTTAAGGCAGGAAAGAAGCACGATTTCCAGCATGGAAGCACATTAAAAAAAAAACCAAAACACTGAAGGAAGAGCAACTTTAGTAGGTCACTGTAGAACTTCAGTAGGTCAGTAGAGACTGATTTCAAGCAGAATCTGGGCACTTAAACCCAGGCCTTGCCTGCAGAGACCTGTATAAATCCAAGCACACACCAGGATCACCTTAATCTCATTCCTGCAGAGATGCGCAAGAATTCCCTGCCTTCAGAGAACCCCAGTGACTGCTGGATGAACTTGGCTGACTGACCAACAGAGAAGCCTGTACCAAGCTCTGACTCAGTATATACAGGTTACACCATCCACATTCTTTGTTTTGAGATTAAACAGCTTATCTATATACAACATTCCTTTACTTGACTGCAGAAATTAAGAATAGTTGTTTACCTCTAAAAAACCCAACCTTATTAAAGGTAATAAACACAGCATTCATTATCATCTCTGAAGACCACAAATGTGAATCTCCCCAAGAGCAGGATCTGTGCAACACGGTGAGCAGAAAGCAGGGACTTGTCTCACTAATGCAGCTTCAAAGGACTAAACCAACTACTTAGTTCAAATTTGCAGAAAATACTCCAAACCCAGTGCAGATACATGAAAATCAATCTAGTTATGCCAACTGTCTCTTATAATGGCATATTAAATTTAGCTTGAATAGTTAAGGTTAATCATTTTTTTTTAAAAAGCTGGTTGATATTCTCATAGCACAATAATGACCTGCAGTTTAAACAATTAATCATGTAAATTATAAAGGTTTTTACAGTAATTCTACTTTATAGGAAACTATAAAACACTTACTGGTGATGTACTAAAATGTGGGTATTGATCTAATATCAATACTCAACTAGAGATGGACAAAGACTCTCTAACAGGGTTGTTAGAAAGTGTATGTTTATTTCAGCGCTGGGCAGCTGCACGGGATAGCTCCCTGATATGCAGAGCAAAGCACAGAGCAATACAAAGTCTATTTATCTACAAAAGTTCTAAATATTCAAAATACAAACACACATTTATCACAGTAATACCCCCCATTCCCCACTCTGTATGGTAATTAGCTGAATAGTTATTAAGGATGCATGGTTTTTCTTTAAATTGAGTCAATGGTCGCAAAATTTGAGGGGAGGGTGAGGTGTAAAGTATGATGAAGTAAAACTCGTCTTCCTCTCTTTGACCTTCCTGCCTTTCTTACTTTTGACAATATAAATTGCTTTTGAGGGACCTCCAGTTCTTTCATTCATTCATTCATTCATTCATTCATTCATTCATTCATTCCTTGTTTAATGGGTTTTCAAATAGAATGGTTTGTAATTGCCTACATTCCTCAGGCCTATTGATCAATGTTTTCTGTTTCTCATAGTAAGTACAGCTGGACAAATATAAAATGACAAGCAATCAGTTACCTACACTTTAAAACTTACTTCAAACTCAATTCTTTGGTTAAACATTAATTCTTTAATTAACTCTAGCTGAGTTTGCTTATTAAATCTACCTTAACTGATTTCAACAATACTAACCTTTGCCTAAAATCCTAATTTTTAAAGCTCCGTGTTTCACTGGCTACACCATAGCAACTATAATTTTATCTTCAGTGCTTTAAGGTATGAATAACAATCTAACTTTTTGCTAGCTATTTTCCTTTTATCTTTCAAATGAAATATTTTATTCCTGTGCTGTTTCAAACTTCCTCCGAACACAAAGAAATTTGACATTAACAGACAATGCAGAGAACAGAAATTTTCAGCTCCCCTTGGAGTTGCAAGACAGAGCTTAAGGACTAACTAGCAAATTAGATAAAAGAATAAAAAAGTAGACACACAGGATGCTAAATTTAGCTGGAGCCAGTGGATAAACAGATAACGAGGAATATAGTGGCTTTTGTGCCGAAGTTATGTAACAAGAAACAACAGCACATGCCCTAAGACAAGTTCAAGGCAAAGTAATCTTTTGCAACATTGGGGACACTTGGCGACCACCAGAGACCCCTTCAGATGACCCTCAAGGACCACAAAAGGACTTCCAGTGAGACGTGGATGCACGCAAATTAGTTCCAGGAAAGTGATGTTTATGTATCAGCCAGAAGTACTCTTTAAAGAATATGGATGAGCACGAGGGAATAAAAACCATCTTATAAAGTGTCATGGCATACCCGATTAGAGGAAAAATCCTCCAGATGTGTCCAGCTATGTAATAAAGAATGCCTCCTTCCTAATACCTCAAATTGTGCTAGGAAATTTGTTCTCTAGCCAATTTCGGTGCCAACACGCAGAAATACTCAGAGCAAAACAGCATTCGCTGGATTCTCTGCGGCCAAGTGAAGCCAGGGATCCTCAGCCGTCCCTGCACACGGCGATCTGTCACGGATCATTCTGTGACCTCCCTGCCAAACCTCATCACCTGTCACTCCCTGTCACCAGCCCTGTAACTCCTCCCAAGCGGGCACCTCTGACAAGCCCTGCCACCTCTCCCGCAGCTCCTGAACGCTGCCAGCACCACCCGGGCTGCACCCGCTCCGCCAGGGCCGCCG
>JAHLSL010000042.1:790618-831536 GCA_025920805.1 Petroica traversi | reverse complement strand
CTGCAATTATTTGTTTCTTTTTTTCTTTTCCTCCTTTTTCCATTTCTGCCTGTGTGGTGTGATATGAACTGAGACTACACAGTCCTTAGAAGCTAGCAGCTTTATGAGTATATAAACACAGCATCATCTTCAAACCCAAGACCCAGCACCTCCCCCTACTAAAAACACCAAGTGATTGCCTAACAGAAGGAAATGCCTATTTTCACAAAATTAACTGAAGGATCCGTATCTAAGAGAAACACAGGTTGCTGCTGATGCCTGATAACTTTGTTAAGTCAACAACTGGAACATCTGGATTAACAAATAAGCCACAAGGATGCTGATGCATGATGATGCTGCAAGGCCTACAAAATGTACTTTGTGATTGGATAATTAGAAATATCCATTAGTAGGTAACTGGATGATTCAAATCTTACCATTATGGTGAAAGCTATAAAACCCCCTAAAGAAAAATGCTTGGATGTGACCAGTTTGGCTGGGACAGCTCATACACATAATTAAATATTTATCCTTGGAATGCTATTCAGTCATCAGGATCCAGATATTGAAACAAAGATCAACAGACAAACAATTTTTGTCTGTTAAAAGTGCGTTTATTAAGTGAGAGAAAGCATTAGAGCCTGTGCTCTACAAAATGCTTCTCAGCTCCATGTGGATTTCAGTGGGTTTATGCAAGATTTTCACTACATTTCACTATTTCCTTTTTGGTTACTATTCAATAAGCAAGCAGTTAGGTATACATTCCATCAAGTTACTATATTTTTAACTTATTGTTTATGCAAAACCAGCCAGTCTTCCTTATCTCTTCCCCACATGAGGATACAGGTTTACATTACATCCCAGCTGCTTGCCTTCCTGTTTCACCAGTTTTGCTTACTAAATTTCCTTCCCATTGTTAGCTATTCTGTCGTACTGAATTTGAAGCCTTTATTTTGTGAAATTATAGTCATGTCAATAGTTTAATTAAACAATTACTAGCCCAATGACTTTAACTGCCTAACCTCAGGAGCTGCTTCTGAAGCAGCGCCTGAGCTGCCAAACTTCACACACCTAAGCTGTATCTCAAGCTAGCATCAGGTTATCCCAAGGGACAGACACATGCTGCTCTTACACTGGCTTGACTGCAGGCAGCTGCAGGAAGGACTTCAGCCACATCAGCCTGAGCACATGGAGAAACTGTGCTGATAAAGCACCAGTCTATAAGGAGTGACTCAGGAAGTGCTCAAACATCAACCCTCCAAAGAGTGAGGCCTCAGTTTGTACTTGTATATGGGGTTATTCCTCCCCAGGTGCAGAGGAGCACTTGCCCTGGCTGAACTTAATTAGGTTCCTATCTGCTGGTTTCTCCAGCCTGTCAGTTCTCCCTGTTCAGAGGGACAGCATCATTTTGTCAGATGAAAAGTCATTTGCTCCTGGACGGCTAACACAATGCTTATTCTTCAAAAGCCACTGGTCTATGGAATTGCACAATACCCATTCTTCAAGAAGAACTGAAAAGCAACCAGGCCACGTGCCAACTTCTACCAGTTCTCCAAGTATCTCTTTGGGGTCAACCACCATGGTCCACCTAAGATCCCCAGGACAGAAGGATATATGCATAAAGGGGAGAGAAAATATGTTAATGATTTCAGGGAAATTATTATCATATGCATGCTTATTCTGGAAAACCAATTCATATGCATGTAAAATACAGTACATAAACAGGAGCTTTTCTGTATTCAGCATGCTCAATATTTCAGAAGAGATATCCCCTCATGTATCCAGCACTGAATACAGAATACCTGCTTCTTAATATTACATTGGTATCAAGGGTTTGGGGTTTTTTTACCCACTTATGGGAACAATCAGTAATGTCAATCACTATTCACAGTTTTGAATCATCTACAAACTTGTGAGCATGCACTTTGCCAAGGTATTAAGTAAGGCATTAAGGTATTAAGCTATCAAGGTATTAAGGAAGATGTTGAGTGACATTGTGGCCGGTCGTGGGGGCCAGACAGTTGGCCACTAGGGATGGCTGGCGGCTCGACAGCTTGTTCTGAAAGTTTCCTTTTTGTCAAGTCAACTTCAGCTAGGGACTTCTTTTCCCCTTGCCACGAGCTGGGCTTCCCTGGGATGGTGGCCGCTGTCCCAAGAGCCGGAGAGCTGCTGAGAGAGAGAGTGTTCCCTCGCCTGGATCCCAAATCAGACACGATCACACCATGGTCTGCTCTGCTCGGGTTTGGGGGCGAAAAGACCCCGGAGAACCGAAATATCAGACTTTTACTCTGAGGGTTACAACTTATCTCGGAATAGCACAAGGGAGGAACAGGGAAGGGTCAGAGGGTCAGGGCCTAATCGGGAAGGAGTAAGGGAGGAGAGAGGGAGACACAAGATACCATTGTTAACTGAAGGATGGGAGGGGGGAGTTTGACCCCCTTTCCAAGGCCAAACCTAACTCTACCTCAGAGGGGCCTCACTCTCTTGGCTCCCACAAATTCCTCAGGGGGTATGTAACTCTCTGGGCTTGAACCACTGCTACATGACATGACCTTAGTATTGATGAAAGGGACTGGTCTCCAGCTTGTCCTTGTGCTGCTGATCCTCTGAACTCAGAAGTTGAAGCTGTTTCCAAACTACCTCACTAAATAATTATCCAGTCTATACTGGGCTGGATAGAAACCTGATCATGCTCAATGGAAACCTGATCTAGTTAAATATGTGCCTGCTCATTGCACGGACGTTGCACTAGATGACCTTTATAGATCTGTTTCAGCCCAAACTGCACTTTAAAGACTAAGGCAAACAAGACATTGAGAACCTCAATCTTTCTATTTCTGCTTCATACTGTGAAGTTCTGGTTCTGTTGGCTCTCAAAAAGAAAAAAAAAAAGCACAAGATGCTTAAGAGAAAAATGTATTTTTAAAATTTAGTCTTGCATGTCTCCTGCAGTGCTGGGAAACATGCAATGCTGCAGACCAGGCCAGTCCTCTCTGGTGGAGCCACTGCTGTGCAGATTTCTGTGGCGAGGGTCAATAGCCTCATTGTTCCTCACATCTTTACAGTATTCTTCCAAGTAAAACAAATCCGTCCATCTCTTGCTGTACAATACTGAATGTTCTGGAGGGTACACACTGAGGTTTCTGAAAGCATTACACTTTCACACATTCCCGTGGGAACAAGTCCTTACAAAGTACACACTGACTGCATTGTTTGTGGCAGTACACGTTGTATGCTCAGGTTCAGCAATCCCTCGTGCTAACATGCATCTCTGTGACCAAACCCTACCATTAAATTCTGCCTAGGTTCTACTTGAAATCACCCACCTTTACAATACCTTTCGTGGTGGCCCACTGCAGCATTCTTTTTTACCCACTCACATTCAGGGGCAGGAGCACATTTTCTATTGTAGAAACACTTCTCATTGCCTTTCACATCCCTTTAGCAGATTGATTTGGTTTTCCTATCTCATCCTTGCACAGTTAGTCAGTGTCTCTATTCCTTCTGAGTCACCTGTGCTTATGTCCAACTCCTGTATGCTTCCTTTTCATGCTTGAGTTCAGTCAAGCTCTCCTTGTACATCCATGCAGACCCTGGGCCATTCTTGAGTTTATAGAAAGTGAATTCCTAGTGAAATACAAAAAAAATTCCAACCAATCAAAACCAGTTTTTCTGGATCTGTTCTCTTTTCAGGATCATATCATGTAGATTCACCCAAGTAGATCCCTGAATATGCTGAAGCTTCTTGAAGTCCGGGACAGGAGTCCTAGTTTTTGTGTTCTTTCCTCCTTTCAAGATGCTCAACTCAAATGGAGTTCATTTCCAGTAAAAACACTGTTTTTAGTGTTAAAGGATGCTGAGGTCAGTCAACAATCCTAAATTAAACCCATCACAGGGATGTGAAAGATAGATGTTTTCTGACAAAGACTGGCATGGACAAAGATGTGAAAGATAGATGTTTACAGAAGAAGAAAAACAAACAAGTGATAACATCTTGTTTAAAAATAAAGCTGGCATGGCAGTGACTAGCCTAGCAACACATGACTGACAACCAATCACTTCGTGCTATAAAGGTATAGTCCCATCTTCCAGCAGGGAGGATTTGTAGGAGTGTGTGTGGAGATGCCTCCCTTTAGTGGGGAGGCCCCTCAAGGTTAATCCTGGAGATTGAGCAAAAAATATTTGCCCATGATCATCAGTATGGGTAACATCAATCTACTTGATAAGTATTAAGACAGCTTTGAAACTTAGTTTCAAAGTTTAGAAAGCAAAGGAATTCTTTTTGAACCTTGTGATTATATGCATGTACTTGGATGACACCCAAGTTGATAATAAAGTCTCCTCTGTTTGCATAAGTGTCATGAATGGATGTGGGAGTTAAATAAGTCCTTGCCTACTGCCCAGGCCTTTGGGAGCAGGTAGTAACCTTATTGAGACGACCAGCATCTCAAAACCCCCTCCCGTTCACAAGTCCTTTTAATAATGACTGATTCTGTCTATTATATAACAAATTATTTATTAATAGACAAGAAAACTAACAGATGTAAGACTTAAAACAAGCTAATACTACACAGGTATAAATCAAAAAGGAAAGAACTACCAGTAGATTTCATATAGTGCACAATAAAGTACCTTTGAGTTACAGCTAGCGAAGAAATAGTATAAGCTTAGGAGTCAATGTATCTTACCATCCAATTTTTGTTGGGGCACACATCGAGATCCTTTCCCTCAATTTCTGGAAAAGTAACTATGACCTGCGTTCAGGACTCAGGGAGAAGTCCCTTGCATCTTCATGGTGCGTGTGTGTGGAAGCTTCTGCTTCAGTGATAACTCGTGTGTCTTTTATAGGGTAAAATGGTGTCTCTCAGTCATCAGTTTCCTTTATCTCTTCCCACATCTGTTCTCCAGAGTATGATGTTTATTTTTAACTGATTATGAACCCTCCTGGTGCCAGAGATGACCTCTACTGGCCTTGGGCTATTTCTTTGTGTACTGGTTGTGGCAGTGACAACCCCCCTCCCCTTTTCCTTCCTGCATACCAGAGTTAAATGAGACACCAGAGAGATAATGCTGCAGTTGGAGGGCTTAGCGGAATTTTTCTCTGGTGCCAGAAGGCTAAGGATAAACATCTGGAAAGAATAAAGTAGGAAGAGGTAAAGAAAATTGATGACTCTAAAGACACCATTTTATGCTATAAAAGATGCACGAGTTATCTCTGAGTTAGAAGCCTCAACAATCACCCCAAAGGTGTGAGAGACTTCTCCCCAGGAGCTGGACGTATCTCCTGCGGTTACTTCTCCGGAGATTGAGTGAAAAGGATTGAAACATGTATTAAACCAACAATTGGATGGTAAGATACATTAAATCCTTAGCTTATGCTTTTCTTTGCTAGCTGTAATTTGTATGGTACCTTATCGTGCACTGTATGTATTCTACTAGTAGATATTCCTATGTAGTATTAGTCTTGTTTTTAAGTCTTATAGTCAGTAGTTTTCCCATCTATTAATAAATCATCTGTTATATAATAGACAGAATCAGTCATCATTAAAAGAACTTACGAACGGGAGGGGGTTTTGAGGTGCTGGTCGTCTCGATAAGATTACTATCTGCTGCCAGAGGCCTGGGCAGTAGGAAAGGGCTTACTTAACTCCTAAACCCATTCGTGACACTGGTTGTCCGTGGTATGCAGGAAGTGAGGGTAGGTGCCCTGCCACAATAAGCCCTCAAAATTTGCATGATAAACTTCTCCATCACATCTTCATTTGATTGTCATCCTCTCTTCCTCATCATTCTTTGTTTAAAGCTCTTACCAGCCTCACCATCCTGTTGGCAAGGATGCCCCCACCTTAGTCCAGTGTATCCCAGCTCTTCCAAGGAACATTCAGGCCTCAAAGACCAAACCATGTTCATAGAAACCAAAACTCCATTGTAGCTGACCAGTAGGGCTGGGGATACACCAGGTGGGCTCTCATGCACTTCAGCACCACTCCAGAGCTCTCTGTATCATATTTTATGCTATCCAGGTTTCTTCAGTAATTAGAAAGCATTTGATGCCCACATGAAAAAACAGCAGGCATCAATAACCAGAGAGGCCTCCGCAGGTTCTCCGGGATAAATCAGAGTCCATGAAAAGCAGCAAAGGTCCCCCATTCAACAGTTCAGCAGACAGGCCCATTCCCCACAGCAGAGGGGTCAGCATCAAGGGAGAAGCCCTCAGTGCTTCCTTCTGGTGCTCCTGTAGGGCTCAGGCAGATGCCTTGGCAAAGCTCCCAGCCTCCTTTCTCCAACCACAGCACTGAGCATGTTTCATACTCACAAATGTGCAGGCAGAGCATAAGCATTCTTCCTAGCAGCAGGAATGACAAGCTTCCAGCTTTCACAGTCCTGAGAGTTTTTACATGCCAGCCTGACCAACTTAGCCTGCCCCTCCTTCGGTACATAACTCCATGGTTTCTTGAAGCCATAGGGCTTCAGAGAACATCCAGCTTCTTTCACAACCTCTGATGATGCATAGGATCCTCCTGCACCTTTGCTCAATGAAATATTTCAAAAAGTGTGTCTCTCCCTCTGCTCCACACCAGCAGCCACCTACTAATGCTCTGTAAGTGTTGAGACCTCCAACATTACCAGGGAAATTTTTCCATGAACTGCTGAGGACAACAGCTTGTTGCACACCCTCACCACTACTGAGGAAGAGTGTGCTCTTACAGATAAGGCACCAGCCCTTTCCACACAAAATGCCCCTAAAGCCTCTGTGTTTCAGGCCCAGTTCTTTACGTTGCCCTCAGGCTGAGTTGGGTACCAGACCCTCCCAAACCTGTGTCAACTGAAACAGAGCCTCCAAGGACCCTTTAATGAAAGAGAGCTGACAGTGCTTTTAAGCCCTGCTAGCCTTGCTAGAAGTCAAGGCCTCCTGTCTATTCCCCACAGCAATAGGCAACTCAAACTTCCCAAATGTTTCTTAAATGTCCTTTAACAATGATCCCAGAAGGCCCCAGATCTAGAAGCATGAGCCCACACACTGCTGCTCTCACAACTCGCTACCTTTTTTAGCTGTACTTAACAAGGGAGATTCTTGGGACTATTAAATTTTGCTAGCAATGTGGATAAATCTTGTTATTGCTCAGTATTAATGTGACTGAGAATTATGTTGGCAAAGAACAAGGTACCAGAACACACATTGGAATAGTAATTTTAAAAACTCAAAACAGCTGGAAAGGTATGTTTCAATATCACCATTATCTGATCTCTCAGCCTGTGCTGACATCTGCATACAAAGCAAGGAGCTGGAAGGGGACACAGCTGTGACAGCTGATCCCAACTGACCCAGGGGATATTCCACACCATATGGCATTGTGCTCACTAAAACTGGGGGGGGTTGGCTGGGGGATGGTGGCTCACTGCTCAGGACTGGCCTCAAGACCTGGATACTTGATCCTATACAGGCATTTGTGGTTTGTTGTCTTTAATGATAGCAAGATAACACTTGCAAACAAAGCATTAAAGAATGCAAGGTGGATTCTGCTTACAAAGTTGTGGAGCAGTGGCACACACATAATTTGTCCATTTTGGAACTTAAAAATCATGCTGCTTCCAATGGTTGTTATACAATTCTTGTCCAAAAGTTATGCAACTCAGTGGCTGGCTGATATTCCAATAGGCAGTGCCTTTCTCTCTTAGACATCCTTGAAGATTCAGTTTTCTAATTACATAGACAGTGTTTTGCAGATGCAGCATCTTGACAATCTTTGCTCATGATACTTTTGCATAACAGACATTCTTGATTTAGGGTCAGTGCATGCATTCTTGTCCGAGGTTTAACTTTTTTTTTAGAGACTATATATATACACATACACTGCTTATGCATTATAGTTACTACAATTAGTTTAATTATGGCAGTGTTACTGTCACAGTGATGTATCAAGTTTACCTAAATGTACTTGATTCCTTTTAGGTTTTGGCACCAGAAAGACCTATGCTGAAGTAAGTAATTGTAAATATTACTTGATTTGCAGTTCAGAGATCTGTTTACTGCTTAAGGAGCCAGGAGGGCACCAAACTGTATATAAAAAAGGAAACATTGACAGAGTTTAAATAGCAGTAAAACAATTTTATAGTTTCTACTCTGTCTTGTTTGACAGCTTTTTTTTTTTTTCACTTACACAGTGAAAAAAGCTCCACACACAAGAGATGATGGGATTCAGTCAGTGAGGACTTCATTTTCCATAATTTTGAACCAACTTTTTGTGTGAGGTCTTGAAAGCTTCAGCCAGCCCAGCTCAGCTGCAGAGCTTCAGACTGACAGCCATAATGAGGGATCCTTACAGACATCCCTGTGTGGGAGACTGCACTTCTCAGACATTGTTAATGCATCACATATACAGGGTGCCTGGAATGCTTCATTGTAAAGGCTGAAATATTTTCCTGTCTTGGAATAAGATACACAGATAAGGATATCTGGCTAAATAGCCTCCTAGGAAAGGGACATTTAGACATCCTGAAGTAATTTTCAACTGATTATTTATTTATGACTGGCAGACTTTTGTTGCACCACAGATTAAGTCTTATTCTTCTATCATGCTCAACTTGAACCTTCAGAATGGCTTCAATTTTTTGCTATGCTACAAATCTTGTGACGGTTAACTATCTATACATTACAGTATTTCTCTCACACAGTGCCTTTTAGCCTTTAGCATGTATTAAGGAAGTTCTAGTTACTCATGGAAGTTCTGGTTTTCTTGGACTACCCCACATAAAACCACCCTAGTTCTTCAGAGTGATGCAGCATTTATAACATGTTATGTTCTTTGAGGTCAACAAGAGTGGTCTCACTGCATGATTTTATTTCAAAATAATATTTATGATACTTCCATGGATAGTTCATCACAGTTTTATCACATGGTATGAAGACTGAAAAATAGATAATCTGAAAATTTCCTTTCTGAAAGTACCTGCTTTTTTTGTAGTTGCAATATACAATTATCCAGAGATAGCATTAGATTGTTTGAACAATTACCAGACAATGACAGCTCACGGGGATTTTGAAAGATATTCTATCTTACATTAACTTTGAGAAGCTAAAGACAGACAGAGGCTTATTGCTTTGACTTCCCAGCTATCTGTAGTATGAGTATTGCAATTACTCGGAATGGATTATGAATGTAACATTTGTATGTGAAAAGAGTAATAGTGGAAGGGTTAAAAGAATACCTTGTGTTGGTCTCTAAGTAGGAAGATGACTAAGAGCAATAAAACTGGTAAGCACCAAGAACACGCTGTTCAAGGATATATAGCATGTACCTTATCTTAGATGCCAGACGGCTTTCTGAATTGCAAGGTGCTCTTTCCATGCTAACAAGCATACTATTTTTCTTAGGAAAAGTGTCTTATGTTCTTAGCCAGTGTAATTTGTGTCTGACCAGTGGTCTCTGTCACCTGAAACTGGACTTGCTGCATAGTAGTAGGAGAGCAGACTTTGTGTCCTGCTTTTGTTCTTTCAAAGGGTGACTGTAAGTCGGTGATGGTGGCCTAAATCACAGGTAATGGCCATTTCAGGGGAAGGTATTTTGTACAGCCCTCATTTCAGAGCTGGAGCTGAGGTGGTATTTGTGCAGGAGACCACAAGCAGTGCTGGAATGCAGTGAATTCCATAGCGGGTGAACTAAAACTAGGTTATTGTCTCTAACAATTCCAGAAATGGCATAACCTAAAGACATAAAGGGATCAAATGTGTTACTTAAGTCTGGATTGCTTAGTATTAAGAGTTCAGGTTTGGACAAGTTAGGGCAGGAATAGTTCAGGAAGCCAAAAAGCTGAAGCTTGCTTGGAGAAGCCCAGCAGCACAGGGAAATGTGGTACTGAGATGGATCCTGGGCAGGGCTGGTGAGGGAAGGCTTTGCTGGGGCTGAAGCTGATCAGCCATCCTAAGGCAGCCAGTGGTACCACTGGGGTGAAATGTTTTAGAGGAGATGGAGCTGACGCTCTTGGAGTAGCTTTTCTCTCCGGTTTCTTTTCACTCCTCCCATTGCTGCTTGGGGGATGGGATTCACTTGAACTCCTTTCTGCTCACCCCAGTGGTCCTACACACATGCTGTGTTTTGCATAATTTCCTTATAAATGTCCTATCAATATTTATCCACCTTGTACACCTTCTTAACAGACATTTTCCAGCTGTTTTTGTTTCCTTTTATTTTGCAGGTGTTTGAATTGCTCATTCCGTAGCCCTTGCTTAAAATGCTCTGTCTCCCTTAAGAGCTTATGTTAGGCTAATCCAAAAAATATAGCTAGAAATGCTCAACTGCTTTGTCCTGGTAGGAATGAGTAATTAACTTCATTTCCATGAGCCCCCACTCATTCACAAGCCCACTGATTGTTTTGTGTGTAGTCAATGATGCTATCTCTGAAATGATGGTAAGTTGACAACTATAATTATCTCAGTGGTGGTCTGAATTGCAAATGTTTATATCTACTTTGGACGTCTCTGTTGAGAGTTGATCTCTAACTGCTCATAAATCTTGTGAAGGCCAACAAGGGGGGTAGGAAATAGAGCTTTACCACTGAGAATAATAATGAATTTCACTGTAATGTAAAAGGAGAACAAATGTAAAGCAAAATTGTGTAAAAGGGACATGCTGAGAAGGGATATCATGGGAAGATGAATATCTATGAACTGTAGAAAATTTTTAATGTCCAGTGAGGGCTTGGAGCTGGAGTTTCTCCTTCCCACTGTATGGTGATGAGAATGCTGGAGCTACAGTGTGATACTGAAATTGGCTAGGAAATTTGCCTTCTAACACAATTTTGAAGTATTGGGAAGCAGGCATAATTTATTGCAACACACTGGACACCTGGAGGATATTTCCTCAGATCTGGTGTATCATGAAACTTTACAACAGGGTATTTATTCCATCATGATTATATATACTGATTTCAGTGTATTTCCTGACTCATACATAAACATCACTATCTTTAAAACTAATTCGCATGCATCTGCCTCTTACTCTAAGTTCTTATATGGTCCTAGAGGATCATCTGAAGGGGTATCTGGTGGTAACTGAGTGCCCCCAATGTTATAGATTATTTTGCCATAAATTTCTCTTAGGGCTGTTGTTTCTCATTAGATGACTTTGCCACAAAAGCCACTATATTCCTCATTATATGTTTATCCTCTGGCTCCAGCTGCATTTAGCATTTTGTGTGTCTACTTTTACATTCTGTTATCTACTTCTTTGAAACTCATTGTTCCCCGTACTTGGACAAGTAAGGCATTGTTATATTCCATTCCTTCTATCAATTGCCTGTCACCAGGAGTGTGTAAGGAGGGCAGCTCCCCAAAATACTCTTCTCCCTGGCTGCAGGATGTAGCTTGGGTCATGGGCCAAGTTCCCATAAGTTCCCAGACCTGAGCAGTAAACAAAGTTTTGTTTGCTAAACTGTGGTCTAGATGTGCCGAGGCACTTCCTAATTTTTTTCAGGCCTGTTACAATCTATAAGTGCTTGTGGTTATTTATGAGGGTGGTAACTTAAGCTGAAAAAGATTCCCCTGCAACTCAGGTATTTGTGAATGCCAACAGGCAGCAATAAAACTATTTGTGAGGCAAACGTAGATCTGCTGTCTGGTTTGCAAGTCTCAAACAGAAGCGAGGCAAGGCTGCTCATATTGTGTGCAAAATAAACATCTCTTGGGAAATAACATCAGCTACTGCTAGGAATTATGTAAGCAGAAGGTAGAGGTAATTAATTATTTGGCACACTGCAAAGGCTCTTAAAAGAAGCAAACTTAAAGGGCATACAACATATATATCTGAGGAAAGTGGAGAGTAATTGGAGTAATGCAGGTCTTTTAAGAGATGCAGTTGGAGAGCAACAGGAAAATGTATGTCTTAGAACAATTTGAGGACTTGATATTGGTTGCAGGTGAGTTAGTTTGATCAAAGTCTTTGCAACAGATAATTGTTTTGCTCTGCTCTTTCTGCTTAGCTTGGAAATGGCCAAAGATTACAGAGTTTGAAATTTCCCATAAATAAAGTCACGTTCTTTAATTAAACTTAAAATTAGCATAAACTGAACTTTCAAAGAACACCCCGGAGTTTACAAGTGATTGCAGGGAAATTGCTGGCAAATTCTGATGGCTGACCAAGCAGTATGGATGGACCAATATTGGCTGCACATGTGAATGAAAGAAACACCTTTTTCAACTTCACTGTTTCTCTGAGGATGGCATCCATCAGGAATTTCTGCACTTGTTCTCTACTTTGCACTTCTTTAGCTTAAGCTTAACCCTCTGAAACTGTCAGCCTGGCTATCCTGTCCTTGCCCTTCCCCTTTTAAATCCAATTAGCTGACATGTTGTGTAATTGAAAGAAATTCCATATCAATCCTACTCCCAGATTGATTTGTTTCTGTTAAACTGGCACCCAACTTGTAGTGCTGCTGAGGAGATAACATACCAGCAAGGCAGGGAAAGGTGGATGATGCTGCCTGTTCATGCCATACAGAAATGTGTATTCTGTGCCAGATGTGAATACAAAAATTTCTGGGATATTCTGTTTAAAGTTAAAGAAAAGCTTGCAGAAACAGTTTCGTGGAATGTTTAGTTAATGGTTGCTGTAGGAAAAGTTGTTGGGATGTGGTTGTCAATAATCATGCACTAGATAGGAGACAACAGGAAAGTGTGTCATGGGAAAGAAACCACAGGATAGAGATTTGAAGAGGAAGGTCAGAGATCATGTGCTTTTGGCTGCTTAGACATCTGTGAATCTGTAAGAACTACCTAATCTATTTTAGCCTAAATAAGGAAAAGCTTCCTGTTAACTGCATAGTTACATAATAGTGAAACTTAAATTTTTTCCAAGTGTCTTCCTCTTTGGTGGTGGCAGGAGGGAAAGAAAGAAAAATAAGGAACTAAATGTATTTTACAAAAACTAACCACAAAAAACAATGGAAAAAGGCTACTTCTCCTTGAACACAGATTGAATAAACCCCATTTTAGAAAATATAGTCTTATGACTCTTAACCAACCACAGACTTGCTCACACTGCTTTATCTACTGCCTAGTTTTGTCTTGTGCAAAGCCACATTACCTGTTACAATGCTTTGTGTCTGAAAATTACCAGAAATATTGTACGGTTAAGTTACCAGAGCATAAATGTTGAGGAATACACCTAGTGCAGGTAGGTTGGGCTGCAAGCTGCAGGGTGAGCTCTGGGTGCTGGGAGCCTCAGGCAATGAGAAGTGATCCATCTGCAACCCTTTGCACAACAAAGGGCACCACGGGGACACGAGGGACAGCCAGGTAACTGGACACCCAGAGGCACACCAGGAGCCCAGGATTTAAAACCCCAGACTATCACAGGCATAGACTGGGAGAGTATAAAGGCCCAGGGATTCTTTGGTTTGGGGACCCTTCTTGGAAGCACCAGCTTGAGCTCAATTGTTGCTGCACCACAATTAAGTTACTCAGAGGAACCAGGCGTCTGAGACTCTGCTATGGGAATCCCAGAGTTAAACCAGTAAGGAAAACTTGTCTGGCTGTGTGAGTGTGGGGTGTGTGGGGAGTCAAGCAGGGACCCTTGGGGTGACTGAGCTGCCACTGCAAAGGGGCCTCAGCCCCTCAGTGAAAGCCTCTGGTGGTGGGAGTGTGACTGCCAGAATGACTCCTGCATGGTCAGACAGGAAAGTTTCCTCAATGATACAGTAGACTTGTATATTCTGAGGTTTACCCTGCAGGGATGGGGGTGATGTAATGGACACACTTGACCCCAACCTGTCCTTTGCTCAGACACAACAGGCCTCATGTCCTTGGGCTGCACTCACAGGCTGTAAAGCCCCTGTCTCACCTACAAGGGAGTGAAGGTGTTTTGAAAATATGTTTCAAAACCTAAATGTTCAAGATAAACAAAAGCAGAGAATGAGATATCAGAGCTAAAGCAAGATATTTGTCTTGTTATAGCTGTTGACTAGCAGCCAACCATTGCACAAACACAGACAGCCCATGCAAAACTTGGAGCTCCCTTTGCTGAAGCGGAGTCTGCACAGCAATTGTACCTCCTGAGGTTACTCCCTGAGCTTCAGAGACCCCTTACCCAGGAGAGGTTCTCTCAAAGGGACAGAGAGCATGCTGAATTCATACTGTGAAGGTTTACTGTACAGTGTGGGCAATTCCATTAGAGGTAAACCATTGACAGAGTCTCAGACCAAGACTGTCTCCAGTTGTACCAAGGCTCTGGAAAGGTGCAAAGGGATCTGCTCTGCACCACATGACTCAACAAGGTCCTTCTTATTCTTTATACCTCCAGTCCCTGTATGAGCCATTCTAACTCAATTTTTCTTTGTATGTCTCCTCCATGCAGTAATTGATAAAGCGAACTTTACCATTGAACTTTGCCAAATTCTATCAAACTTCGTCAAAAATCATTTTTTTACCTCAATAAAAGATACTACTGCTTCTCTATTTTGAGTGAGGTGCACCCTTTTTCCATGAAGGAATCTACAAATATTTAACTTAATTTTGGACAGTGGATCTGATTTTCTAGCTAGCTTGTCTCTAAATGTACTTCACATGTATTATGAGCACAATAAAAATGAAGGTGGGTGAAGTTAGACATTTTATTCACCCATTAAAATAAAATCATTCTACTTCATTGAAAGAAGTTCTGCAAGATTAATCAATAGAGCTGTAATCACTGAGTTAGCAGAGCAGAGTTTATTGGGGATTATACTTACTCCTTTTATTATTCTAAGTTTCTTAATTGGTTTTTAACAGTTATTACATATAGTAGCAGTGGCTTAAAATGAGGAGTTGCTTTTCAGTCATGATCTATAGGGCCTGGGTCACCTTACTGACACCTCGTAATAAGGGGAAGAACTATCAATTTTATTGATTGTGTCTAAACTTCATCATGTGAGCACATGGGAACTGATTTATTGCCAAGAACCCATCTCCTGATATACTGAGTTCACTGTAAGTTTGGGGTGGATTCTTCTGGGCTCAGCCTCTTTCTCTGCCTAAGAAAAACTTTATTTGATCACAGTTATCTGCTAGAATGGAAGGTTGTACAATGAGCATCCCTATTAACTGCTTTTCACTGTAGCAAGTATCAATAAAACAAAATAATAATTATGATAAAAGAAATTAAAAATGTGTTTCATCATCAGGGTCCTGTTCTCCCTCATCATCATTTTCATCAGACCTGACTATAAAAATGTATGTATTCAGTTTGTTGCCTGCAGCTGTCCCCCCTTGGCAGGCCCTGTGACTCAGCATTCAGGTCACAGCCCTGCGTGGTGAGAGTTAAGATGCAGCACAAGCCTGAGAGCAGGTCAGTTCCATTAGCAGAGTATTTCCTTCGTTCAGATAACCACAAACAGAAAGGATTGAAGATAGTGTTTTTGTGTAGTTTAGAATAAATCAGCAAGGGAATCACACTGAAAGAAATTTAAAGTAATACAAAACTGGGCTATGTTGCAATAAATGTATGAAATTGGGCAGGAAATGAACCCCCTTGCACTCCAGCTTGTCCTCAGAGATCAGAGGGGCTGGGTGAGGCACGTTATAATTTCTCATTATAACCAGTTTGGCACTACAAGTCGTGTTCAATAAGAACTTTCATGATCACAGATTAACAAAAGTGTAGCATATGCTCTTGTTAGGTTACCGGTGCTAAATGCACTAGGTCTACAAAATGTAAGTGTACAGTGCTATGTACAGGTGTTCCCAGGTGCACTCCAATGCAATTTGGTGGAGGTGCAGATCTTAACAAAGAGGTGTTGCTGCTCTTGGGAGGACAGAGCAGCCAGCCCACAGACTTGTCTGCAAAGTAGGTCAATATTATTGATCTCCAGAACTAGAGGATTTCAAATATAAATTCTCTGCTTTTGGAAAAATGGAGATGTGATTGTAGCCAGATATGATTGGTTCAGGAATATCGTATCCTGCAAATGCAGGATGGGGGAGCAGCTGTTTTCTCATGTTGATATTGGTGGGGATATTTTTAATATACAAATGAGAGTCGGTGAGGGCCTTTGGTTATCTTTGCTAAAATGGAATTACGTGAGGTACGGAGAAAGGAAGATAGAACAGAACCACCACACTCCAGTACCCTCCTCCTCCAGCTGAGGCAGCAGCAAAGGCCATCTGACCTTCACCAGAGAGTCTTTGCATCCTTTTCTCCTCAGAGGGCCAGGGTTATAACCAGGTTCCCATGGGTGAGGGGGGCGAGGCTGGTACAGAGACACTGTTGTTGTTCTGTGCTGCACAGAGACAACACTGGGCTGTGAGGCCTCTGCTTCCTCACAGACAATGTTCTGTTGTTGAGCCTTGCTCCAGCCAGGTGCAAGATAAGCATGGCTTAGCTCATGGTTTTGCTCAACCATCCTCATCAATGCTTCATGAGAATTTTGGATGCCAAATCACAGCAATTATCAATCCTGACAGAGCAAGCTTGGCAGATTTCCACAAGTATCATCCACAAATCAGAAGTGTGGACGTGAGCATTTGAAACTGTTAAGAACATTTTATTGATGTGATGTACTCCTATTCCTTTTCCACTCACAACACAAATGAATCTGCATGGGTATGTTTTTGAAATGCCACTCTGGCACACAGCACAGTAGTATGGTTTCCTAGCCCATTTTAACATCCTAAAAATTTAATGTTGATCTTTTGATATGTTGAATGCCATGGGAATCAGCAGAGTCCCTGATAAGAGATCAGCTTGCAATTGGTTTCAGTGAAAAAGATCAGAGGGATAATTATGTGATTAATCATTGACAAATTATTACAAATATTTTAGAATCATGGTAGGACATAATAAAATGATACAGCTACTCTAATAGTAATGTTTTGTGTAATATATTAAAGATTACCTGCATTAAAAATAAAATAAAATAGAGTCCCTGTGTTAATTTATTGTTCCTATTTTAATATAAAGGATTTCAGTGTCTTACCAAATTTGTTTGTTTTAGTTTGGGTTTTTTTAACCTTAATGTTCTGCCTTAAAATTGTGAGATAATGATGGAGAAAGTCATCTAGTCTCATTATCTGAACCAAACTTTGCAGGTTTTTTTGTGGTTAATCAGTAGTTATATCTAGGCAGTTAGGATGAAGCAGCTGCATTGTGAAATTTATAGAAACTTGTAGGCTTAGCTAATCCTTTGTTTTAAGGAAAAGGGAGCACAATCCGGAGATGAATGGGCTGTCTGGATGAGAGCCACCAGTAGTGAAGTCAGCAGGACTGGGCATGACTGAGGGAAAAGTAGTTCTGGCAGGGCAATTGTGACCCCTGACCCACGGACCACCTCCTCAAAATGGACCCCCAACGCAAATGGACAGAAGAACTATCCATGGGGACTAAACAGCCTCAGAAGTGAGAGATCCAAATAAGCAAACACTTTGAGCACTAAATAATGAAAAGCTATGTAATTTGTAACCAAGACATGGGGGTTACCATACATCTCCCTACTTTGTGCAAACTACAACAAAGAAATAGAAGTATCTCTCCTTGACATGTGAATTTGAGTTGCCCACTGGGCAATGACCCTTAATTTGGGATAATAAAAGTGCAGCAAGGACACAAAAAATATGCTAAAACTAATATTGAGGGGGCTAAATGTAAAACTCCATTTGTAGGAGTAATGATGGTCTCGTGAGGATGGAAAAGGGCTCATCTGAAGTCAATTACATTGGAGGTGGTTAAAATATTGGATTGCCCTTAAGAGTGTTTGGTCATAGGAAGCTCTAGTGCAGCATTGTATTGTGAGGAAAATCAATCCACAAACACCAGAGGTTTTTGTCCAAAAAGGAGACAGAGGAGTCCTGTAACTTTACTCGAATAAAGGGAGAGGCCATGGGGCATTTCCCCTGAGGTCTCTCAGATTTTTGGAGGACACAGCCTCCTTTTTATCCTAATTTCCCGGCCGCATGTCCCTCTCTCTTTCCCCATTGGCTGAGGTATTCGAGAGGCACAGACTTTCCAAAAATGCCTCATACCTGAGACCCTCCTCTAACATATAATTCCCCCTCACCTTTTGTCCTTCCCTTGTGTCACTCAGTGGAATTCCTTATGGAATTTATGCATCTTCTCATTGTTCCTTTCATCTTCCAATATTCAGTTTTATGTATCTGCTGACCTCTGGTTTGTTTGTAAATGCAAATCTCCCTCGTTCTATCAATCAATCAGTGGAATCCTCCCCATTGTTTCTTTTATCTCTCAGTGCTAGTTTTATCTACTGGCAAGACCCACAGTTTGTGAAGACAAGTCTCTCACTCCTTTCAGTATGAACTGCATAGGAAATACCCCAGTGAGAACTTACAGGGGTGACTTTGTTTGGAACAAACTGAAACAAACCTACTTTCAGTCCTTCTCACATGCACCAGAGGTGTGTGGTGTGCAAGGAGGCTACCCAGATTCCAGATTCCAGTGATGTCCAAGCCGTGTGACCACCAGGTAGGCACCATGACACCACCCCGGTGTCCTACCCAAGATCTGTTGTGACAGGGAGGACAAGTGATGCTAAGTTTCAAGTAGTCCTCAGCTCCTGGATATTTGGTGGGTTGTTTAGCATCTTCACAATGACCAATTGTGTTTCTATCTCTGAGCACCATCAGGAGTCATTTCAGTTCTTTTTCTCAGTTTCTGTCCTGTGAAACTGGATGATTCTTGAGGAGCTGCTAGCTGGGTGATGTTAACACAGGCTTCTCTCCCTGAGGGGTGCACTTGGTTCTCTCCACACACAGACATTCCCATTTCTGTTCCATTCACACCAATTTTAGTCTTTCTGTTACAGTTCTCTCAGTTAAACTCATTGTTGACATGGTTGTTGTCAGCTAATTACATTGCAAAGAGAAGACCTAAAACCTACATTCCTTTACCTTGCCCCCAGCAGTGTTCATCACCAGGGTGCTTTTATTTATTTTATAGTGACACAGCTGTATTGACAGAAACTAAAAACCGCAACTGTACTAATAAAATAATGATTCTGCCAGCAGAGTTATGCCACTTGAGGAAGCATGTATGAATTATATATAATTGTCTTCAGCTTTTCTTCATCTTTCTCTTATTTTTGTAATAGCTGTGCCCTGCTTTTATTATAGTTACCACACAGTACCTATATATGTGTGTGTGTATGTATGAATATATGTACACATATATGTAAATATATAGATAGATAGATAGATAGATAGATAGATAGATAGATAGATAGATAGTTACTGTATAGTTACAGTCCAAAAAGGACTAGTGGCTTCTTGTCACTGCCAGCCTGAGATATGTGTGGATGCAAGGTGTGATGCCCCTTATTGCACTGCACTGCAGCAGCTGTTGTGGGAATGATGTCAGCAGTTGTTCCTTCTAACAGCAGTAGGACACTTCATATATGCAGCAATGCTGATCAGGATCCAGAGTTCTGCACACCCATTTCTGAGGAGGGCAGGGATCCAAGCAATGTTTCTCCCAGTCTCACACCCACACTGCAGAGGCACTTCCACTCCCGGTTGATTTTTCTCTGGGAGGTTGGGACTTTCTTTAGTTTGGTGTCCTGTTTGTCTGTAGATCACCCAGGAGAAGACTGTAGCTAAGAGTCTTCATGCATTCTTGCTAATCAAGATAAGTTTGTTTTCTTCAGATGCAGACTGAGAGTCTTTCAGATGCTGTGTAGGTGTCACGTTTTCCTAAGGGTGATTGCAGATACCCTAATACCTTCTTTGTCTTGTACAGCAGTTTAGAGTTCCCAAATTTCTCAGAGTTCTTGAATATTCCTATTACTCACCATTTATTATTTAGTTTGCAAATTGAGCTGCAATGGCTGGCAAGTCCCTTCTTCTCCTTCCCTGCCTCCTGAACAAACTTACCTGCCCTTTGCTTTTTAAGTTCATCAAACAAAACTGTTAAAGCCAAGGAAGATTAAATCGGAAAATTAAATAATCTAAAAACCTGTCTGTCTGGCCTTCCTTCCAAAACTACTCCACCCTGGTCATCCAGCCTTTTCCCTCAGAAACAGCAAACAAGAATGAGCTTTGCTGATGAAAATTCAACAAACTTGTGTTTTGTTTCTTCCTAACAAAAATTTGTGTGTTGCTGCCGGCTGATGCATTTCTGTGGTGCACTGAAGCAACATATATTGTTTGCTCTTAAAGCAGAGGAAGAGGTATTGGTGACCTGAGAGCCCTCCCTACAACCTTTCCTATATTCCCTTTTTGAACTGAGTCTTCTTACCAGAGAGTAGAGACAGCCCAGTCCTCTTGGGACCAGTTGGTCACATTGGGTAATAGGCTGGATGAGCCTGGCATGTGCCTTCCTGAGGATTATTGTCCCTTTCAGAAAGTGATCAAAATCTGTGGGGGATGGAGATCCTCAAGCCTGCCATTTGTGTAATCCAAATGGAAGGGAAGATCTTTGGGAGTTATCAAAAAGTCAAACATCTAATAGAAATCAATTACTGGCCCCCCCCCCCCCCCTTAGAATTATGTATAAATAACTGGACTTGCTGGTACTACTTAAGGCATGAACCTGTATAAATACATGAAATATATCTCAGCTTTTCCATGTTTTGAAAGGTCAGCCTTGAAAAATGAGGTTTTATTAATCTGCTTTTTATTCTGGGCTTGTGTCAGTGTGAGAACAGGCAATGCCTTTTGAGAAAGATTCTTCATTTGACATAAAGAACATGACTGTACAGTGTGAGTAATTTTGCTTATTAGTTAAATGAGGGAGTAAACGACTGTGAGAATACTGGCTTTATATATATTTTGGTTGGGCTAGACAATCTTTAAAGAACCCTTCCAACCTACTCTGTGATTCTGTGATTTTAGTATGTGTGCTAGACATGCTGGCAATGTATGGCATTTGATTTTACAGGGTTGAAATGCAAAAGCTATAGGTACATGGATAGAGGAGAAAACACAGTTTATTATGGAATAATTGGCTATTTAATTAATGTTTAAATTCTTGGACTGCTTCTCCTTTACACCCAACTGACTAAATGGTTTTTGTAGGAGAAAAATGGCCTGCTATTGATCTGTATTATTTTAATAGGAGTGTCTCTGAAAATACATTCAATGATAATATGTATCCAGGAAAACAATTGGATTTTATCAGTTTATTCCCATGAGATGCAAGTAAATCAGAGCTTCTCTGTGTGACCTTGCTTCTCATTTATCAAGGTAGGAGGTTTTACATTGTGCTTCGCATGTAAGTATGAATTAGCTTAGTTGTCCTTTAATGAGCTGGTTATGTTCTGGCAAAAGAACAGCTATTCACTCATGAGAGATCACAGCCAAGATCCCTGCTGGCTTTAGCACTGCAGGGGACATGAGCTCTCTAGAAAAGCCACCTCTGACACAGAGTGGTGCCACCAAATCCTCTGAAGCCCTGTCTTTCCCCAGCAGATGATCTCGGATCGAGAGCCATGAGAGTGAAAAAATTCACTCATTCAGAGAGTGAAAAAATAAAAGTGGTTTGAGAAAATTCATTCAAATGGTACCTACCTGCTTGGGATATCCAAGGTCCTGGGTAGCAAGCTTGCTGGTTTCATGTTCAGATTCCCAGTGAGACACACAAACCACGATGGTCAAAATCAGAGTCTTACTTGACAGAATCAAATACAGGAACATGAAGGTACAAACGTACCCATTTTGACACAGGGCTCCTTAAAAAATCATCATTGATTGTATGGATTAAGGGTTGCTGCTCAGTGGATGTGGAAAATTGCTGGCCTTTGCTAGAAGGTTAAGATGACCTAAGGAATCAGTAAAGGAATCAAAAGCATACCAAGGAACAATGTCTTTGAAAGCCAGCCTATAGATCTTGGCTTGAAGACCCATAAGTGAAGAATATGAACTACATAATTAACTGTTTTGGCTCAAAAGCAGTCCTTAGAGGAGAAGTAATTCCCGCAGTGTGAGACTGAGCCCACCAACTCACAGCTCATCCACTCAAGAAACCCCCTGACTCAAAAGATGAGCAGCAGTTATATTGCTTGCAGGATTAGTTAGCAAACTATGAACAGATATTAGATGGGGAGAGAGAGGCAGATCTGAAGCATATAATTATTTGTGCATTCTACAGATGGTGTGTTAGCTCTCTGGAATTACCTCCTAGCATCCATCTTGAGTCTTCAGTCATGTAACTGAGACTCCTGCTCCTGTCTGATACAGAGTTGTTTGTCTTCAGCCACACAAGGGAGATCCCTGGTTCCCTCCAGATAAAGCCTTGATGAGCATGCCCATGCACACAGACCAGTAATGTGGTTAACCTCACTTTTAGCTCCTCATTTCGTAACAAATGGAGTCAAGGTCCATTTGGACAGGCCTGCTCTGCTACCTTCTGCTATTTACATTGTTTCTTATGAAGCCTTTTTAGATTTACCTGCTTTAACAGAAAGGGGCTCTTCACGCGGAAGCTGTGTTTGTGTCACGAATGACTGGGGGAGCTAAACAAGCCCTTGCCTTTGCCCGGATCTCAGTGGAGGTATTAACCTTATTGAGATGACCTGCAAATCAAAATCCCCCTCCCGTCCGCAAGTCCTTTTAATAATGGCTGATTCTGTCTATTATATAACAAATTATTTATTAATAGATGGGAAAACTATTGACTGTAAGACTTAAAACTAATACTACACAGGTATAAAAAACAAAAAGGAATAACTACTGGTAGATTTTATACAGTGCACTATAAGGTACCTTTTGAGTTACAGCCAGCTAAGAAATAGTATAAGCTTAGGATTCAATGTATCTTACCATCCAATCGTTGGTGTAGTGCACATCGAGATCCTTTCCCTCAATTTCTGGAAAAGTAATCACAAGCCTGCGTCCAGAACTCGGGGAGAAGTCTCTCACACCTTCGGGATTGATTGTAGAGGCTTCTACTTCAGAGATAACTCATGTGTTTTTTATAATGTAAAATGGTGTCTCTTAGTCATCAATTTTCTTTATCTCTTTCTACATGTTAAAAATGCATATTATAGTGTTGGTTTTTTGCAAATAATGAATGCTATGTGTATAATATTGATCCTTGTAGAAGCAGTGTTGGTGTAGAAATGTAACCATTCTCTTTTTGTTCAATAGTTGAGAAATAACTAACATTACTATGTTAAAAAATCACAAACTACCCCTCAAGCAATGCGATTTACTCCTATCAAGATATTCCTGGATAAGAGACCCCTCTGCCAGGAATTGGCAAACGACTGTACAGATGGACGGACAGACTTCCCATAAGAGAAGATTGCCTACCAAGAATTGATAGATTACTGAATTTTTCAAAAAAACTTCATTAGAATTATACAACAAGCTGTTACAGTGAAAAAAGTATATAAGGAAAGTCTCTCGCCCGGAGAGGGGTGTTCTGGCTCTGTGCCAAATACACCCAGCATCCCGGGATGCTGTAATTCCTTTGCCTTGTCTTTGTCTCTTCTTGTTGGTTTTTTTATTAAAAACCTTTAAACTTTAACAGGAATAGGACCTCGTTTTTAACACTACATCTGTTCTCCAGATGTTTATTTTTACGGCCTGAGACTCCTGGCGCCACAGACGACTCCTGCTGAGTCCTTCGACCCCTGTGTCATCTCTGGTGTTCCATTAACTTTGGTATGTAGGAAGGGGTGGGGGGTATACCTGTTCTGTCACACAGTTTGGGGCAGCAGCAGCAGGGAATGCAAGTCCTGGACTGAGTCAGGAGTGTAGCTGGCTGCTTCTCCTGGGAGCAAAATGGAGAATCATTCCCTTCAAAGGCCACTCAGGGCAGAGGCACCAGCAGTTAACAGCTCTCTCAGAGAGTTATATGCTCTTTCTATGTCCAGGCAGAGCTTGTGGTACCATGCCTGGAAGGGGAGCTGCACCATGATGCATGCCCAGTCCATGCCCAGCAAAGGCACTGGGATTCCTGAGCTTCCACGGAAAAGGATCAAATAGATTCAGAAGCTCTTGAGCCTGGCTGCTCATTCAGCTAATTTCCTTTTCTTGGCACGCTGGGCAACTCTTCCTGCTTAACCCTTGCTTACCTTCTGGGAGTCAGTGGATTACCTAGGAAGCAGGCTGGAGCTTCATGTTACATGAGTTGTTTCCATTCAAGATTTTTTTTGGGAGTGTTCATTTCCCCTCCCATCAGGTGGGGATTTTCAGGGTTTTCATAACGCCTCAGTTCTTTATTTAGTGATAAATATTTATCATCTGATATGTGTAGCCTGAGTATAGAATTTACCTGAGGTGTTTAGATTCACTTTCTTTTTATTCTCCTGACCTTGTGGCTGACTGATGAGATGCCTGCACTAGAGAGAAGGGGCAGATAGATGAACAGAGCCAGTGAGAGCTACAGAAATAGGAAATATTTTACTGTATTTAGAAATACAGAAATAGAAAAGCAGTCTTTAACTCACATAACTAATAGGCAGAGCTGCTGGCAGCTGTTCTCCATGCAAAACTAACCAGTTTACCACTGTTTCTTGTTAGACCACTGTCACATTTTCTTTGTTATCTCACTGCTTTGCATTGATTAATGATGTTGTTGCTTCTCCCTTACAAGTGAAGTGCATCACTCCATCCATGACAGTATGGACCTGAGGCAGCTGGGACACAGCTGAGATCCACACCAAGTGCTCAGAACTAACTGCAAGAGAAATGTGCCTCATAATAAAGCCATTTTCCTACAGTGTCTAAAACATTAGAATAACAATGACGTTCTAGGGACAGTGAACTCAAAATTTTGCTGTTGTTTAGAAATTAATAGACTTGTGAGAATGCAAGTATTTTCTTCAAAGTGGTGGATTTGCTTTTGATTCAGGAACAGGAGTGTTAAGATCCACCAGAATGAGTTTAGGATCCCACTTCTGGCACAATGTTAGGGTCCAATTATTAACCAGATGCCTCCACCTGAATTAAGGTGAAAACAAGATAATATGCCAGTCAGTGGTACAAATTTTACCTAACAATAAATGTGAGGCAGTGAGAGATAGAAATAGGAAGAGAAGCGGGGAAGAAAGAGAGAGGGACAGAGAAAGGGGATAGTCACCACCAAATGGGTTCTCTTGTGCAAACTTCTTGCTTGGCAAGAGACATAAAATGCTTTTTTATACCTTCTACACACACCTGCACTTGCTCATCTCCTCAGAATTTTGTGCCTAAATCAGTTCAAGTTATGTGGTTAAAAATGGTGCTTTGTGGCTGAATTTGTCAGTGACAAAAACTACAAAATTCGTCAAATGATATAAAAGGACTCATCATATGTATGACTTAACACACGTGCACATGGTTCTAAAACCCCACAGAAGTGCAAGGAATTTGCATAAGCAGAAAGGTGTTTGTACTGATCATAGCAGATAGGAGTTAATCCAGCAGCCCTGAAAATCCTCCAAACAAGCACTAAATACCTTCACTCAGGAAAAAAAAAAACCTCCAAAAACAAACCAGCACTAAATACCTATGCTAAAGGAGCAAACAAAACAAAACAAAACCACAAAAAACTCCAATGGCCCAAGGCTTAGTTAATCAGATAAGTCACAGCTTTTATGAGCCAAAGGAGAATAAAGGTTCAGTACCACTAGACCCTAGGTCTTCACTTTTATATCACTCATTCTGGGTTCCTGCAAACTACAGCAAGGAGAAATAACTATTTACATGTTTTTGTTGATATCATTAATCAACTAGATTGAAACTCTCCTAGAAAAGGATAGCATGGAGGTTTATGCCCTTCCATCCCTGACAGAATACTTGGTTTGCGAGGAGACCCTTTCATAAAATCCAGTCATACTTGAATTAGTTCAACTGATTTGTAGAAAAGAAGTTATAAAACACACTTGCATGGCACTAGAAAATCCTCAAGTTAATAGAGATGCAGAGAAATCTCATCAAACCATTAGAAAACCTGAAACAGTAACTGCAACATTTAAATTACTACAGATCCCAGAGGCTGATCCTCTACAAAAGCTTCAGCCAAGCTTAGCCTGTCTGCATCAATGACTGAATGGCAAAGGTAACCCCTTCAGAGCTGGGGTAGCCCAGACAACCTCAGTCTTTTCCCTTAAGAGATCAATTTGCAAAAAAACAGGGCTGCAAACTGGCCCTTGAAAGGCTGCATTCTGTTTTGCCTTTAGGTAGAAAGGAAGTGAGTTTAAAGAGGGTTTGTAGTCAGCAAAGGGGCAGTTCTCAGAAATACTTCTGGACCTAGCCCTGCACAGAAAGACATTACCAGTCTGGCTTTGGGATGAAATTTTTCCATCAGACTATATAGTCACTGGGACTCTTTCTTGTGAAAA
Source organism: Petroica traversi (assembly GCA_025920805.1). NCBI lineage: Eukaryota > Metazoa > Chordata > Aves > Passeriformes > Petroicidae > Petroica > Petroica traversi. The sequence goes on along the minus strand of JAHLSL010000042.1, from coordinate 805,313 downwards.
TGATGGAAACTCAAGAGAGGAGCTGAACACATGGTGGCTGGTGCTGTAATAAACCCTATTTCTGCAAGATAGCCATCAGAAACCAAGAATCAGGGCCCCACTGTGGAGAAGTGAGAAGAAGATGACACCATAAATCTGCCAAACGATGTAAAAGTGGTACAAACTGTTGATAAGGCCAATAACCAAGAATTTTGGTTGAACTTTTGTGCTAATCTTCAGATATTTGCATAATAAAATACAGACCCATAAGCTATAGTATCCCCTTACTCAAATCAGCCTCTTCCCAAAGACCATGCATGGTAAAATAAATGGGTGCTGTGCCTTTACCTGAAGGTGGGAAGATAGACTCACAATGAATGTGGGTTTAGACTGTTGTGTGTAGGGGAAATGTTTCTCTTTCACAGTCTGAAGTGAATAAAAGTGGGCAGATGGCATACTGAGTGGATGCTGACTTTGAATTTACCACATTGCACCCATCTCTGAGAAGACATGAAATAAATATCTCAGCCCTGTGGGAATTGGCTTCTTGTACTCTGGGTGGAGCCCATATTTGGGGCTGCACTAGGACTGTTGTAGCTGGCAGTAACTAGCTTGGTTTTGCTCTTGTTTCATCACAAAATGCTCTGTAAGGTCTCCAGTTCTCTGCAGTGCTGTGCATGACAAACATGTTCTCCAGAGAGGTGAGCCAAGAAAACTGTAAGACTATTTTTAGGGTGTTTGAAAAGCTTCTGTTCTTAAGACTACACAACCCTGGGTTGCTAGGTCCACAAATACTGACTATGCCTTAGCAACTTTTAAAACAGTGTATTAACCTATACTGAAAGCATCATTAGAAAAGAGATCTAGAACTGGAAAGCATAACAGACAAAACACCTCAGAAGCAAAAAACTTTCCTATGGTGAGTTCAGCTAGAACTTGTTTGGCAACAGAACAGACAAATATAACTAGCAATTTAACTTACATAAATGATGTTAGTGATTGATGGCATTCAAATAGAAAGCAACTTGGAATCTTACTGCAAATGAATCCCAAGGTTTTATCTGGAATTTACGCAGACATTTGCATCATGAATACTCAGGTTGTTCTGGAAGTGAGAGTGGAAATGTGCTTGGGCAAGTGGAAACATAAGAAGAAACAGTAGAACAAGAAATAAACAATGACATATACTGTTATCTAAGGTCAGAAGTTCACCTGGATCACAGTGCAACCTGTGATTGGTTTCATTCAATAGCCAGAGAACATGAAAATGAAACCATGAGATAAGGTGACAGGAAGACAAAGGAACTGGGCTGAAGCCAGAATGGAGCTAGGAAAGGAAAACAAAAGCAAAACAATGACCCAGCAGTGTTGTCTGAGACTCAGGTGCAGTGAAGCTAAATACCAAGATCACAGTAACTGTTGACTCTCGAGGGCTAACCAAAAGCAGTTTGTTTTTAGCACAATGAAGAGGAACTTCAGAAATGTAGACAGGATTTAGTACTGGCATGTCCTGTCCAACATGTTGTGCACAAACTGTCCTGACCAGATTCCTGGACAAACACATACTAATACTTCTGCTGGTGAAAATATGAGTAAACTGAGTCAGCTGATTTATGAAATAGAAATCTCTTCCCTTATCTGTCGGGTCTTGAAGTGAGTTTTGTTTCATTAACTGACATCTAAGTTGGCTGAGAATCGAAAGTGAGAAGGCAAAAAGAGGTCTTTCCACCTCTTCATTGTGGAAGGAAGTGGTTTGACTCATTCATTGGAAAATGAAAAAAAGGTAGGAACCACACACCAGGACTGATAATTTAGACAGACTGATAATTTAGACAGAGCAGAAAAAAACCCAATTTCTGAATAGTAGCTGGGTCTATTGATGCAGAGGTTTGTGTAGGAACACTAAGGTGGGCAAATACACAAATGTGTCTGAAAGCACCAACAGAAACAGTTCAAACAGGGTTAAAAGAATGATGAGTGTTGGTGGCATAGAGACCAAGTTGTTACCAAGACCCCAGAACATCAGTGAGCATACTGGGAAAATGAATGACAGAAATGAAGATGTGAAGAATGGCAGGAAGAAAAAGAACAGGATTTGATCCATAAAATCTCCAGAGGGAGACACATGGAGGACAATATCAGCAAAAGCAGTTCAGGAAGGTTGGACAGGATGAAAAGATAAAAGATTACAATCACTGCCAACTCCAGAAGTTTCTTGAAGAGTGAAAGGGGCATTCAAAAACCACTTGATTTTCCCCAGTCAAAAGAGACATGATGACCACTCTTCAGCTTATCATATCCAAGTCATCTTGGCCAGAACAGACTCCCTCAGTGATTTGGCCGAGATGAATTGAATATGACAGGTATTCTCAGTGGCTGTGTGTTTGATGCTAAAAGACCACGAATGTCAGTTAAAACAGAAAGCACCCTCTGTTTCTCATTTTGCGACATTAGCAGCAACACAGACTGAAGGGTGACTTATTGGATAAGTAAAATACAAGCTCTGGGCAGATGAGTTATAGGTGTTGGTTGATAATAAATAGGCTTAGAAATAAAGAGGAGAAAATAGAAGTTGTGTTGAAATATGTAGTTTTAAAATTAGAACTTAATGTAAAGTAAATATAGCTGAAATCAGTTTAAGATAGAGGTAACAAGCAAACTTGATTAGGATTAATTAAAGTATTAATGTTTAACCAAAGTAATTGAATTAGAAGTAAGTTTCAAAGTATAGGTAATTAGTTGCCTGTCATTTTATATTTGTTTAGCTGTACTTATAATGAGAAACAGTGAGTGCTGACCATCTTACCAAGAAGATTAATTTGACTAGTGGACGTGGGAGTTTCCCAGAAACAATTTGTATTGTCAAAAGCCAGAGAGGTCAAAGGGAGGAAGATGAGTCTTCATCATTCTCGCCCTCCCCTCAAATTATGCAACCACTGACTCAGTTTAAAGAACAAACCACTCATCCTTAATAGCTATTCAACTAATTATCATACGAAGCGAGGGATGGGAGGTACTAATGTGATTAATATGTGCTTGCATTTTAAATATTCAAACCCCTTACAAATAAATAGACCTCGTATTGCTTTGTGCTTTGCTCTGCACATTAGGGAGCTATCCCATGCAGCTGCCTGGCACTGAAATAAACATACACTTTCTAACAACTCTGTTAGAGAGTCTTTGTCCATCTCTAGTTGGGTATTGATATTAGATCAATACCCATAGTTTAGTAAATCAGTGTGGTGGAACACGCACCTGAATATAAAAGATCAGAGGCCTAGTAAACCATCCCTGGACTGGTGATGGGACACTGCACAGACCCTGTCCATGCTGAGAGTGGTCAGCTCTATTGTCAGCTGCACTCCTATAGTGACTGCTTTGCTCACAATGTAGATTTTCAGTCCCAAGAGCAATCAGATTTGGGATGTGGGCTTAGCTTTGGAAAGTCCCTTGGCAATACATCCTAATATCCTTATTACATTAATAATCATACAGTTCCTAGGAAGAACAAATGCAATTGGTGATCAAAGACACACAGTGTTTCCCATGGACAGAAAAAATACATGCTTATGATAAAACACATTGATTAATTACACAATCTTTAAATTACACATTAAGCTCATGAATATCTTGTGACTATCACTCAATCCTAATAGGTGCACCTAATGAGTGGGAATGGGGTCCTGTGGGGGTGCATCCTCACCCCCTCTCCTCTGGCCTGCTTGTACCTGCTCTATGATCTCAATAATTGTGGCCTTGGCCTTTGTGTAAGAGCTGAGCAGTGAAGTGTCCCTTGACCATACTGAGAACTCTAGCAAGGCTGAGGTGGAGGCACCTCTGACCCTACCAGGAACTCCTGCTGCCTGGCCAAGGGGTAGAGGAGAGTGGGAATAATCTGTCATCCCCTGACAGCCGGGAAACATCCCTTATCTGAATTGCAGCTTGAGTGGAACAGTACCACCCTTACTGGAATTTTGAAAATTTCAGTAATTGCCAGCCCTGGGTTGCAGCCAGGAAATTCACTGGTGACTGAAGCCAACCATCTCATGACCCCATAAACAGCATTCCTAAGTAAGGCCCTTTGAACTCTTCTGAACTGCAGTGGGCTACACCAGCATCTCCCTCTAAGTGGGACCTCTCAGAGTGTGTGAACTCCCAAGTTTGTGAAACCTGGCTGGTTATGGGACCTGGGCTGATATCCCAGCTACTCAAGGCTCGGCCCTTGCCATTGAGAAAAACCAAAATGCATTAGGTGTGGGTATTTCACTCGTTCTTGAGAGAAATAGGTGTGCCTTTATACATATGCATATCTTTGTGCATGTGTATTGTCTTGAATATCCTATAGCAAATCTAAAGTACATGTTATTATCCTGAATCCATAACTGTCATTATTGTCATGATTGTAATTGATTATTGATTAATTTAATACTTAAGGGCTGCGAAATCCTTTAGAGGCAAACCATGGACCAAGTCCAAGCCTAAGTTTATATCCAGAAGTACTCAGACTCCTCTCTGAGAAGGATTTGAGAGAAGGAGGCCCTTACCCTTTTCGGTCTTACTCCTTTTACATCCCTGCCCTCCATATAAATCACTCTAAATTTATTCTAGTTTGCCTTTTGTTTATATGTATTATCCATGTAATAAGTGGTAGGTTGAACCTTGCCATCAAACTTTATTGTGATTTTGCAAATTCATATTAAAGTCTGTTTTCACCAATACTATTGACAGTGATTCTTTAAGCAACTTAAACCACTCATTTTGTGACAAGTCCAAGGAAGGAAGACAATTGAAACTGGCAACTTTTCAAGCTGTAGGACTAAATATTCTAGATTAACAAATGCTTCTTAGCCACCATGCAAACTGCATTGCCAAAGGCAATAGTCTTGCCACAAAAAAAAACCATCAGAAAGGCAAGCTGGTCCCAGGTATAACCCCCAAAAAACCAATCAGTTGCAAATCAGGTGATTCAGTCCCTGTTTGGAAATATTTAGACAAAAAAAATACTCCGGGGTATATATGATCTGAGATCCTGAAATCCCCTCTGGCATGGCTTATCAGATTGACTGGGAGGAAAAAGTTTCTTGGATTTGTATTGCCTGAACAAGCATATACTCCTGAAAATTCATCTCTTGGCCCAAATGGTTGTGTCCATGTTACAACGGGCTACAAGTGGAAGCAATGGGGGACAACAAAAACCTCAGAGGTATATTTGACCTTACTAAGGTAAAACTGAAACACATAGCATGATTATATAATGCTAGTGATGGATCCTGCACATGTGATTCTGAGGCAATGGTGCCTGTGCCATCTGTATTTATTATTATATATTATCATGGTATGTGGGCTTTGATGCAGTCCTAGGTGTACATCTAAAGCTGTTTCCAGTTCTGATACCAGTCATACACATCCTCAAAAGATCCTACATATGGCCATGTTACAGGTCCCTTATCCAATGTTTGAATTACAATGTTTTGGTTTTCTTCAACAGTGGGCTGCAGCATGTACCATTTTTACGGGCTAAAGAAATAATATTGTACCAGTACAATTTGTGACTAAAGTAACTGAAGTCTTACTGATGCCTTTTTCAGTAAGACTTATGTTATGGAAAATGAAGCTAGACGTGGTTAGAGGGGTTGGGGGTCATTACCTTGGTATTTTAATCAGGATCCTGGTTGATGCATCCACTTCACCCAGGTGACGCGTAGCAAAATGCACACACCTTGTCAATCACACACACCAGTTATAGACTTTACACATTAGCATATCTAACAAGGGGGCCCAATAATGGGGCTGGGGTGGGCTAACCCCTAGTTTACAGAATCTGTCCTGCTCAGAGACCTTGGCTTCCTGAGATAGTAGGAATGTTTGGTCTCCCTGGCTCTGCAGTTCTGAGGTGTTCAGTCTCAGGGCGTGCAGATCACTTACAAAACACTGAGCACCAGACTAAGTAAAGGATTACAAGTATGCATGCTAATGCTTGTGGATACACGGAACGGTGGAAAAGGTCTATAAAAGAAAAGGCAAAAATCATTCCGGCATCATTAACAGCAAAGCATTGTTATCAGTCTGGTGACAATGGCAGCGACATTAATAATCTAAATAATACAATTTTTACAAGAATAGTCACATTAAGTTGCAGTTTAAGCAGCCGTATGGGAACTTCTTAGTAGCTGTCCCTGTTCTCTGGTGTTAGAAACACCCTCCCACTACCCCTCTGGCCCCAAATGTCGGCCGCGAAATACGAGATTTGTTGATGTCTCTTGTTCTTAGTTGGGAGAAATTTGATGCTGATGGTGGAATCTTCCTCACTCTAGGGTCTGTGCTTGGATTTATTTTTATGTATTCTGTAACACTCACCACATCTTCCTCTTTCTTTATTGCTTCACAATTCCTTATTGCGGCTGATGGCGTGGGCCGGACAGCTGACCACAGGGACGGCCGGTGGCTTGGTGGCTTGTTCTGAGAGTTTCCTTTTCGTTAACTTCAACTAGGGACTTCTTTTCCCCTCGCCGCAAGCCGGGCTTCCCTGGGATGGTGGCCGCTGTCCTAAAAGCTGGAGGGCTGCTGAGAGAGTGAGTGTTCCTTTGCCCGGAGCCCAAATCAGACACAAGACACAAGGGTCTGCTCTGCTTGGGCTCAGGGGCAAAAGACCCCAGAATAGCCCAACATTCAGACTTTTATTCTGAGGGTTACAACTTATCTCAAAACGGTACAAGGGAGGAATCAGGGAAGGGTCGGAAGGTCAGGGTGCAGTCAGGAAGGAGTACGGGAGGAAAGAGTGAAACACAAGATACTATTGTTAACTGAGGGGTAGGCGGGGGGAGTTCGACTCCCTTTCCAAGGCCAAACTTAACTCTACCTTCAGAGGGGCCTCACTTTCTAGGCCCCCAGAAATTCTTCAGGGGATATGTCATTCTCTGAGCTTGAACCACCGCTACACCTTATTATGACAAAATTCACTGCCTGTGGTTTAGTTTATATAATGTTATATACTTGCTCTTTGTTCTCTGTTTTTTCTTCCCTTCAAACTGGTTTTATCCAGCTCCCAAGGCTACATTCCTTTAGTGACTGGTGACTGAGTACTGGTAATATGTTTATGACCCTGGGGTCTCTGGTATCATCACGTGCTTGGACTTTCAAGGCCTCTGCTATCACCCTGCACTCCTACTCTTCTAGGCAATTCTAGGTCACAGACACACAGAATAATGACCTATTTGCACTAACCATCATTGCAAAAAATTCTGTAACAGTGTGGTATAAAATTACACAAAGTTAGCTGATGTCAAAACCAGTTAGATAATATTATATGTAATCGGAATGTTGGGCAACTGCTGTTACAGCTAAACAAACTAATGCAGAGCCCCTTGCAGGCCAAAACCCTGCTCAGACAAAGCAGCTCTTGGCAAATGTCAGCCTTGAGGCAGTTCAGAACTAAACCACAGCCTTCTGCCTCTGTACTAGCAAACACAACACCAATTTACTTGGGCTTCAAGGCTACACATCACAGTACAGTGTCCTGACAGCATTGCCATTTGTGACTCCATGGGTTTTACATCTATGCCCTGGCAGCACGGCTCATGTTTTCTCTGAAGGAACTTGATGTTCTTTAATATATTGCATCTTGATCTGGGTGTAGAGTTCTAATAGTCTTAGCACACTCAACCTTCAAAATTCACTTTATTTATTAATGGTAACATAATAAAGGTATAAAACACCTTTTATTTTTAAAGTGCTTTTCCTTAATATCTGTCTTATTCTGGCTTATTACTGATGTGAATTTAAATTTGATTCTGTTCAGGTTATGATTCCGTGCCCTTAGTAAGAAAGGACCAAAACAAGAATGCACAGCCACTGTAAAAGAATACCATGTGGACAGAAGGCTTTGGAGCACAAATTTATAATTCCAGCACAAGCAAAATGTGGCTGACTGTTGAAAGTTCAATGCTAAGTGCATTGGATGTGCAGCTGTGAACATGCATGGGGATGAACTCCTGGGCAGATAATCCCAGTATGCAGGCCTGACAGTGATTTTAGAGGTCATGAAGTGATAAAGGGATGAGTGGTTTGAGATTCAGATTATTGAGTGTAGGGATTATGATTCTGGATATTTGCTTGAGCCAAAATGCGGTAGAGAGATGGGAAATGGGAAGATTATTTCAATAAGGATCCCTGTAAAGAGATTGATAAATGGATGAATCAGTCTAGGAACCATTTGTGGATCAGATGTGAAAGCTCATCAGAGAAACAGGATTAGGAAACTGAATGAAGGAATGGTGAATATGTCTGTTAGAGAGACTGGCCAGCCTGAGGCAAGTTACAGCAAATATTGGTGCCCAGCAGAAACATGAAGATTAAGAAAACAGGAAAATGGAAATTGAAAATACACCCCACATGTGTGACTCTACAAGTTACTGACTCAGCTGGAGGCCTTTGCTCCAAGGATTTAGTGACCATGACCAGCCCCCAAGGTCTGAGGGTGAATCATAGTTGCAAGTGTTGACCTCCAGCCATCCTGATTGCGTAAGTGTGCAGGAAAACTCTTACAGAGTTGGTACAGAAGACAGTAGACAAGAGTGGGAAGAACAGAAGTTACCAGCTATCCCCAATTTTGACAGTTTTAAGAAACTCCAGCTAATTGGCATTGGGAATTTAGTTCTTTGAAACTCATTTCTGCAATGAAGATGCTGTTCATTATGCCCTTATCCTCACTGGCAACTCCTTCAAAGAGAGATATTTTAACCTGGATAACTGAAGTGCATCAGGAATGGTCAGAGTTACAAAATAAAATAGGAAAATGCCAGAGTAGAAATGATGGAAGTGAAGGTGCCCTTTTGAATATGTGCATATGCAGCTTTGTGTTTGAAGTTGTTGACAGAACACAATTTTCAGGATAAAGGTGAAGGTCCTGCTGTGACTATAAATAGGATGGGTCATCTGTCATATAAAATCAGTGAAATGCCATAATGAAAAATGAGTGCTTGCACTACAGTTAAAATGGGTTGACTACTAAAAATATTCTGCTGGTTTCTAACCCTTTGATAGCCACATTATTCACTGAAAGGGGAGGGCTTGGAATACTGGTGAGGAGTCAAGGACAGGGCTTGGTGTCTGTGATTCAGACTCAGCTCACAAAGCGAACACCCTGTGCCTGCTGACATCCATCAGTTCACAGTGACCCAGCTTTCAATTACTGCAACACTGAATTGTTTCATATGCAACCGTGTGGGTGTGACAATCTGCTGTCAAAAAGGAAGGAGTGTGTAACTGGGGGTGGGGATAACCCTGAGCTGAACCTCAATGGGATGACTTCCCTGACTGCTTTAGCCATGGGCAGTGGGGCAGGGCTGACAGCTGGCTTGGACACAACTCCAAAATGTCTCAGCAAGGGCCAGGGGATGGACACAAGTAGGGCCATGATGTGGATCTAGATAATAAAAAATGGATCCTGTTTGACAACATCTCCATAACAAGAGAAATGCTGTTTCTTTCAGTGAAAACAGACTTTCTGCCTATTATTAGCAAAGATCACAGAAATAACAAGTGTGGGAGTATGTCTGGGAGCTTCATTATTCTGAGAATTATGGGATGTCAGTGCAGCGGATCAGTAATGTTTTTTTGTGTTTCAAGATGCAGGGAACAATACTGTTACTGCTGGTGGGTGTTGATTGGAATAAAATTAACTTTGTGTGGGTTACAAATGATAGTAACCTGACCAGTTCATTCAGACTCAATCTTATCAAAAATCAACGTAACGTAGAGCAACTATAAATGGAATCTATGCATGTAGATGAGCTGAGACACACAAACAAGACATGCCATGGCCTGCATGTTAACCCAAGACAAAATGGAAACTGAAACTAGAACGTGTTTAGGCCAAGTATCTCCACTTTAAAATGCCATTGATAATCACTCCCAGTCTTAGTGCCAAAAGATCCCACCCTTCTTTGCTTTTTACCTCATATTATAGCTAATTAACCATTTACTCTTTTCAATGTCTTTGCACATACCTGCTTGTCTCTGCCCAGATTCCTCCCAAAAACCCCAGCACTCCCCATAGTAATTCTTTCTAATTTGCTTTAATTCTGCTCCTCCTGATGTTCCTTTTCAACCTGGTGTTTCCAACACTGTTACCATGGCAATTTGGCCCAATGCAGTGCAATGCATATAATTGCTGGACTGCGTCAGCCTTCAAGCAGAGCATCCTGACACCACCTTCCAATAATTAATTCATGGTGGCTATGTTTCACATACTTCTTTACTTTTCCACAGTGCTTTCCTGTCCACAGTTTAGCCATGGCACACACCAGGGCTCAGTACACCCAATTCCTGCAGAGTACAAAATGTAGGTTTCCACAAATTAAGCACAAGGAGGGCAAAAAGTTTTCTCTTTTATTTAGTAAAATTCATATGAACCCATCTAATACATAGTCTCTGCCTACCTATTGCATATTTATTAGGGGATGTAATCTTACCCAATGGTTGAGTGACTTGGGTGAATCTCACCAGTCAAGAAAAACAAAGGTCTTCTTTAAGCTACTTCTGTTGTAGAAGTTATCTGGCTTACAAAAGGCGAGAAAATTCAGCCTGGGGGGCAGATAACTTGACTCACAGGGTGCTGGTCACAGGTCATTGTAGGCAGCTCCTGTTTGCACAGGATACTGTGCAAGTACACATATTTTACCAAGGAGAGGCCGTGCAGGAGAGTGGAAGGGACAGGGGTGCCACACCAACAGCACTGGGCTGGGAGGCATGCCCTGATAGCTTGGAATCTGGAGAATGCAAAGGTCAAGGACCCCCAAAAAGTTAGGCACTCACTGGCAAGGAAACCATGAAGCCTTGGGCAACAAACCAATACACACTAAGCATCCTGAGTGCATCTGCTGTAATGGGAAGTTGTGAAGTGCCTGTGAGGGTGTGAGTATGTGTGCAAGGGTAATCACTAACTAAGGGTAGTATGGTATTGAGTCTGTTTTAATACAGAAACAAATTTTAACTCCTCATTTGCACAGGCTCTTGAAACCCATTTGGCATGTTGAGGATATTCAACTCTTTAACAACTGATTTTCAGATCACAGAAATCACAGTATATCTCAAGTTGGAAGGGACTCCTAAGGATTCTCAAGTCCAAATCTCTGCTCCTTACAGGACTTTCTAAAACCAAACCATATGACAAAGTGTTGTTCAGATGGTCCTTGAATTCTAATAGACTTGCAGGCACAAGCAATTCCTTGGGAAGCTTGTTCCATTGACTGGCCATTTTCTCTCAGTGAAGAACCTTTTCCTAATGTCCAGTCTGAACTTCCCCTCACACAGCTTTATTCCATTTCCTATCACTGGGCACCCTCGAGAGGAGATCAGCACCTCCTCCTCCACTGCTCCCTTTGGTGCTGCATTCCTCCCCTCTTCGGGCTGCTTACAGTCTCAGGAATTCTCTGTAGGACTAAGCCTTGAGGAATGACTTAGGCTGATGTAGCTTCCCTCAATCTTATCAGAAACTCATGCATGACTAAGGTGGGAAGGCACTGTCCTTAGCCTAACAAAGGCTAACAAAGAACAAGAGATAATCAGCCATGCCCTGACAGCCTTGGAACATTTCTTACCTGAATCATCCTGGAGACAGACAGATGACTGAAGCCAAGCATTTTGCAGCTCTACAAGCAGCAGTCTTAAGTGAGACCCTCAGAGCTCTCCTTGACATCAGCTGTGTGTCCCAGCCTCTCATTGGGAGTGGGACACCTCTCAGAACCTACCAGCTTTCACACTGATACTTGGAGAACTGTCACCCCAACCTGACAAGGGGCCTGGGTTGATACCCCACTCCTCAAGGCTCAGCCTGGTGAGAGATGCAAAGGCATTGCACATGTGTATTTCACTGATCTCGGTGTGGGGGGGATTTTTAAAAGGTACCTTTGTACATGTTGCCTTGTGTCTGTGTGTATGAACATCTGAATGGATTTGAATACCCTAGAGCAAGTACAGCATGACTATTGCCAATTTAGCTTTAAGTTCATTACTTTGCTTATAGTAAACTCTATTGAATAATTTTATAAGTCTTAAATTAGTTAATGATTAAGTGCTTCTAAATCCTTTAGACATAAAACCCTTGAGCAAGCCTGAGGCTACGTTTGGCAAGAGGATCCATTCCGAATATCGTGACCCAATGGGACTGTCTCTCTTATCCTTTAGCACTCTTATCCTTTTGTATTCCAGACTGTGCAAAAATTATTTTAAACAGGTTCTGATCCAGTTTTCCTTTACATGCTTTATCTATGTAGTATTAGAGTGAATCTTGCCACTGAGTTCTGTTAAGTCACTCTTTCACAAACATATATTAAAACCTCCCTTTCTAATAACTTTGGTGATTCTTTAAGCTGCCAAAATACTCATTCATGACATCCCCCTCAAGAAAGTTGTTGGCAGTAATGGAGACACCCCTCAGTCTTCTCCAAGCTGAAGAAATCAAGTACCTCTGTCACTCTTTGTAAAGGTTGCAGTTGAGGCTGTTCACCATCTTGGTCACTCTCTTCTGGTCGCTCTGATAATTTGATGTCATTCTTATATTGAGGTGCCTAAAGCTCACACACAACTCTCCCTACAGAGGCGAGGTCACATCAGTACAGAGTAGAGCAGGACAATTACCTCCCTCAAACAGCTCCAAGTTCTGTGCTTGATATCCACCCCAGGATGTGGTTGGTCCTTTTGGCTGCCTGGGAGCACTGTTGACTCATACCCAATCTGCCATCAATCCAAGCCCCCAGATCTCTTTTTACTGGGCTGCTCTTCAGCCTTTTGTCCCTGATTTTAGTGAGACATACCTCTGCCTGAATTAAGGTGCAAATGAGACCATATGCTGTAGTCAACTATACAGATTTTATTTAACAAACATGAGGTACGGAGTTAGAAAGAGAAAAAGAATTAGAGAAGAGAGGTGGAAAGAGAGATCAAGCAGAAGGTCCACCATCCATGAGTCCAGTTGTGTCCCATTGGTCCTTCCTCATCCTGGGCTTCTTGGTGATGGGGTGATACTCATTCTTTTGGTGATACCAACATATACAGTCCAAGCTCTGAGTATTGATGGAGGAGTGTTCCAAATTTACATGTGAAGCGAGGTCGGGCATGCCTTCATGGCATGCAAAAGTGAGGGTAGGCGAGGTCCTCCTTCTGAACATGCTTCCTCCAAGGTTTTGAGGAGCTTTGGTGGTTGTAGGTTGCAGATACTGTCTGTCCCACAATATGGGGTAGTGTTTGTTTGAGCAGTGATATGCGTATGAGTAGCTGCTTCCTCTTACACAGCTTGCCACAGTGGAAATTTTTGTCTGGATGCATGAACCAGGATGTGCTAACCAGATATAGCTTCCACCAGGCCTGAAGTTAGAGCCTTCCTGTTGCAAATTCCTCTTTTCTGTGTTTATCTGATTGCAAGTCCTTCTCTAGCCTTAACAGTGTTTCAGATAGGCAACTGTGATTTTTAGCTTTTTCCAGTTTGCACATATAATCAGGATTACCCTATACCCTATGAATCAATCACTTGCTCTTGATATATCCATACAGTTGGATGATTGCTGAAGCTCTCCAGTCTATCTAGATGTCTCTGTCTCCTGGGACCTCTCTAGGAATGAGTTGTGGGATTTTCAGGGCCTTTGGTGGACTCAATCCTTTGACCAACAGTTCATGGCCACTTCTTGATCTCATCTCTTTGGTTGCACTGTTGTTTGTGTTGTGCGGTCTCCATGGAAGATCATATGGAAGAACAGGGAAGTGGGCCCCAGAAAGGTGCTGCTCTTCCTACATACAGACCCCCTCTCCTGCCACATCCTGTTCTAATTTGTCCACTTGCACAGTAACTTCTGTTGTTTGAGACATAGAAGGACATAAACTCCTTGGTGCCCAGGCTTCTACACAGGTCTAGCCAGGAATGGGACATAACCATGCCTTACTACTCCAAAGAAAGGAACAGTGTATTTCAAAGAAGTGGATACAAAGAAGGTAAGAGTAGATACTCAGGATGCTAAGTGTAGCTGTAACCAGTGGATAAACAGATAATGAGGGATATTTGGCTTTTGTGGCAAAGCCATGTAACAAGAAGCAACAGCACATGCCTGAAGAGAAGTTCATGACATGGTCATCTGTAACAATGGGGCACTTGGTGAGTAGCACCATCAGAAATCCCTTCAGAAGACTCTCTACAATCATAAGAGGACTTCCAGTAAGAGGCAGATGCATGGAAATTAATTCTAGGAAGCGTGATGTTTATGTATTAGCTGGGTAGTGCACTGTAATCCATATGTGTGAGCATGGTGGAATAAATGCTTTGCTATAAATTGCCATGACTCACTTAATTAGAGGAAATACCCTCCAGATATCCAGTGTGCTGGAATAAAAAATGCCTGTGTTCTAATACTTCAAAATTGTGTTAAAAAATTAAAAAAAAATAAAATAGTGGGACTGAGCTTTTATACTGTAACGTTATTGACGGCCAGTCATATATTCTAGTCATATTTTCTAGGCCAGCTGTGTCAGGCCAGCAACTTTAGACACCTTATCTCTAGTATCAGTTGTTGGTTGCTTTATAAGAAAATTTGTCTGCCACATCCTCACCTGTGCTAGTTTTTTCCAGAAAACACTGTTCCTCACATCCTCGGAATGCTTGACTTCAGCATTGTTGAGTTGCCACCAAAATTCAGGAATAAAATTCCTTAACACCAGTGTAGTATTA
>JAHLSL010000042.1:736698-785618 GCA_025920805.1 Petroica traversi | reverse complement strand
GGGGCCCGGGCGGAGCGCGGCGCCCGGCAGGCAGCCTGCTGTCCTCCCGCAGAACCAATTAACAGCAATTAATAAGCGTCCTGTGAGTGCCTGAACAAGGACAATGCGATGCGCAGGCTCGGGAGACATCCCCCGCCCCGATCACCTTAAGGACGCAGAGGTTTGTTTGCTGTGTTTTTCCGTAGGATGTGAGAATGCAGGGAGATGCGGTTGAAAGATATAAAAACAAAAACCAAAACCCAACCAAACAAACTAGGAAATCTCCTTCCCCGACAAAACAAAACCGACAAGAAAAAGTAATCACTGTCAGGGTTGAAGACGGGGTGTTTCGAGTGTCCAGTGTTTAAATTCTGCAATGAAATTCCAGCGTTCGTGATTTGTTTGCTTCAGTCTCTCAGATAGGCATCCCAGAGTGTGCGGTAAGGAGCCGGTGCTCTGCTTTGTGTAAGAGGGACAGGGTGTGCGGTAAGGAGCCGGTGCTCTGCTTTGTGTAAGAGGGACACCTGCAGTCGTGTATTGTGGTTGAACTGATGAAACTGTTTATACTATTATAGAAGAAAAACGCGGTCCTAAATGGCCATAGTCTCGCTGTTTCTGCTTTGGGTTGTCTGAGTGGTATACCTGATAAAATTAACTCGCTTATTCCATCTGCAGAGGCAGATGAAAATATGAGAAAAAAACGCAAGTGCCCCATCAGTGCATAGCAACTTTCTTCCTATGGTCTGGGAGATGTGCTTTGTATGCCCGTGGCATCAGTGAATACCGGAGGCATCAAATAGAACATGAGTAGATTCTCCCCTGGAGCACTGGATGTGTTTCAGAAGCCCATAGGAATGCTGGCTGTTGTTTTCCTAGAAGTTGTTTGGAGGTTGACTCAACTCTTTCTAGGAGCACTGTGGTAACTTGGGGCATTTCCCTGCTCTTTAACTAGCCTCCTGGGAGGGCTTAAAAATAGAACAAAACAAAGCCAGCTCCACGGGACTCCTGGTAAATATTTTCTACCTCTTGCATCTGAGAACGATGGGAGTAAAACTTGCTGCTAACATCAAAACCTCCAAACTTGGCTCTTAACGCCCTGTTCCCTTGAACTAGCCAACTGATGTCCCAAAACATTTAGCTAGATATTGCTGGCAGAGAACACAGGCTTGTGATAATGATTGCTTTTGTATTACTGTCCGCAAAATTAAAGCCTTTACACTTGATGCCTGTGCCAGTATGAAAGTTCTCCTGAGTCTCAAGGTGCACGGTCTTGGAAAGCTTACTGAGGTAGCTCCCAAAATGTTTACCAGAAACCATTAGTTCAGTGTTTGTGTGGCTCACTGCAGTGAGTTGGGAGGCAGAGTTCAAGAAACCAGCCCTCTTCGTAGTTTAAGCTTAAACAGTATTTTTTTCCATAGATATAATATGTTGGCTGATGTTTTGGCAGAAGGGAAAAAACACTACAGCATGCCTTATATCAAGTCTGTTGTGGGATATTTTGGTTTTCCTTCTAAATAAAAGCTAAAACTTCCGTTGTTCTGTCAGATTTTTAGAAGAAGTTTTATTTTTTTTTCTGTTTTCTACTTAAAATACAGATGCTTTTTTGCTCTTCCCCCTTCCTACTAATCTTCAAAAAGATTGTTGTAAATCAGTAAAATGCTCTGATTTGCAGAGCTGTCCCTCAAGCACTGCCTCTTTAGAAGCCAACACATTGCTGACTTGGATTGTTTTCTGCAGACTAAAGTGTTTTGGTAGATTATATATTTCTAAAAATTACACAAACCAGCCTTTCCCAAATCTTTCACTTGCCTTTTTTTTCTTTTTTTTTTGTTTTGTTTTGTTTTGTTTGCTGCAGCCATGAGCCGCATATCAGTGGGTTGGAGATGTGAAACTCTGTCATAGTATTTGTGGTCTTTCTTGTAAACCTGTTAGTTTGATGTTGAGCCTTTCTTCTTTGTGCTGAAGACTAACAGTTATCAGAGGGAAAGCAGTTCTCGCCCCCATAATTTAAAAGGCATGGATGAAGATAGCAGAAGGAGTAAATGAGGGAGCAGAAAGCCAAGAAGGTGCAATTCAACTACGCTACTTCCTAGAGGAGCTCCCGCTTTACTAAGCATAGCTGTCAGAGCTTCTGAAAAAAGAGGAAAAAAAAAAGAAAAGCAAGGAAAAATGGTGAAAACACCCATTATGGTTTTAAGCATTAGGTAATGCTAATACTTGTCTTTTTAAACTGTTAATGGGCACTAATGAAAGGAGACTGGTGCTTCAAAGGAAATTGGAATTCAAAATCTGGTTTTGATATATTACTGGTAATCAGGACATAGGAGACTCTGGTGGTATTGTTGGTGCAGGTCTCTCCTCCTGTGGTAAAATCAGCACTTGAAGCTTGACTGTTATCCTTTCCAGGAGCCAAGACCAGTGAGGAGCTCCTGTTCCTCCACATCTATCTGAAGAGATACACAAGTTTGCTGAAGTGATTTTTTTTTTCTTTTTAAAGTGAAATTGTGGAAGTTATTTTATTGTCTAGCTTCATTTATCCTGAAGCACCTGAAGTAGCAGCACCAGTGCAACTGAAGAGGTAGAAATGGGGAGGAAAATAGGGTTGGGGAAAATATAAACTTAGCAACCTGTCTTTGTTACTCAAATAATTTCTAAGCTATACTCAATACTGTTACAGCCAATTTTTCAAAGAACTGGGGTACTTTCCCATTGCTGACAGGGAATGGATTTTTATTTTTTTCACGCATTTGATTGCTAGACGCTACTGGGATGTTTCTGACTATCATTTGTGTTTCTGATAAACATAAATGATTCAAGTTCTCAGGAGTTTCAAAATTGCATAGGGCAGTGGAAATGTAGAGAAGAAAAACTGTAGGATTTTTTACTTGGAGGAATTTCAAATTAGCTAATTTGATGGAAGGACTGATTTTCTACTTATAACAGGTAGGTAACTTCACTAATCAGAAGAGAAGCTATAGTTTTTATAAGCACTTCTGTGATCTTGAAGGTAGCCCTTTGGAGACCATAAAAGGCAAATATGCCACAGAGCTCCTCTAGAACGTGCTTATGAAAGATTCCCATGACTGAAATTCAATTAACTTCTTAATTTGCACTTCAATCAGTACTCTGTGCATAGATTGCAAACTTGTCTCCAATGAATGGTCGTGATGCCTTGGATGATTAGGGAACAATACTTCTAAAAAGGGATATCTGCAACTGGGGAATGTAAGATAGGTTTTCAAATGTGCCTTAAAACTTGAAAGGAACTTGGAAATTCTTCAGAGGTGGAAACATGGTGGTTTCTCTGCATTTTACTTGTTTCTGTGAAGTGTGTGAAATACTCGGGCCTGAACAATAGGCCCTGAGCTGAAGTTGACTCTCAGTGAACCTTCTGATCAAACGCTTTATAATATTTATATTTACTTATTAGCAAAAGATGAATGATCATTAGTGAAACATGTAGTGTGATAGGAATATATTTATTTCTGTGTTTACTCAGGGCCATGAAATCAGATACCTGGCCTTGTTTGGAATACATGGTCAAAGCCAACTCCCTTGGTTCCTCCTTGGGTGGAACCCAAGAAGGGAATGAAACCAGATGTTCCTGGACTAGAAGATATGGAGGGTTATTTATTCAACACCCTCCATAAAAAAGCTGGACCCTCTCACAGTGAAGACCAAGACCTCACGTGTGGGTGGATGCACCTAAAGAATTTCCCAGTTACCAGGAGTGGCTCTCCAGTCCTTTGCTATGACTGGAGATCTCCAGCTGAAGGGCTGGTCTGGATGATTATAAAATATTAGGGTAATTGTTGATATACCTTTCTTATTCACTATAGGCAATCTGCTGTAGTAACGATTAGTGCATTGCTTAGCTTATCCTTTTGTAATTCTTTGCTGTTTTGAGCTATAGTAAATTGCACTTTTTCCTTAAAGTTGGTGTCTGTGTCTTTTATGCTGACCACGTCAACTGGCAGAAGGGTGTGATTGTAAATAGAAATTTGCAGTTGAAGTGTAGGGGTGTAGGTGTTTTCTAAAAAATGTCATTCCATTCAAGAAAAGGCAGCTTTGGGCTGCGCTTCATCTTTAGCTGACCTTCTGCCATTATAGTAATATTCACAACTAGAAAAGCATGAGCTGTAGACAATATTTACAGCTATGTGTTTGAATATATATGAACTTTCCTACAGAGGCAAAGATATTCCTGTATAAAGGAGTCTGATGGTACTATTAGAAGAGCTTTCATCTGTACGATATAGAGTATTTGGTGTTGTCCGTTTGTCTGATGAATCCAATTCCTGTTATTAATGCCTTTTTCCCCGGAAATCTTTTCTGTTAAATTGCTTTCTCAGGCTTACAGCTATTTCTCAAAAGTGAGCCTGTTTTTTTTTTCTCTGAGGAGTGTAAGCAATAAATGCTTGGTTGATACAATCAAGCAGTCAAATACAATATTGAAGGTTTCATTTTGTTCTTAGCAGAGACATCACTTTTGCTGGTGTTGGTGTGTTAGAATGTTAAAATTCCTTGTGGAGCATGGCTCCTCCAAATGCCTGGAGTCCATGCTGACTACAGAAGATTCACTTTTAGATTTCGGAGTAACCTCTTGGAGTTCAGTTTAGATGCTGCTTCTGACAAATTAAGATTTTTCAGTATCTGTTGCTTCTGGTTGTTGATATGTGGAACAATGTTTATCTGTATTAGCTCATTCGTGGTGAGAAGAATGACTTCTTTATTCTTGACCCGTTGACCAAGACCACAGTTCGCTTGACACTTGCGACAGTGTTGGTGGGTGCAGTTATTAGCTGTAGTACAGTGGACTGGGACCATTGCCAGATGCCGTGGAATGCCTTTTTCTTGATTTTTGATTTCTGTACTATCCCCTGAATAAGTCTTAAAATGGAATTAAATAACTGTAATTTCTCAACTACAGAATTTCCAGGTTCTCACCAAGATTTAAGGCACATCCAGAGATTGACACATGTTTCGTTGTTCTTCTAAATCTGTTTTGCCGATAGGCAGGGTCAGTAAAGACACAGACACCACCTTAAGGAATAAGTGTAATTTACTATAGTACAAAACTGTGAAGAATCACAAAAAGATAAGATAGCTTAAACATCAGCTGGGAGAAGCCACTGTCACAGCAAAGGACTGGAGAACCACTCCTGGTTAGCACAGGAAACAAGGCTTCTGACTTAGCTGTGAGAGGGTCCTGTTTTTATTCTGTTAAATAAACAAGCTACCATAACTTCTACTGCAAGAACATCTGGTTTCTTTCTCCTGCTGGTTTTCTTCCAAAGCTTGGCCAGAGCTCAAGGAGAACCAAGGGAGTTGTCTTTGATCTTACACTCCCGAACAGGCTAGATTTGGCCTTGCCTGGGTTCTAAATACTGAAACCATGTTTTGCCAATGAGTGGATGCACATATCAAATGGTTAATATATTTGTTAATGAGCAGGTTAATTTAACAGTTTGGTTGGAAGGTTCATCTAGAGATCAACTTTGGCCCAAGGTCTTGTTCAGGCATTAATACTTCAACTGTATTTCACTGTTGTTACCATGAAGTGTGGTAAATAGGAATCTGCAGCTGTAGTCCTGCATTGAGCATCCTTAGTGAAACCAAATTTTAACATAAACACTAAAATTGGAAACTTGTGAGTGTAGCGAGATGTTCTTTCTGTATAAGTGGGGGTGAAACAGCTTGAACTTGACCTTACTTTCAGAAATGACCAGTGATGGAGGGAGGGTGGTCATTTTGCTTTTGGTGTTGAAGAATGCTGATATCAGCCTGACTGAAACACCTCAAAATGAAACAATATGAGGATGTGAAGAAACGGCTGTTTCCTGATGGGAACTAGTGTTGGTAAGGATGTGGGAGACAGATGTTTCCTGATAAAAGGAACCAATGAGTGGTATATCAGTCATGTATTTTAAATTAATTGTGTTCTCCTGAGCTTGCCTAGCAGTGTAGGACTGACAGTCCATCCCGTTATCCTGCAAAAGCCCAAGCTCTCTTTTTTATGGTCGGAATTTTTAGCACACCCCTTCTGGGAGTGTGCATGGAGATTCTTCCCTTTAGTGGGGATGCTTCTCGTGGTAACTCCTTGGGGCTGAGTGAAGGAGAGTTGCACATGGTCATGAGTATGGGTGACCAAAACCAATCTCTTTTCAACAGTTATTAAGCTAGTTTGGAAAATACTGATTTAATACATAGTACACTATTATAGCAGTTGTAGCCTTGTGTACTGAGGAAGGTCATGGAGCAGATCGTCCTGAATGACATCATGTGGCACCTATAGGACAACCAGGGAATCAGGCCCAGCCAGCATGAGTTTATGAAAGGCAGGTTCTGCTTGACCAACCTTGGTTTAGTACAATTTAAGGGGAACACACTGGAATGAATTACTTCCCTTCTAGTTCTAACCAATTCTTTTCCACCAGCAAGGAGAAACAAGTACAGGAGATATAAATGAAAAAAATAAGTTTACTAAAAATATCAATAGCAACAGGCAAAAAAATAACAGTAATAGTCACCAGTTTTTTATAAAGTTGCTGAAATCTCCCAGACTCCCGGGGGACAAAGAGAAACTCAAAATGGCAGAATGATCGCACTATTACTGGGATGAATGGAGAGAGAGGGGACTTTAAACCAGTCTCTGCCTCTGCCCAGGCCTTTGACAGTAGACAGTGACTTTATTGAGGTGACCAGCACCCCAAAACTCCCTCTCGTTCCACAAGTTCTTAATAATGGCCAATTAGGTCTATTACAAAATGAATGATTTATTGAATAGACCAAAGAAAACAGGCATAAGACTTAAACCAGACTTCTTACTACACAGAATAAACAAAGAGACACTACTAGCAGATAAACAATACAGTGCCATTGAGGTACCTATAAGACAGCTAGTGAAGAAATAGTGTAGATTAGGATTCAATGAATCTTACCATCGAATTGCTGATGGGGCGTACATCAAATTTTTCCTCTCAATTTATGGAAAAATATCTACAAAGATGCATCCAAGCTTTGTAGGAGAAGCCACCCTATGCATTTCCAGGGAGCGTGTAAAAGGCTTCTATCTCTGTAATAATTTGTGGTTGTTATAGTTGTAAAGAGAAGTGTCTTTCAGTCAATGATATTTATTTTTATCTCTTCCCACATCTGCTCTCCAGACCAAGATGCTGATTCTTAGTCAGGGGTCACAGCCCTTCTGGCACCAGAGATGACCCCCTGCTGGGCCTTTGACCTCGCCTGGGTTATCTTTTCCATATGCAGCAGCCATCTGTGGTAGAGAGGGATGAGTGACATCCTGCCACGCACACTGAGCTGCGTGCTCTGCTTCTCTGGGTGCAACACTGTGGCTGCAAAATTCACTCTGAAATAGCTCTTGATTAGGAAATGCAGCTTCTCGAGTTGCTACTGAAGAATTTGAAGACTTTGAGAATTGTGTGATCACTTCATCTCCAAACAAAACACTACAAACTGAGAAGTACTGTTTAGTCTTTGGATAACACCGATTAAAATCCCATTAAGAGTCCTGGTGTTTGGAGGAGATAATGCTCAAAACAAAAAGGGAGGCTGGGAAGGAGAGCCTGATGCAACGTGAAGGCTAAAAGAGTAAAACCTGACCATCCTATGAACGTTTTACTGAAGTCCAAAAAGATTCATGTACTGGCTTTCCTTGATCAACTTGGTGAGTTACCCTATTGTAGAAGGAAATCAGGTTTGACAAGCTGACTTTCCCCTCATGAAGCTGTGCTGGCAGTGACTGATGACTGTTGTCCTCCAAGTGTTTTTCAATACCTTCCAGAAAAATGTTTTCCATGATTTTACCGGACATGAAGTGACACTGACAGGCATCTACTTTCCAGGGTCTTCCTTCTTGAAAACTGGGACAACGTTTGCTAGCTTCTAATCTGCTGGGACTTCTCTGGATTCCCAAGATCACTCAAAAACCGTCAAGAGAGACTTTGTGATGACATCAGCTGCTCTTTGAGGATTATTGGATGAATCCCGTCAGGATTTGTCAGAAGTCTATAGGTAAAAGGGGGAAATACACTGTTGGAAATGGTGGAATGGGAATCGGCAAAGAGAAGTGACTGCTTAAGGCTGCTGTAAATACTCTGTGATTGACTGGCAATCTGAGATAATTTGTTAGAAATTACCTAAATTTCTAACAAATTATCTCCTATGTAACTGCAAAGAATTTTGGGGCAAGAAAACTCCTGTGTGCTAGTGCTGTTGTGACATCTAAAATAGAGTTATAAAGAGAGGAAAATGAGAATGATGAATGTTTATGTACTCTCTTTTTTGGGGATGTTTAGTTTATTCGGGCTGTCTTTCTGTGACACCATAAGTCAGATGTGCTGAATTAGATTTAAATGCTTTGGGTTAAATGAGACATGCTGCTACAAGTCCAGATGCAGAAACAGGAGAGCAAAGTTTTGCTGGCCTGCAGCTGAACTGTTGTCCTTTCAGTTCTTGGAATTTTCTGTTTGCTGAACTACGTTCTGGAGAGGTAGCTGTGATCACAGTGGCTGGCAATGAAATACGTATGTTTATAGAGTTTCTGTTCTATTAAAGGGAGGTTTTAGCAATGAATAAGAATATTATAGAACTATTCAGAGTGCCTCAGTTATATTTGTTGTAGAGGAGATTCGGACCACTAAGGGAAGCACTGGCACAGGTAGCTGACAAATTTGGTTTATTGAAGTAAAATGATGTAAAAGTGAGGCTTAAGAAAGTGCCCTGGTGAGGTTTAATCTTATTGTACAGAAACAATAGTAGTAATAATTCAAAAGTATTAAAAAATTACCTTAATACCCTATTATACGATCACCAAAGATCTGCAGTTGGTAAAGGGTCTTTCAGCTTCAAGAAGTAACTTAGAGGTGACCCAACTCAAGGGAAGGTTACAACTGTGCACCTGGCTGCTTAGTGGGGAGAGATAAAAAAAAAAGGCTCACTTGGGCTTTTTCATACTTGTGGAATAAAATGGTAATCAAATGCCATAAAAAAGGCAGGCGTAAAATTCCTTGCACCCACAACTTCATTTGTTCCTTACTCATTAGTCCTGGAACAACTACCTGCTATTAAAGTCTTACTTGCTTGACTGATGTTCTGGTTTCCCAGCTCTTATGCATCAAAGCTCTTTGTGTCACCCTGTTGCTGTGTGGGTTTTCAAAGAATAGGTTGGAACTAGAAAAGTCCTTGACCTGGTCATGGCCTAAGCCTTTACTTCCTTGTGAACCTGAGTCAAACTGTCAATTATTTGGTCAAGGAGTTGATTTCATCCCTATGACTACAATCCCCTTTATTGATTCAAAGAGTGATAGTACAGTTACCTCTTGCCTCTGGCATCAATGTGTCTTGTACTGCATGTAAGTGGTAAGGGTAAGTTATTTGATGGGTTGCTTAGCTTTAGCATTATAATTAATGCTTATTATATACCATTGCACAAACAGATATTGATATCATTGAATACTTTTAGGAGAAGGGTTGGAAGTGTTTGTGTGTCATACTGCAGTCCCAGGTGCAGTGTGCACACTGCAAGGAATAGAGAGAGTAGCCTAGCTGAGTAAAACCTGGGCCTTTCATGACTAAAGTTTAGAACCTACGAGACTCAATATTTGCATATGGAGGAGGGAGTAGATTGGATTAAGAAAACATACTGCAAGGCATTTTCAGAAATAGCTTTGGTACTGGCATGCAAAAAGATTCCTTTGAAAATAACCCAAATACTTTACATTCTGGGCAGGACCCTGGCATTTACCAGGGAGAGAAAAAGTTCCTGGTGTTCTCTGAGGGCTGAAATTTGGGATCACATCTTGTGTAAGATTCCCATCTGTATGTGCTAGGAAAGTCAGCGAGATACTGGTGATGAGAGACGTCAGGAGTAGGAGAAATTTCAGCTTATATTGCTTGAGCTATCTTAGCATCAATGGTAGGACTATAGCCATAGCCTGGAGCTAAATGATTAAAGGTGTAATTAATGCCATTGCAAGTACAATCAAAGTGAGCTTGGTAGGCCTAGTGGGTGGGACATTGGAGGAATGTCTTTACTGTCCAAACTGACTGATAGGAGGAGAGGTAAATGGCATTGATTGTTTTGACAGCTTTTGACTCTGCATATGTGTGAGGCAGAGAGGAGCAAAATTTATGCCTAGGTAGCTGTCACAGCCAGAATGGAAGCTTCACATAAGGTTTATCAAGGTCACCTTCCTGTTGAGTCACAGGGTGCAGAAAGGATCCCATTGCTTTC
Source organism: Petroica traversi (assembly GCA_025920805.1). NCBI lineage: Eukaryota > Metazoa > Chordata > Aves > Passeriformes > Petroicidae > Petroica > Petroica traversi. The sequence goes on along the minus strand of JAHLSL010000042.1, from coordinate 775,384 downwards.
TAAACACCTCCACAGAGAGGAGTCTGGGTGTGGCTGGATCCAATTCTAGCTCCAGACTTAGTCAAAGGTTTATGTCTAAAGAATTCCACAAGTGTAGTTGAATGTTTGCACAACTTCATCCCACAGGATAAAGGAACGCAAAGCAACATGAAAAACTATTTATTTTTATGGTGTTAATACTGATGATTATATTGATCATAATGCTAGTTAGACTACAGGACCTTAATCAGGATTAGTTGCTCTACAGTATAGGTAGTTAATTATAACTAGAGTGACAATTTTAAAGCTGGCAAAATAATCAAGTAGCGATTGATCTTGCTCACTCATACCAATGTCTGTGGGCATATCTCTTTAACTCAGCCTCAAGAAAAGACCTTGAAGGTGTCTGCACTCAAAGGAGGAATCTCCACTCACACTTCTAGGGTGAAGGGGGTATGTTAAGAATGTTGGAAGCATAAAACATTAAAGAAAATAGCAAAGCTCAATACGAGATGGGGCCCACACATCAGAAGATCAGTGATCAGAGCAGACATGGAAAACTGATGGAGATTTTTGTTGCCATGGCATCAGGGAGGGAGGTAAAGTGGGAAAGAAGCAGTGCAGTCTCAATACCAGGAAATGTTTTGTACAACTGCTACCAGGTATACCTGCTACCAGGAAATACTGCAGATGACACAACCACAAAGAAGATTTGACCACAATAATGGCTAATAAGGTATAAAAGGACCCTGATTTTATAGTTTGCTGGGAGATGAGAATTTGACATAAAAATTGCAGGGACACATCTTCCTTGCCTTCTGTAGAAGGGATACCTTTTGGTAAGATTTGTGTCCTTGGCTATGCTGAGTGTTTTGATGTGAGAAATTGAGCTTGTGATTGCCAGTGTATTGTTAAGGCTATATTTCGTTGCCCTGCAGTTTATGCTAGAAATCCAAAAGGACATTTAATAAACCATAGTATTTGTGGACCTGGCTGGTTCTTTTGAATGCAACTGGACTTACAGTTAATAGACTATTGAAGCACCCGGTGCCAGGCCTTTAGTTATGTTTTTGTAACAAGTCCCTGCTGTTTAAAATTGGGCTGGACTCTTATAGTGATTTACTGTCAGTCAGATGTTGCAGCTCAGTAGCCTTTAGCTCAGCAGTGTCAGGTAAATGATCACAGCTATCACTTCTTTGTTGCATTATCAGGAACTTTGTTACATCCTCACCTGTGTCAGTTTCTGCCAGGAGATGCTGTTCCTTACTTCCTGAGAATGTTTAACTTTGAGATTATTGAAACAGGTTGGTCTCAGCATTGTTCTACACCAAACACAGCATGATCCCCCTTCTCCCCCCATCACTGATAACTTTTACAATCAGTGTATTGTTTGGGCTGCTTTACCCCCACGGAAGCAGAGTGTCCTGCTCCAGTAGCCCTGGTCAGATGCCAGGACCCACTGGATTTGTGAGCTGGCTGGCTGGGGCTCTTAAAAGGGGAAGTGGGTGCAAGGGAGTACTCACTGTTTTTTCAGCTCCCTGAGAAGAGACATGATGAATTTTGAGGCTTGCAGGATCACAGGGTGTTAACAGCATGGGTCACTGGAGGTAAACGAGTTGCTTCTCAGAGTCCCCAAGGGTGTGGGAGTTTGATTCTGAAGTACCAGGAGAATTTATCTTCCCTGAAGCATCATGGAAGGTCTGGTCTATGAGTGGTTCTCTGTGGAAGTAAAATAGCTAATGCCTTGTAGACCTTTGTAGGCCTTCCTAGTTAGAATTATCTGCAGCGTTGCATAATGGCCTCACTGAGTAAGAGTGGCCAGATTGTTGGAGGGAAATACTTGTAAAAGGATATACCGTCTAGAGTTTATCTGAAGTTATATCTGTATGTTACCACTCTTTCTGGTAACTTACTGCATCTTGCCATGTACCTGTAGTCCTGTGAAAAACAGGCATGTAACCCTGTACATAAATACAATAAACTCTCTCCCTGCCCCAGCTGGGCAAGGTTCAGCTCAGCAGAGGCTGTTCCTTGGCTGCTTTTTGTGGTGCATAGCTCTGCAGCTCCATGCAGTGATAAACTGCTGCTGTGCAGACCTGACTAGAATTGTGTAGCAGTTACTCTGCAGCAGAAATTAGAACCTCCCAAAAACAGATCCTCAGGCTGGCTGGCTCTTAGGGAAGTCGCACTCTACTGACCTTGGGAAGGGCTGAAGGGACTCCTGGAACCTGTGGACTACTGCAGAGGGTGAGAGAAGTGGTCCCTTCCTTCGATTGTGATCAACTGCAGGCAGAATTTTGACTGACCATGAGGACACACAGTTGATACCATTGATGGTGACATCTACCTCCAAATGGGAAGTCTCTGTAACATGCACTCTCCATGGCAGCTGAGAAAGATTATCAGATTCTGTCTGGGGTACTTATTATATGTCTGAAAAGTCTGAGTAACCAAAGGCTGGGGTGTTTCCAGCTGATGAAGTGGTGGGAGGGACAGTAGGGCCCTTGCTCAAGCCGTGGTGGTAAAAGGTGCAGCATGGGGGCTTGTTGGCAAAAGCCAATAAAACAAGTGCTGGGACTCTGTGGGCTGCCTGTTTGGAATATCTAGGGCCAAACAGTCTTTCCAGGTTGCTTGGGTAAGGACCCTTTAGCACAGGCTTATGGGGGTTTCTAACTACCTTGACACAAGGGGTTTAGTGATAACTGTGGTGGCATCCCCACAGAGGAGGCAGGATGACAGAACGAGCGTAGCAGACACTGACTTTACAAATAGTTGGGACTGTGTGGTGCTGGGCACTGTTCCTGCTGATGCTAATGGGCTCTGAGTGGCCCAAGACTCTTTAACTAGTGGGTGCTGCTGGCCCTCAGATAGATGAGAAACTCATAGGACTTCATCTGGCACACACCTACATCTAAAGAATGATTGATAAGCAGCCTACCTGTGTGTAATCCCAGATTTGTGGGACTGCCTCAGGAAATACTCGGGGGACCTTGGGCATCTCGAGCCTTTATCTTTGAGCATATGTTAGTGATACCTGAAATAGAGTTGTGTTTTCCAATGGAGTTTATAGTTGGATTCCAGACCCTACAGGAGGGCCCAGGCTACTGTTTCTTAGATTCATGGGGTATCTGCCTGTCATGTGACATATTTGCAGTTCAGGTTAAACAGCACACAGTTACAGATTTGTGAGAGGGCTCACCTGATTTGGCCGGGATTTTTGCCTGTGAAAAAGCACTCAGAGATACAGTAATGATGTCTCCATTGATGCAATACTCAGTTTAATAGTAGTAGGGCTGATTTGTAAGCCTGGTCAGACTACAAGGAGGTAGAAATTTGACACAGGATTGTCTGAAATCAAATAGGACCAAGTATTTGTATTCTGGTTGTTGAGATAAATTTCTGTTTCAGAAACTCACTTTTAGGCATCTTCCAGCCCCCTGTCAAGCTTTTCCTTTGCAGATAGTGCCACCTCAGGGACCCTGTGGCACTCAGATTTCTCCACAGTCACCTCAAGGCTTCTAGCACAGACAGTGGCAGGAGTGGATTTGTGTCTATTCCAGCATAAGTGTCCTGCTGGGCTTCAGATACTTCTTATTTATAGGGAGATTACTTCGGCTTCAGCTGCATTCAGATAGTGCTCAGCATTTCTAAGACCATGAGGTAATTTTCCCTTCATTGTTTTATCATTCTGACTTCTTCTGTACAAAGAAAGGAACAGGCAGTTCCCTCCATGAGGGCATCTGACACTCACAGGCAGGACAAGGCCCCAAAAAAGTTCAGGCACCTGCTGCAAGGCTGAGGCCAATTGTGATGCCATGTACTGCACCCTTCTGTTGACACTGGAGTGGAAGGGCTTGATGCAGCATGGTGAGTTAGATTTGGAATATAGTAACAAACAGATTTAGGGATAAACACTTCATCTCAAAACGACACATGATTCTTGGGAAGGGTCCTGTGTGGATCCTCTTACAGTAATTCCTGTAACACACAAGTCAAATCATGGCTTACAGGAATTTCAGGGCACATCCATTATAATCTCCACCCCTGGTCTTTTTGGGCCAGGATATAGGGTTTAATATTGCAATGAACACCTCCCTTCGTCCCCAGCCTGGTTGGAACAAGGGTTCCTAATTTGTTTTTTGGTCTTGACAGTGTCAATAATTGGATTTTACTCTTGGTGAAGTTGTGTGCTGCATGTAGTCAAAGTTCTTCCTCTAGCAAGAATTTGACAGTTACTAGTGGTTGACATCTTAGTCTTGTTTGCCTCTCACACAGTTATGTTCCCAGAAAATATAAATATCTTAAGTTTCTTCAGCATTTGTCTAATTCAAGGATGTAATTTTTTTATCCCAAATCATCTTTCAGGAAATACCCAGTGTGACATTAGCAGCCTGAAAGCTTTACATTGGATGCAAAAGCCTGTTTTCTCCTCTAAGATTCCTGCATCACTGTAAGTGTTGCCTGAACACTGCTGTTGATGGTTTTTATGAATTTTATATGCAACTTAGTTTTCCTGTCTTCTTTTGTTATTGGTGTTTTATGAGAGCAAAGAAGGTAAAAGAGTAAAGAAAAATAGAGCCGTCTTTGAATCTTGAAAATAACACCTGCAAAATTATAACACTGAGTCTTCTATTTTTTGATAGACTAGATATGAGTGATACTTCTGATTCTCAGATTTGAAATTGGAAGAGTCTTAAAATCTGAAAGAACCCATGAAGGAAAGTCCGGAGCCCTGGGTGATCTGGGAGAAATGGCAGGAAACATTTTGTTGAGAAACTATCTAACACCCTGCAAAAAGCGAGGTGTTAGTTCTGTCCTAGCTGAGTTTGGCCATACTGAAAGGAGCTTGTCGAGATGCAGATAAGCATTCACTCCTGTAGGCTGTCTTGGGGTTTTATGTGCTTTTTGTGCATTTTTGAAGGCTGAAATAGTGTTTGACTTTGACATCGTCTCTAACATTTTTACAGCAGAGTAACATGCTCACCCAGTTGGGTTTGTTGGTAATCCATGTGCATTCTAGAATATAACGCATAAAGACTTAGAGATACGTGACTTTGTCACCTCCTGAAGGTGTAAATCCTGCAGGAGCAGAAGTGTTGCTGTCATCTCTATGCTTTGTGCCTTCTCCCAGCTGAGTAAGTCAATGCTACCAACAATGCTACATGGGTGGTTTGCTTGTAGCTCACTGGAGGCACAGTAATATTTTTCACAATTAAACTAGCGGGCCACATTATTATGAGAAGTTTTTGCTAAAGCCAAATTATTTTTTTCAATTATTTTGTTGTATTTGAAGGTATAATTGAAATTGATTTCTATTGTGTGAAAACCCTGGCCTGTATTTTATTCTGTAGGTGTTTCTTATGTTTAGCTCTTAAATATTGTTTATTTTACCATGTTATACACGTACTTTGCGGTTTTTTCCATCGTTTTTGGATGAATACAGCAATCTATTTTTAAATTAAAAGGTTGAATGATAATAGAATTAGAAGAATAATGTGAAGATTTTGTTAGTAATTAGATAGTCAATAGAGTTGTTAGTCACTTCTCTTTTTATACTTTAACTGTGTTCTGGGAAACAATTTATGCAACTTGACATTGGCAGCTTTGATGTCCGTGGGTTGTGCTACCGGGGTTGCTCTCCTGCCCAGCAATTTAATTTTCAACGGTTAATTTCATGATGCATTCTATATTACTTCTTAGTAAGTGAGGTAGGTCTTGATCAAAGGTTGTAATGTTTGTAAATTTTTTTTGTAGCATTTTGGTTTCTCCTGGAGAAAAAGAAAACAAGAAAAGATGGACTGGAATGTAAGGCCAGTCCAGAATGCAGATGCGAATACAAACCTGCAAAGTGAAGGAGCATGTTTCACTCAGTTACTTCCTAACGGACACGCCTTTCCTCAGACAAATGCCAGCTCCTCTAAAAATGCATGCACATATGCTGAAAGTAACCAAGTCATGTTTGTGCCAACTGTCAATGCTGCCTTCCCTGCTGTAAATTCTGATGGATTCAAAACTTCTGATCAAACCTCACCAGGAGCATCTGTAACTGGTAATAATTTTTTTATGTCAAAATACTCAGTTAAGCGACATCAGCAGATGTACACATCAGCTCTGAAACCTCCTGTTCAGAACTCACCTATGCGGCCAGAGATTACTCAGACTTCTTGGCCAATCTCTAATCCCTACAGTTATCCCTGCAGGAATTTACCTCCCCTGTCCTCTCAGATGAACGCAGGGAATAATGCAAGGAACGTGCTTGGAGAGCCTCAGTACGCCAATAGCAGCACTTACTCTGTGCAGCCAGAAATGCTGCAGCCTAATTCTCTCAGACTTGCTACAGTACATCAAGGGGGCATTCCTCCCCAGAACAATTCTTTTCCTCTTGGTACTTCCGGGCAACATGTCCAAGCCCAAATGTTTAATTCCAATACTCAGTGTAAAGTTTCATATTCACTGAATCAAAATACTGGGACAAATGTACAGCTGACACAATTTCAGTCTAGTCAGATGGCATCAGAAGCTCCTAGAGGATGTTCTGCACCATCTCTGTTGCCTGCCAACTGTGTTTCAAGACCTGCAGCGCAATCTTCAATGGGTGTACCACAGGAAATGCAAAATGTACCTAATGGATACAACATTAACCAGCAGAGGTGTGCGCTGGATCCAAAAAATGCTCCTGGGTATAACAGTATTCAGCAACACTGTCAGAAGCAGCAATCTGGAGAAGTCAGTCAATCAGTCAGGAATGTGTGTAATCCAAGTGGAAGTGTGACAGCAAACCGGTCTTTTAATGAAAGCTCTGTGTCGTCCCCTGGCATTCCCAAAGAACTGCTTGATGTTGTGAAAGAAATAGAAGCTCTTTCTTCAAAGCCACTGAGTGATCCTGCTCCAGTTCCAGAGAGCCAGACTAGTAGTTTGGTGAATGGGCCTGTTAATGCTCAGATTTCTTCAGTGGCAGCAACTCACGGAATTACAAAGGAGAGACTAGCTTGGGAAGCTGAGAAGCTGAACTGTCTTAAAAAAAGGGTTGTCCTGCTTGAAACAGTTCATAATTATAAAAAAAAAATATATCATCACAAAAATACTCTCCCTCCTCCCCCTAGCTATCCATGTTCTCCTGCTAATTGTCTTCCATGTGTGCCCAAACAAAATGTACCACTGTCTCCATCTGAAGCAGTGAGGACTGAGAGGCCCATGCTCACAGTTTCACATGAAGAAAGAAAGGACAAACACCTAGCCAGTGCTGATAACAGAAGATTCGAGGTGACTCAATGTAACCCTCAGGTGGAGCAGGGAAGCCTTTCATCAAGTTTCGCTACTATTCCCTCTCAGAGCAAAGTCCCAGCTCAATTTAATAATCCTGCGAGCACCTTGGAACAAAGGGATGTGCATGCCTTGGCCTCTTCTCAAGGAACCGTGGCTTCCTCGAGCAATGCTTCGTGCTTTACTCAGGCAGGGAGCTCTGTCAAGGCTTCGTCAAAGACTGTGCAAATTGGCCCCGAGAACTCCTCATTTCTTCAGTTTGTACTGAGCAGCACAAATGTACTGAAAGAGAAGACAGCTGGTGCTACTGCAGATAAAATACTGACCAGTCTCCTGTGTAGTGAAAAACCGCTGCTCGATACGTCTGCCTCGGGTGCAAGCTTGCTAAAAGACACTAGTGAGAAGAATGTAGCAAGTCTGAAAGGTGAGCAGGCATCTGTGGCTCACACAAGCTCTCCTGCATCAGGAACAACTGCGTCTGGTGATGCTAAATTCCAGAGTGAGGTAGCTCAGAAAAAACCGCCATTTACTGAGAATGCATCCTGTAACCAGAGCAATTGTAGTTATTCTATGGAAGAGCTGGCTGCATGCCTGCGCTTGTGGGGGAACTATCCATCAGAATCTGAGAGTGTGCAAAATAAGCAGTCAAATATGAGCCCCACAGCAAGTCAGATTTCACCCTCCAGCCAAAACACAGTGAAAGGAGGAAAAATAAATGTTCTGGCTAGCGTGGATGTGGACGAGGCAGTTTTGCCTGTAACAACTACCTCTGTGGGACAGAAACTTGATACGTTGACTTCCAATTTGATAAAAAATTTTGAACCTCAAGTTGCAGTTGTCTCTCCTTTAGTGCTCTGTGAACAGAGAACACCAAGTGAGCAGGCAGGCAAGATTCCAACACCTGAAGGGAAAACCTATCCAGTGATCAACTCGGGGAGCACACGTAGCTTGCAAGAAGAGGGGGAAAATGGAAGTGAGGCAAATACTGCCAAAGGAACAACAGAAAATTCTTGGTCATCACCCAGTGATTGTGTTCTGGAACAAAAAGTGGACTCAGATTTGCAACAGATCAAATTAGGTGATGAAAACCAACGGAAAGTTAGTCAATCTGCACAAGATGCTGGAAAAAATCCACAGTTTGGATTACAAAACAAGGCTTCTCTTCCTGAATCAGGCAAAGATTTGTGTAGCCAAATCTCTCAAGAAGGTATAAGAGACCATGAAGAAAAGCAAACTCTGTTAGAGGCAGGAGATACATCCACAGCTGTGCTGGAAAATGACATGTTTTGTATTTCTAGTGTGTGCTCTCTTGTTGAAGGTGATAAATTTTATAACGCACAAATAGCAGGCATGTTCAAGTCAGTCTATGAGACACAGGAATCAGAAGGAAATCTATCTGGTGCAAAGCAAAAGGAACAACATCTGGACGTGAATAAAACTGAGCTGAGCAATAACACTTCCCAAAGAGAGAGTTTGCTGCTAAAGATGTTGGAAGACAAATCAAGTCATTTGGAGAAGGAAAACAGTGGCACTCGTCCTAAAGCAGTTTCTACCTCTGAACAAAACACGTCATTCAAGGCATCTTTCAAGCATCCTGAAAACTACTTAGAAAATCTTATTAATATAAACCAGAAGTTAGCTCAAAATTCACTAGATTCCTCTATCAGCATAACTGCTAAAACAAATGCACCTGCTATTCCAGGAGACCACAGTAAACAAAATTCCATGCCGAGTAAAAATAGCACAGAAAAGGAGGTGAACTTCTCTGGAACACGACCTAGTAGATATCTAAAAGACCAGCTGCTTGCTCTGGTGAAAGAGTTTCCATATGGTATTGAAGGAGCTGATATGCTAACAAAAGAAGCAGCACAAAATGGTTCTGTGGCTGTAGGGATGGAGAATCAGTCTCAAAAAGAGGTTAAAAGTTGTGGCAAGAATTCTCATTTGAAGGACCCAGGAAATCAGATTAAAATTGCAGTGTTAAACTCTGATCAGGATCAAGAGATGCTTCCTGGACACAAGCAGTGTCCCTCTAGTGACAGCAAGAGAGCAGTGAGTCAACAGACAGAAAAGGCATCAACTGATAAGGACAGCCTTGAGGACAGTGTCCAGCCTAGTCAGAATCTATGTGAGAACGGAAAATCCCCACAAGAAACTCCTAATCCCAGTGAAAAAAGTGAAGATGGCTCTTTAATGGGTTGTGTATCTGTAGCACATAAACCACCACATTCTCCTTCTCAATTAGAAACATCTGGTTCAGAGAAAATTTACTGTCAACTTTCAAAAACTGAAAATACTGATTCTGCAGACAGAGAAGAAAACAAAAGTCAATCTGATGCCTTGAAAAAGAAAAACCATGCAGGGGGAGACCTGACAATTTATGAAAAAATCCCAGACAGTATTAGCAAAAATAAAGATACTTGCAAATACACTTCTGCAATGAACAAAAAAGATAGGCTGAAGGTAGATAATGAAGGTGAACTGCCTACAACACAGCAGGAAAAAACTGGACCACTTAATTCCTTTGAAAACCAGGATGCTGATCAATACAAAAGCAGCAGTAGGAAGGAATGTCTGCAAGTTGACAAAGGAACCCAAGTGTCAGGTAAAGAACTTCATTGTGACAAAAAAGAGCCCCAGACAGCCTCCCAAGAGTTATCAGAGAAAACTGATCATACGCATGCCGACAACATGGCAAAGTTGGCTGGAAAGAATGAGAGAGTTTTCAAAACTGAGTCCCTTTCAGAAGATATAACCATACCAGTTTTGACCATGAAATCCAAAACAGACATTCACCCATCTGTGAAGTCAGAAACTGTTGAAATTGAGCACTCTGAAGTCAGTCAAGGACAAATAATTCAAACCTGTGAAGAGAACAAAACTGAAGAACAAAACTGTAGGAAACAAAAGGACATGCTTAGGCAAGATGTAGGAGTTAGTGCCAAAGAGCAAGTGAAATTACCAGCAGAAATGAAACATAAAAAATTGAGTAGTTACCAAGCTGATGCTGTCAAGCTCCCAGATAGTAGCACTGGAGACTTCAAATCAAGACACACACAATATTCTCAGCATAAATCTGTGAAAGTTCATCCTATGCAGGAGCAGCCATACAAACGGAAGATGAAGGAAAATATGGTTGGGAAGAGAGAACTTAAGAAAGCAAAGGTAGAAGAGGAAAGACTGAAACAATCTGAAGCAAAGAGTTCTAAACAGCTTGCACATAATTGCTTGCTAAATGCTGACAAAGCTAAAAAACGGAGTGGAGAAAATGGTTGGAAACCAAGGAGCTCCTTAGTAGATTGCTCTGTGCGTAAACTGCAGAGAAAAAGGGCTCGATCTTCTAGCATATCTAAAAACTACTTTTCTAGTAAAGAAAGACATCTCGATGGTCAAAACAAAGACAAGTGCTCTGAGAAAATGTTTCCTGATAAAAATCTTCTATACCTAAACAGAAGAAATAACAGACTAAAGCTGCATCTTCAAAAGGAACCCAAAAAACACTACCTGAACAGAGTGGCATTTAAACGTACAGCGCAGGAGCGCATCTCTCTGACAAAATTAGAGACGTCTCCTGTCAGACCCGTCTGGCACAGAACCACCAAAATGTCACGAAACAGCAACTCAAAAAGAGATGTGTCTGTCTCGACAGTTGAGAAATCATGCAAAAGGGAAGTCCTTGAGTTCAAGCTGTGCCCAGAGATACTGTTCAGAAATCCAGCCCCTGGCGAAGAAAGCTTGGCTGCAAAGAATTCTCCGGAGAGAGATAAAGTCATTGTAGCAGGTATGATGCTCTCTTGCTTATTAGTTTGTAAGTAAAAAGTATGTATTCATTTTTAAATTGAAGTTGCACAAAACTGAAGACGGTGAAAGCATGGGACTGTAGAGGCTGAAGGCTGAGATATCCTAACTTGCTCTCTGACAGACTGCAGCTGTGTGTTAAGCTGAAAAAGAACATGGACTTTTCCTTCAATTTTCTGTAAGTCATAGAGAATGACATTAGAGTACTTTAGAGCATGGCAGCTTCAAGTAACTTAGAGAGAAAGCTTTCTGAAGTACTTGTAGAAGATAGCTTGGCTTGGCTGTAGAAAGTAGCTTACCTTGGCATAGTTACCAAAGGTGACCTGGTCTGTATTCTCAGTTCATCTGGTTATGTATCGGGCTGAGCAGAGGAGGTCTTTTGTGATGTTAAGGAGAAGATAGGGCTTAGGCCAGACATAGCCTGTACGTAGTCCCCATAACCTTTGCCATAGCATCCCTTTTTCCTTATCTTCTTCCTTACCCCATTTTTCAACATTTTACATGGTGCATTCTGAAGCATATTTATGTCAAATGTTGTATTTGATTTTTAAATAAACCCAAATCTTAAGCTGTATGTATTGGCCTTTGGAGTAATTTTCATACCCACAGGAAATTTCCTTTTGCATGTGCTAGTATATGTGTTAGAATTTTATGCTGAATAGAAGCCAAAACTTGTGAAATAGGAACCTCAGAAACATTTTTTGACATTTTTCTTTTTAGGTGTCAAGAGTAAAAAAGAAGATTGGTTAAAATGTGGACCAGTGAAGCAAAAGAAACTGGAAGAGATCTCTACAGGTGAAGTGACTTCTGAATGTCCCGTTTGAAATACGAGTAAAATCCTCTTTGCTTGGTTTTAAATGTTCCTTTACAGTAGTAAACCTTAATAAAGCATTTTAAATTATTACTCACTCGTTCTACTGTTTAAATGGATACCGTAGAATAGACTTAAAAGTCTCTAAGCTTTATGTAGCTTTTTATTACTTTATGAATATGTTGTTGGAAATGTTGAAATTTTCCTGTGCTGTTAACTTGGATGTAGCACTAGTAACAGCATTTAAATACAGTTTTAAATTGTATATAAAGACTCTTTCATGCTTTAAAACATAGGAAGTGATGTAGCAGAATCTAGTTCAAGGCTTCAAAAACAGAAAGTGATTTTTAAGAAAAATCTGGCTTTCACAGTGCATTGCTACTGTCCACACATAACACCTCTGCTCGCAAGTTCCAGGATCTGTGGGTCCCAGTAGTCTGGACAAGATTATCTGTATGACCCCCAGAGGGAAAGTGGGGCCACAGTTACATCTTCCTCATTTATCTTGATTGGCAAATTGCTTTTTGGATGGTCTTTTATATGCTCTAGGAGTCAACTGTCACTAAGTGGCAACTTTCATCTCGGGATCTTGTTTTTTCCATCCTTTGTAAATCTTGGGTGAGGTTGCTCCCAGCTGTCCTTGTTTCTTTGCTGTAGGTGCTTCTCCAGCTCTAGTCTTGTTTTTCTAGTAGTCTAACAGGGAAATTAATGCACGCTATAGCTTTTTTTTCTATCTGCTTCTTAGCTTTAGAGCAGAGGGCTTGCATGCTGGTCCTTGTGTTGTGGTGTTGCAGGTAACGTAGTTTGCAACCTTTGCATCTTCTGTTGCTGTTGCTGTGTCCTTGGGCTTTGGTGTCTGCCATCTTTGTAGCTCTTCCTCTTGCTTCTTCTCTTACTTTCACAAATGCACGTTTTCTGCCACAACTTTCTTAATCTTCTCCAGAAATCTGTCCTGTGAAGATGCCCAAATAGGCATTTTATGCTTAAAGATGCATTGGAAATTGTTTTAAATCTGAGGTGCTTTAGGAAGGGAAGTTTGTGGCATCCTTTTTGGTACTGGAGGTCTGAAGTACCACATGCATAAGGAGTAGAGTCCTTTGAGACTCTTGCTTTAATGTGCTTGTCTGTCTTGCAGCTGAGGACAGTATTCCCCTTGATACAGCTATACAGATCCTGGATGGAGATGGAGAGACTCTTCACATTCCTGTCAAAGACTCAAAAGAAATGTTTCAGACCTACAGGAAAATGTATCTGGAAAAAAAGATGCAAGGGTCTTGATAGCACTCCTGTATCAAAGGTCTTACTATCACTGAGGAAAAAATGCCAACACTAAGATGACTTTTTTTGTTTACTTCGTATTGCTGAATAATTGTAAAAACCCACAGTTTTCTGGTGGGTGTTGAAAATTTCCCTCCCTATTTTCCTCATTTTTGTAAATAATTAACATCGTGTTCTGTATTTATTGTGCAAATATGCTTTGGTGCTGTAAATGCTGTTTTAAGTGTATTGTTTCTTTTAGCATATTTGATATTTTTTTTTTTAAGACTGAGTAGCTTATTGAATCTTGACCAAAAAATAACAAACTCATTTAAACTGTCATAGCCTGTGTTCTTTCCTCATTCTCAAAAACTTCTACTTTCCATTGCTGGCAGTGGAAAAATATTTCTGCTGCAAAGGGATTGCAGTGGATTCCCAAGCGTTACACCTTTATTTCCTGCTTATGCTTGTCTGATTGTTTTGCTTCTAAAAAGACTTTGTTTTTGTAGAAACTCTTTTTTTTTTTAAACTGGGAATAGAAATATAAACCCCTCAGCTCAAGCATATAGATCAGGGGCATTTATGAAGTATTTATGCTGCTACCCAGTTTTGTTACATTTCTTTTTGTGGAGCTTGTATGGACTGAACTTTGAGTTGTTAGTTTGAGCACAGTGCTGCAAACCGTTAGTTTATTGAAGACTTCTCATGTTTTTCTTTCTCTCTGCTTTCTTTGCACTTGAAAGAAAAGTGCTATTGTTGAAGTGCAGGGAGTTTGAATTCACTCTTGTCTGGATTATGTTGCTCACTTCAGCTAGACTGTAAATAATTTTTTTGTTTAAAAAGTTTTAGATCATGTTTGGTTACACATTCACTGTGACTTAACAGTTGTATTTGTCATTTGCTATTTTTGTTTAAGTGCCTTTTCACTGTTACTCAAAATTTTAAATCAAATCGTATTTTTACAGAGATTTGGTACTTGATTCTTTCTATCTTGTTAAAACTTTATGCTGAAAGAAAAAGCTGTAGATACTTCACGGAATGATTTTTATACTTGAAATAAACTTTTGAGGACTACCCCTCGTCTTTTTTTCTTGTTTTGAAAGTATAAAGTTGTATTTATTGCAGTTAGTTAAATAGGCATTGAAGATACTCCTGTAGATGAGATGCAACGTTAAAATGAGTGACGGACATTCCTTGTAAAGAGGAAGTAGTTCCAAGTTTGTTAGTTTGTTTTTCTCACTGGATGCCAAACTATTAGTCTGTGGGGAATGTTGCGACTGGAGGATTTTGTAATAATGTTGTCAACTCTGAGTGGGTTTTTCATTTTCTTGGGAGTTTAGTTACCTGTACTATACTGCCTGCATTAAGGAAGATTTATTGCAGCCTTTAGTGTACCCAGTACAAACAACACAGAGTTCCTGTCAGGAGTTTAGTCTGGGTTTTGTTTCTGCACAATGATGTATGAGGCTGACATAATTGCTTGAGTGAATTCTTTTTAATAGGAAATTATTCAGTCTATTGACCCATGATTATGTTCTAAATATTTGGAGAAGTCTTCTCACTGACCCTATGCACTCAATAAGTGACAATTCCAGTTTTGAGTCTTGGGGGAAACAGCTATGTCTTCTTCCTCTCTTATACCAAGAAACGAATCTTGGCTCTGACAATGTTTACATGGTGACTTGTGCCTTCACTGATTTGGTGTGGCTGGGATCTTTGGGATAGACAGCCACGTGCCTTCTGCTTGGTTCTCATATGGGTTGGTTGTTGTACACTCAAGAGAGTCACGGATGAGATCCTTTAACACTGTCACGAATGGATGTGGGAGTTAAATAAGTCCTTTCCTACTGCCCAGGCCTCTGGCAGCAGGTAGTAACCTTATTGAGACGACCAGCACCTCAAAACCCCCTGCAGTTTGTAAGTCCTTTTAATAGTGACTAATTTTGTCTATTATATAACAAATTATTTATTAATAGACGAGAAAACTATTAACTGTAAGACTTAAAACAAACTAATACCACACAGGTATAAAAACAAAATGGAAAAACTACTAGTAGATTTTGTACAGTGCATGATAAGGTACCTTTGAGTTACAGCTAACGAAGAAATAGTGTAAGTTTAGGATTCAGTGTGTCTTACCATCCAATTGTTGGTGTAGCACACATTGAGTTCCTTTCTCTCAATCTCTGGAGAAGTAACCACAAGCCTGCATCCAGAACTCTGGGAGAAGTCTCTCGCACCTCCATGGTGCATGATTGTAGAGGCTTCTGCCCAAGTAATAATTTGTGTATCTTTAATAGGTAAAACGGTGTCTCTCAGTCATCAATTTTTTTCTTTATCTCCTCCTACATCTCTTCTCAAGACTAGGATGTTTATTCTTAAGGTTTGAGCTTCCTTGGTGCCAGAGATGACTCCTGCTGAGTCTTTTTGACTCCTGGGTTACCTCTGATGCACCCATTATCTCTGGTTTGCAGGAAGGGGGGGTGCCACTGCCACAAATACGGTGTGGCTCATCGGCTTCAGTGATGCCATTTTCAGCTGTTTGGTGTTATTTTAAACTGCCCTGTGCAGTTCCAGTCTCCAGTGTAGTCACATCATAGCAATTTTGCCAATATTGGAATCTCTCTGGTAAATTGCTGGGGCTCATAAGTTGGCCGCTATCCATTTAGACAGCTGCTGGAAGGAAAATATCTGCAAAGAACAGTGTTAGAGCTGCAAGGAGCACCCACAGGGGAAAGCCTGGAGACCATCTGCTCCATGGAATGAGCACAGTGGATATGAGCATGAATGTCACATGTAAACACCAAACCTTATTCTGGTCATGCTGGCTTGACAGACAGATACAGAGCAGATACAACTGGCTCTAGCACTGCCTGTTTCATCTGTGGGCATCTCCAGCAACTATAAGATAAATGGGCAGTCACAGGAGCCAACAAGAAAAGCTTTCCATAGGAAAACCTGATGCTACTTGTCAGCATTTCTGCTCTGCATCTCATGCAGCTAGCTATGGTTGAACCTGTTCTGTTGTGCAAGTACATTCAATGCAAATTTCTCCCCTCATAAGGCCGTAACTAGCTACAGACAAGATGCACAAGTCCCTAAACCTTAAATTTTAAAACATTGTTATGGCAGAAAGATACTTCTTATGGAAAGAGAGAAAAGGACAAAATTGACATGTTTAATATTTGGAGGTTAGTCTTCAGTAAATAAGGTGAGTTTAATGGCTCTGTAAACTTCACTGATTTTCTGGAATTGTACTTGTTTAGTATTTGTCACGAATGACTGGGGGAGCTAAACAAGCCCTTGCCTCTGCCTGGATCTTGGCAAAGGTAGTAACCTTATTGAGATGACCCACAAATCAAAATCCCCCTCCCGTCCGCAAGTCCTTTTAATAATGATTCTGTCTATTATATAACAAATTATTTATTAATAGATGGGAAAACTATTGACTGTAAGACTTAAAACTAATACTACACAGGTATAAAAAACAAAAAGGAATAACTACTGGTAGATTTTATACAGTGCACTATAAGGTACCTTTTGAATTAGAGCCAGCGAAGAAATAGTATAAGCTTAGGATTCAATGTATCTTACCATCCAATCGTTGCTGTAGTACACATCGAGATCCTTTCCCTCAATTTCTAATCACAAGCCTGTGTCCAGAACTCGGGGAGAAGTCTCTCACACCTTTGGGGGTGATTGTAGAGGCTTCTACTTCAGGGATAACTGGTGTGTTTTTTACAATGTAAAACGGTGTCTCTTAATCATCAATTTTCTTTATCTCTTCCAACATCTGTTCTCCAGATGTTTATTTTTACAGCCTGAGCCTCCTGGCACCAGAGAAGATTCCTGCTGAGTCCTTCGACCCCTGGATCATCTCTGGTGTTTCGTTAACTCTGTTATACAGGAAAGGTGGGGTGGTGCCACTGCCACAGTATTATTATGATGATAAGTTTCCATACACAGTGCAAAGAAAGGCTCTCAGGGATTAGAAAGTGCAGTAAGATGAGAAGCCCCACTGCTGCCTGGTGGGGAGGCACTGCTGGCTTAGTGGAAGGGGCTTTCAGCTTTTCTGTATACCTGGGAGGCTTTGTGGCAAGGGAGAGCAGAAACTACAGAGTTGTTCCGCAGTGTTTTGTTGAGAACCTTGTTCACTCCACTGCTCTGTGTGTTGGGAACAGGAGAAGGGCCAAATGCATAGTTAATGAGGACTAGGTAAGGATGCTATACCTGCAAGTGCTGTTTCCTGTATGGAGCTGGTCAGAGGTCTTCCTGGGATTCCAGCAGAAGAAATCTCTCTTTTCATAGCCCTGCTCTGCCCATTGCCTCAATGAAAGAACTGAGTGTATTGCACCCTGCAGTGAGTGTAAGAGAGGGAGGAGAGGAGCCGGGGTAATGGAGTGAATCCAGGTCTGAAATGAGGGAGGAAAAGGGTTTTACCTGTGTATAAATGTTTCTTTCTTTTTTTTTTCTTTTTTTTTTTGAAAGAAAAATCCAAATCACTACTCAAATATTTTATTAATTGGAAATTAACTTAAATTCCCAGAGGCAAGTCTGTTTTGCCTGTAGCAGGATGCTCTGCCTGGAGTGGGGATAAAACAACTCAAACCTAGTTGGAGAGCTCTCAGTAGTGAATGCAGAACAGGGCATCATGCCACTTCCCCCCCAAAAATGAGCTTAAGCACAAGTACCAAAGTAAGAGTAGCTTCTTGTCTTTCCTTGGAGACTTGGTCTGTATATTCATGGTAAGATACAGAAGGAGAATTCTGCTCTGAATTAACTGTTCTGTGTCCTGACTTCTGTTAGTCCAGGTGATGCCTTTTCCTGGTGTTAGGAAAATGAAGCTAGACATGGTTAGAGGGTTTGGGGTCTTTACCTCAGTATTTTAATCAGGATCCTGTTTGATGCATCCACTTCACCCAGGTGACAGCGTGGCAAATGCACACCCCTGTCAATCACACACACCAGTTATAGACTTTACACATTAGCAGATCTAGCAAGGGGGCCCAATAATGGGGCTGGAGTGGGCTCACCTCTAGTTTACAGAATCTGTCCTGTTAGGAGACCTTGGCTTCCTGAGATAGTAGGAATGTTTGGTCTCAGGGCCTACAGGACACTGAGCACCAGACTAAGTAAAGGATTACAAGTATGCATGTTAATACTTGTGGATACATAGAACGGTGGAAAAGGTCTATAAAAGAAAAGGCAAAAATCATTTTGCCATCACAGTGGCCCTTTCGACAGGGACAGGTTCCTATTCAAAGCTTGGTGACAGGGTGGATAAGCTGACATCTCCAAGAGAGTGGCTGCCTGCAAGCAAAGTCTAACACAGACTTGATTTCCAGCAGTTGTTGTTAGCTCCTAATCATTTGTCCTTGTGTCATATCATTCTTCATTTGCTTATCATCATTAGAGTTGATCTAAGCTCTTGAAAATTAATTGCTGAAGAAGCCCACCCAGATTTCTCTAGAGGAGGTTTCTGCGCTCCAGCTTTTATTTAGGAGTCAGCCATGAATGTGGCAATGGATTTCTTTCCAAGATAGATCAATACTGTGGCCTGCGGAAGGCACTTTTTTTTTTCAGAGGCTCATTAAAATTATTATAAACTGAATAATTTTATTAAAAATAACCTCTGCACTCATCCAAGAGGTTTTTGAGAGAGCCTCTGGTATGCATGCAGAAGCACAGATGTGTGGTTTCTAAACTGTTAAACTGAATGTTTGAAGTTGCATTTCTCCTTTCTGCTGCACCTCAATGGCCTCATATCCTTTGTTTACTACTTCTGACAGATGCTTTTCTCTTCTCTCTCAGTTTTTGTAAGAGAAGCTGCAGACAGTGGTCTCTTTTCTGCTCACAGAAAAGAGACCATTGAGCTGAGATGGGCCAGAGACAAAATTGCCAAAGCAGCACAAACATATTTAGCATTTCTTCGATAGGATAGAGACTGGCCAAATCACAGACTTACTGTAACTGCAAAACAGAGAGAGAATTGCTGACCTGGAAATAATATATTTAGCTAATTGCTGATTTAGCATCTGGTAAGACCATAGGGTTTATGTTGCAAAATCCCAGTGCTTGAACCAGCTGCAGAGCAAGGGAGGAGTGATCAGTTTTCTGGGTGAGCCTGGGGAGCTGACTGTTCAGGAAGGCAGCTGTGGGATGCTGATGGAATGATGGGCTGCCTCTGGGACAGACTCAGAGCTGCCTGCCCAGGAATGAGGAGCAATCTGGCTCCATAAATGAGGAAGTACAGAAGGTCACAGGTCACTACAGCCGAGAGGGAAAATCAAATATCAAGAGGTAGGCTTAGCAAAATAGGATCAGCATTGAAAAACTCACTGTCTGCGGATCCACAGCTACAAAGACAAACATCTCCACGCCACCTTGACACCTGAGATGGGACACCCTCATGACCATGGACCCAACAGCTGCATCCTGCAGACCCTCTTGAACAGGGAGAACTCAGGATTTTGGGGGTGTTTGTCATGCTCATAACTCCAATAATAAATTTGCTAATATTTATCTGCATGCTGCTAAGTTTATTGTAGCTCTACACTTGTAAGGTTTAGGCAAACATAACTGGCATAATTGTGTTTTCCTTCTGTTTTGTAGTACTTGAATTTACCTGGCAATTTGCAGGAGACTGCAAACTGTGGGGCTGGAGCCTGGAGAGGCAGAGGTGCTGTGTAAATACAAACATCTGGTGTGTTCAGCCTGTAGAGCTGTCTTTGAAGCCTGGAGGGGTATCAGAGAGCACCTGCATCACTCATAATAAATCTTCAAGGGGATTTATTCTGTCCTGCAAACACAATAAACTTTTTTTCCACCTTAATTTAAGGAAAAGATAGCGTCTCCTAAAAGAAGGGGAAATACATTCTGCAGTCACTGGCTAGCAGCAGGCAACTAGCCTGCCCAAGAATTATAGTAACCAAAAGAAAAAGGGATTGTCATATTAAAGGTTTAAAATGAAGAGAATAAAATTATTGTAAAAGGGAGATTCAGAAAGGAGCAATCCCGAGAGAACTGGGTGAGAAAAGGCAGAGGGAAAAATAAGTGTTTGAGATGCAGTTATGTTCAGTGAAATTACAGAGTAGTATTAAACTGAGCTCTGGCTATCACCATTAAATCCACTAGATGACAGTGTGGAGACTGCATTCAGCGTGACAGCAACATCTGTCTGTGCTTTAAGGGCTTGTTGCCATTGTCTTGCTGCTAGAAAACCAAAGTCTGCAATGCCTCTGCTCCTACCCAGGAGCTTCACTCCTGTCAGTGGAGAGAAGGTTGTCTCAGACAGAACTGACAATAAGGAAACACTGGCATGAAAGAATTAATCTCTTTGTCAGTGCCTGTTTTTTCCAAAGCCTACAGGTCTGGGGACTTGGTAATGGAAAGAGGTCTGAAGGATGGAGGGACACCTGCCATCTCTCTGCTGTGCCTTGCACCAGGTGTGAAGGGGGACAGACATTGTAGCAGAGCCTGTTGTGACAGGACAAAGGGCACTGGTTTTAAACTTGGAGAGGGTAGATTCAGACTGGATAAAAGGAAAAGATATGAGTGGTGAGACACGTGCATAGGTTGCCTAAAGAGGTGGTGGATGCCTCATTCCTGAAAACATTCAAGGTCAAACTGGATGGGGCTCTGAGTCTCCTGGTCTTTGTGTGGTGTGAGGACAGGACTGTCCTGGGGGGCACACACTGGTCAGAGGGCACTAAACCATCCCATTGTTGGCTTAGCTGATCAGCCCTTCCCCTCTGCTCTCCTCTATTAAAAAAGATGCCTTAGTTTGAGAGACATGCAATATTAATCTGTTGTGCCATTTATTCTAGAGCAGCTTACCATGCACTGGAATCCCAAAGCGCCCTGAATTTTGTCTTAGCCTCATACAGATGCCTTGAAGCTGGCACTTGGCTGTTGTCCTGGTGGTTTTATAACACCCAGGGTTTTAGGAGTTTTGATGCATGTGCTGCATAAACTTGCCCTTATATGGGATAACAAGCAATTCCATGAGTGTGAACAGATGGATTTTCTTTTGCTCTGCTTCTGCTTTCCATCTAGGGGAAGATTTGTCAGTCTAATTTTCCTCACTGCCTTTTCTGTGGCTAGAAAGAGGAAAAGAAATGCCATGAGTGATCTCACTTACTAACAACCAGTCTTTCATGGCCTTTGTATCACGCAGCTCTGTGGAAAAGTATTTAAAAATCAGCATGTCTGTGAATCTCCCTTTTCTTCTAAATTAACCATATATTGCAATTTCATAAACAATTATTTCAGTCTCTTTACTTCTCAAACACAGTATTATTTATCATTAAAGGCTGCTTTGAACATAAAATTATTAGGATGCCCCTTATTAGAGTGGCTTACTGCAGCTCCCTTTCTAATGAATTTTTTGCTTTATGACTTGCTGGCTGAGTTTGGGCTCTTACTTTAAATCACACAATTGATTCAGTGTTCAAAGTCAGTTTATCAGACCGTATCTTCATGAAATTGCCTGCCAGCAGAGCAGCCGAGGCAGTGAAAAATTAGGATGGAAAACAAAGTAACCTTGTTTTTATAAATTGTCCAACGTTTGGGCTTTGCTTCTGCAACCCTTAAACTCAGAAGGGCGGGGAGCTTCTGACGCCAGCCCGACAGAGCCGAAAACAATCCTCTGGAGTGGCACTGCTTCCTTCTGGAAGAGGCAATAGACAGCCTGGGACTGTGGCAGCTCCTCTGACGGCTTTGTCACATGGCTGGCTCCTTTCTCCTGATTTTCCAGTGAGATGTGTGCAAAAATGCCTGTGCAGTAAATTCAGTTTGTCAGTGGAGTGCCCAGGGAAGGTGTCAGGCCCCAGGAAAGCCATTGCTGATGCTTTGAGCGATGCATGGGAGTCTCCTTGCCTGTCACATGAAACTGTGCAGCAGCAAAAACCTTTTACTAAAAAGACACTACAAGATATTGTAGTTGAAGGGAAAATGAAAGACATCATTGGAGAGGATGAGGTTATGATACTTCAGGAAAATATTTGTCTTCTCTCAGCAAGCCTGGCCTTACTTTGGTGAGGCAGAAATCAAGGGAGGGAGACATTTAAAACTGTGCTGGGCACAGAGCTGGGCATGCTTGTACATGGGAGATCTAAAGTCACAGAATCATGGAATCATTTAGGGTGGAAAAGACCTTTAAGATTATGGACTCCAATCATTAACAGCTCTGCCAGCCCACCACAAAACCACCTCCCCAGCTGTCCCATCCACACTTATTTTAAATATCTCCAGGGATGGTGACCCAGCCTCTTTCTTGAGTAGCCTGATCCTAGAGTCAAGAGTAAAATCTCACCTGCCCAGGAGTCAGACAAACATCTCATCACCTTGATAATCAAATTTATTTGCTTTTATTTTTCAATGCATCAATCACAGCAGCTCAGCTGGACCAAGGCTTGGTTTCACACACATCTCAGTGGTTTGTAGGCAGGAACGGAACCTGACCCGTTAACAAAAGAAAATTCTATGATGTAAAATCTCTTGGTACTTATGGATTAAGTACGGTAAGTACTTCCTGAATGTGCAAATGCTTAATTTGGGTACTTGGAACAAAAAAAAAATCCTTGCAGTGTGGTGCAGTATGAACTTACAAATACTTGAATGCACAATGCTGCCAAAACATTTTGTAATTGGCCAGCAGTACAAAGGGTTAAATAAGATCAAGAAAATCCTGATTTTGTAAGAAATATCTCATTTTGCGTCTTCTTCTCAGGGAAAATTATTCATATTAAATATACATCAGATCTTTGTACAAGTTTTAGTCACTTTTTAAAATGCAAATATGAAGTGTTTTCCCTTCAATATTTTCTTCTGGAAGCACTAAAAATTTACATCAAAACAAAGCCGCTTGACATTGAGCAAGGGGAATGCATTTTGCTCTAATTTCTCATGAAACTACAGTAACACAGACCAAATTTTGGTTTAGGAAAATGTTGTGCAGCCCCAATTGGAGTCAATTTGTTGTGATTGATAACAGAACTTGGTTCTATAATCAATGAACATTGCTGCACTGTACAATAATCACATTAATAACTTCATAGGACCAAGTAATACTACATGAAAAATAGTTCTTAATTTTAAAAATACTTTGGAGTGATTTGTCACATGCAGCTTTACCAATACTGTGCATTGCATCTTAGATGTTGCTTCTGAATAACCTGATGCTCACTGTAAAGCAGAATTTTCTGGTCAGACACGTTTTCCATAATGCTCTGAAAATCCTGTGGCTTGACAATGAATCATTCATGTTTTTTAAATAAAGAATGCACTGAATTGTGTCAGGGAAACCAAGACATTAAGAAAGGATGGAGACTGACACTCTAATTTGTATCATACAAGGCACCAGCAGTTGCAGTTTTCTGCAGAAGTGCTTCAGAATGAAACATTTTGGGTAACTTGGTAATGAAACATTTTTGGGTAACTCGGGTAATCTTGAACTTCAGTATATTCTGCATTGAGAACAATGAAGGAAATATTTCAATTATTCTAATTATAAACAGAAAGTTTTCTTAGTGGAAAATTTTGATTCTGCAGAAGTTGTTTTTATATCAGGAAGGGAGCCAACTCTTTAATGCCAAAAAAGACTTTTAATCAACTGTTCAGTACAGGGTCCATATGGCAGAAAATAAGACCTGTAGTCTTTGATCTTATTTGGGTTTCATCAGAAAGAAGGAAACACATGATCAAGACTACTCTGAACTGTAATTAAACATTGTCCTCCTGTTGACCCAGTTATCAAAAGCTACTTCCTCATGTGAGCTGGAAAAATCGAAGCAAGGTTGGTATGACAAAGTGATGCAACTGGGTTTGGAAACTGGCATGCAGTAACTGTGCTGCTCTCATGGGCCAAAAAAGATGTCAAAAATGCATTAATTGCCACTTTGATGGTGATTGGTGAATAACACATACCTGCAAATGCAGAAAGGGCAGTAATGAGTTACTTTTAACTGGAATATTCAATCTTTGGGTGTTTCTTTAGTAATTTCTGTGGAGCAAATAAACACAGATCTAGTTAAAGTAATCTGAATAACTTTATCTCCTATCTGAGGAGCAGGTAACAAGCCTTGTATTACATAGCAAGTCATGGAAGTCCTTGAGGAAAGCCATCTGGTGGCAGAAGGCAGGGTTTTTTAAATAAATGAGCTCTTTGATGACCAATTTCTGGAGAGAGTAAGAAGGTGGAGATCTGGCCTGGAACTGGGTGGAACAAAGCCCAAATGCCTGCCCAGAAGTTGGGGGCTGGAGGGGTGGAATGTTGAAAAATGCTAAGGAAAGGAATTGCTTGCAGGCCTTGCTGTTAGCAAGCCTTAACTTCATATAATTCCCTGCTCAGTTTTTAGAGTAAAGCGGGTGTTTAGGTAGCCATGAACAGCCAGCACTATTAGCACAATAGACAAGAAAATGGAAGTTTGGGCTCAGCACTGTAACTTTTGCACATGCAGCTTATCCAGGTCTTAACCAACTGGATTAAAGTTTATTAATTCTGGTAAAAAAAAAAAAAAAAAGTGGGAGTAGATGATAAATAGAGGAAGAGACAGGAGATGGCAAAGAACTATTAAAATCTGCAAGTCATTATTTGAGTGCCTGTTCTGGATTTAAATGTGTTAATATGAATTAATTATGAACTTGCAATCAAAGGGAAAAGTGGAGTATTTATGGAAGGGGTACAAAGTAGCATAATCTAAAAATAAAGTAGTTTGGGCTGAATAAGAGGGAAAATGGGGCCAAAAAACTTCCAGTCATCTATCTACAGCTTCCATGTGTTGGTGATAATTTGTCTGAGTTTGTTCTCCAGTGCTGCAGAATATTATGAGATCAAAAAGGCTGACCCATATGGAAATTTCTGCTGGAAAAAAAAGCTATTCCTGCTGCTTTTCTGACACAAGTGAGCTCTGATAACAATGCAAATCACAGGAGTATAGGAAAAAACAGCTGAAAAAATTATTTTGGGAGAACTTCTTCCTTTTCCAATGTGTCTTTTGAATATTTATACACCTTTCTGTGTGGGCACAGACACCAGGTATGCAGGTCTTTGGGGGCAAGAAAATCCCATAAAAAAAGCAGATGGAATTTATTAGGATACCCTCTAAAAAAAAGTATAAATGACCCATCCCCCCAAGGAAACATTTAAGTGGAAATATGCTGATAGAAACCCAATATCTACCCCATACCTAAGTTTTATACTCTGAAAAGATGTAAAGGTATACAGACATTACATGGAAGCAAAACCTGCCTTTGTATCTGGACCAATTAACTGGACATTGCCCTGTATTGAGACGCTGCTCAGATCTTCATACCTGGTAATGTGATTTAAATTTCAGGAATATGTGTAATACCAAAAATTACAAATAATCACCACTTTTAAAGAACAACTTTCTAAAGTTGCAAGACTCAGTGGGGATATAAAGAATCTCTAGTATGTACCAGAATAATCTGCAATAATTTTTAGGTTGAAATAATTAAACCTAGTTGTCCTGTGAATTGAGATGAACATTATCATCTTTCCTGGGCATGTAAATTTGAAGAATCTTTTCTCAAAATCTGTTTAAGAGGTACTGAGGAAACCAGTGCCTCTATAGCCAGTAAAACAAGTTAATTATTGCAGCTGAAGAAACAAATTTCTCTTCTAGTAATACTGACTTCTTACAGTACCTATCTGTCAAGACGGTTCTAGTAATTAGAATTCCTTATCAAAATGGAAATCAGGTGATCATCAGGCACTGTTGATCATATTCCTAATATATCTTTGGCACTGGCTGGGATGTGAGCTGGAAGGTAAATTAAATGCTGATGTTTAAGGCAATACTTTGATTTAAGCCTGTCTTTAATTCCTTGGCTTCACCTTTAGAAGCAATGTGAAGAAAATGACCGGTTGTACATGAGTGCTCCATTCTTTATTTTCTTATTATTTCTCTGCATTTCCTCCGTTTATATGATTTGACTACCAAATTTTGAGCTCATTCAGCTTTTGGAAAAAAAAGTCTAATTTTTCCTCCTACCCCTGATGAGGGAGAAAAATGACAGATCTGAAAATGTCATCATTCTGCTCTATGGACTCCTTGCAAAATTTAATCGTGCACATGAAAACAGCGCTGCAAACAATGGAAAAGCTCACAATTTCTTTGGAGAGCAGATACCAACCTCACAGGTGGTCTACTTCATTGTGATCTCTGTTTTTTTCCTCACCTGTATAAATTTCTATTCTCACATCTTCACTCCGACTTTAAAAATTTAAACTTCCTTTATGATTCAAGATACATAGATTTTCTGGAAGGGAAAAGTAGCGTTGTTTTTGCATGCTTGATGTTCTCATGGAAACAATCAAAATCAATTACTCTAATATGATTTCAGATTTCTGACCATTTTGTAAATGGTCATTCTGATGAAACAGAAGACAAACAGATGTACTATACACATATACCCCATCTGATGTGTTATCTTTCTACTACAGCCATTGGTAGTAAAGTAAAAGTCATAAAACCAATCTTGGATTCATTTTTTTCCAAGACACTTCTCCAATTTCCAACATGTTTTAGTTTAGAAACTTTTTCATCTACAAATTGTATCTATGAAATGTTGTCTAACTGTTCTTGACAGAGTTTTCCTCTAGGAACCCTTCTAGCAGCTTTCAGAATTTATTTATACTTTGGGCATCCAAACAAATCAGGATGTTATAAAATAACAGGATGTTATGTCCTGCAATGCAATTAGGCAGTACATGTGGAAGTGCTTTTTTTTTCTCATTTGTCTTTGATCTGCTTCTTGATGATTTCATTTAGTGCCCCATGGTTCCAACCTCATGAAAAATAATGACTAACCATTCCCTCGTTACCTGCTCCACGACATTTACATTTTTCTAGACCTCTGTTGTGTCCTCAGTTAATCTCTTTTCTTCAAAATGAGGAAACCAAACCTTTTCACTTTCTTCTACAGCAGAGATTTTTCATATTTCTGAACCAATCTGACCCCCATAACCTGCATGCTTTCTGTTGTAAAACCTCATTTTTGCAGTGGCCAGAGGCTCTCAGAAGACTGGCTACACCAGAGCCTCATGGAGTACCAAAAGACAGTTTATATTCCCTTCCTGGTCTGTTTTGCTGGTCAGGGGACAGAAAGCTTCGTCGTGCAAAGCGCTGTCTGTAATGACGTGGGAGGATGTCTGGTGACAAAAGCTGACATGAGAACTCCTCGCTGTTTGGAGCATAGAATTAAGGTCACTTCACCGTGTGCACTGCTTTGCATTCATCTGTGCTGCTTTTCTCTGGCTGCTTTGTTAGCTGGGCAGTGCTGCCAGATCTTTCTGTAACTCCTGGCTAGCAAGTTAAATCGTGTCTCTCTGAAGCACCAGCCCTTCTGGACAAAAAAACCCAAACCCAGAAGTGATAGAGGTTTACATGCCACATCTCTTTGATGGTTTTTTTCCCCTTCCCCTTCTGTTTGCTTCCAGTTGTTCAGCAGCCTAGAGTGAAAGAAACAAAAATAAACCCAAGAATTCTTTTTTTCCCAACTTACTTTGCCTTCCAAATTTTCAGGCAAACCATTTCCTTCAGTTGAAGGCAGAGACTACAGGTGGAGTCTCCATGAGTAAAATTTTCAAGCCCAGGCTATAAAGACAGCTGCAAGGAATGGAAGAATAACTGCTGGGAGTGAGAGGTCTGTCTGAGAACTCCTCTGATGCTGCAGCCAGAACAGCCTGAGACATGGGATCGATTTGTTCACAATGAAGCCTTGCTGGCTTTGGCACGTTTAATTATACAGAGTGAACAATAATTGGTCTCATTGGTATATAGCTCTTTTATATGTGTTTTTAAGGATGGAGATACATCACATGTGTATTTAATCAGTGCCCTGTCAGTACATAGCAGCTGAACGCAGCAGTAATGACAGCATTATTTAGATTAGAGCTTATATATGGATATTCTGTGAATTTTCACTTTATTAATGGCTTTGCAGTACTTCTTGTCTTCTATGCAATATAAATATGAAATTAAATCATGTAAAGAAGTGTGGGCTTTGTTGTACAGCTTAATAGTATCAGTCGTAGGGTGACAGGAGAAACCTGAGGAAAGCAGAGAACAGAAAGGGGACAAAAGGAAGAGGAATATGCAGAACAGAGTGCTAAATAGTGTTAGAGGGGGATTTAATAAAAACAAAGCTACTCTAAGACTAAAAGAGATTTTTTTTGTCTCCCAGGGAGCCAATTGAAGCTTCTTGAGAACTACAGACATATAGTAGTATGTGAGGAAGAACAGAGAGCAGAAATGTAAAGCATCCATGCCTATGGCAAATACATCTTGCAGTAGGTCTCAGCTGGCCATGCCTGCTGCTCCCTGCTGTTCACAAATGCCTGCAAGTGATGCAGGGGGAAGTGCAGGAACACATCTGGAATGTACCACAGAAACCTGCCCTGGCCATTTGAGAGACCAAACACCCCGGGCACTGCACAGCTCTGTGATTTTTCACACATAGTGGCAGGTCTGCAACATCTGGCATGAAGGATTGTTTAGAGACACAATTATTTCAGATCTCATTCATAACTCAAGGAATAAACACCATTTATTCAGAGCCATTCGCTGAAAACATCAGAACTGCGGGATGTGGAGAAAATGAAACAAAAGACTGAAGAGACCTTTATCTTTAAAGGCTTTTTAAAAATTCACACTGACAGTCAGTACCTCACGCTCCAAAAATTGAAGCATTTATTCATGCAGAGGTTAACTGCAGTCAGAGGAAGAGGTTTAGCCATGCTCAAACCAATCCAAAATTGGGACAGCTTGTCAGTTTAGGTGGGAGGGTGTCTGGGGAGCTGTGCCTCGGGCATTGCCTGGTCCCAGCATCCCACATCCCCATCCTCCCAGCTCCCTGAGCCAGCCTGGCAGCTCGGGATGCTGTGCACTGAACAGGGTCAGGGAAGTAATCCACCAGGAAAATCTGGGCACCTGTAATACATTTTTCTTTTCTCTTTAAGCAGATCACTGGTTAGAAGGAAAATCAGGAGTCTCAGAGCGGCTGGTGTAACCTCTACCTACATTTATTGTATCCAATCATTACAACCACAACTTATTAATAGAAATAATTGAAAAGAAACTTTGCTTAATAGTGAGTTCTCTTTTCCCCTTAGGCTGCCTACAGCTTTCCTGTATGTAATCCCATTTTTCAACATCATTTCATCTATCAGGCTGGCTATAATAAGTCTTTTACTTCATATTTTAGTGCTTAGTCACCCAGGTAAGTTTTCTCCTGATATTTTTGTTCAAGAATCTCTATCAAGACAGCAGAATCTGGAGCACACACAGACCCAGAATGAACGGAGAGCTGCACAGGGGAGCAGGCAGCTGGCTTGTCATCCCAAGCAGCTCCTTTCCTGACATGCTTTTTCCATGAGCATGGCAGCAGCAAGGCACTGTTTGCTGTGTTTTCCGAAGGGACAGGAAGGGAGGCCTTGTTTCACCCTGTGGTCACATCCCCAGACATTACTGACAAGGATCAGATGGCAGATTGCCATCTCTGAGGACAATTCCCTGTCACCCTCCGTTCTGTTTCTGATCTACCCACAATTCTCAGCTAGTCACCGAAGTCTCACACATTTCCCAGACACTTTCTGATTTTGTTTTTGTCTTACTGCCATGTTGACAAAGACATCCTTCCATCCCTCTTCCTCTTTCCCCCCCCCCCCCCATTTTTCTAGTTCCCATCTATCACAGATGGAAGAGAACCACCAGACAAGGTGATGCTGCCAAGCTCAACCTACTTAGTTCCCCAAGCAAGAGACAGGCTTGGGGAATCACATACAGGGATCACACATGAGAATTAACTGATATCTTCACCATGCACAGTGAGTTGGCACAGTCCTGGAGGAACTGGAATTGCTCTGCCCAGTCTGTCTCTGTGTGAGAGATGGGCAGCACCTCAGTGCCAACCTGTGATGGCTCCACCTGGAGAAATCTGTTTCCATTAGACGTTGGATGTTTTCAGAGCAATGCCTCCCCATAATGTTATTCTCTACTACTCAGGGACTTCTGGCTGGATGTCAACACAGGCCACCAGCAAACCTCTGGTGATGATATCATGATATCAGCAGTTTCAGATACTTCTCTCCAGTGGCTTTTTGATCCACGGCCCATGCCAAGGCTCACCCCACTGTATTTGTATTATCCTAGCAACCACAGCCCCCAATGAAGGCAAAGTCATGATTCTCCTGCAATATCATTATTTATAAACAAGTGTATAAATAAATGTTGTAATATCATTATTTATAAACAAGTGTATAAATAGATGTGTCTGTGGGTGTTTAAGTTTTTTTTTTTTTACATTTATTTGACACCACATCTCAACTACTTTTTGTAAAAGACAATGAAAAAAAAATTCTGCAGTCCCTTTTCTTCAGATAAACTTGAAGTGTGGGTGTGTGTCTGTTCCAGCTTTCCATGGATTCATGTCAAAGGATGTCAGCTAAGGGCCACAGAAGAAATTCAAGAGACTCGACTGCCCTGACCATTCCTATGTTCAAAACAATTCCCTCATCCTTCTAATTCACTTTCAAATAATGTTCTACTCTGACAGATCCCTTGCAGAGAGAATCTGTGACAAGTTTGCAAATCAACCTTCCCCTCTGCATCTATCAGTAAATTGTCAAATCCCTTAAAATGTAGCTGCTGCCATTTTCTCACAATATTAAGGAGAGGGAATGCTCTTAAAGAAAAATAAGGAGAGGATGGTTAGTATTTGACCTTCTCGTTTCAGCTGGCACTTGTGTTGTCTTCTCCATGGTGGTGAGTTTTCATACAGAAGGTGTTTCCTATTTCTTCATTTGGCTGACAGTAACAGCTTTGAGAGATCTGCAGCTGACAGCACAGCAGCTGTCAGTCAGGAAGAAGCAAGAAGGCAACCAAGGGCACACATTTATTTTTCCATGGTTGTACTGAATGCTCCAGACTACATCTTTCTTACAGGGAAGTTGATGTCCCCGTGTTTGCAGACGTTGTTCCATTCATATCCCACAGATAAATGTGATGATAGCAGCTGCCTGAGCTTTCAGACAGCCTGAAAAGCAGAAAGATTCATGAACTTATTAATTTTAAAAGGAATAATAAATGGTAGCCGTCAGGCATCAGTGTTATGTAATACTGAGATATATTACCTCTGCTCATCAAAGCAGGCAAGAGCGAGAGGTGATCAGAGATGGTGTCAGGAGCAGAAGTGAGCTGTGCTGCAGGACTCTGCAGCCTGGAGCCACAGCTACTGTATGAGCTTCGTGTGGACTTTCCTTGCAGCCAGGTCTTCACAAGCTGTTCTCACTCGTGTGTTCAATGTGGGACACCAGGGAGCAGCTGCTTTGCACGGTGCCCTAAATAACTGAGTGGCTTCAACTCTTCACAAGCCTATTTTGGGACTTAGCAAGAGCTGAGCAGAAGCACAGCTCCCTTCTTGCAATGTCCCCATCCACAAGCAGAGCCTCTTCCATCTTCTCCCACGCAACCCACACTCACATTTGCCTCTCTGTTCCTGAAGCTTTTCCACACAGTATCTCCAGGAACTCTTAGTGGGGAGCAGCAGCAGATGGGTTCCTTGCATCAGAGGAATTACCATCTGCTATTTCTCTTCTCCATTTCATGCACTGCTGGCAAGAATGTGACTGTTTGTCCTGTTCTCCCTCGATCCTCTGCTGCCCAGTTGGGCAAAGAAAAGGTAGGCAGATAGCAGCATCCCTCTTGGCTTTTCCCCTGCTTGTACCAGAAACTGCTGTGAGCAAGGGCAGCATTCAGCACCCAAAGGTGGCTCTATCCCCACTTCTTATATTCCTTGTACCAAGCTCCATCTGCTGTGCCTTCAGAAACTCCTAATCATTTGAGAAGGAATATAAAAAGCCAAGCAAGGCAACCTCACACAAACTCCCAATTAACTTTATCCTCCTCCTGAATGGTAGCACATATCAGGAAAGGCTCTGGCCCTATAGGATTGTTTTTTTTATTCTTTGTATTACTGTTTTCCAGCTAGATACATTCAGACAGCTATTGTTAAAATACAACACAACACCTTTCTACATATCCACATTGGCAAGACTTCCTTTTTAAAGAAAAATGTTTCACCCAAAAAACCCCTACATGCTCCCCTCCAGGACACCTCTAGGAATTCAGTCATATTTTGGGGTCTGTAAGGTCAGGGCTGGAAACTGCTCCATGCTCATTATGTTTTTGTAATTTTCAGGTTTAGTTAGAGTCCATCTCTCCTGGGCCTCAAAAGTTCATTCAATAATCTGTTTGGTTTTTTGTTTGTTTTTGTTTTGTTTTGTTTTGGTTTTTGTTTGTTTGGGGGTTTTTTTTGGGGGGGGGTGGTGGTGGGATTTTGCAAAAATAAAGCCCTTGATTGTAAGGAAACCTAGAACAAGACACCAGCCAGCCTTGATCTGGCTCAGAAAGCATAAGGCAAATGAAAAGAGCCCAAAATACTACAGCAAAACAAACCACAAAGAAAATACCCTTAAGAAGTTTTATGGGTTTCAATGTTTTTAAAGGGTTAGAATTCACATTAAATAATTTTATGCAGTACTTGTTTCAGATATTGCAATCCTTGTCTGTAGGTTGAATAATGTGATCATTATAAGAAGAAGCATTTATAGTATAAATGCAATCATTGAAAAAAATTGAAGAAAGGACTTTTAAGTAGTAAAGTTTGCAGTACCCTTCTTTGTGATAGACTAATCATTTAATCCAAGATGTACCAAAAGTGCTTGGGAAAATTCCCAAGGAAGTCAGTCTCCAGTTCAAGATCTTAATCTCCTAACTGGGCTTTGACTCCTCTCTTAGCAGAGGAAAATAACTGTAGCTTTGATCCAGATTCCTTCTTTGTAATCAATTGTTTTAGTGTTTTGTATACACATCACCCATTCTGTATTAGGTATTTTGATAAACACCTGACAAAATCCAAGTTTATAGGAGAGAGCCATAAACCTGGCCCCTTTCCCAAATGCAACACTCACTTAATAGAAATGTAATGTAATTTTCTTTGTGTTGTGTGTTCTGCATTCATTCTAATGTGTATTTAGAAGCTGAGTGTTGAAATATTAGCTTAGAGCTCTTGAAAAAAATCACTAAAGCACATGCTTTTTTTAGTACCTGAATCAAATTTTCTTCACATTATCAACACAGCATCACAATTCGATTCCACATAAAAATTTCAGTTTCTCTCTCAGTAATCACTGTCTGTAAACGTTTTTAGTCATTGATGCACGATAAGGAATGCAAGGCAAATGCTAATTTTAGCAGAAATAAGTGCTTTTTGAAGTCACGTTTAATAGGTGCACTGCAGATTCTAGGCTTTCAATTTTAAGACAAGGCACATTGTTCTACAGAAATTCGTTCTTCCACACTAACAACTAGGAAAAAAGCTGGTCAAAATGGGATCATAACCTCACGTTTGGTTGTTATTTCATAGTCAGATCACATTTCAGATGTGGCATCTACCTATTATTCTGGTTTTGCCAGCTGCTTTTGCCCATGCTGTGTTGGTAGGAAGAAGCAGAGCAGCTCTGCACATCCACTCACTTCAAAGCTGTTGGCAGTGACTTGACATAATAGAAGGAAGAAGGAGACTGGAGGAATAATGTATAACCTCATTTCACTTCCCAGAAACACACTAAAGATGACTGAGAAATTGATTTGTGAGAGTCTGGAAAAAACCACAACAAACCAGAGGATTTAAAAAGCGCCAGGGTAGAACTGCCAAGAAAAGAGGGCATTGTCCTGTCCCTTTTGGCATTAGGGACAGCAGCTGGCTGGGGGTGTGGGCAGCACTGGGAGCTTGGGGCACCACTGCTGGAGCAAAGAGCCTCTGCTCTGTGGAGGAACAGCCTCTCAGCTGTTCCAGACAGAAAACTCCTTTGGTCACCCCCACAGGTGCTTTACCCACTTCGGGAGGGTCACTGCTGACAGCTTGGCCGCAGAGTGACAGCTTCACCCAGGGTTATGGGGAGCAGGGGGGCAGTTTGACAGCCCCCAAGCACTCAGGGCTCTTTTCTGGGGATGTCAGTGGGGCAGAACCCCACGGGCCTGATGGGGACTGTGAGAAGATGAATTGGGAGGGAGTGGCCATCACAAAGCAGGGAGAGCCAGGGACTGTGGCCAGCAGCCAGGCCCCAGCAGCCAGGAGCACTCCAGCTACTTGCAGTTTTTGAAATATTTCTGCTGTATATTTGAGATAAACTGTGTTCTCCCTTCTCCTCCCAGCTTTACATCTGTTCAGTAAGGAACACTGTGACACTGATTCATCTAGTCTACATTGCTGGCAAGTTGTTTGTACAAAGGATTCTCAGTGGGCAGGTCTTCCTTGTGTCACAGGAAAGTGCACGGTAGTTTAAATAGGCATAATAATCCTTTCTGTGCTCTTTCAACCATTTTTTATTTGTGTTCTGAGTCCCTGCATAGAGTGGAAGAGTAGTGTCCTGGATCTTGAGCCTGTGGGCAATGCTGTCAATTAAAAGACTCAGCTTACATTTGTGGAGCTGAACCAAGACCCATGCACAACACTCACTGAAAGCAACACCCTTCAGGCTGAAATAATATTATTCAGTATAACAGTTATAATTCACATTCTTTGCTACAGTCTGTAGTTTTTCTATACTGCAAGTATCAGTTGGCTGCTTAGTTATTGCTGACTGTATTTTCTAAATGTCTTTACATTTAATTTTTTGTAGTTTTTTTTTAAACTCATTTTTGATTCCCTAATCCATGCTCATTACACACAAAACATCCTGCCAACCATTTCTGTGCAGCCCTTTTCTCTGAATTCCTTCTTGAAGTGCGGTGTTTTGCTCCATTTTCCTTTCAGGTTCCATATGTCCTACATCAGTGGTTTTCAACCTCCAGCTTTTTGGATGCTAAAATTATTCTGGTGGAATTACAGTTTCCTGTATACCACATTTAAATCCACCTGATAATAGACTTAAAAATGTATTTAACTTTGCAGATCTTTTAAAGGCAGTTCACAGAGGACTCACATAAGGACACCACTGTTTGAAAGCCTTTCTTCTGAATACTGACACTCATTAATCAGAGAAACATCATTACATTTCATTATATGCATTATTGTTTATTAGGTCCTGTGTTTAGTCTCTCTTAATGTTCTCCATAAACTACTTTTCTTAAAACCTATTACCATTTCTATTGCACTAGGATCTCGAAATATCTTTTTTAAAATTTCATTTTCTTCCCAGTGTCTTCCTTTTATCTCTAGGCTGGCCATTCATTACAAAGGTGGTGCTCATACTCAGAAAGATGAAGCTTTGGCAGTGCAACAGCCACTTGTTTATTCCCAAACCAGACCCAGCACAGTTGCCATGCAGCCTTCCCTCAGTGCTTTTCCCTTCTTTTCCCTTTCAAGAAATCAATTCCATTTTCATT
The DNA here is from genome assembly GCA_025920805.1 of Petroica traversi. NCBI lineage: Eukaryota > Metazoa > Chordata > Aves > Passeriformes > Petroicidae > Petroica > Petroica traversi. Next base: position 739,861 of record JAHLSL010000042.1, on the reverse strand, counting down.
AGCAATGACAGATTGGTCCTCATACCTTTCTTTTTCTTGTTGCTTTTTTCCCCTCTCTGGCCACTCTGGTGAGCCTGCCAAACACTGCTAATTAGCAGCTGTTTAGATTTGGGCTCTGGTGCTCTGAGATGCTCCACACAAATGGACTCACAGGGATGTCTGTGCATGCTGTAGGTGCAGATTCAGCCTTCTGCCATACAGTACAGGGTGCTTTTATAGCTACATTGCCATTAAGGCATGGAACCAATAATTCATTTCATATAGGTCATTAAATGCTTCTTAAGTGATCTGAAATTTAAATAATCTCTTGCATAAGATTTCATAATTCTCCCTGTCCTTGAATGTCTGATTGTTTCAAAAAAATGTGTAATCAGTACTGGAAACTATTATCCTTAGCTTAGGAATCCATTAGTATCACATGTCAGGGATTCAAAAGAATTCAGTTTCATGCCCATGAAATGGATGCAATCAGAGAGAAGCTTGTTTTACGAAGGTACATAGAATGAGATGTAGATGAAATTACTTTAGACTTGGTTGTGATATTCATGTGAAAGTGGTGCACAGGGCAAAATGAAGGAGCAGTAACAATGCAGGGTGATATGCCAACCTTTAATAAGACCAGGGCATGCTTTTTGAGCTTGGGGAGGTAGAAAACATAAGAGCATTGTAGCAGGACTTAAACCCATGTCAGGTGATCACTCCAGGGCAGTGGAATTATTTAAAATGCCAATATCATTGTTTTAGAGCTATCTGCACTGATAAGTGAGCTCCTAAAGGTACCAGAACTGTGACTGAGACCAGCACTTTGCTGGCACCACTGTACAGTAACTTGAATCCATCCTTTATCACCGGCACTCCAGAAAGCCAGAGATGCCCATCAAAGGAGGTATCACTGCCTCTGTTATGAGATATGGGAATGACCACCTTTGGGTCATGCTGCAGCTCCTCCCTCTTTAATGAAGACTTTGGCTAAAACTCAGATGCTATTTATATTCTAAGAACATCCATCTTTTCTCATCGCCACTGAGTCAGGAATGAGGCAAAACCAGAGCTCTTGATAACAGGGAAAAGAGCTTGAATATTTTTCAGATCCATCAGTGACCTTGGTAGTCCATTAAAAATTCAGATGGAGGATCTTGACAACCGAATGTAAGAGCTGGATTTTAGGCCTAAGAAAAAAATTAGAGAAGTGAAAGGTGGGATTGACTCAATTAAATGTGGATGCCTGAATGTTTCCATGTTTGTGTAGTCAGTACAGAAAAACTGACAACTGACAACAAAAGTCCCCTGACAACTGGGGATTTTAAAAGAAGACTTTTAAAGAAGTAGATTTTAAAAACAAATATCACCAAAGAAGCCAGGTTTGATATTGCTTATATTTAGGAGGAAGAAGTGGGATAACTGGGCATTAGTCACAGCAAATCATGGGCATTTGGGTGTTTTCCATTCAGAGCAGCTCGAGGACCTCACAGTCGAGCAATGTGCACTGCTGCACAGGGCACCACACCTGCCCTTCACACTGCACTTTCTTTGGAGGTGTTGCAGAGAAACTGGCACATTGTAAGATGCCAGATTTCCCCTCTGGGGTGCAGATGTTCAGTCATGTGGTGAGGCTGTCCTTGGCTTTCCAGCGAGATTGTCAACCAAATTATGCCAAGTGGAGTTACACCAAGGCTTGATTAGCCACAGGCATCCTGAGGCTTCAGACAGTTTCCACATTGTCTTTGACCCAACCACTCATTTTTAGCTCTGTTCTCCTTTGGATTTTGGGCTTCACCCCCCCCCCCCCCCCTTCTGATCTCTGGAATCTCTCCACAGATTTTTTTTAAGAAAAGGATGTTGACATTAGCTGTACCATGGGAATTAGATTAGGAATATTGGTGTTTTCCTCTCTTTTGACATTCAGTCATCAATGAGAGCCGCTCACTCTTCTCACCTATTAATAGTCACACTTGTTTCTTTCCTATTAATATTCACACTTGCTTCTACAGCAGAATTTATTAAAAATGTGCATTTTGGAAGCAGTTTTCAAGCTACAAATTGACAAAACATCTATTACTTCAGTTGCTTTTTCCATGTATGCTCTCTAGGCAATGAAGATTACAACTCAGGCATTGTAATCCAGTGCAGGCTGGATTACAATGCCTGAGTTAAGTATGCATGCACATATATTTATAAAATTGATATATGCCATATAATGTATGCATATATTGTATACCTGGTGTTAGTGCTTCCATTTGCAGATCTCAGAGAACTTTGCTGAGCAGCCTAATAATTTTTACCTATTTCTTAGTCATGGAAAAGCCATGGTAGAAAGGGGATGTGGCTTGTTTAAAACAACAGTAGCAGGTCAGCAAGAAAGGGAATCTATGTCTTTGATTTCCAATACAGTGGTGCAATGGTGGGCAGTGACATCCATCTTCTCACAAGTAACTTCTATTTAAAACAAACACCTTCATTTGGAAATTCTAACTCAGTTGTCAACCTTTAAAGGAGTAATTCAAATAACAAAAAGTCTGTAAAGTGTGGAAAAACAGGTATTGCTAGTACTTAGAGCGAAACTTGACCAGTATCAATTCAAGTCTACTTGCAGGACATAGTGTGAAGAAACAGTAAACTGGAGTTTATGACTCCAAGTAACAAAAAAAAAGAAAAAAAGAAAAAAAAAGGCAGTGACATGGGACATTATGACATTGATCCAGGATGAACTCACTCTTCCAGTTCAAATATATAAAATGCGCCTAATCTGGTGCGTTAACTTTCTACTGGCAGGCTTTGTATGAGATCAGTTACTGTCTGTCTGCACCACACTAATTTTATGCTGGACAAGTAGCATGTCTTTCTGCAGCCAGCATAAAGCCAGCATAAAAACTGACATAATCTATGCATCAGGTCCCCCGGTTAATTTGACAGAGAAACAATGGCGTGACCGCATCCCAGCTGAATCAGTTTTGTTCTGCTGTCTAATCAGTGGCACTGAGACCTTGTGCTAATGGTGATGGAAGAGCCGCCCTAGCCCAACGCCCCGACCCCGCTGCTGTTCGGCGTTCGGGTCGCCTTGACCATCCCCAGACGCGCTCCTTCAGCGGGCACAGGAAGAGAGCGGGCAGCGCTGCTTTCCCAGCCTCCCGAAGCAGCAGGGGAATACTCGCGGCCGCCCCCC
>JAHLSL010000042.1:569917-736298 GCA_025920805.1 Petroica traversi | reverse complement strand
GGATTACACGGGATCGCAAACCCCCTTGCCCTGAGAAATTTCCCCGGGGCCGCGCTCCGGCTCCCGCCGCCGGCAGCCTCAACTTGCGGGAACGGGCGTTTGCGGCAGGGGAGGGTCCCCCGTCCTACCTGCACCGCATCGCCAGAAGCTTTTTTTAGGAAAGGGAAATGGAACGGTGGGATGAGAGCTGGGTCAACGCAGTGCATCAGGAGTCGGGATCTCTGTAAACAGCTGTCTGCAGTGCGTGAGGAGAGAGACAATTCCTTTTGAAGTTATTTATAGACGCGCTTTATTCTGCCAGTGAGGGGAATCGCTGCCATTGAGGGGGTGTACAACAGTCTCGAGGTCACCCATCAGTGGAAATTAAACTTCTGCGTCATGCTGAAAGGGTAAAATTCGATTGGAGGGGTGACTTGGGGTTATCTTTCAAACGTGTTTTTGTAACACTCAAAGTATGGAGTAGGTAGGTGTTACGCCTTACCTTTCGGCCCTGCTAAATACGTCTCCAAAAAATCATCCCCCTCCCTATGTTCATCCTTAAGGGAAGTAACTTGAGACTGATAACGGTGCACGTACGTGGGAGCTGCGGGAGGGCTGTGTCCCCACACGGATGCAGCACTCCCAGCTCTGCACTTCGTGCTCTTTTATACCCTCTCAGAATGTAACTGACTAGATCCCGTAAGGAGAAGGTAAAGCATCAAACAGATATTCTCCCAAATTTAGAATGTATGTTTATGGTCTACAAAATATATATGTATATACATACTATACTGCTGTATAGAATGTGTAGAAATTCTGTTAAAATTCACGACATTTCCATTAGAAACCATGAACATATTTCACATGGAGGGAAACCATTTAAAAAACTTACATTATTTATTAGTATATTCTTTAAAATACTAACTGATGGCATTTTAGAAGTATTTTTAATAAAATAAAGGTTTCATTTTACTTGCAGGTAAATGAGTTATGCTACAGACTTGGTTCAGTGTCCAGAAGAGTTTCAATAAGAGTTTCAATTATACTTTCAATAAGAAGAATAAAGATGTTTTTCAGAAAAACCTATTGCTCTCCTTAGACTTGATCTCTGCCTCCCTGCCCTCCTGAGCCTGTGAAGTGGGCTCAGGACTTTTGAAACCAGTAATCACAGTGTGAGGGATAGAAATAAATAACTTGCCCTGGCATGAAGGCAGTGCTGTTTGAAATGATCTGACAGTAATAGAGGAACAGAATTAAGGGGGGAAAGTGCAATGAAGTTTCCAGGGAACTAAGAAGAAGACGAAGAAGGAGATAAGCAAAACTGCAGCTAGCTGTTATCCCACCATAACCATGCCCAAAAGAAGACTGATCAGAAGCCAGGATGACACATGGCTACAGATAGAAGAGGTAGTGCAAGGAATCGACTAGAAATTGTTAATCTAGAGGGACTAGCCAATGCAATTCGTTGAAATGAAAGGTGGAGACAAACTCTTCCTGTTTACCTTCCAAGAGTGGGGCTTCTCCAGTGTCCAGGCCAGACCAGGGCTCTCAATTCCAGAGCTCTCCTTAGCAGCAGGTAGGGCATTTCCATGCCCCACTTAGGCTGCAAGAGATTTTTTTCCCTTGCTTTTAACCTTTATAGCAAAAACCACCCTGATTCTTACTGCAAATGCCCCCTGCAAAGGAGAATTTTCTCTCAGCCCTTCCTGTTGCTGTAATCTGTTTTCTTCTGTGTCAGCACCTCCATGATGACATTTCTCTCAACAGAAGTCAGACCCACCCATAAGGGTGAGACACAAGCAAATGGTGCCTCTGATGATGCCAGTGAGGCAGAATTCAAGTAGTTCGGGCAACCTGTCCTGTGGAGCATAGGTGTGGGACTGTAGGGTTCTGTCTGAAAGCTCTAAAGGGGGCAGAGAAGTCCAAAGACACTTTTTTTATTAAAACACCATTCAAAATGTGTGTCCTTACACCAGCAGGCCCTTCCAAAAATGTGCTGCCCAATGGTAGGACATCAAATGCCATGACTTGACTGACTGACTGACTGATGGGAGCTGGGAAGAATTCCCAGTGAGAATCTGTGCTTTGCTCTTACTTCACTGCATTTGCATCCTCTTTGAAACCATGTTGGGGCATAGAAATTAGGCCTCAGGTTTGTGCTGGAATAAGTAGTTTGTCCATTCCCAAGGAATGGTAGGTGCAAGAGGGTGGCCAGGATAATTTTAGGGCTATTCCCTCTTCTTCTTCAGACCTTCTCTGAACAGGTTCAGTTACTGGGGTCAACTTTTTTGAGGCAAGTCTTAATTTTTTAACAGTTTTATTGTTGATTTTTTCGTGTTCCGTTGTTAGGACCTCATTGCGTTTATTACTCAGTTGGAGAGCTGCCCATCTTTTAACTACTCAGCCATAGTTTGGCAGACTGGGATCTGAAATCTCCCAGCCTTCCTGGCAATCCACAACTCCGGTGGACTTCAGCAGTCCTTTTCCAAATAAATCCAATACCTCAGCTATACAATAATTTCCATCATTGGAGAGTGAAATGGGAAACTGAGGCCATTATAGGTTGTTGAAGTAAGAGCAAATTACAATATATTACATTAAATATTAATACTTGTATACAGGATATATGCTATCCACCCTGCAATGTGAATTGTTTTAGTAAACCTCTGATGTTTCTTCGCTGTGTTCAGAGGTCTCTACTTTAGCCCAAGATTTTGATGTTTGGGCCATGAGATAAATCTATGTTGCAAAACCACTATTATTATTTAAAACTTTATTAATTTTCATAGGGTTTGGGGGTTTTTTTTCAGTCTAAAATGATGTTTCTCCACTTCAGTCAATTACATCTCAATCTAGTAGAATTTTGGATTTTTGGTAAAACACTGTAGTTTTAGGGCCCCTGTTCAGAATGTTACTTTAGCTGATGTGCCTTTTAACCTGCAGTCCATAAAAATTCAGAGACTAAGACTTGTTGCTATTAGTTGTGGGATTGAAGGCAGCTTGTTTTCATTGTTTTGCTGAGTTGGGAGTTTACTTACCATCATATTTTATGTAAAACATCTTCCAGAGGTTTTATTATATCTGGTCTTACAAGTTCACAGTGAATTTGCTGTAAGAATAATATGTGCTCTTAGTTCTGTTTCTTTTAATGGAAGTGTAAAATGGCTTCATATTTATCTTCTTACCTGAGCTGTTTGCTATAGCTGTCCCTGCTTTAGCATGGGGGTCCCTTCCAACCTCAGCTATTCCATGATTCTCTGATCATCTACTGGGCACTCACCAAAGTTCGTAAAGTTTTCAAAGTGGAGAAATATCAGTCACATCTACTCATGATAAAATGGGGATGGAAGGCTTTGGTATCCAACTCTGCAAGAGTTAGGCCTGGGAAATCTGGCAGAGATTTCTCTTTAGAATCAAATCATGAACATAGCAGCTGTTCCTCGCCTTGACTCCCTCTCTGGCTGACTAATTTAGGCAATATCTCACTTGGCTTCTTGGCTTTTATGTATTTCATTCTATGGATACAAAACCACCTGCTGGGTTGCACATAGCACTGCCTCTGATTTCCAGGCAGTTTGGTGTTTGCTTTACTTTAAACCAAATTATCCGTGGTAAATGACTGGAAACCAGGCTCGTGGTGATTAGCCCTGTCCTTGGCCGGAGTTTGTTTTCTTTACCTCACAGAAATGTTGTATATATGATAATGAAGTTCTTAGTCAGTTTACTAATAGGGCTTCCATAAGTAATTCTTGGTCTGTGTCTGAAAAAGTTTCTTTAGGAGTAGAGCAGAAAGGCTCTCTGGCAGCTTCTTTTCTGTTCTGCTCTTCCTTGCACTGTTTCAGCACAGGTGACTCAATCTCCATCTCTCCTCTCTTCTGAACTGACTTGGCCTCTCCAGCTCCCCCCACTGCTCTCCAAAATCTCTCATCAAAACTTGAATCACCTCTGCCTCTTTCATCCTTAAAGTGTACATTTGGTGGGACTTTGCTGGATCCAAAAAGGCAGGAAGAGGGGGAGACTCTTCCCAAAAAGTATCCCAAATACAGCCCTCTTAAATGTGGCTTCTTATACACATCACAGATGCTTAGGAAAGTGTTGAAGCATCTCATAAATGCCACTGAGATGTTCTAAATTCTCCTCAAAACTGAATTTGTTCCAAATGTGGAGCTTGGGAGCTGTGAACTGATGCCATCTCGGTATATCTTTACACCTCCTTCCAGTGACAGCATCTGTGGGCTTGTGTTGAATGAGGCTGACCATTTTTGGCATCTCATCCTGATCTCACCACTTTGTCCTTGGCACCATGGACATGTTCATGTTGCGTCACTCATGAAGGCTGTGCTGCCCTGCACCCAGCTCAGAGATGAGGACATTCAGTTATCACAGGCTGGGGGCTGACTGGCTGGGGGTCAGGTGTGTGGCAAAGGGTTTGAGAATCCTCGAGGACAGTAAGCTGAATGTAGGACAGCGGTGTGCCCTGACATTGAAAATTCTAACAGCATCCTGGACCTTTAGCAGCAGAAGCAGAGCTGGTAGATTCAGAGAAGTGATTATCACTTTCAAACTGGCAGTTCCTAACCACATCTAGAAAACAGCATCCGGTTTGGGTTCCCTTAATACAGGAAGGACATGGATAAACTGGACTGTGTTCAGCAAGGACCACTCTATGAGGAGAGGCTGAGGTGGCTGAGCTTGTTCAGCCTTAAAAAGAGACATCTGAGGGGGACCCAGCATCAGCCGGTCCATACATACAAAGAATACTGAGAAGTCAGAGCCAGGCTTTTTGCAGCAGTTGCCTCTACCTCTGGTTGGAGGCCTGTCACTAGTGGTGTCCCTCAAGGGTCAGTACTGGGCCCAGGATTGTTTAATTTATTAATTAACGACTTGGTTGAATGGGCAGTGCCTCCTCAGCAAGTTCACTGCTGACACAAAGTTGGGAGGAGTGGCTGATACTCCAGAGTGCTGTGAGCCCTTCAGAAGGACCTCGACAGAGATGGGAAAGTTGGACACAGAAGAACTTTCTGAAATTCAGAAAAGGCAAGTGAAGGATCATGTACCTTGGGAGAAATAACCATGCACCTGGCTGGGTGCTGGCCTGTTGGGAAGCAGATCTGTGGAGAAGGACCTGGGTGTCCTCCTTGACAAGAAGCTGTCCAAAAAAAGTGTCCTTATGGCCAAGAAGGCCAATGGTATCTTGGGGGACATTGGAAAGAGCATTGCCAGCAGGTTGAGATCCTGTCCCTCTATTCAGCCCTGGTGAGCACATCTGCAGTGCTGTGTCCAGTTTGGGCTCCTCAGGACAAGACAGACATGGAGCTCCTAGAGCAGGTCCAGTGGAAGGTGACAAAGGTGAAGGGACAGGAGCGTCTCTCTTACAAGGACAGGCTGAGGGCGCTGGGCCTGTTCAGTCTTGAGAAGAGACAAATGGGAGGGGATCTCATCAATGTCTGTCAGTATCTGAAGGGAGAATGCCAAGTGAATAAACCAGGCTCTGCTCCATGGGGCTGAGCAATAGAACAAGAGGCAGTGGTCACAAACTGGTGCACAGCAAATTCGACCTTAACATGAGGAAGAACTTCTCTGGGAAGAGATTGTCCGGGATGATTGTGGATTCTCCTTCCCTGAAGGAAGGGAGGTTTGACTAGCTGACCTCCTGCAGTCCCTTCCAACTGCAGCCATTCTGTGATTCTGTGAAGGGTAGGTGAAGACAAGAGATAACTGATATGAACTGAAACAATAGAGTTTCAGACTGATTTTGAGGTAGATCTGTCTTGCCATGAGCATAGGCAGTCCCCAGGTTGCCCAGAGAGGTAATGCAGTCTCTTTCCTTGGAACTTTTCAAGCCTCAACTGGATACAGCCCTGAGGAACGTGGTCTGAGCGCAGAGCTGATCCTGCTGTGAGGGAGGAAGGGGGCAGACAGCAAGTGCAAAGTCTCTTAAAGGTGCCCACTGTGCATAGTTAAATTTGAGTGGCAGGTTGCTGTGAGTTACCCTGTACACAGTAATGTCCTGCCTGGAAACAGTGACAGAAGCCCACAGCCTCTCTTTGTGATTGAATTTAATTTTCTCTTGCTTGTCATTAAATCTGCAGTGACCAGGGGTTACTGAGGGCAGAGTTTGATGTGCTCATCTCTCAGCGAGACAATCCTACATCTCCCTCTGCCATTCCTGCCCCTGTTCTGGCTTTCAGCTGTGCAACTGTTCATACTGTCACAGCAGGGTAGGAAAATAACCTCAGTTAAAAATAACCGAGCAGGGGTTGTTGCTGTCTGCAACCCAGATTGGTTTCATCATCTGATTGACAACTCTTCCCAGTGAACTGTTTTACCTTTCCTAAGAGTCAGCACGAGGACAGGAATGAATGCAGAGGGAAGGGATGAGCTGTTGAAGTGGCTACTGATGTTAAGAGAGATGCTCATCAAATTACTTTAGGATTGCTTCCTCCAAGAGGAAATGAATCCTGTGCATAGCCTACAGAAAACATAAGCAGCTGGAATCATGTTAGCGGAAATTAGGACTATTGTTTGAGCTTTGGCAGTATGCAAAGAAAAAGGTAGATGAACCTTTTGGGGTTTTTTCCAGGAATCTTTATTCCCAGTTGCTCTCAGTAATTGTGTTGTGGCCATAGGAGCCAGTTCAGATGAACATGCAATATTAATCCTTCTATAATAGCCAGCCCTTTAGCAGAGATGGTCAGCTTTCAGAACTGGGGCCTCACATATTCACAAAATAAACTGAACAGACTTAAATTTGTTTTCTCCCAATAGTTAAATTATTTTCTTCATTTTACTCTTTCATCAAATAAATCCCTTTCTAATCTGTGCAATTCTGATTGAATCAGTCATCTGGGTTGAACTCCTCGGAGATAAATGGAAGTTACAACTGGATTTTATGTCATGGAAAAGTAAATTTTCCATAGATTTTCTAGGAAATATTGGATTAGTACCGAATCTAATACGACTGATTGAGGTGTTAATGCGTGAGCCAGGCATTACTGTTGTGAGCTACTTCCTGCGTAAGGTTTACCAATGTAAAATTAGGGGTCACAGGAGAGATTTTAATCTGAAGGGCCACATCTGTTCAGAATTAAGCCTTTTGTAGCGAATTTAAAAAGAAATAATTTGCTACAAACTTTTCACCCTCCTTTAGGTGAAATACTTTTCCTTCCTTTCTGTGTTGCTAGTGGATTTTCTTTCTCAGGGTGTGTGTGTGCAGTCTGTGCGCACAACAGCATTCAGGGTGAACACCTGGCTTTATTGAAAGTGCAAGCAGGGGCAAAACCATGGTGGAGAAAATAAGATCTGGCATAAAACAGTAATTTGTGAGCATTCATCATGGTAAAATGAGGAGCATTCTCAAAGTCAGATAGAGTAAATTTGCACCTGGGCAACTTTCATATACCTTATGCAATTGGCAGTTGGAGGAAAATATGTGCAAGACCATGTGTTTTTTTCTGTATTGAGGGCTTCTAGAAAAGGAGCTCTCTTCTTGAGATTGAATGTGTTTTTTCTTCAGTACTTCATTCTTTCTTGCGTTTTTGCATCAATGTTTTCTCCACATGGACAATGGGAGTAAAATCCCAATCACTGCTTGCTCCTGCTTCCCTCTCTGCTGCATTGTAGGGGTTTGCCTCTGTTATGGATTTCCCTTCCCTCTTTGTCTGATACTTGAGGGGGTAATGTTTAATTCAGTACAATTCTGTACCATACTTTTTTTTTTGGGAGGGATAACTTTAATTTACAATGGCAGAGACTGAAAAGCATACATTCATTTCTGCTGAACTGTCTTGCATTTGTTGCGAGACTTTCATAGCCCTCTTCTTTCCTCATTTCCTTGAGAAATCAAAACCACTCATTTTATGTGGGAGGAGAGAGAGTATTTTCCTAATTTAGAGGAATTGATACAGCATGTAGAGACATGAATGTGCCCTTTGTCCCTTTATCACTTGCATCACTCACAGCAGATGATTATGAGGAGAAACCAGCAATTTTTTATACTGTACTATGAATGCAGTCTGTGAGTACAGCCCAGCTAAAGATGGAAGAAGCTGGGACTAGACAGAAGGTGAAAAATGTGCCCAAGCAAGGGCAGATGCCTAAAGCTGAAGTAGGCAGGTAGAAGTTAAGCTAGGATGCAGATTAGTATTTTTGGGGGACTTTGCTTCTCTTCAGAGGGCAGCATTAAAAATAATTTTGATATTATAATATTTATGTTTCTGAATTTCTTTCACTATGAAAGTTTAATTAACTTGGTGGTTAAAAGAAGAAGCAGGCCACTATCCTAAATCTGTGGTTTTGGGACAGACCTATGAGACACCAAAAGGCTTTCACTAAGACTGAAATGCGTCCAGTCCCATTTTCTTCATCTCTCTTGGGGTTCCTCCCTCTCTGTCTGCAGCCTCCTTCTCATTCTTCTATAGTGTTTGTCTCCTGCTCATGATGGCTTACGTTCTTTACATTTTCTTTTTCAATCTTTGCCCTAGTGTTCATTTGCTGCACTCTAAGATGTGGAACTGATTTTTTTATGTTAAAGAGCCTTTTTGTCGTGTGTGCATGTAAGAAATCTGGCCATATTTGGCAAACTAGACCTTCCATACCATACTCAGGTATTGCAAGGACATGAGGGATTCCTAGAGATACTTCAAAATATTGTTTTGGCATGGGCTGAAAGTGAAACAACCAAGGATTTGTCCTCTCTGCTCTGTGGCAGCCTCACCATTAAAGCCATCCTTGGAAAGATCACTTTTTGGGCAGCTTTACACACAGGTAGCAGGGCCAATGCCCTGCATTTGATATTCACTCTGAGAACTCCGTGGGCACCAAACAGGCTTTCTTTGGATGCCTTAGTCCCTCTGGATGGATTTAAATGTCAGCATACTGAGAATGAACTGCAAAGTGCAGTTTGTCATCACTCGCTAATGGCTAATTCCCACAGAAGCTGCTAAAAGCTTCAGTTTTAACTTCTACTTTGGATACTTGGAGGGGGAAACCCAGCTCCTAGTAGTTGTAAAGCTCAGATGGGAAAGAGAAGAGCAAGCTTTTAAGAATAAATATAGGAATTTGGGTCAGGCAAAGGGTGCAGGTTGCTTGGTGAAATAATTAATTTATAAAAGCTTGGCTGTTGGCCAAACATGAACACGGCATGATTTGGATTTTTTCTTCTCAGGACTGGGGTATTGTCTACTCCCACCCACAAGGCAAGGTACAGGACAGAACTCTCAACCTTTTGGCATTTGAGTGTTAAGAGAACTGGATCATTTAGTCTGGAGGCAGATGGAGAGTTCACATTTGGGTTAAAGCGTCTGTGTGGTCATTGCCTCTGGTTCTCAATTTGATGGCTGAGCCAAGATACTCAACAACTGTATTGTCCAACTTGAATCTGTGATTCCTTTTATTAAAAATGTGCTCTCAGTAGCTTGTAGTTCCTATAATAAATAGTTATTAATAAAGACAAGCTGGTGGGGCTTTTTTTTTTTAGGTGAGTAGGAAAACCCTGAATACCTCATAGGGTTTTTATGAAGCATTAAAAGGTTGCACGGTTTTGGATAATTCCAGGTGACTGCACAGCAGTGACAAACATGCAGAGCCCACCTGAGTTTAGTTGAAAGGAACATTTGCATTGTCCTTTATTTCTTTGATAACTGCTTGTAATTCCCACCTGCAAACAGTTAGAAAAGGTTGGATTTAAGCACCCTACTTGAAGAATGCTATCCCTAACAATATGCCCTCTATTTAGGGTTGTGCCTAGAGGTAATTTATAGCAGGTATGTCTTGAAGACCAATGCTGAAGTCCTGCCTCCATGGATAAGTCAAAGATAAAAGGGGGCAATGATTTATTGCTGAATCTCTGCCTACCACCCTCTGGCAAAGAGCTCTGTCATCAAGATTCAAGTGATAAAATGTGTTACAAACTGAGAATTCAGATTTCTTCCCATCGAAGTAGGAAGAGCTGGCATAATTATAATTATTGTGTCTCAATGTAATCTTGTTTTTACAGTTTAACGAGCTGTCAAAACTGCTGAGCTTCTGTGAATGCTCATGTGCATGCATTTGAGCAGCCCCAGATGTGTAAGAGCAAGGTGAAAAAACTCCCACAACCAAACACAGAACACAGCAGAAACCTGAAGGAAAGGCTTTTCAGCTGACATGGATCTTCCATCTGCAGTAAGCTAAAAATGTGCACTAGATCAATTACTAATCCATAAAATCTCAGTCATAAATATGGGCCCCTGGTGACAAATTTTAAAGTAAATTGTAAGGATATGGTTCCAAGGACTCTGTGAAATAAAGTGTATGATATATAACATTAGAGAAGAGAAACAGAATTTAGATGGACTGTAATTGTGTATACCAATAAGGGAGATGGAGTCTCATGGCATTGTTAGGAGTACATTACTTTGGGCATTAGGTAATTCCATTTCTTGGGCATTAGGTAAGCTTTTTATTTCTCTGCCAGATAAGGGCTGATGGTTGCCATCTGAGAATAACAAAACTTTCACTTAAGATGCTGTAAGCTCAGCTGTGTAAAAATAGGAGCAAATCTGGAACAACACAGTTGAGGGACAACTTTTTTTCCAAATGTGCTGAATTAATGTGACAATCATGATGTAGATTCTTAGATCCTTTCTATTAAAAAAAAAATTAACAGAACTGAATTATCAAATTTAGATACCTGGAAATTTGTCCCCAAAGCCTGTATTTTATTTGTATTGGAAAACATTTGGTTTGCTTCATTAAGCAGGCTGAGTGACTTTGCATTGAAACCTATATTACTACTTTTTTTGCCCACATACTTTGAAATTACAGATCACATACCTGAGTGATTGTAGTGGTACACAAATATGCTCCTGGCTTTAAATATTTTTGCGGTAGTTATTTAATACTGCATCATTATTTGTAATTGAAAGTATTTTATATCTGCTTCCTTGTGGAGAGATATTTATTCAAGAACAGAAAATGCAGTGATACCCTGATTATAGTTTTAGCACTTGTGTTTGAAACTGCTCCCTCACTGTTCCCTGGGCTGATGTTAGAGATACTCAGAGTCATGCCTATGTTTTTATAGCTGTTGAATTTGCTTTTGTAGCAGATTATACTGATGGGAAGACACTTAAACCTAAAATGAGCCTTGTTTGGGTATAAATAACCCTTTCCCTGAGTATAACAGGAAGAATTGCATGGTGAAGACCATGCAGTGCTCACTTTTTATTCTATAAAGGTCTCTCAGTTGCAAGATGCTTCTTGAAATGTGTCCCCTGTTTTCCTGACCAGTGAGAGCTTGAGTTAGGTACCCCCAGCTGATGCTGGGCTGAGTACTGAGAGCTCGTGCTTTGTTTCCAATACTCAGGGATGTGCTTATTAAATATTCCCGTCTGAATAAGTGGGTTTGGGAAAGGGGATCCTGAATTCTGTAGCAGAGATCCTTCTGCCATCAGTTATTTTTGTAGCAGAAAGTAATCTACCCCTTGAAAAGGCGTCCAAAATCTGATACGCAACATTTTTAGGAGCCTGCAGTCCGATGGTTTGTGCTGTCTGTGGAGAAAGAAATTGCAGCTTTGCAAGTGACAGTGTAATGAATAGTCAAGCACTTACCAGAGCACTGGCACTGGGTGGATGCAGGAAAAAGCCAGAGGGAGTGAGTCAGCACGACCTTGGCTGCTGCCAGAGGGATGGGGATCACATCCAGCCCCCAGGGGCACTGACATTGGTTGGGGACTTTTGTGGAAAGGGTCTCTGGTGAAATAAAGTCCACTGGGAAAATTAACTTGTGTGTGTCTGAAAGGTGTCACTTGCACACAGAGTCATGAACACATAAACTTTTAAGCCAGTTGTAGTCATTCAAAGGTGGTTTTGTTAGTAAGCAGGGCTAGTTCTTTGTTAGCCTGTGCCAGCACAGGCTGCACTCCGAGAAAGCGGAAATTTCTAAAAATTCAGGATGCTGCTTGTTCCCTGAGCTGCACTTTGGCACACTGAGTCCCAGCAGGGTGGGATAAATTGTTATTTATTGCATGAGAGTAACACCTGGGGATTCTGTGATGCCTGGCCCAGTGAGTTGCAGGCGTATAAATAGAAGATTAGAGATTTTAACAGTGGAAATAGGACTTTGTCAGGGATTTGCTATTAAGGAATAATAAGGGGAATTTACAGATAAGGAATAGAGGTCCATAAGCTGTGGTGGGATAGGCTGCTCAGCCATGACTTCAAAGGAAATCTGTGGCTAAATCACAAGGAAAACAGGGATTTTTCTCAGATCTAGTCCAATCGTTTATCTTCTAAATCCTTCCATTTAAAAAAACCGGTCAACCAGAAAGCCAAAGCAATCAACTGCTCACTGACCAGGGTGTGCACTGGCAGTGTCTCCCACTGGTGCCAGAGTGAACAGTAAGGCCATTTAGGGTTGGTGTTGTGGTAGTTTTGCTACTTTATCACAATCAAATCTAAAGGAAAAACGAGGATGAAAAGCTCATATAAAACTCTTTGGTTTCTCGGTTCATTGTTTGGCAGTGTTTCAGCGGCAAAAGCCCTTGTCCTTAGAGACCATCAGAGCATCCTATCCCCTGTGGGCTGCACTGCCCCTTGGTGGTTCCCCCTCCCACAAACTCTGGTGATCCTAGAGCACCTGGGATCCTGGAATACATACCCATCTCTCACCCGGAGCTGCCCTTTCTGCTTTGCTCTTTCCCCCTTTGGAAGCTGACTGCTCCTGACTGCTGTCCCATTATTTGTAACAGTCTTCCTACTCCTTCCCATTTATCTCTTCCTGAACCACTCTTCTCAGCTGGGACCGAGATTTTCACGTGAGCATTTGCTAATCCCTGCAGCTGGTTGAAACGTTTAATTTTTCCTTTGCTCTTTCCCTACGCCCAGTTGTTCATTGCCAGTGGGGGAAACCAAATTCCAGCCACCTCTCCCTGCAAGGAATGCACCTGGCCTCTCCTTGCCTGCTGTCTGTGGGTAGCCTCACCCCACAAAGTACCCCTTGTTCCTATTGCTGCATGGGGAAAAGTTAAATGACAGGCTTTCCTGTAGTGAGACCCAGCACATGGGATGACCTTTACAATGGGAATATGTGGGAAATCTTCATTTAAATCCGTGACTGTTGCAGTTCTTTGGGAATTCAGGCCAGCTGAAATCTCCTGGGGGGTGTTGAGCACTAGATGAGGCTTCTTGCAGAGCTGGCAATGGTTAATGTGGAGCTTGGACCAGGAGTTTGCAGAGGGTGAGCTCCATGGGGCAAGACCTGTCCTTGCCCTCCTGTTTGTACTGAATGAACACAGTGAGCCTCTATTCTTGGCTGGGACAATTAGGTTCTATGGCAATATGAGTAATTAATAACAAAATGGGGCCTCTTCTGTGGATGGGCTGTTAGAAATAATTTCCTTCTGCCAGTTGCTTCTTTAGAATGTGGTTTTGAACTTTGAGATCCTGAAAGAGATAATCGAAACACAAGCAGCTGTCACAAACCTTTAGCTCTGTTTGTGTAGGCAGTGGTGGAAAATCACAAAACTAAATTGTTGGATGGTTCATTGGTTTGTGCATCTTTTGTTGCAACATCAAGCTCTTATGCAATGGACCCCTGTTTGATTAAAGACTCTTCTCACTAAAAGTGGGTTTCAACTGCCCAGATTTTTAATAAGGTGAAAAGAAGCAAAGCAAACTCTGATCTTCTGATTGCTCTTCACCCAGTTCACGTGTGGCACACACAGAATCAGCAGTGCTGTGCTGCATCAGGGTGATCCAGCTGCTGCAGCTGCAAGGGGGAGGCTTTTTTTCTCCAGACCTGGTGTATGAGGTCGTGGTGGATTTGAACCCTGCTTTCACCCATGTGTTCTCTGAGGCTGAAAGGTGGGATAAAGCATTTGGTTGCTTTGTCACATCACAGTCCTTCAGCAGCTGTTCCTCATCCCCTTATTAGGAGGGGTGGCATCTGGCCATGGAGATGGGCTCTGAGTGCTGGGAGCACAGTGCAAGGAACAGTGGGACATGGGTCCTCCTGTCCACGGGGCTCATCGAGCTCTGAAGGCTCCTCCTGTCCATCTGCTTCCCCAGATGTCAAGGAAGCTGAACTGCAGAGGCCTTCAGAGACTTCTTTCACCACTTTCTTTTTATCCCTTGCCAGACCTCTGTCAGAAAAGACAGTAATGCCTCTGAAATTTAAATTTAGGTATCCAAGGGTATGTTATTCCTACAATCCTTGGTAGGTTGTATCTAATGAGGAGGATATTTATCCCCGAATAGTTTTTTTTTCAATCCATGTTCTATTTCTACTCTGGTAACCATAGTAATTACACTAGAATTTTGTGTTTTAAGATACTCATGCCCAAAATCTCTTCTGGTGGTCAGTTTATTTTTATAAAGACAATGTCGTGACCTGCAGCCAAGAGCACTGGTGCTAATACAGAATGTGATTTCTATCTGTTCTCACAAGGTCTGCAGACCCAGTTATAGTGCATATTTTTCAGGTTCTTTTTTAATAAAAATATTGGACTCCATGACAGCGCTATGAGTTATGATCTGAATTCTCTCCTGCAGCACGTCTCCTGAAATCAACAGAATTATGCTGGCAAAGAACTTGGTTCTTCATAGTGTCAAGTCACACATCTCTGGCAGTGACTTCATTATGGCATTCCCAGAACTGTAAGGTGTTTTGATGAGAGGACTTGGCAGCAGGCTGGAAGCACTGGTGACTCAGTGCATGGTGCTCTGCCTTCTGAGTCAAAAATGATCTAGTGTCCTGGCAGTGCAGTTTGTAGTTTGGTTTTCATATTGTTTTTATGAGATGTAAAGCCCTCTGTTTTCATGAAATTATTGCATATTACTTTTTGAAAAGGAAAATTAATATTCTTGCTGCTTCTTTGAGATAAATTTACTATAAAGATAACGACACTTGTTTTTACAGAGTTGGTAGGAGAGGATCATCCCCTTTGCAATCTATATCCTTTAGTCAAATTTGGTCATAATTTGCCACCAAGATATTCAAGTTATTCCATAGGAAGCAGGGTAAGAGTTGCTCCTTGTTTGCCCTGGGTAGTTAGGCCTAAATTTGTGTTTCTGAGCCTGGCTTACCTTCCATGCTGAAGTACAGATGACCTCCAGAAGTCCTTTTTTGTTCAGCTACAGTGTGAGTCTAAGTCTAGGTGAAGAACTTCTTAAAAGTAGCTTCAAAACTCACTGTTTACATCTGGAATCCATAGAAAATCTCTGATTTTCTGTTTGAATTCCCTCATCAAATCCATAAGGGTGAAATAAAGGTATGTAGAACAAGAGGTCAGATTTATAAAAGGAGCATCTCACCAGGCAAGGCTGAACACTGGATTGTCTCCAGCAGAATCAACTTTTAATACCTGTGGCCTCATGAACTAGCTGGAACTGGATTACTGATGTTAGATGAACACAGTAAATTAGTTGGTTTTGTTTTTAAGAATTCAATGCAAAAGGTTTGTTTAACCGTATCTTTGATGGAGAGTGCTGGGCCTGTTATTTTTCCTCTTGATGCAGCAGTAAGTGTAATCCAAATATGAACTTGGACTATGCAGGCCTCTTAACCTACAGAGAAAAACAGCATTAAGAGGGCAGATAGATACTCATGGACCAACAGGATCCCTAAAATGTACATCCTTCCCTTGTGAGATACACAGGGCTGGATCTGCCACGGCTGTAAATCGAGTTGTTCTGTGAGGGCTGAGAATCACAACTAGCAAGAGAGAAAATGGACAATGTTGGTTCTCCTTCCCTCAACAAACAACAGTAAATAAACAACAACTCTCCTGTCCTCTCTGTCTCTATGCACACTGATTTAAGGAAGTATTTAAATGTCAGCAGCAACTGGAATGACGTGGCATCTCAAACAAATGTAAAAATCTTAGTTTGCAGCAATCACTGTTGTATTTGTGGTCACAATAACTTCGGCCATAATTTAGAAGTGTAACTTGAATCTGACGGAAATGAAACAGTTTCTAAATTAAGCTTAAAACAATCTAAAATAAATTCTGTTATTTGCTTTCAATTCAATGGAAGCCTTTTTTATTTCCCAGGCTGTATCAGTTTTG
Organism: Petroica traversi; assembly: GCA_025920805.1. NCBI lineage: Eukaryota > Metazoa > Chordata > Aves > Passeriformes > Petroicidae > Petroica > Petroica traversi. Next base: position 720,270 of record JAHLSL010000042.1, on the reverse strand, counting down.
TCTACATATCTATGCCATTCAGAATAGGTAGGTTTCTGCCTTCTTTGTAATAGCAGTACGAAGTAGTTTGAAAAAATACGGGGTGGGGAAAAGGTTGCAGTAGGTATTAATTGAAAATAAAATATTATTTCTATCCTCTGCAACAGTTTTTATTTGTTTTTTTTTTTGTTTTGGCCATAATAAGGTTGCACATTTCCAAAATTTTTCTCCTGTCTTTAAATATTTTTAGGGACTTGTGAATGAAAGTGAACTGCATTGCAAGACTATTTTCTATGATGGTCTTCATCAGATGTGCAGGGAATCATGCTCTGCAATGGATGCAACAGAGGACAAGAAAGCAGCAGAAAAATAGCTGTAATTTGTAGCTGGTAAATTGTGCTGCCTCTGTCAGCATCAAAAGAAGCTGGTTTGTTTCATATCTGCTAAAGTTTGTGTCCAGAATAATCTAATCAGTTACAGGCTTTATAATATTGACATTTTAGCGAGGCATTGCTCTGTAAATATTACATTTCTGTGCAGTGCTGCATACCTGTAGTAATTACCATGGTTTAAAGAAGTCTGGTTCATAATTTATGGATGACACAAGCGTTCCCACAAGTCCTGAGTGATAACATCTTTGATTAGAGCTACACACAGGCATGAAAAAGCTCATTTTGAATTCACAGGGATTCTGTACTGAGCGAGGTGACAGTTTTGGTGCCAAACATGCCATGAAACGGGAATTTGTGTACATGGGTGCAAGAAATCTGCTGGTGGCTTCTGCTGCATTGCTGGGTGCCTTACTGGAGATGAAGCCATTCCTGGGCTGTTAGGGCTGGGTCCTCCATCTTCTGCATGTAAGAAAAACTAAAGAGACGTGGAATTTTGACAGCATTTTTTGCAGGGAAAGCACCGCAGGATAAGAGGTGGTTTGGAGTGTTTGAAGAAAACCAGGTTGACCCAGTTTTTCTGCACATTTGGCATTTACAGGAATGAATTTACAGCATTTCAAAGAGACCAGGTAGTCTCACTCTCCCTGAAGTCCCAACCGTGAGAGCACAGGAATAATTAAGCCTGCAGTTATGCACATTATTCCTGCTGTTGTTTTACCAAAATAAGGGATTCCTGCCTTTCCTTACTGACCCTTACCTATGGAGGTTTTCCTCATTGCCCACTGCTGATTGCTCTCTAATTCAATTCTGGAAAAATCATGTGAAAAGGAAAGTTTCCAGTCCTTAACTAAAATTTTTTCAGTAATATTGTGTGGAAAAAGAGATATGTAGAGGATCTCTTCTTTTTGTGCATGACTTAGCATCAGGATCAGACTATAAAGGAGAAGGGAAAGGAGGTAGGTCTCGAGGGGCAGAGAAGTCTTGTGGTTACAACAGAGAAGTCATGGGGGTTCTGATTAAAAAGCTACAGACTGATCCTAAGTAATATTCAAGGGACTATTTCCCTGCCTTGGTTTCCACACAGAGTTGGTAACTAGTGCTTTGATCTGTGTGTTTTCAGTGCTATGCAAAGTACAGAGCAGCCGGGTTTGAAAGCTTCAGGTAGTCTGTCTGCTGCAGCTGTGTGTCCCTGAAGGCCGGGCCAGCTCAATAAGGGCCAGCTGACAGCACAGGAGCTGTGATTACTCTTTGGCTCAGGGTTTGCTCTGCTTATTCTGAAGGTTTTTGATGCTTTGGGGAGGCAGAAACAAATAAATGAACAACCCTGCCGTATAGAAATGAGATGGACCATCTCCCCAGCTGCTGCTCTGCTCAGCTTCAGCCTCCCGGTGCTGAAGTGATGCTGCCATGGCAGGGAGCAGCACTCCTGAGCACTGGCTCAGGAGTTGCAGTTGCTGCTTTTCACCTGCACTTGCTGCAGGTGAAAGTGGGTTCACACTTATGCAGGGGGCTGTAACTTTTGCTGTCTGAGGGGCTTATGGGAAGGTTTTGCTGTGCCTGTCCTATAAAAATTAATTTCCCTGTCAGAGAAGGGAGAGTACCCAAGGAGAGTGGTGGGCTTGCAACTGGGTGAGTGCCAGAGCTGTAGGGTTTTAGTGTGTTGGGATATCTGGGGAGTCTCTTTAGGACTGTGAGTCCTTACCTTGGGAAGAAATTTAGCATTTTTATCAGTATATATTTACCTGACTTTTTATTGTTTCCCGTGTGGCTGGAAATACTGGCTGTGGGAGCTGCCTACTCATGCATAGCCCTTTTCTTTATGATGCTGTGTGTCTGTCTTGACTATAAAATGTGCTGCTTCTGAAAGTCATGAGAATATTCTCAACCCTGGTTTGGTAAGTAAGGTCTTAAATAATGCTGGTTCTTCTGTTCTGCAGCTTTTGTAGCTCAGCTGTGGAAATGTAACTGAGCTTCTGGAATTTTTTTTTTTTTGGGGGGGGCTGTGTGGGAAGGGGTGAGCTCTGTGACTTTCTTATCTGTTGGAAAGTAGTTGGAAATGGTATTTGGAGAAGTCTTATTTTTTTTCTTGTTAGCTCTCCCATACAGTTCTAAGCATAGAAGCCTAAAATGTCAAGATTTTTATCTTTTCTGAGGGAAAGAAAGGCAGCAGTGGAAGAGAAGACTTGGTGTAATTTCAGCACTAAACTATGCTTTTATTTTGGCTGCAGTCTGAGTTCATCCCCTGGGCTAACCAAGTGTCAGATATGTGATAGACTTGAAAGAGAGGTTGACTTTCTGATTGTTAGCTGACAATTTAGTGATGTTTCTGTGCCAGGTAGTGCATGAACGTGAGCCTTCATAGCCTCCTCTACCAGAGTGATTGTATGAAACTAAATATTTTGATGGTGTTTCTTTTCCCTCTGCATTCTCCTGCCTTAATCTGATAAGTGAGGCTTCTGTGTTCTGTAAGGTGCTGGACGGGTTGGTCAGAGGACTTGATCTCAGTGTTAAGGGGTTTGTGTTTTGTACCTCCCCTTGCCTGAAGAAGTTGCTGGATGCAACTTTCAGTACATCATAGATGGTCTTCAAAGAGACTTTAACTGATAATTCAGGATGCCAGGTTTGTTACAGAACATAAAGTAGCCTGGTTTTTAGGCCTCAGTCTTCTATATTCTGTGCCATTTGTTTCTGCCTACATGTATATATTGAATATGTAAGGTTTGCCTTAAGGATAGCACAGGCTGTTAAGTTTATGATGATTTCTGTGAAAGACAGCAGGGTTGAATGCTCACAAATATTTAGGGTTTTTGGCCAGCAGCAAATCTCTGTGCTAGTGGCTCTGATTAAATGGAAATTGTGCTGAAAGGAAAGATTTTCGGCACTAATACTAACATTTTTTATTAAAAAAAATTTCTTTTTAAGACAGGGCATTCCTAGTAGAAATTATACGGCCAGGTTATGGATTTGTTTTATTTTCCATTAATTAGACCTGTGTTTTAGAAGAGTCTGTAGTGAAGATTGAAATTCTAGTCTTGTCCTTACTACTTGCCTAGATGGATCAAACTGCTAATAGAAACTTAAAATGCCGTTGTTGTTCCAATCACAGAAACCTAAAATGCAATTGTTGTCCCAGATTATTGTTTAGGTTTAAATGTCAGGGGGCACTGTGGAGGCCATTAATATTGGAGGTATGGATTAAATGTAAATTCATTTTACATTAACTTCAATTTTGATTTAATTTTGATTGTAGCAGGTTTTTTGTAACACCAGCTACCAGACAATTTTTCTAATCTTTAGCTTGACAGTATTCCAGTGTTGTTTACTGCATTGTCTCAATTTTTTTCTGCCTCTCAAAAGATGAGAGGAGAATTTGCATGCTCAGTGTCAGCTTATCATCTTGTAATTCTTTTCAAACTATAAATGTGTTTTCAAGGACTTGAAGAAAAGTGTGGATTTTGTATGTGTGAGATTGTGGGGGGTTTTTTCCTCCCCTTAATTGTAGTTCTATCCCAAAGCTCAGGGACTGGAATTAAAGATCCCTCCTGCATGGGTGCAGAAATGTACCCTCAAAACCAGGGACTGTTAACAGAATGGGGCTTAATGGATAACTGTAATTCTCATGTTTTAAGCCTTGCTTCATGTAAGTTTCTCTGAGCAAAGAGAGACCTCTAGCATGCTCTTTTTCAAACCTGTAACATCCCGTACCTGTCCTTTGACGTGATCTCTAAGGATCATATAAAAGTGCTTCTAGCATAGTTTTAAATAACAAGTAATTGCTGATGCAAGTGTGGTATCTGTCCTTTCTTCCTGCTGTGTCAGTTTGGTCTCTCTAATTTCTTGTTCTTTAGTGGCTTTATCCTCTTTTTCCAATTACTAGGATTTTCTCTCTCAAGTGTTTGGAGTAATTCTCTGGAAAACTGCATCATGCACAGCTGCTTAGATTTTCCAAAATACTTGGCTTGCATTCAGAGACTATTTAAGTGGCAAATAAATTAATGGGATTGTTTTGGAAGAGGAAACATTTCTTCACTAGCTATTTTTACATATGTAAAGGGATATTTAAATTTTTGTGTTTTTCTTCATAAGTTCTTATTGAAATAAATTACTAATTCATGCTTTTGTCTTCAGTAGTGTTACACCTTGTCATGAAAGCTTCTGTTCATCTTGGTCACTTTTTTTCTACCCAAGTATTAAGTGAGTAGCCTTTGGGGCTGCCCCCTTACCTAATGGATGAAAAAGTCTGTACCTAATCTCAGCGTGTTTGGTTTTGAATTTAAGTTCTGTCTGAAAAATTCTTTTGCTTGATTCAAGCTTTTCTTTGCTTGAATAAAAAGCCTCAAGGACATTTAAATTTCTGCCAGAGGTGATTTTCTTCTTTCCTTTTTATTAGCTGCTGTAGTCATGTCACCCAGCTATCAGCTTTCATCTCCTAAGCAGTGAGCTCCTTACCCAGTGATGAGTTTTCATATAACCTTGAGATAGAATTGTGATTCTCTGCATCATCTCTTGCTTTTTGGTGTCCTTTTTAAGTGAGTTATTGGAACCCCTGGTTAATCCTACATCCATGTAGCTAATACCTTACTTGGGGAAAAAAATTGCATTCTTGCTTCCTAATTCCTTCCTATACATCTGAGGATTATGTTTGCTCTTTCCTGACAAAGAACCATACAGAGACTTGTGCTGACTTGCTCATCCTCTGCTATGTCTCATTTCTCTTCAGAGCTTTTGCAGCTGCCAGATTTATTCATAAAAATACTGAGTAGTGCCAGACCTGTGCTTTGTTAATTAGAAACAGTCTCTGCAGTCTGTGGCCTTCAATAGGAAATGGTGGTAAAAGTTTAATGAAAAAGCATGTTTGACTCTGTGTTTCATCTCTTGTATATCATCTACCTGCAGTTACGCAATTTTCCCTGGATAATACTGCAAAATTGAGGAAAAATAAAGATTTTTGATAGGTAACTTCCAAGGTTTTTGTATTGCTCTTCAAAAGAATGGATTATGAAGAGAATAACTGCTTCATATCTTTGAGATATAATGGTATGAATCTTGTAAAATCTTTCAAAGAGCATAATGAAAAATACCGATTCTTATCTTCATTCTTCCTCATTCCATAGCTGCAGATAATAATTTTTAGGTTTTCTTTATAGCATTGTAAAAAGGTTATACGCTGTAGAGAATTCCAAGGTTGCAGAGTTTTTTTTATAAAGATACACAATGAAATAAAAAAACTCCCTAAACCAACTCTGTAACCTTTTTCAAAACAGTGGTATATTTATCTACACAATTAAATCAGTGGCAGTGTGTCACGCTAAGTTAATTAACTGAGCTAAGAGAGAAACAGCTTTTTGGGTACTAATGTCCTTCTTAACCAAATCCCCTTTAAGATGGGGGTGGTGGTGTGCATCTAAATCTGTGTGTTCATATAATGTGTTGAATGTCACTTTAAAATAATGAACATTAACTGTGACCATTTGGACAGAAGAATTCCATTTTGGGCATGCTGAAGCTTAAATCAGAACAAATCAGAGCTTTCTGAGCAATTAAGTTTATTTAACTGGAGGAGAAAAAAGAGAGAAAATGTCAAATGAGCCAATTCATTAATGGTTTCATCACTCTCGGCAGATCTGGAAGATCTGGAGTTCTGTACTTCAATATTAAGTAAAGTGCAAGTGCTATCCTCTTTTGTTTTCTCTTTGTTTGGTTTGTGTTGTTTTTGTGGTTTTTGGGGGTGGGAAATCACTGTTTACTGAGGAGGAGAAGAGATAGGCTGAGAGTTGAAAGAAGTTCTGGCACTTTTTAATGAGCAACCTTGTGAACAGCAGAAATCTCAGTGCTCTTAAGATGTGAAAGTAATTTTTTGTTGGAACCATATCTCATTCAAATCAAACCTGCCAAGTTGAAAATTATGGAAATTGAATCAAAATTGCTTAAGCAGCTATTTTCTGCTGTTCTGAGAAGAAATGAACAGGAGCAAGACTTGCATGGAATTTGCACTGAACTCCTTCAGTGCAATATGACTTGTCAGTTTCCTCTAATTTTTACCCCCAGCCAGCTTGCATACTTCAAATTAATGGTTATGGTAACTCAGGTGATTGTCAGAATGCTACCAGAGTGTGAGTAGCACCTCACTGATCTAAACATTGTGCAGACAGAACCAGGAGATGGTTGTTGTCATTGAAATCATAGAATGGTTTTGGTTGGGACTTTAAAAATCACCCACTTTGAACTCCCACTGGATTAGGAGAATCACTAATCCTCGCAGGTCATCATAAAGTTGTTTTTTCTCTTGTTATCACAGAAATTTCATCAAAGCATCTGTCCTATTTCACAAAAGTTTGTCTGTAGAGGGGTGTGGAAGTTTGCACTATCGAATTTGATGCTTAGAAAATTTAACAAATAAAAAAGTGTGCTGTGAAATCTGACGCAGAAGGAAGAAAGAAGAGGAAGAATCTTCCATAAGTTTAGAAGACAATTTTCTAGGGATAAAGGCTTGTGGCCATTGTTAATCAAGGTGTAAGTGAACTTGGAGAAGGGGACAACAAGCTCAGTCTTGACGGAATTCCCATTTGGATATAATGAAGGCATAACAACTCCATTGTGCTTTCTGTCAAGGGGCTGCACAGCTGCAAAGGAATGATAGGAATAATTTGGCTCAAATTTCAGGGGAATTTTCCTGTTAGGGGCTTGGGATGGAAAAATTAATTGGAAAGTGCCAAGAGCCCTTTGGGAAGATCTTTTCTCAGTGAGTGTTTGCACAGGAGCAGTTGCTTCCTTGCCGGAGTTGCAGAAGGGGGTAGAATCAGAAATAAATCTGTAGAGTTTATTAACCCTTTTTTGGTACTTACCCTCTTGAGTAATGGTAGTTCTGTGCTGGGATAGCTCAGGTTTGACAGTGCAACCCGCTAGATTTATGTGCAGGTGCATTTTAGCCTGTGAGTCCAAAGACAACTGCCTTATTTGTTAACACATAGTGTGGAAACCCTGGTATGTTTTGAGCTCTGTAGCTAATGAGCTTTGCAATCAGACCATAATTTAAATCACATAAATATGTTGTCTTGTGGGTGTTCTTGTGTCTTTGTTTGGTTGTTTTTTTTAACCTGGCATTCAAATCTGTCATTAATATAAGCATAGAGTGTTAACTAGAATGATCTGTATAGCCTGTGAATGGTTATTTTGCTGAAACAAGATAAAATATTGCAACAGTTTTGCTTCAGTAAGGATGTAAACAGTCTAACTGGAAACTAATTAGTTATTGATTTCGGGTGTGATGTGTTGTTGATCAGTTAGAAATCCAGGTGCTGCTGTTTCTCTGCATTTTAGCTGCTTACTTATATCCTGGAGGCTAAATGTAGGTGACCCAGGGCACACCTTTTTGTACCAGTAGTTCTTCATGTGTCCATTGTTTCTAAAATATATTTTACAGGTGACTGGTGCATGCATACATTAATAAAAAAAATTTATGTTGAGTGGAAAAGTACTCTTCTTGTGTGGGGGTTTTGGTGAAGCAGTTTGATGTTCAATAAAGCTTCAAAGGGTTTCACTGGCCACACAAACAGGAGACATTGATATGTTTGTAACTCCTTTGTTGCGACAAACAAGAGGTGCATTAGCTTCTTAAATTGAGATTATCTCAAATGGAAGAAGCACACTTGCTGTTTTTGTTTGGTTTACCTGCAGCAAAAGGGGGTTTCACCTTGGCTGGTTTAGAATATCTTAATTTGGTATTGATTTTGGGGGATGGAATGGTTTGTCAGCAATAACAAGCAGCTTTCTGGAGTGCTCTTAAAATAACATGGTTATTTCAGTGATTAATAACATTGCACAGTCTGTTAGAGTGATAACACTAGACCAAATGATTATAATTTATATTTTGTCTACTGCAGTTTCAGTGTTTTTGTTTATAATTATTTTTTTCTTTCCATTTTCTTTTATGGAGACATATCTTGCTTGTTAAGAAACCCACTATGCAGTTAAGTACAGAACTTTGATTATTTGCCAGGTTTGTATCAGCAAGGCTGATGTTACTAATACTTGTTAGGCAAAGCTACTGTGAGCTTATTCTTGCTATCCTGCTCTGACAAAATGAATTCAGCAGCATTGCCAAATCATTCACAAAGAACTGCAAGCTCTTGTAGGAAGTTCTATTGGGACTGTTTATCTGCTTAAAGGTAGGCTTTTATTTAAATCCATAATGAATGTACTTGAGGCAGAATATAAACTGTTACAAAAATAAAGCATTAAAGCAAGTGCATGCCAAATTGTATACAGTAAGTTAATAAAAAAGGGTCTGCAGAGCAAATGGAGACTTTGCTACTGTGAAAGGAGAGAATCACAAAAGGGATAACGCGTAGGTGTGGTGGCAGGATCTAAATTAGCAGGTTTGTACATGGCTCCAGACCTTCCTCCTTCAGGCTTTGGCCAAACTCAAAGCTTTTTAGCCTATGAAGACCATGTCATCATCACTTAGGTGAGTCTTTGTCAGCACCAGAAAAGACTCAGGTCTGTGAGGATGTGCAATGACTCTGTTGGAAGCGTGGTGTGAATCAAGTTGAGAGGGAGATAACAGAACTGAGTGATAAATGTTTTAACTAGTTCATACTTTTCTTCTTTAATTAAGACAGATGGTAAAGATTCTCTTTTTTTGTGTGTGTGACACTGTATCTTTTTTGTGCTGGAAATCCTCATGCATCCAGACAGAGGAAATGGGCTCTAATGAGTACATATCTAGTCAGACACCAACTTAATGGCTCATAATGGGAATTGAGTGCTTCAGATTTCTTATGGAAAAGGCAGAATCTGTAACAGCTGTTTTTTGAAATATAATTTTTCCTTCCAGCAAGATATGAAAGAGATGAGAAAAAGAGTATGTGGAATCAAGCCCTGAGAGTTAAATCTCGTCTGTTTTTGTAGTTTATTCTGCATTGAACACCTTTGAATGGGTGGTTTCTTGCTTCAGCATAGCTGCACTCTTCTGTTTCCTCCCAAGACTGATGCTTTCTTCTATCTCCTCTGTGGAAGCACACTCCTTTCTAACTGCAGCCATGCAAATGATGCTGGAGGGATAAGTCAGGAGGAATGCCTGAATTCATGGGAGATGGGGGAACAAATCTGCTTACAGCTCCTTTAATCAAGAAGCAGATGGCTATGTCATGGAGCCAGTGGCTGTGTGTGTCTGCATGAGGCTGCAGAAATGGAGGAAGTAAAAGCAGCCTACCCTGGCAGTAGATTTTCTGATTCTGTGTTTCCTACATAATTAACTCGCTCTGCCTGGATCTCTTTGCTGATTTCCTGAAAATGCTTCCAGTCTGATTCCAGCCACCTCCAGCTCTCTTGCCTGGATGTTTCTGGAGAAGAGCCTACTTTAGAATTAACCAAAGTGGTGGTGGCAGCTTCCTGCTGGCACTGGAATTCTCAGTGATGATTCCTTGCTTCCCGCACTTGCAGCAGGGCTTTGCCAGACAAAAGGATGACTCTATAACACTGCAAAGCACATCCAGGTTTTGGTCTGGAACTGCAGTTACAATGGTCCTGTGATGCCAGTTGAGGCAGTCACAGGGTTACATGAAGGAAAAAAGCAGCTCCTGTCCCATGGCAGCAGCTTGTTCCATGAAGCACCTCCTGGTTCTTTTACAGGCTGGCTTGTGGGAAGAAGGAGAATTCAACAATAACTGCCTTGCTTCTAGTTTACCAAAAAGTATTCATGTATCCAGTTGTTTAAGCCATTTAGACTTAATCTGGTGAATGGAAGATGATTAATGTATGCAAACCACATGGTCCAGCTGAAGCTTGTTTACCACACTAAAATGTCAACATTATTATCTGCTGCTATCTTGGAGTGTTAGTATTTCTGTCTCCAGACAATGCAGCATTGCTGGAATACCAATGAGGCAGATGAAGTGAGGAGTCAGAGGATTTCTGAAGCTCATGAGTCCTTATATAGATCCATGTGTAAGATTCACTTCATACCTGTCATTTTGGGAAATAATGTTTTGGTGTGTGTTTCTCAAAATACATGATTTTCTCTTCACTATTTCAAGTGCCTTTATCCTCATAAGAAGGAATTTTTAATTAGCTCTTAGGTAATAGAGGTGATTTATGATTGACAAATGGGCGGATTTGTCAATGTGACTTATGATTGACAAATTGGAAAATAGTCTGTTTATTTAAAATTATGAATACTACGAAAAGTGTTTAAAGTCTTAAGTGATGGTGCTGTCTGCAAAAATCTGATTTTTTTTTTTTTTTTGTGGTGTGGAACAAGCCAACGATAACACACTTGAGAGAAACATGGATTATTTATTTCAGAGTTGAACAATTCCACCAAGGTAGTTGGTGGAATTCCACAGATCAAGCACATCAGATATCAAAATGTCTACTTACACATTTTAGCAAGAGAAGAATACTAATTAATAAGAGAACTATGTAACTTGTAGCCAATGAGCACTAATTCCTGTCTTCTGTTGATTAATGATTCTCTTGCTTCTCGTGCTAACTAGTCCACATGTTCAGTCTTTCAGTCCTCTTGGGTTGATCTCCCCCTGCTGGAATTACCTTTTACCCAGCTGGAGCTGATTTTAGCGCAGTTGATCAGTTGGGTTTATGAGCTGCTTCTTTATTTTGAGAGTTCTGCCTGAAGATTCTGTGGCCCATGAATTCTGCTTTCCTCGTGCCCACTATCAGTGGGGATCCTTCTTCCCAAGGCCTGAGATGACTGAATTTTAACAAGGCAATTCTTCCAACAAGTAATTTGGTTTTCGAACACAGGGACATCACTTAGGTCTTGCTTGTTACCTGCTGTTTTATGGATTAGATCTCCATTCTTGTTGATTAGGCTTGAAAGTATACAAAGATCAAACATCAAAGAACATGCCTCTTAAGAAAATTTTTGCATATTCCCCATTTTGCAAGAGTGGAGGTTTTTTCCCTTTATTACTTTTAAATGCAATCCTTACAGTGATTTTAGTGACAAAACACAACTACTAAAGCCTGAGCCGAGAAGATAAACCCTGGAGATCAGCTGGCCAAATACTTGCTTGCCTCAACAGAGTTGGGCACTTGTAAATACCTTAAGGTTAATTATCTTAAGACTCAATGAGACAGATGCACAGGCAGTCAGAAGGATGAGGACATTGAATTGATGGGAAGTAGTATTTCTGGAGATCAATGCTTTTTGGAGTATTAAATGTGTTAAAAACGAGGTCGCTTTCCTCTTAAAGTTTAAAGGTTTTTAATAAAGAAATCAACAAGAAAAGACAAAGACACAGCAAAAGAATTACAGCGTCCCGGGATGCTGGGTGCACTTGGCAGAGAGCCAGAGCACACCTTTTTTACTGTAACAGTTTGTTGTATAATTCTAATGAAGTTTTTTTAAAAAAATTCAGTAATCTGTTGATTCCTGGTAGGCAATCTTCTCTTATGGGAAGTCTGTCCGTCCATCTGCACGGTCGTTTGCCAATTCCCAGAGGGGTCTCTTATCCAGGAATATCTTGATAGAAGTTAATCGTCTTGCTTGAGGGGTAGTTTGTGAGTGATATTTAACATAGCAATGTTAGTTATTTCTCAACTATTGAACAAAAAGAGAATGGTTGCATTTCTACACAAACACTGCTTCTACAAGGATCAATATTATACACATAGCATTCATTATTTGCAAAAAACCAACACTATAATATGTATTTATAACAAATGGAAAGGGGAGGGTAGAGAGGAAGCATTGTAATTAGCTGGGGTTTCTGTAGCTTGTTGTTCTGTAGTTCTGGCTCTTCCACAGTGCTGGATAATTTTCTAACATCAGCCATTCCAACAAGAAATTCTTTACTGTGTGGTATTTGGGAGAACTTTAAGCAATGCCAAAAATTAATGGCTCATCCTTACTTCTAATTTATATCCTCTACAAAAGCCTGTTACACTAGATAGTTTGAATTCTAGTCACCCACTAAGATGTTTTATTGTGTATCTGATCTGGGGGATAAATAATGATGGTTTGTGCCTACAGTTATTATCTTCCAGGCTGATCTGGAAGTGAAAATCAAAGTTGTTTGGAAGTAATACCTGGTTGCTGCAGGAATTTTCTGATTTGGAAAAAGAAACCAGATCTTTATATCTGAAGGCTGAGCTGAAAATTTGAGCCCAGTCTTATCCACAGTGTATTTCTAAGTTTTCTGGGAGATGTTTACAAGAACTGTAACTGTAAATTTACAAGCTCTAGTGCAAGAGGCTGGGTGATATTTGGTCCTCTGCCTCTAAGTCCTGTCCTAGGGCTGCAGGGTGACCCCTCTGCCTGCTGATAAAAACACCTGTAAAAGGAGAGAACAGCAGGAGAGCCTCAAAACCCCACAGACAGCACAGCACCTGTGTTGTCTGGAAAATTCCAGATGCTTGCATTGTGTAACCTCATTCTGAGCTGGAGTTTCGTGGTGGCATGAGACAAGCCTGGTGCTGCAGAGGAGGTGCTGCAGCGTGGTTTGAGCTGCACAGCTGCTCCTGTAGCCCTTCTTCAGTTCAGCCTGCTCCTTAGCCATCTCAGATGTGCCAAAATAAACCCTACTGAACCACCTTCAGCTGAACTCAGCTGTTTTAAAGGCTCTGAGGGTCTCTTGTATTGCTTGTTAGCTCTTGATTCAAGGGGATTCTTGATTGCTTAGTGCTTTTGGTGCCTTTGTGCTCTCAGCCTGCAAACCTCGCTGAAAGGACAGAGGAGAGGGAAGATACAGCTCAGTCAGTGAATTAATTCTAGAAAATGCATCTTTCAGAATGGTGTCAGGGAAACCTCTGCCTTTTGCAAATATTTCTTAGAAATCTCCAGGAATTGCCACTTCAAGATGTTTCCAAGTTAAACCTCAGTTCTTTTGCTCTTAGGTGCTTTTATGGTAATTTTAGACAAGAATCAGCATGTCTGAAATCTGGGAATGTTCTATGCAGTAAGGAGAATTGTGGGCTTAAGTGCTCAGAAGACATTGCTTGGTTTAAACACAAGGATTTAATGATCCTTCTTGGATGTAATATTGTTGCTTTATTCTCCCTGTAAGCCAAGCCTATACCTATCCTTTAGTAATTAATAATGAAACATAAGATGATTTGGAGCTTGATATTTTTGAAGAGTATCTAGCATAGCAAGAGCTTTTGTCTGATGGTGATCCAGCTACTAACAATTAATAAAACTTCTTGAGCATTCTCCCAGCTCCCACTTCCAGATGCCTGCAGACACTGAGCCTTTTAACAACTCACGTACTGCTCCTTCTTTCATTATTCTTAATATAATGTGTCTTTGCAATGAGTAAATTGTTGTTGTTGTGGCTATAAAATAAACTGCTGAAGCAATTTTTGAGTTGGCTGTTTTTGATCTGAGCTTGGCTCTTCTTGGATAAATGAGATTCTTTTTTCTGGTGGGTGGGTATTACATATTCCAGTTCAGAAAAGCAAAGGCAGGAACCTTAGGGATGGTGGCACACTGGGATTTAGTTTGCTGTCTAAACAGGAATATCTGCAATATTTGTGAGTTTGGATTTGAAGGTTTGATGGAGTACAGTGGCATTTTAAACTAAAAGACAGAAAATATTATCAAGGACCAAGAGGGAGAATCTAATTAATGCTAAATATTAAGCACGCTGGTGTGACAAATCCATCCAAGTTGTGCATGTTTGGGTTATTGTGAAGTGACTTTCACAGCATTTGAAGGGCAATAAATATTTGGAAACAATAATTAAAGCTTTCTATTATGATTTGGCATACCTAGTATCCTTTTAGTTGTGCATTGACTTTTCCAAATGAGCTGCCTTCTGTGTCATCAGCCAAAATTTGGTAACCCCAAATGCTTGGATATGTGTTGCAGGCAGAATGGAAGCTTCAGAAGTTCATCAGGGAGAGCCTCCCACTGAGTCATGAGGTGCAGAAGGACCCTCCTGCTTTCTCAACACCTCTTCCTCATGCAGGAGTCTGGGTGCAGCTGGATCCAATCCCAGCCCCAGGCTGAGTCAATGTTTGTATCTGAAGAGTTATAGACTGTAATTGAACCTTTATATTAATTTATCTGGCAAGACTAAGGTTGGCAAATCAAATGCTTTTATATAAATTATTTCAGCTGACTATGATAATGATTAGACTAAAATATATTAATCAGAATTGCAGAGTATCCTGCTGCAGTGTGGATTCACAGCAGGTGATGTGTTCTGTTTGTGCATGTGTTCAATTATTTATTTAAGAATTGTAATAAGCTGAATGCAGATTCATAGAACTCCTCTGATTTTTCAGGAAGTGTGGCAAAGAAATTGACACTATGAAGCTAAACTTTATAAGCAGTCTTAAAAAAATAAGTAATTCCACAGTGAGGGATGCTTCTGGCATTAGCCATGTGTGCACTCTATATCCTGACCACAGCAGCATTATTGGATTTGGAAGGTCCAGAAAAGAGCTTATAACTTTTAGTAGGTTTTCAAAGTAATGGCTATGTCAGTAAGGCTGTAAGAAGTGGGCCAAGGAAGGAAATGTGTTAACTTTTATTAGAGCAAAAGAACAAGTGGTGAAAAGTAAAGAAGCTTTTCAAGGCAAGAAGATCCTTGTGTCATCTGGCAAAATCAGGAGCTGTGCTGTACTGACTATGCCTTCAGTGGTGTTGAATTCCTTGATGTTAGCTGAAATCCATGTAATATTCTCTTTTTAAGGATATGTGAATTTATTCAATTGCATTCATTTAACAAGAAAATGAAATATACTTGTATATCTAGGAAGTTTTTAGAGTTGTAGGCTTGTCGCGCTTTTCATGATGTCTGTTGATGAATTGGATGAGTTATACTTATACATGTAGTTAATTGGGGAACCCCTGGATTGGTCTGAATAGGGACTTTTAAAAAATGGAATTCTAGGATTTAGGAGAAAACATTCTTGCTTTCAAGTATGTAGTAAAGCCTGGGCAGAGAGCAAAGTGTAGTTATTTTTCTGTGGTTTTTTTTTTATTTTATTTTTTTATTTTAGAGAGGTCAAGAAGAGATTTCTTAAAATTCCAGTGGTTTATATTTCTGTCACAAATATATGTAACTTAGGATATCCAAAATTTGTCAATAGGTCTGTTCCTACACTTTCCAAGGTGTATCACAGCAACCTGCAGAAAACCCAAACACCTCAAAAAAAAAAAAAGGCAGGGGGGTTTAGGTCAACATTGGAAGCACATTACCAAGACGCTTTAACCCATTTGTGTTTTAAAAAAAAAAAAAGAATTTCTGGTGCTGTGCCTGCACCTTCCTCCTCTGTGGAGAAGCAATGGGTGCAACTGGAGCGTGGATGTCACACGGGCAGCTCGTGCTTCCACATTTCTTAGGTTGAGCAGAAGCCCCTTGGAAAATGAGGTTCAATCATTTTATAGCCTTTGTGTGTAACACATCATGTTAAATTTATTTGTCGCTGTCCTTTTGGCAGTGATAAATGGCTTATTGGATCAGAGGTCTGGGATAAATCAATAAGGAAACTTCTACTTCTGCATTCATGTGTCTGCTGGTACCTGGAGGGATGTTACTGAATATCAGAGATGAACTAAAGCACTCTCTAAATACTGGCAATCTGCTGGGTTTATCAGATAAGCACAAGAGTCTTGGAGGAGTTAAAAAATTTAATTTTAAGCAATTTAGATACAGAGTAGATAAGTAACCACTTCATGTAACATCTATCCAAGGGTAAGGCCACTTGCATATATCTAAAAGCAGAGGTTCAGTGCAGCAAGTGGTGACTGGAAAGCTTCTTATCCAAGCAATCACCTGTGTCAGCACCTCTTTCTGCACTCAGTAGCATGAATAATTTAGTTCTTTGCTAATGTCAGAACTGTTTTCAAAACTTCCTTCACATTAACTTTCTAGTCTTAATGCCTGGGCTTCCCTCCTGCACTCCAAAATTACTTACATAGAGGTGATGTCTGTCGTTCATGATGGCACCACTGCAGTGCCAGAGTGTGGAGAAAGAAGTGCAGTGGCAGTGAAGTAATATCCATTCCCATGCCTATTCCTCCAAATTCTGATGGCAGTGGAGGATTGTGGCTTCTTCTCACAGCACCTTGGCCTTGTCTGTACACTGCTACTCTGAATCATGTGTGGAGGATGTGTTGCTGTGTACTTTTAGGGTGATTTTGCATTGTTCACAATGATGGAACAACACTGTAATTTTTATGAAAGGTTCAGTGCAGGGTGTCACTGGGGATTTAGGAGTATCTGCTGCCAGGCAAAAGTAGGGATATTTAATCTGCTTCATGTTTGTGCTTTTCAATTTCCTGCTCTGACTTTCCTAAACATGGTTTATCTTTGCTTCTCAGAACAGCTCAGGGCTCTTGGAGCCAAAGCTCTCTCAAGACAAGAGTGGCTGATGTGAAGGAAAGCTGGGGAGTGGAGGGGCTCACTGGCACTGCTGCTGCTGGGGAGCTTTGCTTTTGGGTCAGCAGTGCTGGTGTTGCTGAGGGAAGGGGAAAGGAGGCAGAAAAACTAATCTAGGAATGTGTCATGGCTGAGATGCCATCCTATCTCTGAAGCAGCAGCAGGAGGGTGGTGAGGCAATTGTGATTGAGTCCTTCTCCTTGTTCCATGTGCCATTGCACTGAAAACATATTCTCAAGCTTTTTGAAGTAGGAGGAAATACTAAATGAAGGGGAACGTATTAAAGCCAGCTTGGGTTACCCAAGAAAGGACTGCCTGATGAGGGCACTGGGGTGATGGTGGGTGCGAAAAGGTGTTTGGACAGGTTCCTAGGAAGGAGGAGGAACTCTCAATGGTCCCAGGATCTTGCCTGTATCCATGGTGCAGTGAATCCAGAGATTCTGGGTACAGAACTCAGGCAGTAACTCCTCAGTCCTGCTCTGTGTTGGTCCCTTGTCAGTAACTAGGTAGGAAACAGGAGGGAGGAGTGGAACCCAATGAAGTGCTACTTAAACATGCACAGAAGAAAGCAAAATCAAAATGTTTTGATGCTTTTTGTATGCATTTCTGCATTAATCCCAGAAACGAAAGTGCTAAAATGCACAACCAAATGCTTGCCTTTAAAAGAGGATATTGTCATAATATGCATCTTAAATGTGGCAGGAGGGTGGCAAATGCTGGGATAATGCAGTGTCAAAATACAGGGAGGGCTGGAGTGGTAGGGTGAGCTGGCAAAGAAGCTGTGCTGTGTTTTAAAGCTTAAAGTCAAGGTAGATCAGCAACCTGCTATAGATAACAGGAAAGTCCCAGTGAGTATAGGCACTGAAAAGAAAAAAATCCCATAGTAATAGGATTGTGTTCCTGCCATCAGGCTGGGGAGGAAAATGGGAGAGATTGTGATGGGATGGTGTGCAACAGCTGTGTCATATTGGGATGCTGCAAATAAGCTTTAAACACTGTCAGTGGCAGCTGCAGAGATGAACTAGGGAGGGGATTCATAAGAAGAGAGGCAGCATCTGGTTCCTGAGCATGCAGAGCAAGTTCAAAATGTCACAGTAAAGATGCCCTGTGGTAGTAACTGCAGTGGGCATAAACTCAGCATCTCTGCAGGGGCAGCAAAAGTGAGAAGGCTCCCTCCCAGAAGGTGAAGACAGCTCTGAGAGAGCAGGAAAGGATTATATTTGCTGTGAGGATTTCAGTTTGTGGTGTTTGTTTTTTTTGTTGTTGTTTGTTTGTTTTTGGTTGATTTTCTTTTTTTAAAAAACAAATACTGAAAGGAGTAATTAATGATCAAATCTCTGTGGTGGTTTAAAGACAAGAGGCTTCAAGGAAAAGAATTTATCCAATAGACCCTGTCATGCCATCTGTTCTTTTTTCAAAAATATTCAGAGAAATAAGTGGCAATAGTAAAACCCAATCATTTTATCACTCTTGCCATCCCAGTGGAGAATGTGGAAGTTTTAAGTGCCCTGAAACCTCCCCTATGAGGTAGGCGTGTACCAAAGGATTTGTCTTGGAGCCTGTAGAAAAGGTGACTGGAGGAATAACATAATTTAAATAGATCATAACATTTCATCACTGTACTGTGGTGTGCCTTGAAGGACAGAAAAATTTCTTGTGATATGTAACTGCTCACTTCAATATGATTCCCTAAATATTTATTTAGGGATTTTTGCACTTACAGAAGATTGAAAAGATGGTAAAGGGCAAGGGGGAGGCAGAGTTTCCAGAGAAGGCCAAAAAGCCCATTGTCCCTATCTGGGAGATTAATTGAGTTTACTTTTAACAATGGAATTCACCCTTGGGTGAACATGATTGATAGCAGAATTGTCAGTGTGGGTTTTGCAACAAGGTTTGCCCTATTTATTTATTGAAATTCTTTGAACATGGTGAACGTGTGAACAAAGATGATTTTCAGGTGAGGGGGCATACTGGGATTTTCCATAGGGAGTTGACAAAATAACCAACCACCCCTCATTAAAAAAAATAAATTAAACCTCCCCAACAGTGCAATGGATCAGCAAGGTAAATCTTCAAATGAATTAATAATGGATGAAAAATTGCAGCATGCAGATAGCAGTAAAATGGGCAAATCTCATGGTGAAAATCCAGCCACCAGTAAAGGAATGCAGAGGTCTGTGCTGGAGCCTGTGCAGCTCAATATATTGATGGGTACCTTGGAGAAGACATTGAACAGTGAAGTGAACAAGCTCCTGCTGAAAATTTAGTATTCAGGGTAGTCAGACTGGGACCTAACTGAGAAATTGCAGTTAGGTTTTATGAGGTTGAGCAACTGGGCAGCAGAAGGTCACAGGAAAAATCAATGTATTGATTTGAACTGCCAGTTTACCTTCAGAAGTAATGCCTTAAGGATTGTAAATGACATCCTTATGAAAACAGCCTCTCAGTAGTGTCAAAAACCCCACCCCAAACCTGACATCAGGAGGTGTGGTCATCTCTAAAATACTGGAGGAGGTGTGGGCAAGAGCAACAAGGGTGACTAAAGCAAAGAATGATTTCTGAGGGTGGAAGGATGAACTAAAATCTGATTCTTCAGGGTGGAAAGGAGCTGCAGTGACAGAGTTGTGATGGAGGTCTGTGATGTCAGGAGATCCCTGGGGAATGAGTGTTCCCCAGTGTAACTGGTAGGTCAAAGCACAGGGAAGAAATGCTTTTCTGCACAGTGTGGTTGGGCTGTGTAGCTGTCACGTGCTCTGGTTCACAAGTGGCAGAGAATAGGTTTCAGGAAACTCTACTGAAGGCTGTTAAACAGGAAAAGGGAATTTCTGGCCCAAAGCCCCTGCATCACCAGCCAGAGTGAGTTCTGAGGACATGGTGGTGCATGCTTTGCCTCATTGTGAGCAGATTCCCCAGGGCTCTGCTGTTGGAGAGCAAAAGTGGGCTCTTGCCTGGCTTGCACAGCCTTTCATACCTCACTGGAAACAAAAAAACAAGTGTTTCTGTGACAAATACCAGTGAATTACACTGCCATTCTGTAGACTTTGTGCTTTACCGTAGTAATTACCAACAAATCCTCTGTTCATCCCTTAGGGCTACTTTGAGAGCTGCTGCCCTGAAAGAAGCAGGTGATAACTCTGTTTTGTTGCAGGTGAAGCAGGTAGGGCTCTGGATCAAACTTATTTTACCTCAGCAAATAGTAGACAGGATCATTCGTGGCTGAAAAAGGAATTAAAGGCTCATTTGTTTGTTTGTTTGTTTTTTTGGATCCCTGATCTGGCAGTCAGAACAGCTCCATGCATCCCACTGACACTGGGGCTGTGGAAGGCAGGGGGAAGAGGAGGAGGAGGACCAGGGAAGTCTCCTCATGGATGCAGATTGAGCTTGACTTATTCTGTTAGGGTGTGCATCTTGGCCTGCTTGTGGAAGGTACATACACACAGTCTTTCCTGAAAAGTTGGATTTATTCTATCAAAATTGCTTTGGTTTTTGAAAACTGGTATAAAATAGCAGAGTTTCATAAACCTATGTGAACCTGGTGTCTACTGGCTTAGCTTACATTAGCAAATAATATCTCTCAAATAATGCTAACAAAAAGCAAATTATAATTAATGACAAGAAATTTTGCAGCAGCCTTATAATAGGAGTTTTAAAATAAGTAATTTTTCACTTAGGTTGCAAATACTTTATGTCTGTATTGCCACAGGGCTCGGAAGCTTCTTTAGAAATCTTTCTTGCTCTTTCATTGAGAATGTGACCTAGCAACCACTTAAAGAGCTGGACTCCTTAAATAATTTCTATTTCGGGTGGTTTCAGAGCAGAATAGAAGAATAAGGCTGGTACCAGAAAATATAGGAAGAGACAGGTCCTTTATTTCATACAAAATAGGTCAATGTTCCCTACTGCCCCGGGGAAATTCCAGAATATCAGCTGCAGAGGGGATGGGGGTGTGAAATGTGCATCTCCCTCTTGGCCCAAGGAGTGAAGTGGCTGGGAAGCAGAGCCCATCTGGGGATGGGTAGTGGGTAATGGAAGTTCACTGGAGAGCTTGGAGGAAAGTTGCATGATTTGCTGAACCTTGTAGTGCTTAGCAGTGAAGCAGCTTTAAATAATGCAAATAATGCCAGCAGCTGATTAGAAATGGTGATCTATGAAATCATGTGTTCTATGGCAAAGTGTTTTCCAGTACAGCATTGAAAAGCACACTGTCATCCCTCAAACATGTGGTACAACTCTGTTCTTGTTCTTATGGTACATGGGAATTGGTGTTTGTGGTCCCTAACAATTCAGGGTGTTGGAAAATGACCTGATACAGTTACAGGGTATATGTGTGCAAAATCACAAGTTAAAATTCTATTTTTGAACTAACCTAATCACCATGATTATTTTTTCATGAAAGGAAAGCAATTCAAAATAATATGTATATTTTCAAAAGCAAAACTTTCAAAGTAATGTATAAATTCTGATAGCATTTGCTTAAAGGCAGTACTAATAATGGAGACCCACAGAACAAAATATTAATTGTCCAGATTTAAAGTAATCATTATAGTAATTAATGACATTAATGTTCTTAGTTGCTAATGCTTAACATATAATCAGCTTTGTAGTGGTTTTTCACTAATTCCCCTAGCCTAATTTTGTGTATATTTAATTGAGCTAATTAAATTTCTTTTATCAACTCTACCCATGGCAAAGGTCTGTGAAGCTCTTTATGTTTTTGAGTTGGAATGTGAGGGAGACTTTTCCCTCTCCATAAAGTGATGGGTTCCCCTCCTACTGCAAGGTGCCCTGAAACACATTACTAGTGCTGCAAAGTACATCGTGATTGAATTACACTGCTGACTTTTCTGCCTATCCAAGCTCTCTTGCTCCTTTTTTGTTGTCCTGTGAAACTACTAGAAAAGTTTCCAGGTTTTGCTTTTTGCTCCTGCTTGAAATTGTGATTAAAAAAAAAATCATCTGTTTGCATGTAAAATGGGGGGGAAAAAATCAAAGTACTGTATAGCAGGAGCTATGTGATCCCTTGAAAGGCTGGAAACAATGGAAGCTCTGAGGAATTAAATAGCAGGAGTGAAGGCTGATGCTGCAGTAGATATTTTTTTTTTTTAGTTTTTAAATTAGACTTAAACTTCATTTGCTATAGAAACACTATGACTCAGCTTCATGAAGGATTGAAATTGTTTATACCATCTTCTTGAATAAAAGTTCTTGTTTCATTTTCTTCTAGGAGTTCTGACTCTGTCATGACCCAGACAATCCTTTGTACAAAATATTCCAATTATTCTGCTTTTCCTGTGCTCACTTCAGTGAAAAAGAAATGGACTCTTTGAAACACTTGAGTTGTGATACAAAGGAGGACAAAATCTGACTGATCTAACTACAATGGAGAGGTAGAGGGCATCTGAGGACTCATTGGTGGCACTTCCTGCACAACTGTGACAAAACCCAGCCCAAATCAAAGCACTAAACCATTTTCAGGTCATCGCAGATCCTGGAAGCAGAGATGGTACTTTGCCAATATTAAGATGTTTCTGAGATCTAACATTTTTTTTCCGAGGAAAGAAAAAATGAGTGAAATTGTTCAATAAAATCACTTTTTGTGAACATCACAGAAGATCCGTGGTTGTTATACCCAAGATTGCAGGTCCTATGCTTTTTCTCTTTTTTTCCAAATGCGTCTTCTCTGCAGCATCTTAATTTCAGTGATAAAGTAGCTAATTTGATAGCATTTAAAGAGCAAAGTAGGAATGCTTCCTAAAGTGTACCGTATCAAGATTAATACTTGTACAGCAAAAGCAGTGAAGATTTGATGTCCATAAGGTTTTCTCTGCTTAAGAGCATTTACCACCTCTAAAAACAAGCAACCCACCCATCCCAAAACTTCCCTGTGGTTAGACAAAATCCATGTCCTATGTGAGAACCTGTTAAAATTTGACTGCACTAGATTATTAGTCTTCAGAATTATTTTTTTTGCATGAACTTCTGAAGAAAATAGGACAGCTCATAAATGCCTTTTTTTTTTTTAAGTACAGAAGTACCAGTAGAAGAACATTAGCACAGTTAACTTCCCTCAGAAGTGAAATGTGCTTAACCCACTGTGTCCTTCTTTTTGGCCATCTGTCAGAGGTCCCTCTGCAGATGAATAATAATTAAATTTTACCCTCCAGGCTTTTACCTGTTTGCAGCCTGGTAAAGAATAATCCTAATTTGTAGTGAGGCATTGCCAAAAACCAGTGTTCTGAGCCTCAGAACCAGGCAGATTACAATTTTAGAAATTATATGGTTTGGCAGGAAAGGAAAGTTGAAGCAAAGTTGTATGATTTCTAAATAAAGTTTCCTGGCTTTTTGAATCTGGCAGATGGGGGCATAATTTTTCAGCATTGAGTCATCTTGTATATTCTAACTATAGTTATAACACTTTTCTGAGAGGCATTTCATAATTTATTCACTGACAGGAGTTATCACAGCTGCTTGCCAGATGAAGTTTTTTCTCAGCACTTATAGAAATAGTTGCCCCACTTTGAGCTGGATCCTGCTCTGGGGCCAGCTCTGGATTTCAAAAAAAAGAGGCAGGTGGGCCACAGGTGCATTGTTATAACTCTAAACCTGCTGAGGTGTCTTTTTGCGGAGAAGGTCAGTGAGAGGGGTAGCATGTATCAGATGTGGATAGGAAGCAGGGAATACCCCCAAAGAAATCATAACGTGTGAGATTAAGCAGAAAACGTGGTGAATAAAGAGCTCATCTGCCTGCAGTTACAGCATAAAAGGCAAAGATGATGAATAACCACAAATGCTGCTGTCTTTGAGACATAGAGAAAAGACTGTTCTTTAGATACCTGCAAGGGTTGCACCCCCAAAAAAGTTTAACCTCTCTTTTACTTATTAGAAACATAGTTCTATTTAATAATGATGATACAAGATGGCTGAGAGCTGGCTGTGATTTGGGGAGGGAAAGGAATGGCACTAAAGTTTGTCCTTGTCCTACAGGGGATTGGGAAGAAAAGGGCTTGGGTCTTGGTGAAGGATTTTAGTAGTAAAACCTGTTGCCACCAGAATTTCCTGGATCTCTGCAATCAGTTCTGAGCTTCCTGTGTCTGCAGTGCAGTGACAGAAATAACATAGCTCTCCCCAAATCAGTGAAAAATGGTGAGTGTTCAGCATATTGAAATTGGGCAATCTTAAAGTGTAAGATGAGCCATTTGATGGAGCAAAATAGTATTTAACTTGCATAGTGAGAAGAGATGGGGGGGAAAAGAACAAAAATTCTGTCCACAAGATCCCTTAAAGTGAGAACTGAAATGTTGATTTAGTTTGCAGTGCCTTGCTCTGTAACTCCTGCTGCTCTGCCAGCCTTCACTACCACCTTTCTTAAGACATGCCTGCCACTTGGAAGTATCTTTTCCTTTAATGATGTAAGACAAAATTACTGGAGTTAGGCATGACCAGCTTTTTCTTCTGTGCCAATAATGTTAGTGACTGCCTTTGAATGCAGAATTTTAAATATCTTTGTTCCTTAAAAAACAAAGGTAGCAACAGAATTCAAAAACTCCCAGCAACAAAACAAAACCTTCTTCTTAATGATATTGGCTGTTGTACTGTGTGACCCTGGGTGCAGTTTACTGTATAACAAAGAAGTATTTTGCTTCCAGATGGCAGCATGGAGGAACATTAGCGAAATCAATATCACATTAAAGATTCAGGCTGCATTAGGCTGGTATGACAGATTATTTTCTCTGAGTGCTGACCTCATGTTTCATTATGTGCATTCCTGGATATCCATGAGGCAGTGTTGGAGCTGACTCAGCCCTCCTGGGAAGTTCAGTCTCTCAGGAGAACCTCCCAGGGTGCTGTACCCATCAGTGCTGCTGCCTGGTTATCTTTGTGGAGGCTGCAGCCTGGGGATGTCCTGGTCCTGCTCTTTGCCCTAGCCATGGTGCTGTCTGGGATGCTCCTGGTGATGCCAGAATGATTTTTCCTTTTCTTTTATAGATCTTTTACACAGTTCTGTGTATCCACAAGCATTAGCATGCATACTTGTAACCCTTCACTTAGTCTGGTGCTCAGTGTCCTGTAAGTGTCCTGCAGGCCCTGAGACTGAGCACCACAGAACTGCAGAGCCAGGGAGACCAAACATCCTACTATCTCAAGAAGCCAAGGTCTCCCAGCAGGACAGATTCTGTAAACGAGAGCTTAGCCCACCCCAGCCCCATTATTGGGCCCCCTTGTTAGATATGCTAATGTGTAAAGTCTATAACTGGTGTGTGTGATTGACGGGGGGTATGCATTTTGCCACGTTGTCACCTGGGTGAAGTAGATACATCAAACAGGATCCTGATTAAAATACTGAGGTCATGACACCCAACCCTCTTAACCGTGTCTAGCTTCATTTTCCAAATACCAGGAAAAGGCATCACTGGCAGCCCTTGCCAGATGGCTGAGTTATCAAAAAAGGGGGAAGGTGGGTGGGAAGAGGTCTGTAGAGAGCCAGCAGAGGAAAGGTGAGGCCAACAACACTGGAGACTTCTGATTTTCCTTCTGTTACGATTTGCATGATGAGGTGTGGTGCAATAGCCTCAGCTTTGCTCCTTGGTTACGTCCTTGTCTCTGTGTCCTTCAGCAATTTGCAGTCACCTTTCCCATAGAAATGAATGCTTATTTATCCTTTTATACTACTTTGAGTTGCCCAGCAGAAAGGTGGTGAGTATTGTTACTCATGGACTCGCATGTTTTTTTCCAACTTCTTGAATTAATTTTTGCTCCTTGGAATTAAATATTGACATCTCCTAGTCTGAGAAGGTTAATTTCCCACTTAAAGATGATGCTTGCCAAATTATTGGTTTAATGGTGACTATTCCAACGTGTGTCAAAGGAAAATGCCAAAATAGTTTGGGATTCAAAGGCACAATGTTTTCACTGCATTGGGAAGGGGCTTCCCTGATATCCTGCTGTGTTTATAGGAAACTTTGGTCTTGATCAACACAGTGCTCTCAAAGCCCAGGAGTAAGAACTTGCAGTGTTGTTGATGCAATTAAAGAGTTTTTGTAATTACTTTAGCACATCTTGTAAAACTTGATCAAGTAAGGGAGGTAAGGTGAGAGTTTCTAAAACAGCTGCAAAACTGTTTTTGACTACAGATCAATTATTTAAGTTTCTAACTTCAGATTGATTGTTTATACTCATAGTATTTAATTTTGGATGCACCGTTATAAAACTTGACTACAAAATATGATTTTTAAAATGCCTAATCAGCTGTTCCTTCTTCAATTTGATTCTCCATCAATGCAGAATTACATCTTCCCCTCACTAATGAAGTAAATAAATCAATACAAATGACTTGCAGTCATAAAGTCTCCTCAGTTACAAGCTTATGCAGCACCACCAAGTCCATAAATGCACCATTTTAGTGCCTCATCTTTGGTTTATAAAGCAGAAAGTTGAAAAGGAAGAGGTAGCAAGGCTGCTGGGGAATTTATTTGGGCAAAATATCCGTTCTGGAAGAGTCCATTTTGGACTCTTTCCTGCTGTTCTGTTTGGAACATTCTCTGTGGGTTTCCCAGTCACTCCTGGCATTCTCCACAGGGAGTGTGTGAGCTGAGGCTCCCAGGTCCAGTGGTGGCACCCAAAGGGACTTCCCAGCCCTCCCTCAGTTCTCTGAGCCTCTGTTCCTGCTGCTTCTGCCCTCCTGTTGCCAACTGTGCTTGTTTGTCTTATCATCCTCTGGATTCCTCTGTCACTTGCTGCTTTTGGTACCACCCTCAATGGTTTGTCCTTTGGAAAAAAGGATTGCTTCTCTACAGAGAAATGGATTTATCAGTTTGGAGGAAGCAGGTGACCCGTCACCATTATATATGCTAGGATATATATGAAGCCGTGTATATCTATGTAAATTTTATAAATTCTAATATGCAATATTTATGAAATTGTAGGTTATATATGCCAAATGTGTATGGGGTGTATATATATATATATATATAGGCACATGTGTAGGTATGCAAATATATATATATACACATATGCTGTATATAAATAAGTAGAAGGTTTTAATCCTGTGCAGAAGAGGTTTAAAAAGCTGCTCCAGTGAAGACTTGTTCTGACTCTGATACAAGTTATCTTTTTATTAATAATAATGTGTTTATTTTTTGTTGGATCCTGGAATCTCTGCGAAAGATTATGGTGCTGTATAAAATAGATAGTAATCAATCTCTCCAAGGCAGAAATGGAATAAACAAGGTGAATTGAAGGCAGAGGAGAAGCAGACATAGAAGACCTGAACTCTGCTGTTCTTTACTTACTCTTATTTATTTATGCAGGTAGAAGTATTAGCTTCCCAAAACTAGGATATAACATAATGATATGTTATGAGGAAAAAAGTGTTTACTAACATTTTTCTGTCATAGTAAAAGCATTTTTGTTCGTTTATTTTTAAAATTTTCTGTCAGTAAAGGAAAAAAACCCTGAAGTTGTGGGTTTGGAGAGCAGCATCTGTTACTCTGCTGCTTCTGGCTTTAAAGATTAAATCAGTGGGAATGATGCAGTGCTCTGGGGATAGCTGGGACCTAGACCCTGCCCAGGCAGTTTCACACCTGCATGAGGAGGTGGTGCAGGGCTGGAGGTGGAGCCGAGCAGTGAGGCTGTGGCAGTGCTCACTTGCTCTGCTAATTGGTCATGGTCTGATGGATTTCTCTTTATGTCTAGATTGGATCACAGGCAGAGCTGGGAAGAAAACTGAATCTTCAGTCTCATTCACCTAGGAAGCTTCAGCTTGATGAGGACTAGAAATAGCTGGAAGCTCAGTTTGACTCAGTTCTGATTGAAGCAATTGTTTGGTAGCCTGGTCTAAAGGCAAATCCTCATTGTGTTTAGCAGGATGTGTGTCCAGCAGAGCTTGTGCTGGGGCTGCTGAACTGCAGCAGCCCTGCTCACTCCTCAAATTTAAATTACGGGTTTTGTTTCCTAAAGTGGATGTTCTCTGACTTCCCAGGGTACGGTTCTAGGAGTTATTGAGAGATGGTCCTGGTTGGCTGCTCTTTGAGTTTCTTCCATTCCATGGCACAGTGCAGTTCCACGGCCTCTTGTACGCTGCCAGAAGAACTAAACAAACAAACAAACAAAAAAACCCCACAAATTGATAAGGAAGCTGATTTACTGTTCTGATTAGCAAGAGAGAAATAAATATGATGTAAAGGAAATTACTCACTACCTCCCACCTTCAGACTGATAAGTGATGGCTGCCTGGGGCAGGCTGTCTCCAGTTTAATACCAATTTTTGGTGTTCTGTGGTCTGAGTTACTCCTTTGGACAGTTGGGTGCAGCTGTCCCAGCCTCTTGCCCACCCTCACTCACTGGGGGGACAAATTAGAAATAAAAGGCAGCGTTGATGCTCCATGAGCACTGCTTACTAGTTGCCAAAACACTGGTGAGTTACCAACACTGTTTTAGCCCCAGATCTAAACCCCAGCACCATCTGGGCTGCTGAGGAAGTTGACTCCATCCCAGTATACCACTATATGGTTAATTTGAAGATATGTTTTAAATCAGCATCTGTAAGCTAATGTTTCATTAACAGCAATTTTTAATCTTAACAGACTTTCATTTCACTCACTATAACCGTGGGTGTAATAGGTAAAAAGAAAATACGTGGCTTCCTTTTTATTGCTCTCTGAGATGTAGAATTGGAGCGGATAAAATGAAAGGAATAGAAAGAAAAATGGGTTCCTTTTAATAAATGCAAGCTCCATACTTCTGTTTTGCCAAGTATGTAACTTTCTTTGCTGGAGTATTTTTTATTAATTTTTTCTTAGGTATGGATGATATTCAGATGGTTTTGTAAATGAATTTCATGTGGAAAGGTTTAGAGTAGGAGCTCTTTAACACCTTTTTTAACACCATATTAATTCACTAGGATGGAAGTTTATCATGTCATATAAAATGAAACTCTCTCTTGATGTGCACTCCATTCATGATAACACCTAATATATTGTGCTGCAGTGACAGCTTTAGTGGGAGTCTGTTTCCTCTCTTCAGTTCTCAGATGATTGTGGGTATTACAGCTCTCTGCATGCATTCAATATGAACCTAAGCTGCTGTTGTCTTGATCTGCTTCCTTAGCTAGGCATGGAATAAAAGTTAAATTGGAGTTCATTGATGCAGAGGATGGAGTGCTGTGTTCAGCAGCTGGATCAACTTTTATTTAGAATATTGAAAAGAATGTTTTCTGGAAGATACTAGTATCCTTTTGTCCCATTTATTTTTTTGCTTCTACTGCAGTAGAAAATGGAATTTACATAAGACTTGAAAAATGTCATGATAGCTCAGAATTTATGTGAGATTGGAGAGTAAAGTTAAAGGCTTTTGCAGATTTATCCTTGCTCTTTGATCTGGCTTTCTAAAGATGATCTCAAATGCAGCAAGTTCCATGTCAAAGGGAACATAACCTTGGAGGCAGGGATAAAGTGTGTGTTTTGTTTAAGGTCTGTTAAAGAAGCCTACTTCTTGAGAAAAGGAGTTTGTGTAAAGGGAGAAGATGTATTTAACTTCCCCCCTGCCTAATTAGGGTTACAGAGCAGGCTGGTGCTCTGTGTGTGTAAGAACCTGTTTCCCTACATCTGCCCTTGTCCTTCATTGTGTTATTTCTCTTCTGTTAATTGCTCTCCAGGCTTTGTGGCACTTCATCTCTTCTTGGGAAGATGAGGGAGGGCATTACGGGTGTCTCGGGCACTGCAATCTGCAAGAATAACTCTCCATGGGGAGGTGATTTTTGATTTATTGATATTTGGCCAGTCCTACAGGTTGACTGAGGCAAGACACCTATAGTCTATTGAATAGTCTGTCATTTAGCAGACTGTCTAACACTTCCTCTGTTGAAATACTACAGAAGAGAAATTATGTAGGAAATACAATGTTGATCTAATAATTCTGTTATTGATCTTCTAACAGCAAAAAAGTGGCACACTGCAAGATGAGAAAAAACAGATGCAGAACTGCTGGGACATCTGGATTTAGCATTCTAATAGGTCTTGGGAATGTGCACTTTAAATGTTTGCATTCTTCTAGATGGTTCTTCAAACAATTTAAGAAAAATTAATCAGCTTATTTTCTGTACTATACGTCTGTAACTAGTTCAGTGTAGTGATGCAAGAGATTCCTGGAAATAAGGGCTGCTTCTGCATCCACTAAAGCAAGTGGAAAGTGAATCTCATGAGCAGAATATTTCTGAATTTGCACCTTCTTGACTTTTTGCACCTTCTTGGCTTTTATTGATAATTGATTTTTGGCAAGTATATTCAAAAAGCAAGTCATGAAGAACTTGATGTCAGGATCTGTTTGACCCATTCTTAAAGCAGTACTTTGAGTCCTGTGAAAAGATGGGAAGGTATAGTAATGCAATTAATGGGAGAGGCAGAAGGAGAAATTTAGCCTGTTGAGGACTTATATGAGTCTCACTGGTGAGGTGCAGTTCCTTGGCTCTCTGCCATCTATGATATAATCACTGTGCTTTGCTGTGTGCTTGGAGAAGGTCTGGTTGTTATTTCAACTTCATGAGAATATTTTATTGCTACTTCAAGTCTAGTACCCTCAGTTAAATGAGAATTTGTTCTTGCAATTATAAGGTTTAAAGTGTTAATCTTGTGTTTTCCTCTTCTTTCCTGTGTAGTCAAGTTCATTAGCATCATTTTTGGCAGTTAACACTTTTATTAGTAAGCTTAATACATGCTCTTAATTCCCTTTTAAGCAGGAAACAGAATGTCCTGCTTTGGGCTGGGACAGAGTTTTTTTCTTCAGAGTAGCTGGTTTGGGACTGTTTGGCTTTGTGACCAAAACAGTGTTGGTAACTCAGGGATGTTTTGTTTTTTTTCTGAGCAGGCCTTGCAGAAGAAGCCTTTTCTACCTCTTGCCCAACCTCAGCAGTGAGTGAGTGCACAGGAGTTGGGAATGGACACAGCTGGGACAGCTGATCCCAACTGACCCAAGGTTTATTCCAGACCATATGGCATCATGCTCAGCATGTAAACTAGAGAGGAGAAGCAGCAATGTGAGGGGGAGGGCGTTCAGAGGGATGACATTTGTCTTCCCAAGCCAGTTATGTGTGATGGAGCCCTGCTGTACTGAGGATGGCTGAACACCTGCCACCAATGGGAAAGTAGTGAATTAATTCCTTGTTCTGCTTTGCTTGTGTGTGTGGGTATTGCTTTAGTTGTTAAAAGTCTTTCATCTCAACCCATGAGGTTTTTTTTCCTGTTTTACACTTGAATTCTCTCCCCCATCCCACTGGAGGGGAGTGAGAAAGCAGCAGTTTGGGATTTTGTTGCTGTCGGGGGTTAAAACAGGACACAATCCTAGATTTAAAACTGCAGTGGCAAATAATGAAATTAAATGGAATTAATTCCTTCTGTAAAGGGTGGAATGATTTATCTTTTGGGACAGTCAATAACAATCCTATCCCATATCTTCAAGTAAGTTTGAGATGATCAAATAGGGAAACACAAGTCCTTCCTCTCTACTATGTGTGGGAGGTAAAGGCTGTCTTTCTGTTTTTAATGGTTTGACAGTTATTTTTAGCCTAAAATGCAAATTTAATTTTTTTACTCTTATGTGTGTGACAATGTTCTCATGCTGATAAGATATAATGAAGCCAGTCTGATTTAAATTTTAGTAGTGTTTTCAAGGGGTTAAAACAGAAGACATTTTCATTACCATGGCCTGTAAAGGAAAAAATAATCTCTTGATCTAAAGAGAAGCAAACAGATTATAATCAAATTCCAATAATGGGCTGGAACACAAGTTAGTGAGTGCAAAGACGTGATTTTCATCTCTCCTGCCTTTTTAAATCAAAATTATTTTTGCCTGAGTTCGGTCACTGATACTTTTACAAAAGGAAGGACAGGAGGGTGAGGCTGAGGACAAAGGACTGGCACTGCTGTGGGGAGCAATCCCTGAAGCAGCAGAAGCACTTGAGGTGCTCTCATAATGAGAGAGGTTCCTGAGGACTGGTCAACTTGCAGGGCAGGTTCAAACTCAGGCATGAGCTAAATACAGATCTGCAAACAGGAGGTACTGGCAGCTCCAGGAAGGGTAAGGGCAGGGAAAGGCATGAGCAGTGTATGATTGGAAGGTCCCAAGGGATGCTTGGAGCAGTGGAGCTGACATCACCCAGGGCTTCCAGCTCAGATCTAAGGTCTGGAGCCCAGATCATGCCTGGATTACCTTGTCACAGCCATCACTGCAGAGCCTCAGGAGCTAAAATTGGGTTGGCATTTTATCTTTAGTCATATTACAGGGTTGCAGTCCTTATAAATGTGAAGATGTCTGGGACTTGGGATGTGGAGAATGGTGCAGGAAAAAATAAAAATACTGCTCAAATAACAAAATGGCTGGATTTAGGCTGGACTTCAAGATGGTTTTCCATGGTGGTGTTTGTAGCTAATTAATGTTTTCAGCTGAGGGATCAGTGAGGAACAAGGTGGAAGCCTGCCCATGTCATTGAACAGTCCTTGGCAGGGCATTTTATCTTTCCTTAGTCTGATTTCCATATGTCATAGAGGAAAGGATTACCAGTAGAATAAGAAAGGAAGAAGGAAGAAGGGACTAAAAAAATAAAAATTCCTCTGAGTGCCAAATCTATCATCTGCTTTATTAGTATGTCATTTGCTGTGTTTACTGAAAACTCCAGTCATGCTGGGAGTTATCCATCCGATATGATCCATGTGCAGTGGCTCTTTCTCTGAATAAATGTGATTTTTATCAGCTCAGTTTGCAGGATGGAAAAATCATGCAACTTCTGCTAAAGCCTTTACTTTGAGTGTCTCAGTTGAGGTACTGAAAATACCGGTTCTGAGAAGATCTTAAGGAGAAAAAGGAAATTTAAGTTTTGTCTATTGGGAGAGAGAAGAGCAGAGCTATCAAAGCTGCAGCTAGTATGCATTTTGTCAGAAAAATTAACTAAGAGTTAAGAAATAAGAGGCCAATAGTAAGGAGAGGGCTCCATCTTCAACAAACAGACTCGAAAACATGCTTGTACTGTGATGGAAAGAATCAGTTTAAGAAAGCAACAGGCTTTGAGTAGCTTCAGGTGTATTCCATTGTCATGACTCCCTGAAGCATGAGGGAAGAATGAAATACCCAGCTCCTTATCCATAAACTAACTGAAATAATAGTAACTTGGGGGATTTCTGTGCAAGAAGGTTCTAGCTTGTTTTATTTTTTTATCTACATTACTCCAAGTTTAAGTATTCAAGGACTGTCTTTCAACTTCAAGACAGATTGGGCTGCAACCCACTTAAGGCAGGAGTTTATGCAAGACTGTGAGTGTGAGATGAGCCCATCAGTGCTGTCATTATAGATGTGAATCCCAATTTTAGAAGGGAGTATTGATCAGCCGTTCCACCAGCCGTGGCAGATCTGTTCCCTGGGCAAAGACTACAAGGATTCTTCCTTGCATACTCAGTTTTGTGCTAGCTCAGACTAACTCAAGGATCCTCACCTGTGCTATAAAACCCTTACTGCACTTCCTCCCTCCTCTTTGCTTCCTGTGGGTTTAGACACTGCTAAGTTTGTTAAATATCCGACTAGGCAATAACCTTGACAATCTCATCATCAAAACCTAGGTAACAGGAAATGTCATTATTCAGTGTATTACCTCCTTTTTCAGGAGGCACTGCCTAGGAGTTTGTTGTTTCATGTCTGTGTACTTATTATGATGACTTCTTAAACCTTCCACTTCTGCCAATTAAATCAAGGTTTATGCATACAGCACACACAGGACTGTGGGTGCTGTAATCAAATAATTTTTCTTCACGAGAATGAATTATGTTTTCATCCTTATTTTTGTCTAGTGCTTAGACTTGTCACAGAAAGAAGCTGACAGGCAGAGGGCACTTTGCTGCTGTTTTTTCTGGCTGCAATTGAATTCTGTCATTATGAAGTAACTAGTAAAAAAGAACCTCTTCTCCTTGTGATCAACAGGTGTCACACTGAGTGTGCCTCAGGGATGGTATCTCCACAAACAGATTTTAGGCACTGGTTGGGTTGTTTTGTGGTGTTTTTATATAGTCTCATGTTACCAGCATCTTCCTCCAGAGATTACCTGTGTATAATTTTTCTTTTGCTTCTTATACTGTCTATTAATACAGATGCATATCACTTCAAAATACAGAAGATTTTAGTTCAATACAAATGCATAATACATTTGAGTTAATAAAACATTTGTCTTATTGACTTGGAAGTTAATTTCTATGTCCTAAAACCCCCAAATTTCTATTCTGTTTGCTAGCAAATAGCTGGATCTCAGTTGCTCACATCTCAACAATGACATCCCGTAGCTGTTGCTGTGCCCAAACTTGGGAGCCAACCCAGTGCCTTTGCTGGAGATGGTAGTCTGTAACCTTAGGTCAGAATTCAAAAATGAGTTAAAAATCTCAGTATAGACCTCTTATTCCCTTCCATGAGCCATAGCAGCTATACAATGGATATTAGTTATGTTAATCAAGGCATAAAATATTTGCAATCAGATTAACCTAATTTTTGTGAATTGGAACGGTGAAGAATACAAGAATATTTGAAATATAATAGATATTCTTGGACAACATGTGACGTCTAAATGAGAGAAATGGGTGCATAGGCAGCAACTGCAACTCTCCTGTTACTTGCTCTATGCTCCTGAATTAAAGATGCAACTTCATCTGCATATGCCTCCTTGAAAATATTGAGAGATTGTGATTCATTAAGTGTTTTCTGAAGAGAAAGCTTTTCAAATTAGGAAACTGTCAAACATATTAACTCTCTCCTGAAGGAAGTTGCAAAAATTTTGCTTTCACTCGTGTATTTTGTTGCATTTTTAATTAAGGAAGGAGAAGGGGAATCGTAGACATGTGCCAAAAGTATGCAAGTTGAGTGAAACATTCTGCCAGCTGACCAGAGACTTTCTCTGATCCTGCTGAATGTGTATTAGTAAAATCAATGTAAATATATTTCTCATCCAATTCTCTCTCGTAGCTTCAAGTTCTGTATTTTAGCTGACTGCAACACCAGAGAAATTACAGAAGAATGAATTAGCTCAGGGAAAAGCTCTCATCACAGGTAGGTGTTAGAGAAATGAGAGGTGCAGCAGAAAGAATCCTTGGACCGGGGTCTCCAGGCAGTGGCTGTCCTTCATGCTGACCATTATTCAGTCATAGGGCTATTTCATTTTCCACGTTGCTCACTTCAAATCTGCTGTAGTTTGGCCTGTAGGATGGGTAAATAGATGATTGTACCAAAATGAGGAACTTGATGTATTCTATCCTGTATCTTATTGCAGGAGAAGTGATTTCAGATTGTGCACAAAACCAATAAGTTTCACTGAGATAAACAAGCTTGGATTACATTAGAAATATAAAATATTCATTTGCAATATTGATCTGGCTTTATTCTAAGGGTTTATCCTGGATCCTCTCAGTAAATACATAATAAATGTATTAAGAGCTTTTCTTGTTAAAGGTAATATGTTTGGAATTGCTTGTCAAACACAGTACTTCAAAATACTTTATTTTGTTGTTTGTTTTCGCTGGAAGAAGCCATAGAGGAACTCATAGGCTTCTCTCTCTTTCATTGAGACCAAAGTATAGAGGCTGAAATAACCTTGATGTGTTTGAAGAGAAGTTGGCTTGGATTAAATCTCACAGCAAGAAGCTGTGAGATGAACATTCCTAATAACAGTTTTGAGGCAAGATTGGGAACACAGTGGGATTCTTTTAGAGACACTCCCAAAAGTCCATGCAATTTATTGCATCATAGTATAGATTTTTCCTTTTACCAGAACACCTCATCTATCTTTGTTTAATGGATAATCCAAGTTTTATCCAGCTAAACAAAGCTTTCTTAAATTTGCTGTCCTGGTTAGACAATTACTATTGATTAAGTTTTCTGGGGTGAAGTGGCTCTCTTACTGCACCTGCAGTGTATTAATCAAGTTTTCTGGGGTGTATTGGCCTTTGACTCCTTAAATCTCTCTAGACTTCTGTCTTGTTCTATGACATCTAATTAATCTCTAGTTATATGACAGCCATTAAACAGTTCTTTTTTGAGTTTTGTTCTTCAACTATTGATTAAGTTCTCTAAGGGGTGTGGGTCCATGGAGTTCCTTTTTACAGGTGCAGTGAGGCAAATCCTCAGAGTTTTCTACTGATACTCAGCCAACACAAATCTAAACCAAAATCAGCTAAAATAACATGGTTGGATGTTCCTTAACTAATTAATCACAGTTCATTGCAGAATCTAAATCAAAACCAGCTAAAATAACACAGTTCCTTAACTAATTAGTCATAGTTCATTGCAAAATTTTTAAAGAACAAAAAACTCCTGGGCAGCTAAGATGAAGCTGGCTGTCACTGTTGTGGGTTCGAGTCTGTTTCACTTCTGTTTCCATGTTATGTATCTTCTCCTGAAGAGTTTTGTGGGAGAGAACTGCATGAGGACAATTAATTCGGGACTGGTAGGAAAAGTGAGGACTCTGAAATAGTGCTTGACTTTCGCTGTGACTGCACAGTAAGACAGATTGGGTAGAAACTTGAGTGCATTTTTTGCTCAGGATTATCCGTTTCCTAAATTTGTTGCTGATGCTGGAGGAAAACAAATTAACTTGTTTTGAATTTTTACATTTACATCACTTCAGCTTTTTCTTTCATTGGAGCTGTGCTAAGTTATGCTTTTGATACTGCTGCAGATGGCAACTAAAACTCAATTAGTCAGAAAAGATACCATACTCTTGTGAGATGGTTCCCTAATTTGCTGATGGCATGGAGTTTTGTTGCAAAGCAGGCGTGTATTTGTCTCTCTGTATTAAACTGAACATGAAACTTCACTGGAGGAAGCATACCAAGAACCCATTTCTTCTGTGAAATATTCATTATTGCATATCACTGTCTCTAAAACATAGTTAGAAGATTGGCTGTTTTGAAAGTAGTTAACCATTATCTGTTTCTTCCAAAATACTGCTTAGGGTAGACTAAACATAATAGAAGTACTCAGAATTGTCACCTCACCTTTTATTTAATGACTTAAAAAAAAAAAGAGTGTTTATAGATGATTCTTTATTACTGGTGTATTTAGAGGTGATGTGAGTTTCCCTGAAAATGGAATAACTAAGAAATTTTGAGTTTTAGGATTGTGAAAAAACCCCAGGATGATATACTGGTTGGTGTATCTGATTTATCTTTTTGCAGTTAATAGTGAATCTGTCTGTGAATAACCCAGACCTTATTCAGCCTGAAATAATTACTTGAGTAGCTGCAAAGAGAAAATAAGGAGTTCTACCCTAGTCCAATGAAATATCCTCTTTGTTATTAGTACCATGGAAACCTGGAGGCCTATTTACGTGCTGGGGATATCACATGCTTAAGTGCTTTCCTGGATTGAGAATTCCTTCGGATCTTTATTGAAAATCTACTTAGAAAACAACCGGATCAATCTTGTTGCCATTTTGGCTCCTAAAACAGGTTTTGCAGTGCTGCTGCTTTTGCTCTACTGATGCTGAATCTCTTTTGCTCTGTTTTGTTGTTCTTCATGATTTGAAGTGAACCTAATTCTGTTTTTCCAGCCCTTTTAGGGTGAAATTATTTGCTTACACTTAAAGAGCAATTATATTGCTGACAATGTCAGTGTAGGGAACTTTTTTTGATGTTTATATACCTGCTGAACAAAATCACTACCACTTCATATGGCCATTAAGTTTGTATATTTTATCAGGTAGGAGAGTAGATCTGCGCCCAAAACATCAGCTGAGATTTCTTGAGCTTCCATTTGAATTTGGTAGGGCTGGAATTTCTAGAATCCACTTTTGTCATTCTCTAGGTCCTGATTAAGACCAAAATCATGTTTGACAGAAACATTACTTGTATTTGGGGAAAAGGAAAAGGGGGGACAGATGAAAATAAATAATGTTTAGATTCTCTAATGTGCTTCTTCAGGACAACATTTTACAAGAATAATGTATTTATACTTATCCTTACATCTTGAGCTGCTAGGGAGGTGAGCAGCTGTTTCACTGTGCAAATTCAAAGCATAAGTAGAGTTACTAGTCAAGCTTTCTGAAGGGATTATGTGACCTCACCTGTGATTAATGCTGGGCCTAAGGCAGTGGGATGAATCCAACTCCCTCTAAAGACTTTGATCAGTGTGCTTATTTAAGTGAGTATGGTAATTGCTGCATCTGGCTTGATTTAGGAATGAGGCTTTTATATCACAAAAAAATGTATCTGTACAAAAAAATGTATCTGTAAATAATTTCTGTAGAATAGGGGGTGTTATCTTTTTCTGTAATAAGGAAGGAACATGTTCAATGGAAAGTTGTATGATGGGAGGGTGTATCTTGTTTGTGGTTGGGGTTTTTTGGAAAGGATGAGGTAAAGGTGATGTTTCTCCACTAGGAGACCCTGCCTCTGGAAAAGAATTAATCTTTATTTTAGTTGTGTTACCTGACCTTAGCAATTATTCACAGTCAAGCTTTATTTCATGACCTAAAGGAAAACATAGCAAGATAAATTCTGTGGATCCCAGTCACTCCTAAATATTTGTATAATAATGTTTCACATAATCCAACTGCCTAAATGAGAGTTTGTGAGTGGCTCTGAGTGCATGATGTAGGGATGTTTCACAGCTCTGAAATTAATTCTCTTAAGGGATGGGTGAGTAACTAACCTAAATATAGTCTTGATGTCAATTGACTTAAATTCACTCCGCCACAAAGTTCTCACAGGTACCTGGAAGAAGGGAAATGCAGGAAATCACTTATCTAAATTGATTCTCTGGAACCTCAGAACCCTGTGGGTACATCTCTATTCCAAGATAGCAATATGTAAGAGGGATGGCAAAAATAGTCTTGAATAAGCAATGAAGACATTACATGGGCAGATATTCTAGTTTCTTGTGTTGGATAAAGTTCATATGACTATTAAATCAATCTTTTGGCAGGGGTATTTTCTCATGTAGTAACAACAGTTGCCTGGCTTAATTCTCACCTTCTGTCTTGGCTTTCTGGAATGGAAAAAATTTGTTAGAGAATCATTAGAAATTATCTTGTTCTTTCCTTGCCATTACCTTCAGCTGCTCTGTTGCATCGATGACTTCAGGTGGGCAGATGCATTTCCTTTTCTGAGGCTGGGCATCTCAAAATCCATATATTCCTTACCCTGAGCCCTGCAAATGCAGGCTGTAGGTATGGAAAACTGTAGGTTTTATAATTTATTTGAAAACTATTTTACCCAAGGACCTGGAAACACCTGAGAGTTAGAAGGGGAATAGTGCACCAAACACAGCTCACACTCATTTTGGTGCCTGGGCCAGCTCATTCTCAGTTAACTGGGTGTATCTGTAAGGCACTGGATGGTGTTTTATACCTCACTTTGCTGTGTGCAGTCAGTGATATTCTCATGGACCCCATCCTGTTAGTGGAGGCTGATACAAGGACAGCCTGTCTCTCTGAGCTGTAAAAAAGGCTTTTGTGTTGCTTACAATGGAGCTTTTATCTTTTTATCTCAGGAATAATGTAAAAAAAATAATTATAATCTCAGAACCTACAGCAAACCAAACCCTCAAACCAAAGAAGAAAAGGGCAAGTCTTCTTTGCCCAGACTTTTTAGCTGAGAAATGGTACTTTGAGCATATTGATGCCATGCCAGGTTTTTATCTGTGGGTGGCACTTCATGCTCACTCTTTCCTTGGAGCCTGGATGATGTTCTTGGAGGCTGCTGCTCTTCCCAGTGCAGTAGGTCAATCTGTCCCTTGGACCATGGGTCTCCTCTGGCCACCTGCGGAGGCATCTCTAAGCTGCTGTAGGTTCAGTGACTGGTTCTTCCTACAAGCACCTATTTCTTGTTGGAGATTTAGGCAGTAGCATCAGTACCCCCTCCTTTATCTGAGTTCTCCTTAGTCCGCCCATGGCCAAGGCTGGGAGGCAGGGAGGCAGGGGCTGGCAAAAATCACAGGCTGGCCTTCCTCCCCTGCCACAGGTAAAGGCTGTGCCCTCTCTTCCTTTGGCACAAAGATATGTACAGTAGCTACTTGGAGTGTCTTGGTTTCAAAACAATTATTTGATTTCTTAAGTCATACAGAACTCATTTTTATTAAACCACCTAATTCACTGAGGTATTATGTTGCCTTTTTTTATCTTATTTCTTTAGTATTTATCAGTAACAAAAATGTTCTTTCTGTCTTATCTTCTTTTCTGAAATCTATCAGAAAGGTCATTCAGTTGGGTTTGGGGTGGATGGCAGCCACAATTCATAGTTGCCTTTTTTTTTTTTTTTCCCCTCCTACTTGTGTCCCTGGAGCTGGTCTGCAGCTGAACAGAAGGCTGATAATTCCCCACTGAATTTCCAGGATTGCTGAATGAATAAATTGTGTAGGGGAGTGAGTAGGAGGGAGAACACTTCTTCTTTGTTGTGGCTTTTTTTTTTCTTTAATGAAAAATGTATTCTTTAAAATAGTGAGACAAATAACTATAGAAGTGAGAAGCACTAACTATAAAAAGAGCTTGAAAGGTGCAGGATATAATATCCAAGTATGGTTGTTCTGTAGATAAGCCATATGATTTTTTTTTTCAAAAGAAGTTAAAAGCAATCCATGCTTAATATATGCATGCAAAATAATCTTTAGTATTTCATTAGGCTACATTATATTACAGGCTGTCAACTTGGACAAAATCCAAGCAGGGAGGGGAGTTCTTAAAAGCAGTCCTTCCCCTGCCTCCCTCCCTCCCTCACCTCATTTAAGTTCAAGTCCCATCTACTTTAAATGTATTTGCATGTTCTCAGTGCAGTGAATATTCCCATTTAAAATCGCTACATGTACATACATATCCACATGTAACAATATTTTTTATAAGTATTGAAAAGTATTCCTTACCCTTGTCATAAAGCAAATATTTATGGCATGTCAGCTTGTTTTTTGTTTTTTTTAGGATGCTGCTGATGTATACAAGAAAAACAAAAAAATACTCCCCGAACCTCGAAGAATCTGATGCTGTCAGTTTGATGCTCAGAAAACACAGGCTGTGCAGGCATGAAATCTCCCTGGAATAATAGGAAAGGCATTTTGAAATAATGGGTAGAAAAGGATAGGTGATTCAAACCAGCTTGTTTAGTTAGGGAAGATAAATTCAGGCCCAGAGCATTACAGAAGATGTTGTGAATAAACCCAGAGGGTACCTGCAAAAGGAAATGAGATGTCTTCTGGCTGATAGAGTAAGCAGAGTAATTAGGTGTGAAAGTACACTTGTCACAAAGCAGCTTGAAAATATAATTGATGGCTCTCTAATTGGCTTCTAGCAAGGAAAGAAGGGACAGTAAATAGAAAACAAAATACCTGCTTTTATTTTTGTCAAAGATGTTTTTATTTTTAGTGTTAGAATGACAGATTGCAGGCTCACTTGCCCACTGTGCTGGCACTGCGGGCATCTGTTGTATGTGATCATTTTCCAGTTGACCCAGGTATGAGGTGCATTTTTAATGTAGGGGAATGATCATCTTTTCATTTGATCTACTGACCTGTTAGATTTTAGACCTAAGTTTCAGCTTCATACAAAGTCCTTGGCATGCAGGAATTGAGTGACATTTCATCGGTGAAAGCAGAAAATTGGTCTGCAGTTGTTAGAAATGTGCTTAGAATTACTGAGTGCTTTTCTCCTGTTGTTTTTTTTTTCTTCTCATGTGTTTTCAGAAATGTGGTTCTTCAGTGCTTTTCAATAGGTTCAAGTGAAAGTTGAAACCTAACCAGCCTTGAAACTGAATTTCCTTTAGCTGTCTGTGTCAGCATCTTGTGTACTTATAAGAATCTCTCTGAAGAGTTGAGGGTGCTTTTGTGGATGAAGAAATGTGACTTTAAATGTTTGAGCCTCATTCCTTCTTTCACCTCAAAAATCACTAGTGATCCATGATTACAGAAAGAGGGATCTGGCATAAAGGAGCAGTTCAG
The DNA here is from genome assembly GCA_025920805.1 of Petroica traversi. NCBI lineage: Eukaryota > Metazoa > Chordata > Aves > Passeriformes > Petroicidae > Petroica > Petroica traversi. The sequence continues at coordinate 678,605 of JAHLSL010000042.1, read as the reverse complement.
GCTGTTTCCTTCAGATGCAGTTTTAGAAGGGGCAGCAGCTGTGTTCAGTAAAATTGATCAAGGTGTTAGGATGCACAAATTCACTGCTGTCTCTGCCGTGTCAGGAGATTAATTGCTCTTGCCATGGAATGGTCTGTGCATCCTGGGCAAGCAGTTTGGTCTTCTCACCAGTAGCACATCTGGTGAGATGTGCTACTGGTGAGAAAATGGGGAAGGCAAATATCTGGTAAATTCAGTGAAACTCTCAGGTTGAAGCTCATTTGGCGTTCCTACTGTCCTGTGTATCTTGTGTACTCCTAAACTAGGATCAGCCTTGCAAAATGTAATTTATTATTTTCCCCATTCTGCTTTCCTCATGGCTATTACCTATTACTTTCTTGGTGAGCTACTTGAAATGAAAATAAAGCAATCTAATGCAAGAGAAACTTAGTGATAGAGAGACTCTGTGTTATTTTGCAGAGTAATGTCCAAAGATAACTGATGGAAGCTGATTTCTGCTTATTCTACCTGTTTCTACCTAGTTTTTGGGGAGTTTTGTGCTTTCAGCATGTCCTTCACAATAAACTGAGTGAATGTCATCAGTGCTGGCTTTAACACATGCTGTCATCTGCTGATCTTTCAGGGACTTCTGTAAAGCTCTTTGAGCTTGCTCTAATGGGACCTCCTTATTACAGGTAGTGTGTTATCTTAAACCACTTCTGGTAATGTACTGTTATTAACATAAGGGTTTCTTTCTGGTTCAGCAGAAATAATAGGGCAAGCAGCCAGGCCATCACTCACTGTCAGTGTTTTAACAGCTTAAAATCTAATTAGTTTATCTCAGAACTGCTCTTTGCAGTAGAGGCTTGCCAATTTAAGTTCTGTGTACAGAAATGCACTAACCCTTATGGTTTGAATAATAGTCACAGATGACATGCACAATACTTTGGGGGGAAAACCAGGGATATTTTCTGCAAATTGTGAGGCTATTTCAGCAGCATTAAAACTGACTGTATAATTTTACTGTTCATTTTGTTGGTTTTTTAAAATTTTTTTTGTTTTTTTTGCCTACTGGGACCATAACTGTTTCAACAGAGAATCACAATGGCATTTCTGTCTTTCTTGATATGTGATTTACTCTCAAAGATTTATGTGGATTTTCTGAAGCATTTTGAAAAGTCAGTAAAAATACACAATTGCAGCATCAAATGATGAGTTGTACCCACACAAACTGCTTACAAAATAAAATATTTTTTTTTGTAATAAGAGAGAATGTAAAACTTCTGCCTTATCTTATTTTTAAGTAAAATGGTTTTTGCTATCTCACTTAAAAAGAGCATATAACTATTCTTTCAGCATGTTAACACTGGTAATTTGCTGTCACTGCCATTAATAATGCTTACATCATGCGTCTGGTTGAAAACTGGCTAAAAACTTCTGTTTTGGAACAGAAGTTCCATAGCAAATAAGCAACCAGGTTGAAAACATTAACACTGCCATGTCCTATTTGGTAATTTGAACAACAAAATCCAAGTATGACAATAGTAGCACCTCTCCTAAGAACTAATGAGATTTTTACACAGCGACAGATTGTCAGGATGAGTGTGGGGATTTGATTTGGATTATTTCCCTTTACCAGATCCCAGACTCTTCGAACTGAAAGGTTAAAATGTTTTTTTTGCATTTAAAAGTATGAAGTGTCCTATATAGGGAGGGGTTGCTGCTCCATTTTTTTTTAGGGGAAATACTAACTAGCATTAACCTTTCCAGGAATCTTCCAAAATAGCAACAGCAATGAATTACTTATGAGTGCCCAGTTTGAAACTAGGTTCCAGAGGACTTGATATTTAGAAAGCACTGACTGCCTGGCTTTTAACATTCAAAGGCCTTTGAGGCACAAAACTCTAGACACTTGCTGCTCTTTGAAAAAATGTTGGGTATTGTCTTCAGTATTGAAAACCATTATCAAAATGATGTGGTGATGTATAAAACCATGATTTTTGTGGTGTCTACTTAGTGGATAAATTGGGCATTGGTCTATCTCCACCATCCTCCTGACTGTATGAACACCATATTCCTGTCAATATGTTATTATTTATTCATGCTGAAGTGGTATCTGTGAGTTTCAGCTATCTAAGGAGGAAGAATAATTTTTTTTAGTTAATGAATAATTAACTTAGGTGAGCAGTGGAGAGGACTGATGCATGCAGAGAGGTGATGCAAAATGAGTGTGGGTACATAGCAAGTTTTCTTCAATTTACAATATAGTTTCTTGTTTCTTTTTTGCTTAGCTTGTAACTCCTGTCTAACTTTTAACTCTTTTCTGTGAAACTCATGGATGATACCTGATTTCTACAGGGAAAGCATTCTTTGCTGTTGAATTATCTTAATATCTCAGCTAAAAGATGGACTTTTGAGGATAGTGACTGTGTCAGAATAATTATGATATTAAGCTGCTACTTTCAGTTAACTGGAATCAACTCAGTGGTTACCAGTGCAGGTTCTTCAGTGTTAAATTTATGAAAAGAGAAAGAATGAGCTCTATTCAGATATGTTTTTAAGAGGCCAGAAATGCTCGGAGATGAAATCTGTAGGCAGGAAGAGACTCTTGTATCAGTTTTTTCAATTTGCTATTAGATACAGGCAATAAAATATCATAGTAATTTTTTTCTGTTGAATTTAAAAGCTTATTCTGACTAATGCGGTCACAGTGATTTAGCTGCAAGTGAAACTGTTTGTGAAGTGGAAAGGTTTAGGGCTTGTTCTATTGTATTTGGGACTATTCTGTGTATTTACGATTCGATCTCCTGCCTGCTGCAGCACTGACCAGACTGCAGAGCTGTGGGTAATGCAGAGCTGCTGCCAGAGCTGCTCTCTCCAATAAACTGCAGTCCCTCCAGGTTCTGTTTGATATCTGTAATGGCACTGAGGGCCTTGACCAGTGATAAATACACTCACTTGGACACTCCCACCTTTGTTTCTTATGAGTTGGGCACCATTATTGCCCAATTTGAGTAAATCACAGAACCTGTTATATCTCTTATAATAGATTATCACTTGAACAGGCTCTTCTGCATCCTTTTTTCATAAAGCATGCAAAAGTTCATCTTGATCTTCCTGTAAAATGTTTCAGTCTTTCAGAAGTGATCTGCAAGTTCACACAAGAGTGCTCTTTATGTCTGCTGGGCAAATGGTCACCTTTAAAAGATGACTTCATCCTTCTTACAATTTAGTTTGAAGTTGTCTTCATTTTTATTATGTTCCTTCTTGTTCTTTAGCACAAATGTAGCTACAGTTCCCAGCAGACACTTTTTTTGTGAAGAGCAGTAAGAAAATGTGAGATCTGAGGGATGTACAGCATTAAGGCAATCTTGATAATGTATAAAAGCCTTTAAAGCACTGCAGAACTCATCAAGTCCATCTTATTAGCTCACTTCTAGTTATTGGATTAGCTTGCATTTCTGAGTTGAGCCCAACCCTGTCATCTATTATTCTGGTTCCTTGAGCAATTTGATTTTCATCTATTTTTTACCCTTCTATTGCAAATCACTCTTGTCTCTCTGCTTAAATCCTTAACGAAATTTGGTACAGTTGTAACTTGATTGGCATCTAATTTTATTTCAGTAATAATTTGCTCATTTCTGCTTTGCCCATGATCCCTGGTTCTCTGTATTTAATAATATGCCTTGTTACAGAATTTTTGCATTTGGGTTATTTCTGTTCCAGTGGTGTGTGGGGAGAGCATGTACTGTGTGCTATGAAATCCTACAAGATTTGATGCACATTGGTGTTTCTGTTCCAGCTGTTTGAATTTCCTTCAACTTCTGTGGCTGTGCTTCTAACTGAGAATTTATTCTGCCCTTTTTCTGTAATGACAAGAGAAAAGATGGAGATTTTTCAGTCCATATTTCCTGAGTATTGCTGGTCAGGTCATCACCCTCATGGGTAATTCAGTAGCACTCAATCATGTACATTAGTTTTTCAAACTACCCTACAGTGAAGCAGTGAAAACAAATCAAAACACAAATTAAAAATATACTTTATTTCTCTCTTTGGGATTTTTTTCATCCCCTCTTTCACACATGGTTGTCACAACGCAGTTGAAAAGAGAATCCTGGAAGAAAGTTTGGGTTTCTTTCACAGGTGTGATGGACAAAGAAGGTGGCCAGTCACAGGACCTGAGTGACCACTTCAGTCCATTTAAGGGACTTGGTAGATCCCTGCTGAAACAGGCTGGTGATTCATGTGCAGTGCTGCTGTTTCTTAGGGGGAGATCAAGTGATGTGTTTCAGGTATTTAACTTATCTTTTCCCACAGCAAGGAATTAATGTTGCTGGACAGGATTGCTTTTATTGGTGATCCCTCTAAAAGGAAGCTAATAAATTGCTCTTTCATTAGAGATCCACTTTTCTGTGCCACCATTTGAAATCTTTTATGTAGGAAATGCTTCTAGCAATGATGTTAGAACTGAGAATCACTCAGTTCTTAATAATTGTTACAAGTTTGGTTTAATCTTCTGAATAGCATGGGACAAATTAAACCTTGCTCTATGTTGATCACATAATTTCAATCTGAATAGAAGCATATTTTATGATGGTATCAGAAGACAAAATCTTGCCACTTTTACTGTGATTTTCAGTGTTTTTGTCCTGAGAAACCCAGCCCATCAGAGTATTCAACAAATGGCATTATTTTTTTCTATAGAAAATGTTGTCTTCTTACTCTGACATTGATAAAACTCCAGACCTTCCTCTCTTATATTTCACTGAATTTAGCTCAAATCCCTGGTTTTGGTTTTGTTTGGTTTTTTTTCCCCAAATGCACCTATTCTTTGTCACTGAGGGTTGCTGTGTGCTGTCATTCTAATATTTGTATTCTGTGCTGCATTGCCAGGGTCAGCAATGAAACATGATTATCTTGGGATCTAATGAAACAGTTTCCTGCCTCCTGTATTTCTGACAGAGGCTCAGACATTTAACCTTTTCACCCATTGGGACTGGCCTCATAATAAATATACTGCTACGACAGCAGAGCTGTCTCGATTGTTTGCTGTATTTCCAAGAAGACAAATATTTTAAACACTTGAACATTTTGCTCTTCTTTTAATTCCCCCATGATGGTGGTTTTTTGTTTGTTTGGTTTTTTTTTAACACAACCTAATAAACCTAGAACATGTTTAATTTGAGTTTTAATATCTACATGGGTTTTAGAGTCATAAATTGCAGCATGTCAGGTGTTATATGGAAGAACTTTTAAAGGCAGGAGTTCAAATTTCTTCTGTTATAATACACGATTTTTTCTTTTTTTAGACCTATTTTCCATTATCTTTATAATCTCTCTGTCATTAGAATATGTGGTGGGCTTTACTCTAGATGTGGCCGTGATGAGGTTCTGGATCCTTCATTCCTCTGGGCATAGTTTCATCACATCCTTGTTTCTCAGCTGTGAGATGACAGTGCTGGCACAGCTGAGCTGTAAAATGCTCCTACCAAATAGACCTGCAGGAATTTACTTGGAGCGTGTTAGTAAAAAATAGGTTGAGTAACCCTAGAAAACCCCTATGAGATGCCATTTTCAAGCAGTTTAAGAGTTTTGGACCGTCTTCTAATTAAAAAAAAGTTACCAAAAATTGGTAAAAAGAACTCTGTAACACCAGTGTAGCGTTAAGAGGCAGGAATTCTTTATTCAATGCTGGATGAACGAGGGGATATTTCCTCTGTAATTGTGCATGCTGAGGACAGAAGAGGCTCCTGTACTAGTTTTTGCATACATATTCTTAGGCTTTCGCAGAAGAAACATTCCTGTGATAACCATTTCCCCAGAGTCATTAATAGGTATTTCCTCCCATCGACACGTGTGTTCCCTTTTCCCAGGGATCCCTCCAGTGGTTCCTGGGGGTTGGTGACTCTACAATTATGCTTTGCCCCATGAACTCAGGACGACTTTGCAGTTTGGGAGAAAAGTTGGCATAACTGGTGTAGCTCATTAATTTCTGGGTCCCTAGGTCAATGAAATGTAGTTTCTTACTCCTTTCCTTGGTCAATGTTTATCATGGTTTTGATTGTATGGTTCCATAGGACAATGATTTCTGCAAAATGATTGTTGTTTTAACCCACCAGGGGCAAACAATTCTTCATCTGGCAATAAATCAATCTCCATTTTGGAGTGTTGTGAAATCACCAACTGGTGTGCATCTAGGTGCATGTAAATACACAGCACAGCATCTTTGTGCTATTTCTCTCACAAGCTGCAGAGTCATGATGAATTAAGTTCATTTTTGTTTCTTTGAGCTCTGTCCTAATCGATTTCTTTTCAGAGATCTAGCACCATAAATCTGAGTTCTCCATAGAGACAGCCTTTTAAATTTGCACTAGGGCAGAAATATGTTATACTAGAAATTTATGAAAAATAGTTAATTCCATTCTTCTATTCCTGTTTTTCCTTCTAAGCCATGCATGCTAAGTGGTGAAGTTAGACTGAAATGTCATCTGCACAGATTTTTTGTGAAGTTAGGACTGTTTTTAGAAGTCTGGCTTACAGATTCCCAACAGTAAAGGTTGTTGCAACTGTATTTTGACTTAAGGGAATACCTATGAATCCATTGCAAGAGAAATGTGTTGTTTGATGATGCTGGGTGTTTTCACTTAGTGCTTCTTTTTCTAATGATGTGTGCTCCCTAAAAATCAACTCGTAGATGTGCTACAGTTCAGAGGTTGAAGTTTAATACAAACAGAAAAGAAACATCAAATCTCTCAGGAATTGCCTCAAATGCACAGTACTTCAATTAACTGACATATCTTTCCAATGTGGATTTCTCTGACAATCTCAAAAGGCTCTTTGACTATAAAGCAATGAATTGAAAATGAGCATTCCCTATAGCTGCATCCCTGTCACATGTCATGTTATAGTAGTATTTTTTCATCTAAAGAATCATCAAATATGATATAGTATAAATTGCAAATGTAGATTAGAAATGCTTTTTCAGTAATAGAAGTGTTTCATAGCACAGAGTAGGAGAGGCTAGCAATAAATGGAAATTGCTTACAGCTTGTTTGCACTGGGATGATCCAAGTAAGAAATATCTAAGTTATCCAATGACAGATGGGAATTACAGTGAGTGATAGCAATCTTGCATCCCTCCTGATGTTGGGACCCTGCTTGCTGTGGCATTGGGTGAGCCCAGGATGGCACAGAGCATCTTGTGTCCCTTCCATCCATGAAGAGTGCCACCAGCCTTTCTGTTCACTTGGAATTCTTGGAGGGTCTTCATGGTAACACACATTCATCAATCACTGATAGCGGTCGTTTGGAAGATGGGCTTTGTGTTGAAAAATCTGTTGAATGATATGTTCCACTGTCTCCTGTCAATAAAATGACAGTTTTTGTACAGGTGCATATAATATTTCAAGGACATGACAATGCATATAGACAGAATTTTACAGAATGAATCTGTACAGATGTCTGACTTCTAGCTGCCTGTAGTCCTTTTTCTGCAGATTTCATTCTTTCACACTCTTACACATTCTTGCTCTCAAGAACTAAGACATGTACGTGTGCACAAGTGGTCACATCAGGAGTGTTTGTGTGATATGGGACAGGGGACATTGGGTCCTTAGCATGTGCCTTACTGACTGGTAATGACAAACTGGCTTTGTGCATTAGGAGTGGATGGTAGGTTTGGTACTGTGCATTGTATTTAATTTCTTTCCTCCAGAAGAGTGAATTTCACAGTTGACTTTATCTGGGTTTTAAGGCTCCATTCCTGTTCTTCATTATCTTGACACTTTATCTTTGGGTCAGTTTGTTCTTCCTCTTTTATAGGAAATCACACGTAGGATACTGTAACAAATAACTGCTAACCTTCCTTTTAACCCCTGCTCTGCTGTTTCTTGTGGCGTGCAGGTGAGCACATGTGCAAACATGCGTAAATATAGTTTTATGTACTTTGTTTGCACTGATGTTAATAGTTTTACTTTAAATCTCTTTAGAAAAGCAGAGGAATCATCCACCTTCATTTGTAGGAATCGTTGATATTTGCATTCCGCTGTTGCCATTGTGCAAATGGCCATCAATTGCTGCCGTGCATTCCATGACAGTTTGCTAAGTATGGAGTTCAGAGACGTGTGAAAGCTTCCTTTCTGGAAAAGAAAGGGACAGTTCCCACATCCGGCGCCACCACAGATTTAGCCAGCCAGCTAAGCACTCCCTTGCTGGCTGCTGACTGAGGTGTTCTCCTGTCTGTGCTGCTGATCCTCTGCTCTGCTGTGCTCCCATGGATGGGTGTCAAGGGACGAAAGAAGACTTTGCCGTTTCATGATAATTTTTTCTATTTCTTGAAAAGCAAGACTTTCTAGAGGGAACATCCTGGTGATGCTGGTTTGAAAGCCTCTGTGAAGATAAGATAGTTGCTAAAAGAGCTGGGAGTGACAGGTTTTGCTGATTTTCAAAAGTTCGTTGTTAAAACTGTTTGTAATTTGCTGGCAGCTTCCACCTGAGCAAAAATAGTGAATCAGGAGCCAGAATATGGTTTGTCATGCAGAAAAAACTACCAAAACGCAAAATCCAGGCTTCACTGAAGCCAGTGAAATCTCTGGTTGCTTTCTCAGTAGAACTAGATAAGCCATGGCTGCTCAATTTGCTTAGACTTCTGCAGTTATCTTACAGTCTGGAAGATAGGTCACCCTGAGACAAAGCTGCTGACAAAGCAAAAACATATCATCCTTTTGAACTTGTTATCCTTTGCAAATTGCTTACTGGGAGACAATGTATTTCACAAACGGGTTTTCATCATCAGGCAGAATTATGTATTTAACAGTGTCAGGGAACAAGGCTGGGAACTACTTAAGATTTGGGCTGAGCTAAGATGGGTCCATCCCATTAACTTTCTTGCAACCCTGTATGTTGCCTCTGATTCCTGGTTTCATTATTTTGTGTGTGGTTTTTCAAATCCCATCCTTTTTGCAGCTGACTTCCTCTGTGTTCATGCTGGAAAACGCAAGTAGTGGAGGGAGAGCTGGGCCCTTGGGCAAAACCCCTGGACAGGTGGCTTGGGTTACAGATTTCTTGCTTATAAAGTCAAATCTTTGTTGGGCTACTGCCTTTTGCTTATGTTGGGGTGACAAATGGGATCAGTGTAGAGCCCTGCTGCAGCTGGATGTGCGGTATACAAAATATACAGCATGGGGCATGGTTTGCTTTCTTCAGCTTTTTTGTCGGGTTGGCTTGGCTTGAGACAGACCTCTGTGGTATGGATGCAGTGGTGCTGGGCCAGCTACTTTTTCACCCAACCTCCTGTGTCAGACATATCCCTCTCTCCCCCTGAACAGATCTTCTGGCCAGCAGTGTGCACCAAATTCCTTTCATCACTGTCTGTGATGGTTGGATAAATGGGCAGGGTTTTTTCAGTGTTTTTTCTTCTTAGCCTGTGCAAATTGAGTTAAAGCTCTCTGAGGATTACAGTGGGACAGTTTATGACAATTTCATTCTTTGAGTCTCAGTTTTTTGGGGGTATTGAGTAGGCAAACTGTGGTTGCTATGGCAGGATTATCGGTACCACCATAGACCTTAAAATCTCACTTGCTCTGGAGGCATGAGATTATCCAGCACTTGCAGTGAGCACCCACCTGAAAGAGCATTCTGTGAAACAGTGTGTACTGCATTGATCAATGCCAATGGAAGCATAAGGGTTCCCCTTGGTAAGTCTGTGGCTGGCAGCCCTCTAATTAAACCTTCATTTGAAAATAAGTGAGAGGTCTGTAATTTTGACTTCTTGTTCTGAAGGGCATGCTTTTATTTAGAGATTTTTCCAACTTAAATTTTTAGGCGTTTCTGTAAATGCCTAGAGCAGCAGAAATCTCTGGATAATCCTCCTCCTTTCAAACTTTTGGTTTAAAAATATATTGTTCTAACAGTTAATGTGTGCCCCCTGCCACCTTATGCTCCAGCTCCAGGAACTGCAACGTGGAGCTCTCTCCCTGCATTCCATTGTCCAAGGTACTTGCTGAGCACAGCTTTGGTTGCCTCATGCTGACATTAAGTAAGCCATGTGTGATCACAAGGAGAGGGTTTATTCTTATTAGTCACCTATGGAGTAATCAGAACTGCTCTGTTGGAAATTCACATAAAGAACTGCAGAGAATAGGAGTGTAAGTGTAGTCAGGCAAATTAAGGCTTTAAATTTAATGAACATGATTACTTTAGTAGGATATAAAGAAACTACATTCTGTAAGTATAGTTAATGAAATTCTTATGTTGGATGATATTTTTATGCTCTGGCTGCTGTAGGCCTAAGACTTATCTTGCCTTGCTACTATGATGTTGGTTTAGATCTCTGATTTGTATGATTGCTACAATAAAACTGATTGAGAGTGCTTGTGTCACAGATAGGTAAAACTCAAGGTCCCTTTAAGCTTTTGGCATTAAAACTTCATGTGTCTGTGCTCCATTTAAATAATCAGATTTGTTTATTGCAGTAAAACCACATTAGTCTTGCTTTTGGTCATCTTCAGTTTCAGATTGCTGTTGAAGATACCAAAGAAAATGGCCAGCCATGTCTCATAGCTCTTCCAGCTGTGTGGTCCATGAGAAGTGTAGGGCCTACCAGTCCTTCCAGCACAGAGAGTTACTCCCTGAATCATAATGGAATTTAGCTGGCAAGAGGTTCCTGAAGATGATCTTGTCTGTCCGCTGACTGAAGTTCAACATTAAATGTTGTTCAGCATCTTGTCCTAGATGATTTTTTAAAGTCTCCAAGGATGGAGGGTACACAGCCACTCTGGGCACTTATTTTGCTGCCATGCCACTCTCAGGGTGGATTTTCCTTTGTTTTGTGTGAATTTCCTTGGTTTCTGATTGTGACCTGGTATCCTGCCGGCTTTCTGTATGCTGCTGAGAAGGGTCTGACTCTCTTCTCTATCCCCCTTCAGCCAAGAAAACAATGCAAGCAGGCCTCTCTTTTCTTAACCTATTCTACTTGAGCTGAACAAAAACCCAGCTCATTTTTCTCTTCTCTAGGGAACCTTTCAGACACCCTTGAAATTCACTTGGCTTTCCTGACTTCTGCTCTTCCAGGGCTGCTTGTTTCACTGGCTGGTTATGACAATGAGCCCCAAATAGTACCTCCACTCTATTTTCCCATTTAATTTACAAAAACTGCAGAAATCAGCCTCTTTAAGATGTTCATGATTGTAGTCAGTTCTCTTCCCATCTGCTTGGCAACTCAGTGAGATATACAAGCTATAAGGGCCTGTTTTGAAAAAGATTGGGAAACACAAGAGCAGATCACGTCTTTATGCTTGTCCTTAAATGTCACTGCAAGAATAATATAGTGGTGTTTTGATTATCTAAGACCCTTCCTGTGGGTTTCAAGAATGCCTTAAAGAAGATAGGGCTTTTTGTCCTCCTCTGTTAAAATGTGGAGAGTGGAAATGCCCGTTATAGCTTCTAATTTAATTTGTTCAAATGACAAAGAATTATTCTGAGCATGAACTTCTGACTGAGAGTGACATTTTACAGTGCTTTGAAGACAAGATAACTATATTACTTGTTTTCTTATTCAAGGAGAGGAGCTTCCTGTTTTTTGAGAAACAAATGCTTAGTTTTCTGCTTAGTGAAAATACCACCATTTACCCTATACTCAGAATGCAGTTTTGATATCTGGAGTATTTTTAATTGACTCACAGAATGGTTTGGTTTGGAAGGGACCGTATTTTCTTCTTAGTTGAAAGAAAGCAGCAACAAATATGAAAAGAAAACTATCTAAATAAAGTAGATGTTTTGTGGCTTCTAGGTTATATGTAAATACAGCTCTGTATTCTGCAGCTGAAGAATACCATTTCTTTCCAAATATGAGACCAAATCCCAGAAGCCCTCATCAAGTGAGACCCAGCTAAGTTAAAGCTTTTGGGTGATTCAATAAGCAGAGTGTTGTTATTATTCACTACCAACATGACTTTGCTTACACTCCTAAAATGCTCTTTGAATGTGCTCTGACTATGGAATGTGAGTTTACATATGGGGAGTTAATGTGAAATAACTAGAGTTTCCCAGCAGGCTGACCATTCTTAAATAACTGGATTTTGGCATTTATTCTTTGCAGCTTTATTCAAGCAAGCACAGGAGGTAGAATTGCAATTATTTCATAGTTAGAAAAACTGTTAAAAAAGCAAACCCGCCCCCCCCCCCCCCAAGTATTTGTAAAAATGGGATTAATGCAAATGTAATAGGGCCTCCATGGAAGGCTGGTTTCATCTCTGCCTTCAGGCTCATTTTGTTTAAAAAAAGCTAAAATATCTCTGAAAGTCTTACATGCTTATTCTGGTAATGCTTCTGTTAGATTTAATTGAAATTTTGTAGTAGCTGGATGTTTTACTGATAGCAATTTGTGCAAAACTGTAAGCCACCTAATGTTTCATTAACAAGGTGTGAATTATTTTGTTTATAGAAATAATTTAATTATTGGCCATATGAATTTTGAACAGAGCTGCTTTAAAATTACCAGCATGAAACTAATTTGTTGTGCTGTAGATAAGTGGTGCTCTTTGTTACAAGTTTCCCCCTTCTTGTTTTTCTGTGCCTGGAGGGAATGCTCAGGGCTGGAGAATTGAAATCCCCATCTAGAGTGCAGTTAAAGGCAATTAAATAGAAATTCTTATTCACTCCCCCTTTTGCTGGATTGCAGATGAACAATGGAGGTTGGCAATGAATGTTCATTTTCATGGTAGTGCTTTCTTCTTGTCTATACATATATCCCAACCATCACATTTAGGAGTGGTTTTGTGCCTTGTTAATAAAAAGGCAGAGTGGTTGCCTGAGGCCTCACACATATTGATGGAAATCAGCACACTTTGTTCTGGGACTGCAGAAGCCTGGCCTTGTCTGTAGCTGAGCTGAATATCAATTTCTCTGTGTTTTCTGAAGGCTTTGTTGATTAGCATCTGATATATGAATTTCAAGAGGACTCTAGACACTGAAGGGATCCACTGAGAACAAATAAGAGCATCCACATTGCTCATGCTTTTATCCAAATCCTGCTTGGGGAAAGACCTGTGAATTGTTGACATTTGTCCTACTGCTCTACATTGGTAAATAGACTCAGGATTAGTTATGTTTTCCATGTATCTGATATCCTCAGCATTTCTGGCATAGGTAAAACCTCCATCATCTTGGTTTGCAAGTCCCTTTTGCAAGTGAAATCTCTCATGCAGATATTGACTTACGTGACTTTATCTCACAGCACCAGCATTTGCATTTTTATTGAAGACAGTTAAATTAAGTAAGCTGGTGTTTGGAAATAAAGCTAAATGCTTTTTGCCTTTAGGTGGTAATAAAGAAGCTTCTTCAAGTGTCCTGTTATAGATTTCTCAGTTGCCTGTACCGTGCTCATGGAATCATTAAGGTTGGAGAAGATGCCTAAGGTAGAGTCCAAACTTGCACCAAAACACCACTGTGTCAACTAAACCTTAGCACTGAGTGCTGTGTCTAGTTTTTTCTTAAGCACTTCCTGGGATGGTGATTCCACAAACCTCCCTGGGCAGTCTGTTCCAATGCCTGACCACCATTTCACTGAAGAAATTCTTACTGATGTCCAATCTTAACCTCCCCTGGCACAGCTTGGGGTGATTTCCTCTTGTCCTGCCATAACAATAATATATTTTATTTCAGATCATGAGTGGATCTGTTCTAACATCCTTTTTACTCAGCAGCAGCCACTGTTCTCTACATTTTTCAAATGGGTACTTGAGCTTCCTCAAGTATCTGTAGCAAAGCACGAGTTGAAAAAACCCTCTCCTTTAAAGTTTAACTTTCACCATTTTCAAAAGGCAGACTGCTTGCGTGAGCACAAATACAGAACCCCCAGTTTGTTAGCTTGCTTCATACTGACTGCAAAACATTTAATAATTTTTTTTTTTCTGCATGATGTGGCATATGAAGTGGAAGGTATATTGTTACATTAAGAAAATAAAAGTCGAACACAAAAATCCTATTCATCTTGTGTTCCACAGAGCATAAAACTGATCATCTTGAGTCTGGAAATTTTGAAATGACCACTGCTAATAACCACCTGGTTAGGTGCTTGGATACAATGGAATTTTGATCAATTATCTTACTTTAACAGACTGGGGGGTGTTAAGTCTAGGAACCTTGTTTGGTGTTTGGAGCTGAAAGCTAGATTAATGTTGAGATAGAAAGATGCTCACTCTTCTGCCTCTGCAGAGAAGTTCAGTGTCCTGCTTTGCTGAACACAGGAGGAATCAGACAATCAGCTGTTTTCAGCTAGCCTGTCAACCCAGAAGTTCATGATCTAATTTTCTTGCTTGTGAGCCCATGCTGATTCAGGCTGTATTCTCAATCTGTTTTTGAGTTTTCAATCTGCTTCCCTGCATGTGCTGTCCATCTCACATGCACTATTCACACAATGCATATTAATTTTTTTCTTCTGTCATCATTAAGCATGCATCTGCCTGTGTTTTGATTGCAATATGCCAAGTATTTGCTTCTGAAGGCTTTAATAACTTCAATATTGGTTCCCAAAAGGAAACTATTGACCTGTCTCAGTCATCTTAAATGAATGTGAAGAGGTCATGCCAGCTGCATAAAGATTTAGTCTGCATTATGACAAAATTTAGAGGCCTAAAACTTTCCCAGGTTTTAAGAAAGTAGATAATATGATTAGAATACATCAGTCACCTCTGCAAGGATGTCTTTTGCTGTTGCACTGCTGAGAAACTTGTTGGATTTAGATTTGGTGCCACATCACAAGTTATGGACATGGCACTTTTGTGCCAACTTGATTGGATATTTGTACCAATATAATTTTGAGGGAAGGAGCAGATCCTGCTCAGCTGCTGTTCCTTTGCTCAGCTTTGCTTAGAGGGGGTTTCCTCATAGACCTCTGCCTGCCACTGATTGCTCCTTAGCAGAAACTTTCTAAGAATCCTGAACTTTTGTAAATTACTTTTGAAACAAACAAACAGAAAACCCCATATATAGTAAGCTTAGGAAGAAAAAAGTCCTATCTGAGAGACACAGAATTGCATGTGGCTAAAGGAATATTTGGGGATAAATGGGCATTCAAGCTGTGCAACAAAATAAGAGCTGTCCCTTACATTAACCCGAAGCATCCTGAGCAAAGATTTCCACCTGTGATGCCATACTGACATTTTACTAGGAAATATGCTACTCTCTCAGATAATCCAGGTTCTTTTTTCCCTTCTTTTGTTCTATGAATGTGCAGGTAACTAATACATAATGCATTTTGCTTTGCAGCAAGTTAGCAGCTCAAATAGGTAATCATTTAAACAAGTTTGAGGCTGTTGCATTATGCATCAGAAAAAACTACATTCAGTGTCAAAGCCATAAAGGTAGGCTTCCTACTTTTCCTGATAGCAGTCAGGTAATGTTTTATTGCTTATTAATCATTCCTGACTAGAAAAATGTATTTATGTGAAACAATTCAAGAGAAGTCCAGCCCCAGGAGGTGATCAGTAAAAATAAAAGTGAAATTCAGAATTAACAGCCTTCATTTTACCTACTTATGTTTTTAACTGGCTTTCTACAACTAAATTAGAAATCTAGCTTCTCTTTTTCCTTTCTTTCTTTCTTGAAGTGCTAAATATAATTTTTGTTTTAGGTGTAATTTTGTGGCACTGCACATTAGCTTTTTATTGCTGTTTATATTTATCATATAAATAAGACATGTCTGGAGCAGTCATTTTTCTATTGTTCTTCAGCAAATCTGTGCCCATTTTTTTCACAGCATTATTTCTGTCATGCTTGTTTTCTTCTGGTACTGGGATTTCCATCTGGGGTTATTTAGAGTTCAAGAGCAGATGCCTTTTTCCCTCCAAAGTCACACCTTTCTGCATGATCAAATGGATCTCTTCCTTGTGTGCACCCACTTTTTACCATCCTTTATCATGACCTCAAATAGTGATCACTATTTTATTGTTCTCAAAGTACAAATACAAATTTTAAGATGCCTTTAAGAAAAATCAATTTAGTGTTACATGAGTCTGAGGTGTCAGGTGATACATCTATATATATATCTATATATCTATAAATATATACATATATATATCTCCTGATACCTCACAATCATATAACACTACCTTGTTATATATTTATAATGGTGTCTTGTTACTTGATTTTTACCACCAGTTTATTTTAAAAAGTATCTTTTAACTCAGGAGCATCCTTTCAAGCAAGATCTTGAGAGAAGTGACGAGACCACTGTAGGGTGAAATTCTGACTGCTCTCTGTTAGGACAGTCTTTGTTGAAAGTAAATTTTCCTCAGTCTTTGTAGCTGATTCGAGCTGTTGTGCCTGCTCTGGGAGAGGGCTTCTCAAGGAATCAGAAGCCTTGAAGTGCTACACAGCCCCTTTTCAGTCCAAACTTGTATTGAGAAGATGTCAGGAAAGCCCCACACTGATTACTGAAACCAAGAGCCACCAAGGGACCAGTAGTGATTCCTAATGGTTTTAATGGGGAGTCCCATCAAGCAGCCCCATGCTGAAAAGAACAGTGGTAATTGGCTGATACATCTGCACAGTACAGTACAGCACCTACTCAGAATTCTTGAAACCATTTTGTGATTCTATGAAAATACCAATATCTTATTCAATGGTGAATGCAGGGAACATCTGCTTTGCTTTTGTATAGTTTTTCCTGTCCCTTGGTCTCATGTCATGTCACAGGAAAGCTGTTTCTCCAGACTGGAGACTATAGCAGGCTGGTATTCCCTCATGGAAGACTTGAAGTGGGCATGTCTGGAAAGTTTAAACTTTTTGGTGTTCTGTACAGGCTATGAAATAGAGAAGTAGAACTTCTTTTCTTGCTTATAGTTGAAAAGTATTTCATGTTTGTCTCTGCCTAGCATTGATCTGCATAATTACCATCAATATGGAAAGTAGACTGTGATTTCTTGCTTTCCTTCCTTTGATTTTTGACATCTTGATGGCAGGTTAAGAAAGAAATTAAATATTATGTTATGGGTGAGTTGACACAGGCTAAAAGCTTGTACTTGGTGGCTTGTCCATCAAAGAAATAGAGAAGAAATTCTTTACTATCGATTTGACTGAGCACTAAGACATATTGCTCAGAATTTATGGAGTCTCCCTCACCGGAGATGCTCAAGAACTATCTGGACACAATTCTGTGCCAGGATCTTTTACCCTTCCAACCTGACCCATTCTATGATACAGTAACATTCATATTGTTTTCATAAGGAAAAAAGGAGTTTATATATTTATTTTCTGTAGTCATAGGTACAAGGAAACGTGAAGTACATGGTAACTTTCCACTCTGCTATGCACCCTCCTCAAAATCTTTATTCATAGCTGCCCTCAAACATCACACATGCTAAAAATGCACCTTCAAAGTACAGTTTGAGGAAAACCTGGTATGCCTCTGGAAGGCTGTCATCACGTGTACTGGTATTTAACTGTAGTTCTCTGCTAGAGAGGGCCTCAGGTAACATTTATTCATGAGCATCCCCATCCCTGCAAGTCCTACCTGCTCCTCTGTTGTGTTCTGATTTTACCCCTGAATAAGTGACCTTTACAGTTTTCTTGTGAGGTCTTTATTGCACTGGTGCTTTTTGCTCAAATTAGGAACAGTGAGCCAGTGAATGTAAGTTGAGGAAGATCACTTATTAGCAGTGTTCCTGAAACAGTTGTCTTATATTCTCAGATATCAGTGCTTAAGTTTCATTAAATTGAATTTCTTGTTATTTGGAAAATCCTATTTGGCGAATTGCTGACGCTTGCTGTTTCAGTAACTTACAGCTTTTTGAGAAGACAGCTGGGTTAATACTCTGGGTTCTAAAAATTTGAGTATTTTTAGAAGGGTTCTAAAATTTGAGTATTTTTAGAGCCCTTTAATGCTGAGTTCACAGGATTCTCCAAGAGAAGAAGACTTAAAAGCTGAGGAGTTTTTGAAGAGAGTTGTGCTTTGAAGTTTCTGAGGGGCTGCTGCAGTTCTAGTGCCAGTAAAGCTTAGAACGTGTTCTGGAAGGCTATAAATAGCAGCAGTAAAACAATGGATTCAATTTGGCAAGTCTTATTGATGGGGAGGCAAAGGAGACCACAGCTTACAGCAGGTGCAAATGTGTGCTGTGCTTTGAGGTTTTATAGAGCTGGGTAGAAATGAGGCTTTTAGGGATAATTTTTCACTGAAATAGCACATTACCATGACTCAAATCTTTCTCTCGCAAATTAGGAGAAAAAAATAAAAATTGTCAACTTTCAGATGTGTTCACTTTGATTTAAGATATATGAGAATTTCTGCCTGTGTTAAGCTGAATATTCTTAATAGAAGCCTTAGAAGCCTTCTTTTGTCTACCTCCAGAATTAGGTCATATCATTTTCAACTAAGTGTAATGTTTTAAAAGGTAATACACTCAAATCAGGTTTTGCTTTTATTTTACTTTTTGTATTATTTTATCGTTATTTTTATTTTCTTTTTTGTGACTATTACTTAATTACGTTATTTTTTATATTTTCTCCCGTTTTTCTTAGTTAAATGACATCTCCATCATGTCGACTCTCATGGCTTCTACTTTGCTTTCTCCCAGGTTGCTCCAGAGCAGTCAAAAATAGCATCAGAAATTGTCACTGAGAAATACTGTGTTATTATATTGATCAGTGTAAGCTAGTAACAAGAAAACAGTCACTGATAATTACCTCTATATTTGCACACTTTTCAAACAGTTAAACATTCAGCATAAGCAGAAAACACTGAATACAAATGAAATGAAGGGGCTGGCACACTCTATGTTTAGCATCCCAGAGGAGTAGATGGTCACTGCTTGGTACTCAGCTCATTTATCTTTCCTCCAGGTTATGGGAACATTTTTCCATACCAGGAGATCAGCTCCTGTAAGACAAGATTGTTGGAAATGGAAAGCAATTCAGTAAGCTTTGTCAGCTACTTATGCTCTTTAGAACAAAACAAACCACGCATTTATTTTGCGGAACCAGAGAAGAAAGGAGTTGATGAAATTTGGGCAGGCCTCATGAAGGAAGATTAAATACTGATGCTAATTAATGGTCAGTTAGCAGAGCACCATCTTGATCTCAGTGGAGGTTGGCTATAAATTCAGACTACACATGGAGCCAGCCTCAAGATGCTTCATTTCAGCCAGGTGGGATGGTGACCCTCAGCTGCTGGGATGCTGCTGAGCCAGTGTTTATTGGGTCAGAGTTTGGGATCTGCAGGTCTAACCCATTCCTACTGGCTGTGCAGCTGCTTGGTGCTGTTGGTAATTGTTCCAAACCTTCAGTAGGTTTTTACTGTGCCCTTTTCCCTTGCAGGCTTTTGGACAGTCCTTCTCTGTTCACCGCAAAGTGGCCGAAGATGGCGAAACGCGGGAGGAGACTCTGCTGCAGGAATCTGCATCAAAGGAAGCCTATTACCTTGGCAAGATCTTGGAGATGCAGAATGAGCTCAAGCAGAGCAGGGCCGTCGTCACCAACGTCCAGGCAGAGAATGAGAGGCTCACTGCTATTGTCCAAGACTTGAAAGAGGTAAATGGGGCTGAGTTTCCTTGGGGTAATATGGATAAGATGCCTCTGAGTAAACAAAATATTACAGGAAGTAAAAATGCTCTCCCCTCCACCTGCGATCTTCCCAGAAACCACGTGGCCTGAGAATGTTACAATTTAGAAAGGAGAAAATATAACTTTCATTCACCACCTTACAAATATAATAAAACCTAATTCAGGAAGCTGTAATTTCCTAAGCACCCTTAGCATTTTGCACTGTATTTTATAGTACTGAATTTTGCATAAACACATTTTCTACACACTTCTGGTGTTCATGCAATTCTTCTCTTGCCCCGCATTTACATAATTTCTCAGGTATTCTGGACTGCCTAGAATTAAATGAAGTTTTCACTAGTTTTCTTCTATTGTAAAGCAAAATTAAAATGCCTGCTCATATCTAGAAAATGGGTAACAGTAAGGAAGTCAGATGTAGTTATTGGCAATATGAGACACTGAACAATTTTGATGGAGAATTTAGTAATATGTAATAACTTGCCTTTTTTCCCATGGAATTTGGAAGTTACAGAATGTAACAACTCCATGTAGGGGAGGGCAGCACTTGGAAATGAGCCCACATCTTCCTGCACTTCCGAGGAATGCTTTGACATAGGGATTCTCCCCACCATCCAGCTACTAAGGAGATATTTCCTATGTGATTCTGGAAAATTATTATTTAATGCATTAATTTGTTTAATATTAACGATTGCCATGTTTTCTGTAGCTGAATGGCATGGCATCCTTTTAGCCTACAGAAAGCCCTGGAACTGAATCCTTTATTCCCACTGAACATTCTTATTTAATGGTTGTATTGGACTTGTCTCTCATACGGATCAGGTTTCAGGAAGAAGTACATACATATGTTCACGTATGCAAATTAAAATATCTGATTGTAATTGCTGTTGCAGTGGTTACCAAAAGAAAATCAAATTTATTTTAAATTATTTTTGATCTATTTGTCCTAAAATCTTCTTGGTGGCAGATAACCAGCTGCTGATATGCCTACCTGTTTGGTTTGTCTCAGAGGTCCTGATGACTTGGGGTTTAGGCAGAAACCAAGTCAGAACAACCAAGTTAGAGAAAATACAATTTTGTCAGGAGGCAGATTCAGTACCTGTCCTCCCTGGAATATTGATTGTCCTTGTTTCCTTGGAGATAATAGAAACCCCTGGTGTGAAGCCAGCTGCAATTATTTCCTGCCCTAATGCTAAATAGAAACAAGCCATAGTAGTTCATTAAAATGCAATAAAGGAATTTACTTGACTAAAAATAAGGCTGATAAACTGTTTGTTTATTAGGATGACGTTGTATCCTGAGTATCAAGTCCTTGACTGTGTTGATATTTTATTTTTTTTACTGCAATCAATGTACTTAAATATAAATGGGATTAGTGCAGTCAGTTCGTTAGACCACATGCTATTATGATTAATTACTTGAATAATAATAAGAGATAGAGGGTGATTGGCACCTACTTTAAGCTCTTGGTGATCTTTTCACACTGAATTACACTGACATTTCACCTTGTGCCTAAAGGAGTCTCACCCTTGTGCCCAGCCTGATAAACCTTGCTCTGGCTGTGACCAAGTGCCTGCTGAAATGAGATGACCTTCTCCTGTAAGAGTTTATGAATTTTGTCTGCTTGGTTTTGCCTCCTGCAAGCAGGGAGAAGCTAAAGACTAAACTTACTCCAAATCTTGACAGCTACAAAGGTGAGGAAAAACAGTATGAAGTGTCTGGTATGTTTTGGGGTAAAGCCAGGATTAGATGCTGCCGTGGGTACATTGTTGCAATGAGGAAGCAATTTGTCTCTTTAGTCAGTAAATTTGGAAATCTAATTAGAGAAAAAAATGAAAGAAAAAAGATGATCTTCATGTGGGCCTCTGTGTACTGAGTGATGCAAAAATACATTGGTAGATTCTGGGCACAAGTTACCTGATTGTATCCTGTCTTTTCCCCTCCCTGCTCACTATCTCTTTCCCCTCAAGAAAAACATGCTTTGTAGTTGTTTTTTAAGCCTTAACAAGACATAAACTAAACAAACAAACAAAAAATTCCTTTCACCTATAGTGTTAATATAAAGGTTTGAATAACTGCTGTGTGGTTCTGGGAATAAGTGGTTTTGGATGGAAGACAGAAATGTATTGTAGTTTCTCCAAACACTCAGCCACTTAGGATGCTGAAGACTGATAGGTAGGTTTTCAAAAAATGACTCCTGTTATTGTTATCACATTCCTAAGTAATACCCTCAGTGCTTCTCCACTCTCCAGCCTGTTGTGGGAGTTAGCTGATTAATTAATTCTACTCCTCTGAAATTGCACAGAAATCCAAAGTCATGAATGTGTATGAGCATTTTCTGAACCATCAAATACACCCACATGAATCCTGATGGCTTTTAGGAATCTTGGGAATCCCACAGCCCTGGAGTTTAAAAATTCATAGATTTTAGCAAGTACCTGCCTTAGGTCACAGCTGGTGTCTGCAGGGCAGCTTGACCTGCATCTCCCTTGCTATAAAATGCAGTGTATCAGTCTCAGGTCTCTGGAGATTATGCATCTCAGACTGCAAAAACAAACAAACTGATTTCAGTACCCTTATCTTGAAAAAGATGGTTTTTTCAAAAACTTGATCACGTGTTTCACCCTGATGGGGAATGATGTACCAGGAATCTCTGTACACAGATAGCTTTCTACTTCATGTGAAAATGGTTAAAATAATAAAATGCCCCCAGCTTTATTTTTGATGTAATAAAAATCCCTAGAGTGTTGGATAGGAATCTTATTAACTATCACCTAACTAAAGAAAATATGCATTTTGGAAACTTGGTAGATTTTATTCTCCCACCAAGACATCACATAGGGAATGTAGGCTGCTTAATTTGAACCAAAAATATACAGATTTTAAAACTGAGGTCAGAGAGATAATATTTTGGCAGTCAGAGATGAGATTTATAAAATCTGCATGTTAGACATCACACATTTTATGGAGGGCCTCTCTGTATGGAGAGATCATTATGGTTGTTAGATCATATATCCTGTCTAACAGTGTATGATTTGCCCTTGTTTGTTATAAATGTTAAAGAAATACTTTTCTTTAAGAAAACAAAATCTTTTAAAAATGCAGTATTTTATTTATTTCTAATTTTCTGGAGTCTGGTTTGTTGCTGATTAAAAGCATTGTTTACTTATAGTTGGGAGATGAGTAACTTTTTTTCCATTTGTGCCAGTGAAAATATCTCTTCCTATAATAACCATAAGTATTTTATAAATATTGTAGGGATTTAAAGATGAAATCACTACCTTGAGAGGCTGGTAACTGATAGAGGTGGTTATGAAAGCCCAGGGACTGCAGAAAGAAATCAGCACCTGGGTACCTGCAGTCCATGGGATAACAGTGAACAGGGAGGTTTATGTGATGACAATATGAATGGGCCATGGAAACAGCACACACCTGGGTTTCTGGAGGGCAGTGGAAGAATGGGTGGAGAGAAAAATATAAATTTGTGATGTATTATTTGCTGAAAGCAAGGTGAAGTTGTGCTGCCCTTGAAATCAACAGCTAAGCATTTATTCATTTCAGCAGTACAAAAATCTTGCACTTCATACTAATCAGAAAATGTAGGGGCATGGTAGGCTGGAATTTTTTTGAGCTGATGTTTAAAAACTAGAAAAAATTACAATCATTGTCTTCAAGTTGACTTTCATCTAAAAATTATGCATTAAGAACTGGGCTTTCTATATTAAATGTGCTTAAATCATAATTGGCTGTTTCCAATTTAGAAATTATGGGTTTTCAGTCTGAAAAATTAGGGGTTTTTCCTCATTTTACAGTTTTGAGTAAAGTCTAAAATCTTTAAATGTGAACACATATAGAGTCAATAGCCTGTCATGATGTAACCAGGGCAAACACACCAATTTCAGATTCTTGTTTTGCTGCTCTGTGTTTAGATTTGGGTACATAAAGCATCCTATATAACGCAGGAGATCTTGAAATCCTTTGTGCATTCAACTGAAATCTACTGCTGGAAGGTCCTGCAGATATTAAGTGCCTGAGTTTTCACCTTTGGTAAAATTTTCTGTCCATCTAAAGGTCTGGCTTGGCCTGAGGTTTGTTACTACCCCATTGCTGCACATTGAGCACTGCAGTAAGAGCTACTGGGATCTTCCAAGGAGAGATTTCCCTCACCCAGTGATATCCCTCCACTATCTTGTTCTGTGGTTATGGTGAGGTTTGGGGCTCCAGTTTATTCTCTGTCCTAGGATTTGTGAATCTACTTCTTTCTCTGAAGAAGGTGCCCTAGCAGTTGGTTGGCAGGCTCTTTGTTCCTTCAGATGAAGCTGTTCCACATTGTTGGGAGATAGTGTTTTGTGGGCCAGGGAGAGATGGATGAGCAAGCTGCTGAGAATGATTGTACCCTAAAGGCTAAACCGCTCAGATGGGAATAGGGAACAAGTTCCAGTCCCTATTTCAATTTATGTTGGATAAGAAATACTTAAATATTAATTGGGGCAGAGACCAGAAGCCTGGCCTCTGCTCTGTGAGGTGTCAGCCCTCAGCAAAGGCTGTCTCCATCCCTCAGAGAGAGCATGGTCTGCAGTCTGGATCTCCCATGGCTGGTGGCCTCACTGAGATGCTCTTGGAGGGAGGTGACTCTGGGTAACCAAGTGAGGTGACTTTTACCAACTCTGCATTAAAAAACGACAGAAAAGCTAAGCCTGGGAGAGGAATCACTGCTGGAATTATGTACTGCAGGAAGCACTTTTTAGCTGCTTGGCTATAATGACAAAGCCAGTGAACTCTTCCGTTTTGACAGCTAGCTTTTCTAGGAGTTGTCCAGTTTTCTTCATGCACAGAATAGGGAGCCTGTGGCTGTGCTCTGGTGATCAACCCCCCCAGTGAAGTGATTTAAGTGGCCGCAGTGGGTCTGATGAAGGGTCTGAAGCACAGTTCCTATGAGGAGCAGCTATGGGGATATTTAGTGCGCAGAGAAGGAGGTTCAGAGGAGCCCTTATCATTTCCTGAAAGGAAATTGTAGCAAGGTGGGGATTAGTCTCTTCTCCTAAGTAACCAGTGGTAGGACAAGAAGAAATGGCCTCAAGTTGTTGCCAGAGGAGTTTAGATTGAATATTAAGAAAAAAATCTCTTCACTGCAGGAGTGGTCAAGCACTGGAACAGGCTGCCCAGGAAGGAGAAGGAGTCACCAATCCTGGTGACATTTAAGACACGTAGATATGTCATTTGTGGATGTGGTTTAATGGTGCTCTGGCCATGCTGGGTTAATGGTTGGACTTAGTGATCTTAGAGGTATTTTTTAACCCAATGATTCTATGATTTTTACAGGGAGAATAATTCAACATGCTGAAGTATTCAACATGATCATGGTGTTTTGATCCTAATGGACCTTAATGCAAGCACTGCTTTGAAAAGAAGCTATAGGAGTGATGCTAGGGCAGCCCATGGACATGACTGTGGGTGCCAGAGCTGTCTGAGAAATAAAGTGGAGCTGGGTGTGATGAGAGATGGCAGAACTGTTCCTCCTGGCAGGAGAGTGCTCACATCTCAATTTAGGGCATTTTTAGCATAATTAGCAGAGTTGACAATATTAACATTCCTTTGTTTTGGAAGTTACTGTCAGCGGGTTAGAACCAACTCTAAATTAGGCTTATAATATAAATGTGTTACTTTGCCACCGAGAGGTGTTTTTATTTTCTCTCTCCTCTGTTTAGAAAAGCCTGCCATAGTGAGATCCTGCTAGGCCACCATCATAATTGTTTCGCCCTCCTTTGCTGACAGTGTTAATGGGTGATGGTTTTGCCTTTAGAGGCTGCAAAATTTGCTAAAAATACATTATTCTTTGTCTGCTTTCAGGAAAAATTTCAGATGGCACTTAATCTGAAGGCTTGTTGAATGGTTTCCTCTGCTCTGTACATGTACTTTCCCTGTTCACAGGACTTCTGAAAAGAAACAAAATAGTTTTCTTTGTCTTGGAGATAGAAAAGTACAGCAAGTTGTGACTTGTGAACCTAGCAAATCTCTCTTCATGCTGTGAAATTAATGGGTAGAGTAATAGACTGATGCTGTCTCTCTGTCAGAGAAAGGGCTTTGAGTGTAGGCAGGAAGACCACTGGTGACTGCTTCTGAGTGTCCTTATTAACAGCCAAAGATTAATTACCAATCTGCCATTCAGCTCCATCTTCCTACTTAGTTACCACCCAACACTTTCTTTGGGTTCTTTCTTCACAAGTGGGCCGACAAACCACTCAGGTGAAGCCCAAGGTGGCTATGTTAAGGTTCACCTTTTTGTTTCCTGAAATGTGGTTTAAAATCCTAAATTGCAGTAATCACTCATAAGATGGTTGTGTTTCCAAATTCATTCTCCTCGTAGGCACCAATTGTAACAGAATAGCAATTTCAGGAGTTCAGGATAAATACATTTTGTTGTGACAATGTTTTCTAAGTGTAACCATGAGCTTGTTCTGCTGTTCTTTCCCTCAAATACACTTGCAAGCTGCCAGAAGTATCTTTGAGTGGTTGCATTTCCTGTTAATGAGCCCAAACAAGGATTTTGGAAACAAATTTAGGATTTGACACATTCATGACACTGTTTTCTTTGGCAAGGTTCAGGCATTTAGCTCTGCTGGGAATAGCAGAATCAAACAATGGACACTGGGGAGGTCACAAAAAGGCCAAGTGGGATAATGGAGCATAACCAAGAGACTGTTGCATAAATACAGAGTGCCTTATTAAAAATACTCAAATCCCCAGCTCCTTCTTTCAGCAAAGGGGCCTCAAATAGAAAATGAGAGAGGGTGCATTTTCAGCTGCCCTTGGTAATCTTTGAGCAGTAATTAATCAAATCAGGATCTGGCAATGCTGGGTCTTACATAAGTTCTTTGAAAGAATGACCTCTTATTTGTGCTGAGGTGGGTTTTCCAAGCCCTTCACGTCCCCCTTTGTGCAGGGTATTGAGTGAGCACGTGCTGAGAGGACAGCTCTGGAAGCCAGAGGTATTACCTGGGTTTAAAGAAGAGTGAGGCAAATTTAGTGGAGTATTGGAGTTCTGCTGATACCTGAAGATCCAGTCTCAGTCTTGTAGGGGATGCCAGGGAAAGCATCTTCATGTAATAGTCCTGTTTCTCAGGTATCACTCATCAGTGGCTGCTTGGATATTGGACTAGCAGCTCTCCGGACTTGGCAAAATGTTTGTTTCTTTTTTGTTTTGTTTTGTTTGGGTTTTTTTGTTTGTTTTGGTTTGGTTTTTTTTGCTTCTACATTTTTAAAATCCTGAACTTTTCTGCCTTGCTTTTGTTTCTGGATGAGGGAGCCCTCTTAAGAACTTCTTGTGCTGACTCATTCTTTTCAGTATTAATTTGCTGGTTAAAATAACTTTGGCTCCTGTCTGTTCAAGTGGGATGGAGTAAAATTTTTTTTGGCAGTGCTGGAATTAGCTGCATTGCCAGTTTTTACAGAATCCTTGCAGTGTGATCTGGACTCTCAGAGGCAAGAGCCCAGGAGCTGTGTTGACTTGTACCTTGTGACTTTATTCATTTGCCAGGGAATAAGTGGGAAAGGAAGAATGCCCTGGGTGCCGGACTTTCTGAAACTTGAGTCCAAAAGCTTAAGCAGCCTTCCTGATAAAGTAAAGGCATAAGGAGAAATTTTTGCTGTCCTCACTGCCTGAGTGCATAAGCAAATAGACCAAAGTTGTGGTGACATGTGTCACTGATAAAGAATATTAAACAATGAATGAAGGTAAGTTTGTTGGCCGTATTTCTATTAATTTACTTTGATATTTTTTTAAACATCCTGAGCAGTTTTCAGTTGAACAAAAAAAAAAGATAGTTACAGCTTCCCTGAGAGGCCAATGTCGTTCTTCCCAGTCATTCAAAGTTAGAATGTACCTGGCAATTGTTTTATGCCTTTAGTTCTCATTGGGATCTCTCTGGGATTACAGAACAGGAATCTGGATGTATTCCCAGCCATCAGTACACAGGTGGTGTGGTCGCATTTCTCCTGTCCTGGGAATCCACACACGTATTGTAACCTTGCATAATTGCACCTTCTGTTGCTGATTTTCTCCTATTCCCTGCATATTGGATGCATCACTGCCTGTTTTCTTTCTTCCTAACCTTTTTGGCTCTTCATTAAGCAGTACAGAATGGATGGCACTGACTGGTCATTGCTTCAGAGATGAGATCCACCAAACAAAACTGAAAAGCCCAATGATCTCCACTGGAGCTGTGATTAGTTACTTGGGCCTTGAGTGAAACTCATGGCTGCTTATCACATGTGGGCAATAATTATCAAGGTGCTTTGAGCTCCAACATCTGCTCTTATTTGTTCAAAACCCACAATTATTTTCAGTCTATTTTTTTCCTTGTCTTTTAATCAATACTGCTTTATTTGTAAGGGTTTCTCCTGGGATTTACTTAGCAATTTTGGGAAATGGGATTTACCTTTTCCTGCAGACATATCTTGGCTGCCAGGACATGGAGCATTGCCTGTGACCTGACCCAGGATTTGTGAGGTGCAATCAGAGTGAGTTTAAGCAAAATGCATATAAATTATGCCTTTGGATTGTAAGCAACTGCTAAAGAGATATTTGCCAAAAATCCCCCACCAAACCAAAAGAAAGAAAGCACGTAGAATCAAAGCCTATGAAACCCTGAGAAATACGAGAACAGTCAGCATCTTTGGGGTTTATATTTTTGTGCTCTTTATGCTGGCATTTTCTCATTTGGATTCATTCAGACTACATCTTACAAAACTGAAATCTTTTCTATGTGGCAACCTGAGGCTATCCTTAAATATGGTCCTCTGTGGGGCAGGTTCTTCTCTTCAGTTTCCCACTTCTGCCTCAAAACCTCAAACTCATTGTCAGTTTGTCAATGGTATGAAATCATGAATAAATTCTTGGCTCCCATCATTTGTGCTAATTGTGCTTCCTACAACAAACTCTGTTCTCAAGGGGAAAATTTAAAAGAGGAAGGTGACTCAAATATGCCACCTCTTTTTCTCCCTTTGCCCTTATTACACTATATGACACAAGCTGGTTATTTTTAGTTATTCTCAACAGTCAGTGCCAGTCAGCATCCAGGAGGAGAGCAGCAAGTCAGGCAGAAGTCAGACAGTGTTATCACCCTTTCATTGTGATGGTCAAATCCACTCTTAAGCTTCAGGATTGAGAGAAATGGACTTTTGCTGGCAAATGTTTTAGACGTGTACGTGCAGATGCTCATACATAATCAGAGCTTGTCTGCTTCTATGATGTTATTGTTCAAAAACCCCCATCAAATAAGTAGGACTAGATATGAATGCAATTTCTGCCTTCACTACTCATTCATTCTGCCTGTGTAGCCTTTTCTCTCCTCCTGAAGCAGAGTGTTGGCTCTTTCAGCTAAATGTGCCTTGAAGGCATCATTGTGGATCTGTGATTTTTCACTTCAGTGAAATGGTTGGGCTGTCTGCTCTGATACTCTCTGTGAACTCTGTGTGAAGAGTGACCGTGGCATTACAGTGTCAGCTCAGAGTGAGATGGGTTAAAAATGGGTCATTTCCCACCAGTCCTGCACACCTAGTCACAAAAAGGGGATCCAGAGGCAATGCTCCTCACCAGTGCAACACCATGAGGTTTTGGCTTATGATACAGGGTTTTTTTGCATTTGTTTCTCAGGGTCCCTTGGGCCTTGTTTTCCCAAGGGAAGTGGCAACACAACAGCGGTGAGAAGATACAGGATTCTGGTTCTTTGCTAAGTAGCCGGATGTGATTAAAGTGGTAAGGGCAAAACTTTGCTCAGTGTGGAGGAAGAAAAGGGTTTCTTTAACAAACAGCTTTTCTCAAATGCCATGACTATCTGCCCTTCCCAGATGAGGCATTCAGAGAGGCATAAGAAAATCTTGGAAGCCAAAGTAAATAATGCAAAAAAAAATAGATATGGACAGGGGTTGATTGTCAAATGGGAATATATTAAATGGAAAAAATTGATATTTTGGTGTGTAACAAGTCACCAACAGCGTTTCCTAAAGTCACTCTGCCTTGGCTTGCTCCACAAACCCAGGAGGAAAAGGATGTCCTCTGTTTGTTGTACGAGGCATAAATGCAGTGAGCAAGAAGGACTGAATCTGCAGACCCCTTTGCAAGGTGTTCATAGGCACTTTGTAGAGCTGCAGCTCTCTGTATTTTGGCAGCAATTCCCATTGCCATTTCACTCCACAGTAAGTTCTTAAGCAGATAAGACATAGCTAGAGATGTAGATTTATGATTGGTATGGTTTTGGTACTAATTTTGTTGAGGATCTTTGAGTCATCATCAGAATATTTTCATTTTGGAGGCTAGGAGGTACCGCTGTTTTTCACGCAACTTGGTTTGCCAGTGCTCTATAAATGCACTACATAAATTCACCGCTGAATGTCAGTGGTGATTTGAAGTCAGCCCCTTGACAGCTTTCATGTATTCTTTCTGCATTTTTTTATGTTTTTAACCATTGTAAATACTTTTAAAAGGCCAAACATGAGCTTTGCACTACCACTTTTCTTGCCCTCTAGAAGTTGTGACTTACTCTTTCTTCCTCTTAACCTGACTACCTAATTTCTTCCCACCAAGTTTGTTGTGAGATGGAGCTTCATGCCAGTCATGACTGCCATAACTGTTTTAAAATAAATCACTTTATAGGCTATAAGTTAAATTGAACCTTAAATTGCTAAGAGAATTTAAAAACACTTTCTGTATTGTTAGTCCACTTGAAATTATATTAACATCTTCAAGGGAAAGAAGTAATGACAGTGCATGTTTTGAAGTTTACAAAGTGAAAAATTTTAGAGTATTAGGAAGGAAAAGTAGAACTAGGTGAGTCTTCAAATTTAAAATGAGAAATGCACAGCCTTGGTGGGGTTTAAGAAAACCTCCTCCTTTTAGCATGTTATCAAGAGTAATGAACTCTGTTTTGTGGTTAGCTGCTCCCCAGGGCAGCTGCAGCTCCTGCCTTGTGCTGAGATCAGGCTGTGAATTGCCTTGCTGAGCTAAGGACCAATTTTCAGGAACTGTGTGTTCTATTGCCTGGCTTCTCACTGCAGCTCTCAGAAAGGCAAGGCAAATCAATCACCAGCTCAACTTCAGCACCATTTATGTAAATTAATCATTCATTTACTATATACTTGGGGGAATCAGATTTCCTTTTCCTACCCACTAAATGCATGTTGCAAAATGATATGCTAAATTTCCCTACCACGGTCTGTATTTTTGTTCTTAACTGCATTCAGAAATATCAAAGATACTGATTCTTTGCACAGTCAGAACAACCACTGCTACAGCCTCTGTAACTCTGTGTTTTGAGGCAGAAAGAGCCATGATCACCTATTTAAAAGCAGGATAGTTAGCAAAAATTGGAAAACTCCTTGCTTTCCAGTAGCAAGGTTGCAAATATATTGGAGATTGTTTTCATCCTTATTGTCATTTCATTAAAAATCCTGGCAATAACGCAGATGAACTGGAGAGAGAATAGTTTTTTTTCCATCAGAAGCAGAAGAGCAGTAGCAAATGCAAAGGTTGGTTTATCATTCTGTTTTTCATATCATATTGCACTGACCTCTTCCTCAGGGGCTGTAAGCAAGACGAAGACATTGAAACCAAAACAGGCTGGTTTCTTCTTTATTACATGCTCCTGCTTAAGAAAACTTAGCCATGACTATTTCTTTTCTGTCCAATACTGCAGCAAAATATGTAAGCTACATGTGTTGTTAGCTACACCATCTTGCAATACCTGTGTTATTACTGAAACCTAAAACCGCAGTCAGTTTTTGTTACATGTGTTTAAGCATTATTCTTTAACGGGCTTTTTTTTTTTTAATGCTGAGTTTTATAAGGAAATTACTTGACTTAGGAGGAGGTAGCTCTAAGTAGAATTCCCATCCAAGTAAGGAAGGTCAAGTTATTTTTGAATGTAGTGCTGCAGCTGGAAAACAGTTCAGGCCCTATAAAGGTGTCATTCAATGGGATGGTAAAATGGGTTGTGAAAGCAGCAGTAAAGTAAAATACACACATGTCACTTCCTCCACTGAAGCACATAATTCAGAGTCTTTTGGGGTGAGGAGCCATGTGCCTTCTCCTCCTTTGGCTTTCTCTTTCCATGTCCTGTCTGTAATCCATTAGAGACTTTCATTATTCTGGCATAATTGGGGTTAACGTCTAAACGTGATTTATTGCTGCTTTCTCTCATGAATACAGAGATGGAAGTTGTGTTTTCAGCTAGGATATTCTCCAGCTAGATTGGTTTGGTTTTTTTTTTCTTGCTCTATTTTTCAATTTATCGTGTGGGGTTTTATTGCACAGCCTTGATAGCCTATTATTGTTCAACCAAGGGTGGGGAAAATTAATTTGGCCTGAGAGAGATTGTATATGAGGTAGACATTTTGATTTTGGTCTGAGAGAATTGTGTATGAGGTAGACATTTGATTTTGGTTTTAGGGAGCACTTTCTTGTTCTCCAGGAGATAGATTAAAAAAAAATGAGCATTTTCATAGTCTTCACTACTTTTCATTTAGAAAATACCAATAAGTACTGAAACAATGCGCATCTGTAATATGAAGTGTCTCTCCACCTCACCTTTCCTCCTGTGCTGCAGTTTCTGCTGATGTGTGTGGTGTTCATGCACTTGGGCAGCTGGACAGCAAGTCCATTGCTGTGCCAGTATCCACAATTTTCACAATCCTCAGAGTGAGAAGCTTTGTTGAAAGATAAAAATGTCATTTATTTAAAGAACTGCTGTAGATAGATAAAGAATAAGCAAATTCTTTTAATAGCAGAGATAGCTTTCCTAAGGTGAACATTTTTCTATACTTACCTACTTTAATTTTTCTCAAAAGACGCCTCAAACTCCCTTTAAAGGAAATTGTTCATCACATATCATTGTCACACAGTCCAAACCACATCCCACGCCTTCTCTTAAATCCAGTGAGACTGAAGACGCAGCTGTCCTGGGAGGTTTACTTGGGATGGTGGAGATGTGTCTGGGTGTGCTGAGATCCTTCGTGTATGGCTGGGCTTTCAGAGGGCACTGACAGCAAGAAATGTCCTAGCAGAGGTTTCCTGTGCTGTTGAATTGCTGGCTGGCAGCACTTGGGGCTTATTTGAGGATAATTTGTCTCCCAGAGGAAATGGATAAATTTTCTGTGGCTCCAGTGTGGCTTGTCTGGGAGCGGATAAGCAGAACAGCAGTCCAGTTATGAGGGGCCATGGATGTGAAAGAAAACCAAAAGCACAAATAGAGCATCTTTCCTGATTAAGACAATGAACATGAAGAGATTCTCTCTGGGCCTGGTCTCTGGATTGGTGGGATGCTGGGCTTTTGTTTGAGATCTCTGCTGTGCAAAGTAAGTAGGACTGGAGCTGGTGCTTTAAGAGGAGCTAAGGAAAGAAGCCCAAAACATTCAAAGCTGATTCCAGGTCTTTTTTTCAGCCAGGAAATGGCCTTTGCAGATGTCACTCACTGTTGTTTCTGAGTAATGTCTTCTCTTGTGGACTCAAACATCTTTTCTGTGCATCCCCTCCCAGGAGGACTGTCTTCCTTTCTTTCCTGTGCATGATTGACTTTCAGTGTATTTTACAGCCTTATACTTTTAATCATTTTATGCCTTTCTCAGGTTGGATACATGCATATCAACTATTTTCGGTGCAAAAATAGCCTGAGGGCAAACTCAGGCATGTCCTGCATCTTCAAATTAGTTACAATTATTCAGGGAATGCAGTGGTTCTGCCCTCCAGCACTGTGCCATTATGGAAAAATCACCCTCCCTCAGCTTTGTGCACTTCCCCTGATTCCAGAACGTTAAACCTCACAGTTATTGTCGAAAAAATGAGTGCAAGATTTGCACTGGACTAACATTCTGCAGCACAGAAAACATTTCTAACCTCCTTATATTTCACAAGTTACCCCAGAAGGCTTCTTTTTTCCTCTTAGGTACGGCCACCTGGCTACAAGCAGCATCTTGCTGCCAGACCAGACTTGAGAAGCTCTGCTCTAGTCTGTGGTCCTATTTAACTTCTTCCTTTCTAATGTTTGTGTGAGGCATAAGTTTCGAGACCCTAAGTGCTTGTGGTTTTTTTTTCCCCTCCCCTTTGACATCAGCTGATCTCTATCTAGCATATATTTGCCTCATTGATAAATTGCTACTAAAAATTGCTCCACATTGCTGTTTAACCATTGGCATGCTGAGTCAAAGGAACAAACAACCAGACAAACCCTCAGCACCTCTCGTTTCCGTTCTGTACACCTGAATGGATTTTCTTGTCCTCTGTGTGCAACCCGTCACTTGGAGCTCCCAAATGGAGTTTTTAGCTGTTAGCGATAATAGTGATAAAACCTTTTTTTTTGTTTTTTTCTGAAAAGGCTCTTGTGTGCTCTGTAGACAGGAAAGTGCTTCAGTAACTGCTGCAATTAAAACCTTTCTCCTTTGGAACATATGGCAGGATGGGATAAAAAGGCAGGAAGAAGGAAGCTTTGTCTGAAACACACAGTGGGAAAAACTGCTTTGGTCAGAGAGAGAAACAATTTTATAAATTCACAGAGTGCCCTAAACCATCCATGGTTTGCCTTCTATGACTAAGAAATTGGCTTCCTATAAATGCTGTCCCACATGTTGTGGCTGGCCACACTAAGCGTGCTCTAAATTTGTCTTTTTTTATGGGTCAGATGAAGGTGTATGTGCAGTTCTAGATGATCTTCTCAAAAAGAACACCCTGCCTACAAAGAAAACAAACCTGAGGTAGCTACCAGCAGACTGCACGTAGATCACATTCATTCTGAACAGTGCTCTTTTAAAAAAGAAAGCCCACAAATTAGCAGAAATGAGCTCTATCTCTTTATGCGATTTCCTTTTAGAACCACTAACATTGTCATGGCGGGCAGTCCATAATCTTAGATTCCACAGGAAACAAACAAAAAAATTCTTCCTCACCCTCAGAATGTTGTATTTCATAGATGAGTAATTTTCTGATCTTATGGAAATGATAAAGATCATCTCAGTAAGCAAGGACTAGTGATGCCTGATGCTGCCATCTGTTCAACTCCCTGCTTACTTGGTGAGAGAATTTTACCAGTCTGTTCCTATAGCACACACTTGTCTTATTCATATGAGGGATAAAGTACAGTGGAAAT
This sequence comes from Petroica traversi, assembly GCA_025920805.1. NCBI lineage: Eukaryota > Metazoa > Chordata > Aves > Passeriformes > Petroicidae > Petroica > Petroica traversi. The sequence goes on along the minus strand of JAHLSL010000042.1, from coordinate 643,938 downwards.
AAATCATGTTTGCAATAACGCTGTTGTTTTTAACCAAGACATGTTTTGCAAATATCCTACCTCTCTGTATAAATGCATGTATTGTTTTGACTGCTAACAGAAAATATGCACTGTTTTAAATATGTTTTAATTTAAGATCTATAATTTGCAGAGTTTTGTTATGAGATGATTTTTTCCCCCTTAATGGGAATATTGAGGCACTGATGCTCAGATCCCCGTTTTTAGTAACTGGCTGCTTCCTCTTGCATTTTTTGGTTTCTTTGACACTTGGTGATCTATGTGAGATGATGGAGGAAGTTTGTGTTGCATCCTAAAGCTCAGAAATTCCTGGGGGTCTTGTACCCCTAACACTAACTGAAGGGTACTGCTTTCCCTTCCCGAAGTTCAAAAATTGGAATCTTCTTTCCAGTGCTCCTGATATTGAAGAGCTTTTCACAGAGCTAATATGAATCTGTTTAGTCCTTTATATATTGCAAAAGAAGCTCCAGACTCTGTCATGTAGCAACTCTTTCACATGTGTTTTGTGTGCTTGATCACGGAAATCCCTAGCAACACTCAGCACTTTCCTTGATGGAGTATTTGAATTACATCCCATCCTTTTTGGGTTTTTATTCAATTATAGGGTATTACAACTGTCTTTCTCTCTAAAGAAAGGTTTTTTCACTTTAAGAAATCCCTTCTACATAAACTCTTCTGTTCCATTTCCCATTTACTTCCAAAGCTGTGTACCAATGCTAAATCCAAGTTTCTAATTGAGATTCTAGACAGGAAAAATTGCATCGTTGGCTTTTGTTCTCCTGTGAAAGCCCATACTAATGGAGACTGCCTTATATAAAACAGCCCACTTTCACCTTGGAAAACAAAGGAGAGTTGCTGTCTGAAAGAAGTACTGTGGCATTTCAATGTTTTCAAAGAACTGTGCTGGACTTCGTCCAGAGCCTTGACTGTCCTTATCAGCATGATTCACACTCATCACTGGTGTTGGGTGATCAAATGTGTGGTACTGGCCCAAGTGGGGCCATCTCTGAGCCATCTTCCAGGGCTGGGAGAAGAGGAATCCTCGGGCAGAGCCTGGCAGAGAGTTGGTGCTTGACCTCAGGGTCAGTGCCAGAAAATAGCCGTGCCCAGGCTGGTGTGGGCACTGGGACCTGCTGCCCTCTTACCCATCCCTTCCAGGGTTGCACTTAGCAGAAATATGGGATCCTGTTCAAAGCTCACCAAACTGACTGTGTGAAAGTTTCCTATCTGAATGCTTCTCCTGATTGTACTGGTTTTGGGTCAGATTTAGGATTTCTGTGTAAAAGAAAGGAGATGATGCTGGAACTTGTGGCATGGGGTATCTCTTACCACAGCTGTTACACCTAAATGACACATGTGAAGGGAGCTCTGTAGTAGGGGAAAACCAAAATTTGTTTGTGATTAGTCAAGTTCCGATTTTGATTTATTACTTTTCATCTCGAGCACACATCCAGTGCCTTGTCAAAAAAACCCCAACCTATTATAATGTATACGATAGGATATCTGTCATATGTCATATATGTGATATTATGATTGACTGTTTTCATTGTATGCTTTTAATGTGGGTTGATTAACACACTCCAGCTGGCATACGTTAAAATATGCATTGTCACCCATGGTCTTAAAATGAGGGGAGAACTTGGAAAAAATTTTAGTATATAAGATAAAGGCATTTGAATGCCACAAGAGAACCTGAGGCTCACTAAGAGTATAAGAGACTAGTTTATCTCTCTGTGAGACAGACAACACAGTGACAGAGACTGCTGTTGTTGGCCTGTTTCTGGTTTTTGTTATTGGGGTGTAGTATTTTCTTCTGTTTTAGCAAATAAACAGCTTAAACCATTTGTCAAGATTGAGATATGAATGCATTTTATTGATCAGGTTTGGCAAAGGATCAGCCTGCAAGATTAGCAATGTTTATTTTTTTTGCAGCTTTGAATTTAGCTATTAAACATTATTTCTATGTTTTTCATTAATCCCTGTTTTACCCAAATGGCAGATATTGGGAAGAAATTAGGATTTGATGCAAGTTCAGCACACTGATGCCTCTGTTGAAAAAATGGTGAATAAGAAGTAAAGATTGGAGGGACCGAAAAACCAAACATTTTGACGGTCTTTAATGGGAAGAAAAAGGACTAGTAATTGTAGAGAGAGCAAAAATTGAATTGGTGGTGATGATAGGAAGCGTGGGATGTTTTTATTGCTGATTTTAGTGCAAATCAGGGCAGGAAAACTTTCAGTACCATGTTTAGATTTAAAAAAAGATTTCCTGGAATTTCTCTGGGTCGCCCAAACACTTCACGGAGAGAATATGAAAAATGAAAATGAAAGTCTGGAAAGGGGATGAAAATGGAAGTTTGGAACAGGGATGTTTAGTTTTGCTTGAAATCTGCCTTCTCTGTTAGGAAACTAGCAGGCCTACTCTGAAATATGTAGTTTACAGAGTAAAAGCAGTTTATAAATAAAATAGCAGATTGATCAGGATCAAACAAGCCTGTCAGAACAGTGCTACAGCAGCTCCAGTCCCTTAATGGGATGGACTAAGGAAAATATTTAGGCTTTATGCTGCATTTATTTACAAAAAAGGGGACCTGGTAGAGGATTTTTGATTCTGTAGTGTCCTGGGCTAATAACCGAGAGCTCATCTGCATTCTGTCTGGATGCTCCTGTTCTCAGCTCATCTCTGAGGGACTCAAGAGTGTGGGGGGAAATAATTTAGGATTCAAAGGTTCATGTCTTATCCTTTTGTTGCTGTGTGAGAGCTGTCTTCAAAAGCTTCCCATTTAGTGATGATAGCTGGAAAGGTCTACTGGGAAAGTGACTGTTCCTACTTTCTGAGGACCAAGGCCAGAAATGGATTTTTAGCTTAAACTTGTAGCTTTGAACTGCACGTAGAAAGAAGTCCATACTTTATGGAAACCCAGGGATTTTGACTTGGTACCTCCCAAGATGCACAATCGATGTCTCTGTGATGTAAGGGGGATTTTCTTTTCCTGAAACGCTCAGATCTTTTCCCTCTGCTTGCTGCAGCTACACCCCTTCTGCTGCAGGCACCAAACTGCTGCAAAGCAATGGCCACCCTACTCTGGAACTTGAAAATAATTTCATATACTGGGGCAGTTTGACCACTTGATCTTAAGGAGCATCCACTAACTGAGGGGTGATGAGGGCAAAGAACAGATAGATGTGGCTGCAGGGTTAATTTTTTTCACCTTGTTGTTTCTGCCTTTCACAAGAGGTACTGTACAGGCTGAAGAAAAATTGCCTGTGTTATGGCAGTTTTGATGTGATCAAAGCCAAAGACTGTTACACAAGCATTTACTGCCAAAAACTGTGATTACACCAGAAGTTCTTTTGGGGAGATTTTCTCCATTCTGCCCTTGTATTTGGCTGTGTCCTACATTACCCTGCACAGAGAGCATGGTGCAGGTGTGTATTTGTAGGGAGCACACAGGATCAGGAGGATGCCAAGTCAATTCTCTGATGGATGTGCTGGGTAAACTCACCCTCAGTATAATAATTAAGAGCCCAAGGAATTGTTGCAGCCTGGATTGTTTTCCCTGTAGACGCTGATAGCAATATTTCAATGATGAAAAACCTGACAATAGTTCTCAACTGTGTAGGTAGGATACAGAAAATATTGATCAGTTAATGAAAGGGAGTTCATAAATTTCATCTTATTCCTGTTGCTTGTCTGTATTCTGACCTGGTTTAAGTGTGATGTCGTGTTTTCTCCCTGAGGTTGACTGTCATGTTATTAGATTGATTATTCTGCTGCACTTTTTGCAGTATAACTGAGTTCAGTTGTGCTCTATCAGGCCACTGGGCATAGAACAGAATCAGAACTAAAAAACTTGCATTTAAATAGTTGTTTGCTGAAACTGAATTTCATTAGTAATTATGGCATGTCAAGGTCATGGTTGAGCGCCTTAAGAACTCATAGAAAATTTAAGAACATTGTAATGAATTTGGAGCCACCCTCTAAAGTTTTTTTGTATTTGATATTAAAAATAAGTTAGAAAAAAACAAAGGGAGCTTAAGCTATCAATAAACAGTGGTCTAATGGGAAGGTAGGAAGCAGAGGGAGCAATTAAGACTTTGGACTGCAGTTCTTCACTGCCAAAGAAATTTCTTAGCAGTTCCTAGAGATTTACAGTCCAGCACTCCCCTGTTATCCATGGGTGCCCTTTCACCTCAGGGGCATGACTGAGCCACCCAACCTGCCAGGGCCACCAGCAGGGCCAGTCTGGCAGCCCCATTTCATGCAGCTGTCACTGGCAGGCTTGAAGGCTTGAGAGAAGGCTCAGTTTAGAATTTGGAAACACTGGTATTGACATAGATGAGGCTTAGGTGAACATATCTTTGAAATTCAATGTTTTCCCCTCTACTTCTCACATGGATGTGTTTTTCTAGGTTTCCATGGACCTGGAAAGAAAGCAGTTCTTCATTTATCAAGGTCCTTGAGCACAGCTTCAGCAAGAACAAGAAAACTCCTTTCTTTTCTTGCTGCAGCTGAGCCCCAAGAGCTGCTGAGTCCCTTTGCTCACATGTGCTGTAATGGTAATCAAGATTACTTAATATTTGCCATGACAAGCTGTCCTCCTCATGCAGAATGGTGTTTACAGAAGGTTATCAGTGCTTTAGTGGATTTGTCTTTGGGTTTCTGAAGGGCTGTCTGCAGAGGGTTTTGTGGGTGCTCCCAGTTAGTTCTTTAATCTTATTAATATATGTATAATCTAATATATGTTTTAGTAGAAGACTTCTGCTATCAGACTAACACCCATCATGAGCTGGGTGAAAGTCCAGTAGAAACAAATGGAAAGGAAAGAAAAACAATAGTGGTTTTAAGGGGGAACAGAATAGAGTAGAAAAAAAAGAGATTTAAACATGATTTTTATACGCATAGCTAAACAATCCCATAACTGGCTTGGTATTTTACTCGCTGATCAGATAAAGAATTTTATTGCATTTTTTTCTCATTTTGATGCATTTCAGGCAGTTAATGATACTCAGTGTTTAAATGATTCCTTTGAGAATTGAATAATTCTAAGGCTGTGCAGCCATAGGCAACATGTTTCAATAATCTGTGTGAGAACTGCAGCCTTAATAGCCAGTCCTTGCCCTGTGTTCTTCTGGCAGGTATTACATCTGTGTTTCTGTCCTGCATGCGGAGCAGCAAGAATCTTGTTTGCTCGGCCTTTTAAAAGATAGAAAACTATCTACTTGAAAATTACTACTGTTGTCTGTAACATATATATATATATGGATGGATGTATAAAGTAATTGTGAAATTTACAGTCTGTATTAGAATAAATAAAAGGGTAGATTATAAAAGCCAAGATCAGGTTTCAAACCAATTTATATTGAACAGTGAAGAGTACTGCACTGTTACAGCCATGCTTCCTGAGTACAAGTATTTTCACTCTCCGTAGCAATAAATTCAAGTAACCTTCAGTGCAATTTACTTTATCAAATCTTTTATGTGAGGATTTGTATTCACAAATCATCATGTCTGCTGTAATGAGTAAAAATAATGTAAAATTCAGTCCTAAAAGTTGTGGTTTACAGGGAGATGAGGTACTTATCTTCGACTGTATTTGCCACCTAGGTCACTCAAATATATGCTCTAAAGTAAAAACCCTAAGTCTTTGATGAAAAAAAGCCATTAGTCATCAAGCCATGTTCATATTTTTAATATTAATCAGCTGCTGTTTCTGAATTGATGTATCTGCTCGTGCCACAGAATTAGTGAGGGTGGGTGGGTGCTCTGTACACAAGGTCAAACAAGCAGAGAGTGCCGTGCTGCTTTTTGCAGCAGATGGGTAATGTTACATGGATTTTAATTACTGCAATTGCTCCCGACTTTGAGGAAGTACTCTCCCTTAATAATGACAGATTTGGCCACATAATTATATTTAAATTTTGTGTCTCAGATGTGTTTGTTTCAAGATGCCACGCCTCTGCCCATCTGGAGGAGAATAATTACTGAAGTTTAACTTTCTTGTTGCTCCTGTTTCAATAGCACTCTTTTATACTGTATTGAGATTTTTCAAGGGGAGCTTGAAAGAGCCTGTTGTCATTGGGAGGGTGATGGGTGTAGATTCACAGAGCTTTATAAACACCTCTGCAGCTGACAATCTGCAGAATAATTTTGTTAAGGGAAGCTCTGCTATGAGCACGGGCTTACAGAGTTCCTTTGATGTTAAGCTCTCACAGCTCCTCTGCAGCACAATAGAGAATGTGCCAGCAGATGACCCCTTGAAATAGAACTTTACCTGTGAAGAAGTTTTTTAATCTGCTTTAGCCCTTTATTCCCTCCACTTTCTAGAAAGTATTAAAGGTTTCTTTTTCCTTTCAGTGTATTTCTCCTCCAGTGTGAAGAACAGTGAAGGAATACTGTGTCATTTGGGGTGTTCCATTCCTTTTCCTCCCCAAAATCTATTTTTTCTTGTAGCTCGTTGCCCATCTCCCTGTATGTCATGCAAGGGCATCTAAAGAGTTTGCTCTGTGGTGGGAACTGTCAGGAATCCTCATTTCTTACCTGCTCTCCTGGTTGTAGAGGACAGAGAGATGGCTGAAGATGGATTGATTGGAGAAATGGAAGTCTCCTGCAGAGAGGAACTCATGCATTTATTTCCTGCCTTCTGTGGGCAGGAGAAGAAATATTTTTTTCTTCTTTCAGTGTGAAAGACTTCAGATTCAACATTCAAAATAGATCTCTGGTGAAAGTAAAGTCAGGAAGGAAGTTTCTGGGAAAGGTGATGGCATTGTTGGAAGTCCTTAACAAGAGATTAGATGGATACAAGGAATAACATAGATGTAGTTGCTCTTACTCTGGGAAAGATAAATGGACTACTAGAAACTGCCCAGGGGCCCCTTTGAGATCCAATTTTTATTACTTCTATGATCTTTGGTAAGCTGAGGGTCAGGATTAGTTACATGTCTGATTAATTTAAACTCAGCCCCTGACTAATAATTTAGCTGCTCTGTCCCAGGGCCCAGATTTATTGGTGTTGCTGGCCAGCCCTGGGTCTGCACGTCAACACTCATCTTTCTGTGCTCTCACCCAGCCCTGCAGCACTTGCTCACAGACATGGATGGCAGTGTCTGGCTGGTGTTTACAAAGACCAAAGATTGGCTTGGTGTGCAAATTGGAAAAAGCAGAGCTTGGGTAGTGTTGTGAGGCAGTGCAGGATGGGGAGGCTGAGCTGAGAGCCCCAAGCTGGCATGTGCATCCCTTGGCAGCAGGGCTTGATTACTCTGTGAGGAATAGAGGGAAGGTAGGACTGGGGTGGCAGCCTGCTGTAATTAAAATAGCTCCCAGTCCTGAGGAGGAGAGGCAGTCACCACAGGGAATGGAAAGCTTATAAGGCTGTGTGCCTGAAACATGGGACAGTGGAGCCATGGCCCAGCACGCTGGGGGACAGGGAGCTCTGAGACTATCCTGACAGCAAAAGTTAGAAAAAAGCAATGTGAAAGTAAGCAGCCAATAAACAGGGATATATTTTTCCATACCATCCAAGCATAATGGAGCATAATATAGTAAAGCTCTTCCCTCTTATTTGGGTGCTTTAATGTTTTTTCTCTTCTCTCCTTTCCGCCTTTGGGCATTCACTTTACTTCTCCTGGCTCCTCAAGGTTTCAGTGCATACAGTGAAATCTCAGTCCTGCTGAAGGCTGTATTAATGTTACAATTTACATTGTTGGGGCTGGATTTCCACCTTTGGAACTTGGAACAGGTCATACAGTTGTTGCTGAGCGGCAAACATGTCCAATTTAGAAATGACATGTTTCCCTATTCCCTAGCTCCTGCCAGCACCAGTGCCCATGTGTCCAGCCTGTCAGCAAAGTCAGGGACTATAAACACCATTAAATCTATCTTCTTTGTTTATTTTCTGGAGTGCCTTGCTGCCCTTGATCTGTCTGGTGATGTGAAAGGTAGCACTGGCCCAAGGGAGGGTCAGGACCTGGGAACAGCAGCTGTGGGACTGCTGAGCTTAAACTGGTCACAGCCCCACACCCTGTTAGCACAACTTCTCTTTTGTTGGTTAGCAAGTGCCCCTTTTGGGTCTGGAAGGAAATTTGGCATTTTGGACCTGACAGATGGCCTCTCAAAGATATATATATAACTGGCAGATGCTTCTCCTAAGTGATCAGTTAGGCTTTAAAACCAGCTCTTGGCCTCTTGATGAGCTTGAAAAGGCCTGTGCTGTTTCTCCATCAAAAAGCCTGCCTTGAGGCATTGTCATGTAGAATCACTGCTGTTGGCTTCCTAAATTGTATATAGAAAGTGTCAGTGTAATAGAAAGGGTTATAACTGGGCAAAAAAAAAATAAAATTCCATTCAGTCCAAAATGCCCCAAGATCCACCCCTTCTTCTTCTTTCCCCCCCCCCCCCCCCCTTTGAACTAATCTGTCAAGAGCAATTTGGTTTTGGTATCTTTATTATACTACTCATCCTGCTGTGAGATAATTGGGTGATGTGAAGTGAGCAACAGCCCCTGCTTCAGAGTGCAGACCTGAAGAAAGGAGGCTCAGGGGAGACCTTGTTGCTCTCCAGAACTACCTGAAAGGAGGTGTAGCCAGGTGAAGGTCGGGCTCATCTCCCAACTAAAGATGGATAGAATAAGAAGAAATGGCCTCAAGCTGCATTGGGGATTTTAAATGAAATATTAGGGAAAAAATTCTTCACCAGAAGGATTGTCAAGCACAGGAATATACTGCTTAGGGAAGTGGTTGAGTCACAAACACTGGAGGTAATTAAATTATCTGTAAATGTTGCACTTATGGACGTGATTTAGTGGTGGCCTTGGCAGTCCTGGATGTGATGGTGATAAAAGATGGTCTTGTCAGGTCTTTGCTCTTCTTGTGCATCTTCCCTCCACCAGCACCCTCTCTCCTTTGCCATCCCTGACAGGCAGTGTGGTTTGTCCTAAGACAAGTCCACCAGGTGGGAATTGCAGGAGGATCTGTCTGGATGCTCATGAAGTGAAAGCATTCCAGAGGTGGGGGAGCTGTGGTGGTTGTGATTGGTCTCAGAATGCATCAGCCTTTCTGCCACGCTTGAGTCACAGTTTGACTTGAGGACCTTACAGGTTCAGTAAGTGGGAGAGGGTCTGTTCTTTGGACTGTGGGTTTTGTCCCCTGGTACCTGGAGAAGTTTGAAAGCCTTTCCAGGCCTGAATGAACTGTGGGGAGTGCTGTGCTTGCAGGATGTTGTTATCAGCCCACTCCAAGGCACGGATGTGTCATTGCCTTCCTTTTATCTAGGCAGTGTGGAGTTCAGAAATAAATCCTTCCACTTATTAGATATGTTTAATGCCACTAGAGCTGCAGGAGATGGATGAGTAGCAGAGTTTTAAATTTAAACCAAAGGGCATCCACAATGTCCTCCTCGTGGCAAAATTTGTTCCAGCTTATTGATATTTTGCTGTTTGCAATGGTCATATGTTCATGCATGATGCCATTCCACAGAAATGAGGAAGAATCATGTTAACTGAACTGTGCTGTAATCCTGGAGTCTGAATTTTCTCTCACACTGTTTTAATGAAATTTAATTTGGTGAAGTTTCTCATCCTTTGAAGGAGTTAAGAATATGATATAAGGTATTATAAAATTATTTTAATATAATATTATTTATAAATAATTGATTCGTTGAGAAAATTTATGTATAATTAATGCACTAATAGTAATGCATTAATTGCTATAAATGCAGTCAAATCAAACCATTATTTTTTCAGATAATATGCATGACTAGAGATTTGTGGTTCATACTAGCTTATAAAGAAGTCATGATAGTATTAAGTGGCCATGATACTCTGCAGGAAAATTTAATACCTGAACATTCCTTAGTTCTATCTTTTTACATATAATTATATATGAAAGTCAATAAAATAGCTACTTTATAGGGATTTATATGCAGCAGGATTTACAATGTTAAATATTATGAGTTTCAAACTCTCTGATAAGTACATAAATGGGCCATTTAATTGCCCTTGATACAAATTCGCCCTTCTTCTTTAGATTTAGCTATTCCAACTAAATTCACTAAATATTTCAAATGATTGAATTATTAGATGTATTGTAAATGCTTTATTTGAGACCTGTTGCTGGTGAGGGAACTTGAAATATTCATTATCATGATCCGGCTTCTCATCTGTATGCTATAGCCAGCAAATATATGGCTTTTTTCATCCTTGCCTTTGTCAGTGCTGCCATTCTGGAAGTGTATTTACAGAAGGGAAAGATTGGAAGTACGTACGCTATGCTACAGGTACATTTTCAAAAATACTTTGTGCACAATAGCATATTTTTTTCCCCAGTTTTTAGACAATGAGTCTATATATATCTAGATATATCTAGATATATCTAACACTAAGGAATGTCAGAATCATACATAATTTCAAAAGTTAGTGGTTTCTGGGTTTGGACAATAGGAGCTGTATTTGTGCTCTTAAAGGAGGATGCCAAAACAGCTGCTTAGAGCAGGTACAGTATCATGAAGTCTAACAAAGCCACCTGAATGAAGCTTTTGGAAGGATGAGATCAGATAATTTCAGGGTAAAAAAGGCTATCAGACTTCTGACAGTGATGAAAAATTCTTTATTTTGGGGTGTAGAGATATGTGCATTGAAATAGCAAAAATAGTTCTGTAATGATGGTCCAGCCCTGCTTAGCTGGGTATCTGCATGTATGAATCAGGAGGACTGGGGTGCAAATTCTGCAAAACGATCAGACCAGGTCACTTAAGGTCATCCACAAAATCCCTTTATGTTTTTAAATATACCTGGAAGCTTGGAAAATGCCATTCCTTCAGTTCAAGTTGAGTATTCCTGTAAATAAGGGAGAGAAACTTTAAGGCTAGTGTAGAGGACTCTGGGGACTTGAAACGCTTGATGACAAAAAAAGAAATTTTTTTTTTCTCTTCGATTGCCGCTTTCAGTCTCTCTTCTCTCAGCCCCTGTTAAATTGAATTTTCTATTGCTAATACTGCTCTTCATAAAAAATACATATTTTATATTCCTCTGCAGAACAAAGCAAACATGGCATACAAATTTACAGCGAGACTTGTCAGCAAACACATAAGATCATGGATATTAGGCTGAGCATAAACTTTCTCTTATATTCAATTTACCACTCATGCAATAAAACTGTCATCAGATCAAATGGGGTTTTATCCTGCATCAGCTATGAAACAATGCTATTAAATTGGAAGTATACAATTTTACCATTGTTCTCTTGTGAGCTATAAAAATTAAAAAGTTATGCACAGCATCATGCTATGGCTTGCATGTTCCAACGTATAAGTAGGGATTTAGTCTGGGTAGTTCAGGGAGTATAATTAATTGATGATTTATAAGGCTGTTTTTCAGTGTGAAAAATAGTGCATTTTACTGCAGTAAGGACCTGAAATCTCTTAATGAACATTTATTTGAACAGAATGTATGGAAAAAGCCCTAACTCTAGTTCCACAATTTTTTGGGGGGATAAAAGCAGTAGACAAAATACGGGAAAAAAAAGGAAGTACTTTATGTGCCCCAGCATGGAGGGGGGGAACCAAAATAGTTAATGGACATGCATTCACATTAAAAATAAGTCTTAAAAAAAAAAGAAAAAAGAAGGCTGCCACTTTCCAAGAAATTCGGTCTATTTTTTTCACAGTTCAGGAAACCAGAAGCCATCAGAGTTCATTTCTCACCTTGGGGATGAGAGTACCCAGCTTTAGGGGTCCCTTCCTTGCCCAGTTTGCTTTCTTTAGGTGAATTGATAGACCACAAGAGCAAAACAAGTGGTTTCCTAGGGCAGCACTTGGGAGTATTCTGACATGAAAATGGTGTATTTTTTCATAGTGTTCATCATTAGCCATTTCCATTCCTTCATTTTGAAGTACCTTCTCACTTGCAGTTATTTGCTACTACCCAATCATTGCAGTGTATCCACACACAATTAATACAACGTGCTCTGCATATGGCATATGAAATACAGCATTTTAAAAGCTGAATCAAAAATTAATAATGTATTAATGAATAGTGTATATGTTACATTTAATTTGCTAAGAAGTGCAAACTTATATTATTTAATATTCCACTGAGGCTCAGAGACCCATCAGGATTGATGGCTGGCAGTATTCACACATGATCCTTGTTTCTGCAAAGCCTAGTGATGGATTTCACTTTTCATATATTGCAATTCTGAAAATATATCTAGGTACCAGTAAATAGGTGACCTGAACAGACTTTGTCTGGGCTGAACCTCCTGCTTTTCACTTTCCATGGTCTGCTCTGTGATGTGTACGTTCATTAGAGGTGCTGTGGGGCTGACATCTTCCACAATTAGTGCTCACATATAATGACATGCAATGCTGACAAGGACTCTCTTGTTTTCTATAGTTTCACTGAGAGGCCTTTTCCTTCTTCCTTGGCACCAATCCATTAAAGCCGTTGCAGCATGTTCAGCTGGTGGCTGGGATTGAAAATAATTCTCAGCCATTAAAATTTTGCTGGTGTGTCATCAGCTCCACCTCTTGGATTAATTTGATTTTTGCAACCCAGTACATAGTTCATAGGGCAATTCTCTCTGGGAATGTAAAACGTCCTGAGGCAGTGCCCCAGTAAAAGCATCTGGCTCCCTTGCTTTGTCCTGCAAGTTCAGTGCTTGGTGAGTAGCAAAGTTTAATTATAAATTACTTTACTAGTAATTTGGGTTACATTGTCCTCTAGTGGCTCATATGGATAACTGCCCTGCTGACAAAGTCCTTTTGCCTTGTGTTTTTAAATCCTCTCATATTCTTTTCATACAAGTTCACCAAATAAAAAATTTGCTTCTTGCCACCACTGTACGAGTGCAGCAAGGTCTCTGAAACTGCAGATATTTTGTTTAAGAAATGCATCTTTTAAACAGTTAGAAATAACAAGAGGCTTGTGAGAAGATAATGTATTTAATCAAAGCATTTGATGAAGACAAATATATCCTTCATATCAACAGTAAAAGAGAATAAACTCAACATGATTTTAATTTTTTTAATAGGTTCAGGACTATTTCACTTCCAGAAAACACACTGAGGTCTTATATAAGGAAATCAGAATAGCCCTCCACATATCCTGTGGCTACTCTCTTGTAAACCTCAGGGCTTTGGACCTGTGGAGTGGAATCACTGCCTTTCCTGGCAAGCACAGAGGGCACTGGAGTGCTTTGCAGCTGGCTGTTTGCCAGGACAATGCAGATGTTTGTGAGTAGGAAGAGGGATCTGGACCGTGGAGAATAACACCCAGGTGTTTGCAGTGACAGATTTTTTTTATACTGCTTTGAAAAGGTGATACCCTGATCTGTAAAGTGCTGAGTTGGTTTGCCCCCTGTGTCAGAGCAGTGGGATTGCTTCCAGCGGAGGCCTTGGCCATGGGAAGTGTGGCAGGCAGTGTTTGGGCAGGCCTGGCACATGGGATTCTCCAACTGACAAGTCTTGCTTTTTCCTGCTGTTTCTTTCTTGATGAAATGCCATGAGTAAGGACAAATAGAGGCTGCACTGCAGAAAGAGTTTCTCTATGTGTGAGAATAGGAGAAAAACAGATGTTCTGTTTATATCTCCAAGATTACATAGTAAGCAGGAGTTATAAATGGGAAAGAAATGTGGTATCTCTCTTAAAGAAATGGTGGTGTACTCCAGCAAGGTGATAACTCATGTTTTCTGTCGCTGTTTGCAATGACAGGAGAGACAAAGGAGCACTTGCATCTTACAAAATCAATTTTCAAGGTTTTTTCAAACTACCTTGCCTTATACTCCATCAGGGAAATACTATATCAGGATCCTGTAAAAATTCCTTGTTCATGTCCTCCATTTCTGGCCACCTTTTTTCTTCTTCCCTTTTAGAACCACAGAATCAGAAAGAGGATTGAGTTAAAAAGGACCTTAAGGATCACGTAGTTCCTATTCCCCTGCCATGAACAGGGACAGCTTCTGCTAGACCAAGGTGCTCAAAGCCTGTCCTTTTTGGGAGGCCCTCCTTTCCCTGAGCAGTGTAGGTGGCAGAGGCAGTTTGGATAATGAGCAGATCAGTCCTGGCTGCTGGTGCTGGAGGTCTCTCCCCAGTGTGGTGCAGGCAGTGCTGCTGGGAATGGCTCACTGAGCTGAGCTCCTCAGGGATCCTGTCAGGATGCTCCCTCTCCCAGGCCTCCTGGCAGTGTTGGATGGATGTCAGCCAGCTCCTTCCCTGGGCTGATCACCCTCAAACACTGGGAGAGTTGCAGAGCAGCTTAAATATCCTTGACAGGGCAGAGTTGTGCATTTGGTGCTGTCCCCACTCTGCCTCAGACTGACACACACACCTGCCACAGTTGGGAATGTGCTGGCAGAAACCAAAGGTATAAAGGCAGCCTGGGGGTATAAAATGCCGTCTCCTCTTGAAATCATCTGTGCTGTTGCTCTTACAATTTCTCCAGAGGTTTTTTAGGCAGTGATGGATTCAGGAATATTTACATAGAGTTGCTTTTCTCTAGTGCTCTGTGACTCTTCTTCCACTGGGAACCTTTTCAGTTCATAAATTAGGTAGTTTCTTTGTTTCTTCTTAATAAAGGAAGATGGGGATGGTATTTAATTTTCTCTAACAAAAAGTTTTCATTTTTAAAAATACTTTTATCAAGTCTTGCATAATTTTTTTTTCTTTCATGCTTTGCAAAGTTCTTTTCCAGGGCTTTCCAGTTATTTAACCTAGATGCCAAGCGAAGTCTGTTTATCATTTATTCAGAATGTGGGGTTTTCTCCTTCATATACCAGAGAGGGTGAGTGGTGCAGGTTGATTGATTTGGAGCGCCCTGACTACAATTTCTGCTTAAACATTTGACTTTTTTTCAGGTATCTATCAGGCCAGTGGATTTCCCTACCCCTCCACGCTGGAATCTTTTACAGAAACTCATTACTGCTCGCCAGGTGTGCTCTTTCTGACATCCCAGCAGTGAAGGGGCTCTGCCCCATAAATAAGGTCCCTCCACCAGCTGCCCAGGATCCTCCTGCATGAAAGGAGATGTGACTGATCATGCCCATTTCTATAATCAGACAAATGCAGGCTTCCCTTCAAAGCAGGGCAGGAGGTTGTTCCTGCAAACCAGCTGTGTTGGTCACTGCTCTCTTCCAGCTGTGTGTTAACCCCATCTTCTCGTAGTGCCTTTTACATCGTGGTTATGCCAGCAGAGCCTTTCCAGAATAACCTGACCCTTGATGTCAAACTCAGTCAGAGCAGGAACCTGATGGAATCGATTTTTGGTGAAACTGATCCCACTTGTTCTGTCTCATAAGGCTGTGTGGGCACTGGATGTGCTAATGGGAAAAATGAAATGGTGACCTTGTATGTTCCCGGACTGCTGGGTGTGATCCTGCTCAGCACAGCCAGGCATTTGTCAGGCTTTTGCCAACCTGTGCCTGCCTGTGAGCCTTTCCAGTGCCTGCAGATAGAAATGTGAGTGCACCTTGCTCCTTAGCAGATGTCTTTGGAGAACAGATGTCAGTACTCACTGCTTTGCTGTATGCATGTAAAACGCATCCTTCAGAGGAAAACAGGTGGTAATTTTATTTAAATCCTGCTGTATTGTAGAGCAATGAAACTAATGAGATATGCTAAAGCCTTGCCAGGGTTTCCATTTCAATAAGCATCTAATCTTGAAACTGTTTTAATCAGGCTTCTCTATCAGATGTTCTCATTTCTGTGTTGCTAGCACCCACCTGAAATTATTGCTTGGCCTCAAATTAATAAGTGATGGTGTTTTGATGTGCACTGTTAAATCATTTCTATTCCAGGATTAATTTGTGTTTGGCCTTTTCTCAAGGCTGTGCATGAATGGTGATGTACTTGTGTTTTCTCTTGTCAGAATAATGAAATGGTGGAGCTGCAGAGGATACGAATGAAAGATGAGATTCGAGAGTACAAGTTTCGAGAGGCGAGGCTGCTGCAGGACTACACTGAGCTGGAAGAAGAAAATATCACTCTACAGAAACTGGTGTCCACACTGAAACAGAATCAAGTAAGCATCGAAAGATTCAAGGCACTGTACTGTAAATTGGCACAGTTTTGTCTGATTTTCATAATGTGATTCTGCAGAGCACTTTGATAGAAGCTTCTTTGTATGTTTGGGTTTTTTTTTCAGTTGGCTTTTTGCTGATTACTTATTCTAAAATGGTGTTACTGGCCATTTTTGAAACATGGGGAGGCTCTTGCCTCAGTTTTGAAAAATTCAGATTGAGTATTTCATTGCAGAACTATGTAATCACAGAGGAATTATTAAAAGAGATAGAGTTGCATATTTTTGCTTCATGCTTTTCCCCTTCCTCAGGAACTCATGCCCAGTGGCCAGGTGTCCTTTAAAGTGAACAAAAGAAAATTTGGTCTCCTGTCGGAAGAGTTAACTTGTGGTGATCAAAATGTAAATATTCAGGTTAGGTGATGTAACACTTCCTGCCTTTTAGATGCTGTCCAGGCCACATAACTCTGCACTTCACAACACCCTCTCCTCACCTGCTCTCAGAGGGTCACAGCTCTGCACTGCAGCCCCTGGTTTGCTTTGTGCATTTGGGGCTTCTGTGGAAGAGTCAGCCCTGTCACAGTTTCTGGTGGCAGCCTGGGAACAAAGCTGCCTTGTCCCTGCAGGAATAAGCAGTGCTATTTCAGCTCTCTTTTACTGCTTCTTTATTGCTCTAGCACAAATGCAATTGAAACACTTAAAACAACAGAGCTGTGCTGCAGGGAATACACAGGTAATGGAAATGGGTGCATAATTCCCTTATTTATGAAGATGCATAGTCTTTCACACTCCTGAAACTGAATTTATAGCAGATCAGCTTTGTTGTCAGAGTTATTTACCTAGCCAGAAAATTCCTCCTTTGAGGCATGGGTTTTTTTTATCGTCAACCTCATAGGAGACATTTTCGCATTTTCAGGAGGTAAACGACCTCTTTATGGACTGTCCTAGTTTCCCCCTAAAATAAAATCTGTTTGCAAGTGTTCATATTTGTCATAATATTTCATTCTTACTGAAAGCAAATGCCAACAGTCTGTGGAGAGAAAAGCCATTGCCACATTTTGAAGGGCTTTAAAAATCAGTCATTTTGCATCACAGATGCATGCACTTGTGATTCCTAAAATTACTTTAATCTTCAAGATAGAATTTTAAGAGCATTTTATACTTCAATGCTTGAATTTACAAAACCATATGTTATAAGTCTAAAATGTGTTAAAATATTATTATCTACATGTTGGGGCTTTTGGGAGCTTTTTAAAGTAAGAGTCTATGAGAAGGTAACCATAGAGATACAGACCTCAAGCTTTTATATGAATTAAAAACTGAAAAAGTGTTCGTTGTTTTTTTGGGTTTGGCTTTTTTGCATGTCCTTAAGTTATTAACACAGCTACTTGATTGCAATTCATAATTTTTCCAGATGGACCTGTTCCTCCTGTAAGGAAAGATATTAAATTGCCAAATTGCCAAATGTAGATTTGAAAGTCTCATGGATTTTCCTTTTCTATTTAAGAATGCCCAATATGACTATCTTGGTCACCTCAACACAATGACTTTGGAACATTTTGTTGCTTGATACATTTCCAATTTCTGGATTTGAAGATGACTGCTTTGGTTTTTAAGTTTGCCTTTCCAAAGGTTTATGAATCAAAGACTTTTGACAGGTTGATAAATATTCTACTTCAGTAGGAGTTGTCGATATTTGTATTTTTGACAGAACCTTATTTTTGTTTGATTAAAAATCCATATATTTCAAACATGAAAAAATTCTATAAAATGCCTTAAGATTGCAGATAGTAATGCACAGTAATGTTTGAATTATGAAAGCCTCAACTGTGAAAAAAAATCAGTATTTTTTCCCCTCTTTCACCAAGCTATTAAATTATTTCATGTGATACTAAGATTTTTTTTTTCATTTTGAAATTAAGATGAAGATGAGTAACAGGATTAGAATAAAATTTTAAAAATCAAAGTGTCATATTTTTTACCAGGAGTGCTGGTTGAGTGTAGACACGGATCTTTACAAACACGGCTCTTGTTTTTCATTGCAATGGGGTTTTCCAACAGTGAAAAGCAAGAAGGACAGCAAAGGGAGGGCATTCTGCAATGGGGTCTCTTCACTGTCTAGGTATTGCTGATTGCTAGGTTTTGAGCTAGGCTGGGTTTTCCCAGGCTTTGTTTCTTGTCAGGTGAAATGGAGAGAACTGAACAAAGGAGCTGCCTCTAAAAGACAGAGAAGAAGCTGCTGTTCAGCTCAGCTCACAGTGCCCATAAATACATTGATAAAATAGCACACCTTGGTGTGGGGCAGGGAGCTGCCCTCTGAGAAGGACAGGCCAATGAGCCTGGGTGTCACTAGGACATTCCAGGTACTGTGGTTGGAGCTACAGGTTCCTGTGTGCTCCAGAGGGACATTCCTGTATGCAGTCCAAGGACTGTGGGAGGCTGAATCAGCTGTTTGCTGCATTTTTCTGGTAGTTTAAAAATTTCTAAACTATTTTGGGGCATCTTAGAGTTTAAACTGATTGTACAAAATTTTGTTTGATTTTTAAAATTGAATCCCTCTGGGATAATGGAGGGCCTTGTAATGTACAGAGAAGAGAGCACCCTCTTCTATGGGTTTTGTACCTCTTATCCATATTTTTGAAAACTACTAAGACACTTGAGAGTATCTGTGCCTCAGTGACTTTACATCTAGTAGGAACTGAGATATGAAGTCATCTTCAGAATATCTGCAAATTACAAATCAGGCTAAATTAACCTGAAATCTATACAGATCGTGATATACCAACATTGCTTAGGGCAATTCACGGTAAATCTGTTGTTAACAGGACATCTGCTAATAAACAACCTTCTTCCCATGAAATTAAAATGCTTTATCATAAGTTATTCAGAAAGAGGTTTTCTATTTCTTGATTCTCACATGCTGAAGAAGTGAGCACTGTAGTATTTAACAGAGTGAGCCCCTCCTGCACTCTTTTCAGTCAGTTCTTTGCAGCTGCAGGCAATGTCCAGATCATAGTTTCTCTAACACCTATCTCAACAGGGCTGATAAATGGCAGGTTTTCACAACTCAAGTTTTAGTATTATGAATGTTCTTTGTCTTGTCTAATTCAGGTTGAATACGAAGGCTTAAAGCATGAGATTAAACGATTTGAGGAGGAGACAGTGTTGCTTAATAGCCAGCTGGAAGATGCGATCCGGCTGAAGGAGATTGCTGAGCATCAGCTGGAGGAAGCTCTGGAAACTTTAAAAAATGAAAGAGAGCAAAAGAACAATCTGAGAAAGGAACTCTCCCAGTATATCAACCTCAATGATAGTATGTATAATAACCATATTAATATATCAGTAGATGGGTTGAAGTTTTCAGAGGACGGGGGTGAGCCCAACAATGATGACAAAATGAACGGACACATCCATGGGCCTCTTGTGAAGCTCAGCGGTGACTACAGAACCCCCTCGAGTAGGAAAGGGGAATCTCTGCACCCAGTCTCTGACCTCTTCAGTGAGCTCAACATATCAGAGATACAGAAACTGAAGCAGCAACTCATGCAGGTAAGGGCTGAATTTAATGTCCCGCGTGTTCAGACATGCATCCTATGAGCCCTCGTGCAGTGATGTTCTTGACCACATATGTCCATTTCCCATGATAGCTTTTTCCTGGTGTTAGGAAAATGAAACCAGACATGGTTAAGAGGGTTGGGGTCTTTACCTCAGTATTTTAATCAGGATCCTGTTTTATGCATCCACTTCACCCAGGTGACGTGTGGCAAAATGCACCCCCACCGTCAATCACACTCATCAGTTATAGACTTTACACATCAGCATATCTAACAAGGGGGCCCAATAATGGGGCTGGGGTGGGCTAACCTCTAGTTTACAGAATCCTACTGTCAGGAGACCTTGGCTTCCTGAGATAGTAGGAATGCTTGGTCTCCCTGGCTCTGCAGTTCTGGGCTGTTCAGTCTCAGGGCCTGCAGAACACTTACAAAACACTAAGCACTAAACTAAGTAAAAGGTTGCAAGTATGCATACTGCTAATTCTTGTGGATACAGAGAACTGTGTAAAAGGTATATAAAAGAAAAGACAAAAATCATTCCGGCATCACCCAGACTTCTGCTTTGGGGTTTCTTCATATCCAGGTTTTGCTAGAAATATTCATAGCAAACAGAGTATCTGTCAGTGTGACCTGAGCAGATATTTAGCACAAGGAGGAGAGAGGGATCTAAATGCTGGGGTTGCAGAAGGTTAGATTCCCATTTTTCCTGCTTTGATAATAATGGTAATAATGTCCCTAAAATTGCAAGCAAAATAAGGCATTCTTCAATATGACTAAAGCAATCTGGGAAAAACCCCATTAAAACACTTGCGTGTACAGGCTTTATTATGCTCCCTTGCAATCCAGAGGGAGTTTCTGCCATTAACTTCAGCTCGAGCAAGGTTTGGCAGGCGATCAGGAGGGAACAAAAGGAGAGGAGCGCTCCTCTCGAGGGCCGCGCACTGGGAGCATGTGGCGTGTGGGCTGTCACAGAGCGCCCTTGTCCCGCTGGCACTCCCGGCGGATGCGCGGGCTGCAGGGGGTGCCTCGGGACGGGACAGCCGCCGCTTGTTCCCTGCTCATCCGTGCCCAGCCGCGACAGGAGCCTGGCATGCCAGCCAGATGAAAGCTCAAGCTGCCAACCTCGGTGTTGACATCATCTCAGAAGGGGTGCAGTGCCACGCAGAGAAAGGGTCCTGCTGCCCAAGCTGTTGAGCATCTCGTCTGCCGCAGCAGCTTGAAAGGTTTTGGCACCGTCAAGGAAACGCCCAGCGTTTTCCAGCTTCAGGCGTCTGAACAGCACCTCTTCTAAAGAGAGGAAATGTGTGCCTTTTCTGCTTGGAATGTCAAAGGTGGTGGTTTGGAAGTGAAGTAGAGCAAAACCAGTCTTCAGTGCTTGCTGGAGAACAACAAATCCCTATGTGGCCTTATTTGCTGAAGAGCTAATTGTTTTATTTACCTCATTGCCAGACTCATTGTGGGTTGTTTTGATCTGAGCTGTGACACGGTGAATGTGGATGACGTCTAGTTCTTTGCACCAATAACTGTGATACAAAACATACATCATTTAAGTGGGAAAGATTGAAATTTAGAATTTTATTTACATGAAAAATGCTGTTAAACTTTTCCAGTTTTGAAATATGCAGAGTGTATGTTTTGTATATATATGCATATGTACAAATATGCACCTGTAAGAACATACGCATGTGTGTATATATATATGTGCACATATACATGATGGAAAACTTCTAATTAGACTCAGAAATACAATGTTAAAAATTTTAAAAACAGTTTCAAAAGAAGAAATGCTTTCAAATGTTTGCACTTCAAAATACAGTGTTTCAAACAATAATTTACAATGAAGTATATGCAATATAGGTTTAGAAATAAAAAAATATTGCTTTAGGTATGGTTTTTCTTGATTTTATTAAATTAAATACTGAGCATGATGAGTTAGCAAACTTTTACTTGCACAATACTGTAATTGTCTTTATCTTCTCTGACTTAAAAACTTACATCCCTTAAACAAAGAGGCAGCCTTCTTACAGTCACTAGGAAAAATCTTAAGACTCTGAAAAAGAAATTCTAACTCTTCTTGGTGACAGCATTTTTTGGTGCTGGGCCCCAGCATGCCTATGCAAGTAGTGGCCACCATTGCTTGGCATTTATGTCCTGTTAAAAGGTTTATGTTTAAAAAGACACACTAGACCTCAGTGGAAGTCTGATATCTTTAGATATTGTAAAGACTCACTGCAAAATGCTGGTGTTTTACACAGTGATCTCCTTCTTTGTTGAGTTACATGTCACACAAATTAAATTGGATCATACAAATTAAATGTGAAAAATTCCTCCTGCTTCCTCTAAAGAGGCTGCACTAGGATAGGGTTCCTTAAGGAACTGACCATTTATTGGGAACTATTTTTATGTCTCTAAGACATGACATTTCTTTTTAGGATAAAGGTGAACTTCAGACTTGCCATTTTGTGTGTCTCGCAAATTGTTTTTGCTCCTCAGTCTCATAAAGATTTCACTGGATCAGTATGACAAATAGAATTCCTTCTACAGTTTTTGGATGCTCCTGTTCCATGAGCTGTGCTGGTCCAGAGGAGAGATTTAATTGCAACTATTTCGTTTCCATATCTATATATATATATATATATATATATATATATATATATATATCTGCTGTCTAGCAAATGTCTTGCTGAAAATTTTCATGTTCTGAGATTTTCTTGGAAAAGTTCATGCATTTTTGCTCTTCCTTCCTGTTTGTTGTCCAGTGGAAAGAAGTCTTTGTATCATCTTTGAAGCTTAGGACTCATTTTCTTCCCATGGTCGTGCTTTCCCTTTTTCTGAGGCCAATATCATATTTGGAAAACTTAGATTAAGTTCTCTTAAAAAAGGAAGAAAAATAAAATGTCCTGCAGCTCAGTTTTTGACACTCTTCTTCAGCTGCCTTGTACTCTTTGACAAATAAGCTATAGCTGAGGTTCAGGGTTCTTGGGATGAGTTCTCCTGTTAAATTGTTCCAGTCTTCCCCAGGAATTGTTCACTGAAATTCTGATGATGTTAAAAAAAAAAAAAAAGAGATAAATAATTATGGTAAAATGCTTTCCATAATTGCAAACTGTAGATGAAAACTGGGAAGGAAATCTCCTCAAGCTGAAATCTTTGAAGGGAAGGATGTGTCGCAAAATAGGTACAGCTACTTTTGAATGACTTTGATTTTCATTTTTAGATGATAAAAATCCTTACTGCAACTACTAATTTCAATGTAAAAAAATGCACCAACTGGACTGAAAAATACCTGGAATTACCACAAGTTTGCTGTGGTGGAAATTAGGAAATATTATCTAGAACAGGAATATCATTAGCATATTTGGGAACAGCAGAGTCATTAATATGCAAAAGGTGTGCTCAGGACTGAGCTGGAGCTTTGGAGATTTCCCCTTGGCAGTAGGAGCATGTATTTATGGTTTTAAACAGAAGGGGATTAGCTTAATCCATTATTGCTGGTCCAGAATGAATAAAATTGAGTAAGTCTGTGTATTTCCTTTTGCGTGCAGTGCAAGTTGATATATGGGTTTTAAAAGTTTAAAATGTTTTCTCTGGGAAGAATCCTTCCTCTTTGAAAGGAATATGTTTCCAGAACAAGTTTATGTTCAGAAGAGAAATTATTATCAAGATCCAAAGTAGCTCTGCTACAGTTTTTCTTCATGATAGGGTATAATGGCTCAGATCAGTAGTCCTGCAGGAACAATTCTGAGTAATTTAAGCAGGCACTGAAACACTGTGCTGCTTTAACACACAGGTGTTTTCTCAAAGGAAAGGATGTATTAAAAATAAATATTATTAAAAATAAATATTTATTTTTACATGGATAAAATCTGCAGTGAATTGGCTTCTTTGGTGTGAAGATGCCCACAATGGACCCATACACTTTAATAAGCAGTCTGCCTTTGGTGTGTAATATGTGGTTCTTTATTAGTACAATTTTTCAGTATAAGGTGAGATGGTTCTTTAATTAGCTAAAACACATATGCATAGCTCACCTTAGCAGCCTGAAGGAATAAATGCCTTCACCATCTGATGAGGGCAGTGAAACTAACACTGAAGCCTGCTATATCAAGTGGCAGCAACTGGAGTTCAGCTGAAGCTGAAGGCTTCTAGCGAGAGCAGACATGGAACAGGCAGTTTGGTGAAACAAAGAGGAAAGCTGGTGAAGAGACTCCTGTTGGATTGATCTCTAAGGGTTCCCAGGACAGGCTTGACCAGGAGACCTGTACAAAGTGGTCACCTTTTAGAAGATGTACTTGGCAAAAGGGAAGTTTGCCCTGTTTTGGATTTTCTCAACAAGAGTGGGCTGACATGTTGTGTGAGCAACAATTAGGGTGGCAGATATACTGAGATAGCAACAGGGGAAGGGAAAATGGAAAAGGATACCAAAATACTTGTGGTTCTTGGCTGTCCTCTTCTGCACTGATGATATAGTGCTGAAAATGGAACAGTTCATATCTAAAGAGATAGACTCTTCCTGGATCATAAAATAATGATGAGATTTAGCCTTGTTTTTTTAATTCTTAAGGCATCAGTCCCCTGTATACAAGAACAGTAGGCTGATTTTTTTAGATGTTTTGATCATGACTTCTATTTTTATTTGTACAGTTTCTGCCTGCAATCGACTGCAGATACTAATGGAGGCCAGGTTTTGAGAGCCTGTCTGTAAAACCAAGGGATCACTGTATGCTCTAATGTCTTAGTACTCCTGAGCAGCAGCCATGGCTCAAAAGCCTGGTTAAGAGGAAAAAAAGGTTTGAAGAGCTGCTCAGAACATTTTGTGAGAGGGCATTAATACCATCTCAGTTTCTCAAAGGCTTTTCTTTTCATTTACTAAGAATGCATGTGTTGCTTCTCTTACACATACTAGTGATAGGGAAGGAAAGTTTGTGTTTGTTTTTTTTTTTTTTTTTAAGGCATTTTCAGAACTGAAATCTTGAATTCGCAGAATTAGTAATTCCAGCACTCATCAAAGGAAATGCCATTTTCACTGCATATGCTGAGATACTGCAACAGGGGGAGAGAAGAGCAGTAAATCTGTTAGGCTCAGGGTCCTATTGTAAAAGCCATGAAAGGAACAAGGATCCTATCTCTGTAAGCCTTCCTCTACTTCCCAATTCACGCCTCAGAATAGGACAAAGGTACAGGAAAATGTTGGAGCAATACACTTAAAACTTGAAATGGAAGTCTTTTAGGGGTTTTATCATGAGTAGCAAATACCTGAGCAGATCAAACTTGTAAGTTTGTCTTGTTCACTTGCTTTAAAATTGCTGTGCATTAATACTTCTAGAAGCATCTTTCGTGATGTCTTGTGTTGTTCAACATCCACTTTTCTAATTGGATATTTGCAAATAAACTTACTAGGTCACAACTAGTGGGTTGTTAGTTACACTACAAGTCCTGCTTTTCTTGGCTTGAATTTAAACAGATGGATTTTGCTTTGATAAGTGCTGGGGATGGGCAGTCCTGGGATTTGCGTGTGCTCAGTGTCCTGATTTGTGTTACATTTCCACATAGCAGGTTATTCAATCTGTGGAAAGGTACACAGATAGGTTTTTTACTCTATTTGCCTTAATGAAAGTAAGCAGCAGTTCAAAGATATAAATGGATATTGTAAAAGATTGGTTGAACTGTTAATGGGAAATGTAAATTCAAACTCCATTGAGAAATGGCTTACAGTTGACAGTAATGCAGTTTCTCTGTTTAGGGAACATGTGTTCTGATAAATCCTATATCATCTCTCTAGCTGATGAGACAGTGCTTGGGCACTTGGTAAATTCTTCAGTGGGCAACATGTGAAATTGTAGCTTAGTGATAATGGAAGTTGTAACAGAGGCTGGGCCTTCCTAAACCTCTGAGAGTTACACGGCACTCTATAAATTAACTTTATGATTTAGGTGTTTATGGCTAGAATCTCTGGGAAACCCTCAAGCTGCACACAGTGGTGGAGTGGAAGAGGTGACTGTGACTGCAGAGATGGTGTTCAGCTTGGGTAGGATGAGATCCTGGGTTTCTCACTCTGACTCTGTTGCAGGTGGAGCGAGAGAAGGCCATTCTCCTGGCCAACCTCCAAGAGTCCCAGACGCAGCTGGAGCACACCAAGGGAGCCCTGACAGAGCAGCACGAGCGCGTCCACAGGCTCACGGAGCACGTCAATGCCATGAGGGGCCTGCAGAGCAACAAGGAGCTGAAGGTTGAGCTTGACTGCGAGAAGGGCCGAGATTCCGGCGAGGAAGCACACGACTATGAAGTGGACATCAATGGCTTGGAGATCCTGGAGTGTAAATACAAAGTAGCTGTTACTGAGGTGATAGACCTTAAAGCAGAAATCAAAGCCTTAAAGGAGAAATACAATAAGTATGTGGAAAACTACACCGAAGAGAAGGCCAAGTATGAGAGCAGAATCCAGACGTACGATGAGCAGGTGACCAGCCTGGAGAAGTCGACCAAGGAAAGCCAGGAAAAAATGGTCCACATGGAAAAGGAGTTGCAAAGGATGACGAGCATAGTGAACGAAAACCACAATACCCTCAACACTGCCCAGGACGAGCTGGTGACGTTCAGCGAGGAGCTGGCCCAGCTCTACCACCATGTCTGCCTGTGCAACAACGAGACGCCAAACAGGGTCATGTTGGACTATTACAGGCAGAGCAGAGTCACCCGCAGCGGGAGCCTGAAGGGGCCAGATGACCCTCGAGGTCTCCTTTCCCCACGACTCGCCAGACGGGGGGTGGCATCGCCCGTGGAGGCCAGGACCCCGACCGAACAGGGGACGAGGGAGGCCACAGAGCCCGGCAAGGAACAGAGCCCAACAAAAACACCTTCCATTTCTCCCGTCATCACAGCCCCTCCTTCCTCCCCTGTCTCTGACACCAGTGACATCCGCAAAGAGCCCATGAACATCTACAACCTCAATGCCATCATAAGGGACCAAATCAAGCACTTGCAGAAGGCCGTGGACCGGTCGCTGCAGCTGTCGCGGCAGCGGGCCGCGGCCCGCGAGCTGGCGCCCATGATCGACAAAGACAAGGAGGCCTTAATGGAGGAGATCCTGAAGCTGAAGTCGCTCCTGAGCACGAAACGAGAGCAGATCGCGACCCTGAGAGCAGTGCTGAAAGCCAACAAGCAGGTGAGGCGCTCGCAAAGCTCTGGGGAAGGTCTGTTGTTTATACGGGTCACTTACAAGCTTGCCCGGGGGTGTTTTGGAGGGGAGATTTTACTCACAGGTTATTTAGCCTCTCACTCAATCACAGCAAGGGCACACCTTTGTTCCCTCCCCTCCCAGCCTCCTCTTTTAGCACTTTAGTTCTGCTTTTCTCAGCACCCACCATTTCCTCAGCTGAGGTAGGCAGGGACCAGCTACTGCCCAGGCATGTTGCTGGTATTATCACAAACTTTTTTAAGATTACCAGGGTTGGAAAACAGAATAGAACACATCTGGAGAGACTCTCAGTTGTATGCCCTTCCATTTAAGAGAATAAAAACCTTCTTGTTATTATTTTGAACTTTTTCAAATCTCAAGAGAAATTAATCACTCTGTTTTTGATGTTCCATCAATGAAAAGAAACCAAAAATTATAGTACTTGATATTAAATGCCAAAAGAAATCCATCATAATGCTATGTTTCTCAAGAGTGCTGTCAGTCTTCTTTGCATAGTGTATCTACCAAGCCCTTTGCATCCATTAGATTCCAGGTCTGAAAACATGGTAAAAAAAACCTAAATTCAAATATGCAAATAGTTTTATTGACTTTGATGCATCTCCTTTTGCCCAGAATTGAATCTGAATGCAAAAAGCTGCAGCGACAGTGATTTTATTCTAGGAGTGCAGTGATCACCACATGGGGGCTTGAATCCTGGTTAACAGCTTGGCATGCTATTAGCTGGTGACAGTGATGGGATTTCAGTGTTAAAATTCCCAATAGTCAGCTATTCTGAAGTTACAATTACAAGTTAAATTGATTGTTGTATCTATAACTGCATAGGGTACTGGGGATTTTTAAATTGCAGCAATATTTCAACATACATTGGGTCTTTTATAGCATTTCCCCCCCCTTTGATGCAACACATGTTAAATATTAACTCAGGTAATTAAATACTATCTCTAACCAAGCAATAATAGCTCTGAGCAATTATATGTGGGTTTTCCATGTAATTAAAATGTAATTTAGATGGAAGTGATGTATATGGGTATGCATTCTGTGATTCAAAATTAAAGATTTTTCCCATTAGCACAGAGCTATCATTTATTTTTTGCTACTACCAGAACATCTATCTCAGTCTCACTCTTTTATTGCTGTCAGAAATAATGCATTATCCTAAGGCATGCTCACTGAAATGGAAAAGATAGATTTGCTGACTAAGGAGCTGCTATTAACTGATCTTTTATTTATTGGATAGTAGCATAGGTATTGGTAATTGTACAACTGGGTACAGAAACTTGCAGTACTTATTCATGCAAAATTTGTATCAAACTTTCCTCAAACTTTCAAGCTAAAAGACATAATAAAATAAAGAGAAGGAGAAATTTAAAGTTAGACAGGGGAAGACTGGTTTATTATGTGCCAGCCTCAAGGGGTGGGTGTATGCCAGAACCCAAATTCTTGTCTTGACTCATGTTCAAAAACCAGGAATTAAGATTTATCCTCTTGTAGTCTTCCTCTTCCCCTTCAAAAGACTAAGTTTCTAAACAGCAAGAGACTGGGGATGTTTTTCCCTTGTGGGAGCCTTCATTGGGTCTGGTATTTTTGACTGTACTTTAGTGAAAAGACACCCTTAACTAGGAAAGCACTAGATGATATCTAGTGGTGGTCAGTATTCACAAATAAACATTCACAAAGCTCTAGCAGGATAGAGAGAGCAAGATTTGATGTAAGAAGATGCAAACCTAGGTCCATGAAAATGGATTATTAAATCAATTGCCCAAGAAAGCAAAGCACATAGATCTTGCTGGCTTGCTTGCTTACCTTGTCTTGATTTATGTATCTATTTATTCATAAGCCAAATTACTGTGTCTGCACCAGACTGGTAGAATAAACATTAACAAGTAGCATAAATGAGAAAGTAAAATCAAATTAATGATGCAGTAACTTTTAGGACCAGTTCAATAATGGGTTTGATTTCTATTTCTAATAGCGATCAGAAAGCAAAGCTTCCTGTGAGGGGAATTTAATATCCTGAAGTTCTGATGGAAAGCTGATCAGTTGTTTCCATAGGTAAATAGTTCAATGAGACAGAATTGAGTCAGTAAGACCTTCATATCTGCATTAGCAGTAACTGAAACATCCATAAAAGTTCTGCAGAAAAAATACCTTGATAACCGCAGACACACAGAACTTTATCTATAAACAAATGCCCTGATATTATATAGACAGAACACAGTAGAATTTCTGCTGTGAACGAGAGGCCTGGTGAAAAGACTTGGTACCATGTGCAACTTCTGCTCTAAAAATACAGGCTAGTTTTCTGCTTTGGTGTGTGAAATACAAATCCTACCAGTGTAGGACTTAATGTTTATTTACAATTATTTTAGCTGGTCTGCTTCTCACAATGCTGATGTAAAGCAGATGGGATACAAAGTCATCTTAGAAAATGAGATTTGTTCACAGATTTCAGGATGAAGATGGCAGCCTTTAGGCAGATGGGTTTGGGCAAACATCTCTTCTGTAAGGACACGGAGAGGGATGGAAAGGTTCCTGTTCTGGCAGTGCTTGAGGTCCTGGGCTCAGGTGCATCCTCCCCTCAGCCTGCCCCCCTCCAGGGCTGGGGTTTGGGGATCGGGAGGGAGCTGAGCTCTTTGTGTTCCACAGCTCTCTTTTCCTTGCTGGTGTTTCACACCCTGCTGGAGTCCAGGCATTGGAGCTCTCTGCTCCCTCCTGGCGTTGCTGTCAATTCCAGGTGACTTCTCCTGCTCAGTGAATGCTACATGAGCCATCAGTCTCATGTCTGCAGGCTGGCTGAGAGCCTGGGCAGTTCATTTGCCCAGTTCCTCAGCATGACTGGTCTGACAAGAGTGTCATGGGCACCTCTGCTGTCTCATTGCATTACTTACTTCACTGAAGAATATTCATGCTTTTTTTTTTTTCTCCTGTGTTTTCATAGTTTTTCTTGTGCTCCCTATCATCTACTTTTATACTTGCATTTTTATGTGGAACAAAATTCTCTAATTTTTCTGATACAATTTTTTTTTACTTAGCCACAACTTAAAAATGAATGCTTCAGAAAGTGCTGTTAGAAACAAAGCTAGCTCCTGGGATCTGCTTCCTTCTGGCACCACCTGCTTGGAGATGAAGGCTGTTATTTGTTTTGAAGATTTGACAGAGTCCTTCCTCTGTTACTTTTATTCACTAAGTAAACTATATTTTCATCCTGTAGTGTTGCATGCCCATTTACCTTACCCTGACATCCAGACTAAAACACAGGGATCATGACCTGTCTGATCATTGTGCTCAGTTTCAGTGATATGTTAATTACTGTTAATTTATGAGTGTACATTTTTGGTCATGGCTGAAAACAGACAAAAAGCTGATGACTTCTGCTTTATCCTGCCAAGACTGTAGGCTGGTGTGCACCATCCTACACTGCACCAAAGCATATATCAGCAAGGCTGAAAAATGCAGAATTGATTTGATTATATCCCTAAGTGATAGATAATTTTACATGTATTACTGATGATTTCAAATCTGGATTTGAAAATACATCCAGTTAAAATTAGAGGTGATTACTATTACTGGCCTTTAAAAATCTGTTCTGTTAATGTAAATTGGTGTGAAAGTATGAAAATATTATTGGTAAGGATACAATTTAAAAATTAATTATTTTAACACTGCTACTTATAAGTGTGCTGTTTAACAAGACATGAATGAATAGAGTTGTAATTTAGGAGATTCTATTAGGAGATTCTAATGTGTCCTTTTGTTAAGAGACGTTGTTAGTGGGAAATGCATTGAGTTTCAGAAAATTGAGTTTAAAATAGGTTTCCAACTGTTTGGCCATTACCATCTTTTGTCCTGTTCACTTGCTGGTTGCTTTTACGTGACATTCTTCTAAACTTCTCTCCCCTGGTGGTGGATCAAGAACCCATCAGATCAACAGGGGAAATTGATTGCCTGCATGAATTGCAACTTATTATGCACTAAATGAAGTGAAAAAACACCCATAACAGCCTCTGAATAAATGTAAAAGGAACAAATTTTTCTTCATCACATTCTAAGGCAATAAATATCTCAAGCAGCAGTAGGTATAAAGCCTCTATAAAACTATATATTTTGCATAACTTCAAAATTACATTAAATTCATCGGTAAAGCAGAATGTTCAAGTCTTGCAAAGATAAGGCAAATGTAACTCTTAAAAGCCTTGCAGTAGTAGATAAAGATATTTAATGGATGAAATTGAAAAAAGAAAGATGGGAGAAGCAAAAACTTAGGAATGGGACAAGTACAAAGCCTTGCTTTGCTGTTAAATGAAAATTGTAATTTACGATTTTTTTACACTTTGTTTTTTTTTTGGTAGTGGTTAAAGGTGCTGGCTTGCACAGCAGGCATTGCCAGTTCTCAGACATAAATCAAGCTGCCAGGTCATGGCTGTCCCTGTGCCCAAGGAAAGCCTCAGCCAGCAGGAGGCTTGAGGCCAAACACGTTGATTCACAACTTATCTGCAGGGGCTGAGCCTGATGTGCTCTGTGTCCTGTTTGCAAAGGGGCCAGGGGACACTCTTGACTGTTTAATGCAGCTCAAACACCGTGGTGACAGCTCCTGTAGTAACTTTACTCACTTGCCTGAGCCCTCCAGTTTTGCAGAGACACTTGAGGTGCTGAGTTGTTGCCAGTTGCCACTGAAATGGGCTTTGTCCTTTCAGCTGCTTTGTCCTTTTCCTGGTTTCATGGAGTACAACTAAAAAGAAGAAGTTAAAGGGTGCAGAACAATGAAGATCAAGTTTAATTTCTTTTACTGTGCGAATGAAGGACATCAAAACCCAAATCAGACATGGGATTTTAGCAGTTCTCAGATCTCTCTCATAAGCACGTCCTTGTTTTTGTTTTTAGACAGCTGAAGTGGCACTGGCCAATTTGAAGAACAAATATGAAAATGAAAAAGCGATGGTGACTGAGACCATGACCAAACTACGGAATGAACTAAAGGCTTTGAAAGAAGATGCAGCAACCTTCTCATCCTTGAGGGCAATGTTTGCAACCAGGTAAGGGGAGCAGTGTCACCATCTGGCTCAGCACTGTAAACACGTGTGTGCTAAGTGAGAACACTCCCAGCTGTGTATGTTGGGTGCTTAGGAGGATAGAGAAATTATTTTCTGCATGGTCAGGGGTTTTCTGGATGAAGGTGAATGAGTCCTAGAATGCACTCTGTGCAAAACTTGCAAGCTTTCAAGTGCTGCTGGAATGCATGCCTTGGAAAATAAAGCTGAAGAATAGCAATGTCAATACAACCTTGAGTAAAGTGTTATAAATGACAATATATGGCTCAACATATTTGCATTTATAGGGTTTTTTTAAGTGAAAATCAAACAGTGGATTTATGAGGCTGATTTTCCCATTCAGAAGTATGCAGTGATTCTGTCATGTAAAGCTATTGCATAGTTAATGATGATCTTCAGAATCCCACTTTTTCATTACAATGAGATTTATTACTTACCAGTACTAAAATCTATTTAATCAACTAGCCTATGCTGTAATCCAGTGCTAATAATTGTAAGGCCACTGTAATTTCCTACTCCAGTATAAATTCTTATTTTCTCCCACTGTGATGTTCAATTTATTATCTTCTCCACAGGATAAGAGCTTCACTTTTCTTCTATAACATAGTTCTTCCTGGCAGGACAGTAATTAATCAACTTTCATCTTTCCTTCTCCCACATCTTCTTCAGAAGAGCTTTTGGTTTTACACAGAATCACAGAATCAACTAGGCTGAAAAATCTCTGAGATCAAGTCCAACCTATGAACCAATGCCACCTTGTCATCCAGATCATGTCATTGAATGCCATGTCCAGGCTTTCCTTAAACGCCCCCAGGGACAGTGACTCCAACACCTCCCTGGGCAGCTCATTCCAGTGTCAAATCACCCTTTCTGTGAAGAAATTCTTTCTAATGGCCACCTAGACCATGCCTGGCACAGCTTAAGACTGTGTTTTCTCATCTTAGCTGCTTTTTAAAAGGTTGTCTAAAAATAATTTTTTAAAAAGATCCAGTATTTTCATCAATAAATTCTTATTTTGAAAACACACAAGCAAGACTTTTCTCCCCCCCTCATGGTCAAACACAGTACAGATTTCTTGTTTTTACTTTGGTCCATAAATTATAAGACATCTTTGTGCCTCGTGCCAACATCTCTTCAGTTCTCCCTGCAGTGCCATCTTGCCACATCCAGCCTTCTGAGGTGCTTTGTTGCTAAAGGGCAGTGGCAGCAGCAGCTGGGAGAAGTGGGAAGGAAGGAGAAGAGGGGCATTTATATGTGGTGACATTGGTGCTGTGTACAAATTCATCATAGGTCCATCGTCAGAAGAGTGCGGGTAGCGACATAATGGAAACGAAGACCCAGCTCAGCAGGTGGTGTGAAACAAGGTAGCCCCATTGATTTCATTGGCATCTAAAGCTTTTCCTCCAGAAAGGAGAGTTGTGTGTGTGTGTGTGTTGGAAATGCATGTGTTGACCTTTCCTTGCAAGCTCCTCACTCTAGGAGGCACAGGAATGTTCTGACTCTGTAAGAGCTCGTGGAAGGCGGGTAACTCCGGAGCAGAGGAGTGGCATCGTGAGCATAAAGCAAACAAGGGTCTTGCATGGGCCATAAATCATCAACACATGAGGTAAAAGTAGTTTGCAAAGATTTAGAAGTTAATTAAAGGCAATGTTAGGTTGTTGGTGTACTGAATGCTCCTTACCCAATTTGGGCATCCCGAGTGCAGGGTTCCAGGCGTATCCTAAAGCTGATGGGAGGCAGCAGCATCCCCTCCATGAGAATTAGGCTTCACTGATGCCACTCATCCAGGTACCTTTTCTAGATACTGTGTGTGTAGGATGCAAAGAAGCTTCTGATTCTCTTCTATGAAGTATAAAGGGAGTCTGTGTGACTTGCTGAGTTACACATTTTTAGTTTTTAAATTCCTCATGTAAGTAGAGATAAACTGCACCCAAAGAATTTACTGCTGTTGGTAAACTGCATGTATTAGTGATTAAACACCCAATGTATGGCCTATGGGACATATCCCTGCCCTTGAGCTCCTAAGTTTTGCTCAGTATTCTCTGAGCACAGTTATAAAAAATAATTCACTACAGGGTCTTCCACATCATTATGCTCCTATAGATTTTTCTGTTGTAAAATATTCATTTTTCTTCCCTAGCATGGAGTTAATGGCCTTTATAATTAAATCAATCTTCCTAAATGGTCAAATCATTGACTCCTTCTAAATAGTCCATTTGGAAGAGCATTTGTTTAAACGACAGAGAGTTGATACACTCTACAAGTCTTTTGAAGAAGAGAAATCGGCTTGAAACAACAAGGCTGTAATATTTTTGTGCAATAACATCAGATGCAGCAGCAATCTTCAGCATAAGAAAGCAATTGTTTAGTCTTTAGTTGAATGAAACACAGTGGTTTCCATGGTTACAGTGCATCACATGGTACTTACTCCTGAGTTTGTACCATAGGGAGATCATTCTTCTGATTGTAGAATCGTATTATAGATCTGAAAATGGTTGCTTATACTGTTTCATAGAACAAAATCCTTTCTCTTTCCATATTCTGTTCCCCAAGTGGATGTTCATCTGGTGCTGAACTGTATGGCTCCTTCCTCAAATACACTGGATAAAGGTCATAGCACACCTTATAAGGAGAGCACAGCACATCAGTTTCTGCTCTGAACAGCAAAGTTGACACTTTTCTCCAAAGCTCCCCCATGCAGAAAGCAGAAGCCTTCCTTTTTCTGTGTTTTTCCTGATACTTGTTCATCCTTCACTCCTTAAGTTCTTTCTTCAGTTCTTCATCTCAAAAGTCTTTCTGTCCTGCTTGTCCCTCTACTTTTGTCCTTTTTCCTTCTAGAGCAGCATATTTCTCTGATCCAACAATCTCTGAGATTCTGATCTCTCCAGCTTCTTCCTTCCCTTTTCATTAGCCTTGGGATCCCTTTCTAGGGTTTGTGTGCTTCAGACCTGTCAAGAATATTTCCCAAAACACCTCTCTTAGAAAAAGAAAGCAACAGTGTATAAAATCTCTTTTGTGGGATTCAAGGGGGTGGCAAAGCGGAGCTGAAGTTCCTGTTCAATGCCAGGGCCAGGTGTCACCTTTACCCTGCTTATTTTGTCATGGGCTGCTTTTGGTATTCCCAGAGAAAATAGGGAATTCCCAGAGAAGCCTTTCCTTGCCCCTCCTGTTGCTTCCCCTCACTCTAACCCTGAGTTGCTGACCCAGGGTGAGAGTTGTGGGAATGTGAAGCAGCGAGCAGCCTTCATCCAGAGGAATAATAAATAATAAATTATTTAGAGCATTAGTTTTCCAGTCTAGAGTAGATGTTGCCCTGAGAGAGGAAGTCCTGTGCTGAACTGGGAGAAGGAACTATTTTTAAACAGGATCTTAAAGGGATTCAGAAAGCAAACTTCAGAGTCCCTACACTGCTTGCTTTCCCAGCCTAAATAGAGGTATTCAACAGGAGAGAGCAGGAAATATTGCTTTTGGTATTGCCATAGTCCTAACGCTGCGTGCATGGATTTTATTCTTCATCCATCAAAATACTTTCTTATGATTAAGTTTTAAAGAAAAATGTCTGTTGAAGAGACGGAATGGGAAGATTTGACAGGTCCTGGAGCTGAGAAAACATTTCTGAACAGGAGAGATTTAAATTATATGGTTAGAGCAGGGACCTGTCACTGTCAGTGTCACTGGGTTTTAGCTCAAGCCCTGCTATGATTTATGTTACCTAAATTACACATAAGCCTGATTTGGTATTTGGTTTACATTCCTAGACAAGAGGGATAGATGGAACCAGAAATCCCTTAAAATCCCATATAAGCTTCTTGGATCAGTTAATTAAAAAAAAAAAAAAAAGTGGGCTTATGTGTCTGTCTGCTTCCTTTCTGAGGCGAGAGAAATGAAAAATAGGTGAAACCTTGACTTTTGCTCTGACTATAAGTAGACCAGCAGACAGCAAAAAAACCAGTGCTGTTTATTTAATACTCATTTGCAGTTTACAGCCTGTCCTGGGACAAGAGGGAAATCTGGAAAGAGTTCTGACTTAGAAGGACATAACCTAACTTTTGGTATCTCTGTTTGAGCCCTTCTGAAAGACCCCTTCAGACCCCTGGTGTGTCCTGGAGCCCTGCAATGGTCTCTGTCTTTTTCTTTTAGGAGCTCCTTAACCTTTTTCTTCCTCCTGTGAGACCTGATGAATGTTTATCAGCTGTGTGGGTGAAAGGCAATATAGATGCGTGCAATGCTTTTTTCTTTTTTAATTAGAAACACTTGTCCTTTTATCCCACTCTTACACATAGCTGGGAATGTTTCAGTGAAGGGAAATGCTATGGCTGCAGGCAGTAGTTACCTCCCACTACATGGAATAACCTTCACTGCTGCAAAATTTCAGATCTGAGGCTGTTAATTCAGCAATTTCTAAAGTTAATTAAGGCCTTTACTTGGGTGATTTAGGTTTAACCTTTCTGAACACTGTTTCTCAAAAAAGAAAGGGAAAAAGCTTGAGCAGCAAAATCCAGACACGATGGACTATGTGTTTGTGAAAAATAATTAGAAATTTGAAGTCATGGTAGAGGTCAGATGACTGGAACCACCCAAACACTGCAGTGAACCATCAGAAATGTGGGCTTGCTGGTATTCTAGTATTGGGACACTTCTAGGAAGGACATGTAATTAATCAGAACAGTTGGAAAATGTATTAACAAGATTGGTTTTGTCTCAAATGAGACCAGCTAGCAGCATCTAGTATATCCAGATTTCTCATAGCAGGTTTATCTAAGATTGCTTTAGTAATATCCATCTTCATGGCACTTGTTTCTTAACTGTTCAATTGTGCTGTTTCATAAAGCAGATGCCTAAGATCTGAGGAAAATCAGTCTTTGTCCAAGACCAAAATTGATTTATTGGCCTATTAGAGGAAGTCAATTCATTCCTTTGGTGGCAGTGTGCCACAGGTGTTGCTGCAGGTGTTACTTTCAAAAATTTTCAACAGAAAACATATTTGGAAACAAAAGAGGTCACTGTACAAAGAAGAACAGGATAGAGTAAGAGACATGGATGCAAGACACATCTGGTTACAAGGATGAGTCTCTAAAACTCTGAAAACACAGACATTAAAGTAAATTAATTTGAAATAGGAATTACTAGAATATTTAGAATGCTGATTTCATGTCTCTATCAAGGAAACTGACTTAAGCATCTCATGGCTTGGAGCAGAAATAGGTGTGCAAGCTGGCTTTAAGCCAGCCAGCATTTCATAAATATCTCTTTTCCTCAAGGCTTAAGTAGCAACAATCATGCTTAATGAAGTCCTTTCTTCTGAAAGATAATACTGAAACTGAAGATTAAGCTGTATCTGACTTGGTAATTTTGCTTGCAGTGCCTGAATTGTTCAAAAGGGGAGTCCAATACATATATATATATTTGTGTGTAAGGGATACTAACTACACGTTTTCAAGTACACTTTACTTCTGTTTCCCAAGGTGAAGATAAAGTTTCCAAAAGATTAGTTTCATCCCTCAGTTTGCAATAATTCAGATGTTTATTGCATCGAACATTTTGATAAGGAAGACTAAAATAATTTTCTGTGCTTGCTTTCTGTAAGTGATACTGATAAAGTTACATCTTCATCCATTACGCAATTGCAATTTCACAATAAACCTACTTAGATTCACACAGATCTTGTGGGAAGGAGATCTGGTGAAAGCTGCATCATTCAACATGAAAAATCCTTGGATGTTGCCACAAATGTCTGATGGTCAGGCAGTACTGCTGTCTGGGAAGCATCTCATTGCTGGGATGCATTTATTTTTATTGCTCTTGGTTCTTGATTAGATGGTCTATTGCTATCAAACTGAAGTAATTTCCCTTCAAAAAGTGTTTTAAGACAATTTTGAAATTGCCTTGCTTTTCCTGTTAACTTTAGAAATTATGCTTAAAGCATAAATAAATTGAATTTTTTCTTAAATCTGACAAAATCATAAGAAAGGTGGTTTTACTTCTCAGATACAGAGCAAATGAGAAGATAATTTTTCATGTGGGTAAAAGAGGCTGAGGATTAAAAAGGAGTAGGTGACCATAGTAGTGAACACACTTCCAAGAGATTCAACAGTAAATGTGAAATAACTTCCACATGTGGGGTGTCCTGAATAGTATCCTTTTAATCAATGGTAAATAATAGTAATCATGGTAATAAATGGTTAAAAAGGGTAGATAACTGGGAGTTTCTCATTTCACAAAATCTGATGTGTCAAGTGTTCAAATTACTTCTTTCGTAATGCTTTCTTGAAGTATTACTGTCTGTGGAAAGTAGTATTTTCTAATCTTATCCATGGTGACTTACTAGTAGATGCAGCACCCAAAATTATTATTTGTGGTCTAAACTGGAAGTAATTCCATACCTCCCCTCCAGCTGAAAACATGTCTCATTGTCATAGACTATGTTAATATAGTCACAGGTTATCTTGCTGAATGGGAAGTGTTGACATCCAGACCCGAGTCCAAATTTATTCAGAGTGGGAACAGAACAATTCAGGCTGCTTGCTGCCAGGATTAGGGTCAGCAAAAGCAGGGATCTGAGTCCAGCTCTGCTACTGAAGCCTGGGAATGTGCTCACTGCTAGAGCTGGTTCTTGGGCCGTTTCCCCAGATCCCTGCCCTTTTTCCTGCAGGTGTGATGAGTACGTCACGCAGCTGGACGAGATGCAGAGGCAGCTGGCGGCTGCGGAGGATGAGAAGAAGACCCTGAACTCTCTGCTGCGCATGGCTATCCAGCAAAAACTTGCCCTGACCCAGCGGCTGGAGGATTTAGAGTTCGACCACGAGCAATCCCGACGCAGCAAAGGCAAGCTGGGAAAGAGCAAGATCGGCAGCCCTAAAGTAAGTGAGGAGGCATCAGCCACCGTGCCAAGCATAGACACTTTCCTCCTGCATAGTCAGGGCCCACAGCAACCAAACTTACTGGTCAGCAGTGGCACTCAGAGGAAAAGGTATGCATGCAGTGATCTTTACAGTACAGTGCAGTAGCCAGACTTGCATTAAAGTCATTCACTGAATTATAAACATAATGATTCCTTTCTTTACTTTTATTTTTTTTCTTTCCGTACTTTGATGGGGGAGAAAGAGGTGGGGAGGATTTGAGGATGAAATTCAAAGCCTGGCAACATGTGGTTCTGATCCACCTACTCAGTGTTATTTCCTCCTTCTGAATGCAATGTTTTGAACAATATTCTGTCAGTGTCTCGGTGCATCTTGTATGTCTTTAATATTAAGTGTGAATGTATTTTCTTTAACAATTTTTCTTTAAGTTTTCCCTATGGTTTTCCGTAATGAGCATCTGAAATAATAATGCTCTGTGAGCATTTCAGTGCTTAACACGAAAGAAACTGCATTTCTTTGTTAAGCTCTGGTGCGCACTTGTTCTTTATCGGTGTGAAAAGAATATGGATATGTTCACTTGGACAAATTTTTCTACATGGGAGGAAGAAAGCTTTTGAAGGGGGATGGCTGCCATTCATAACCTAATTCAAATATTTTGCTGTTCAAGCAGTGAGTTCTTGTCCTGTGCCTGCCCCTGCCAAAACTCTTCAGGTGTGGGCATCTCCATGGTTTTGGAGATGAAGAGGACTCTATTAGTGAAGTCCTAGATAATCATCCCCTTTTCTTGTATGCTCTAATCACAATGCAAAACCAAGAGAACCTTCAGAAAGTCTTGTACATGGT
Organism: Petroica traversi; assembly: GCA_025920805.1. Taxonomy (NCBI): domain Eukaryota; kingdom Metazoa; phylum Chordata; class Aves; order Passeriformes; family Petroicidae; genus Petroica; species Petroica traversi. Next base: position 604,409 of record JAHLSL010000042.1, on the reverse strand, counting down.
GACTCGAGGATGCTGAGATGTAACCCAGCCTCATCTCCTCCTTCCCTAAGGTGAATGAGGTTTTCCAATGCAGGCAAGCTGTCCTGCTCTGGAAATGACATGGGGTGTCAGGCATAGTTGATTTTTACCTGTTAAGCAAGTTAAAGATGATATTGTCATTCATGAGGCTTTGAAAGGTAATTAAAGTAAAACTCTTTTGTTTCCATATGTATTTTTCTTGGATCTCCTGCAAGACTATTCTCACCTTCCCTTTGTGATCAGAGCCATCCCAGGACTTCAGGGACCTACCTCCAGAAATTATTAAGAGCCCCCCCTCATCCTGCCTCCACAGAATCATATCTTCTGAGGGGCCCCCCTTCCATGAGTGAATTCATCCATGGGCACCGTCTCAGCAAGGAAAAAAGGTTAACCGTGGCCATACCAGGTAAACATTTTTTCCTTGGGTGCATGTGGTGCTGAGTGGTTAGCAGAGCAGGGGACTCTCCCAACACTGCAGATGCAATTTAATTTGGGCACCTCCTTAAACAGCAAAATGCCTCCTCCTGTGTCACGTGTGGCAGGAGATGATATTCTGCTGGCAGCGGCCCAAACTGGTTTCAGATGCAATGTGGAAAGTCCTTCTGTGGTCATAGGTGGGTGCAGTCCCACTGGCACCCACAGAGGCTGCACCTCGTGCCTGGGTGGAGCTTAGCCTGGTGCTGGCATTGGTAGTCCCCATGGAAGACACAAATCCCACGGGATAGAGGAGTCAGATGTGTCAGGACCAGCGAGGGACCAGCTGGCAGTGTGTAGGAGCCTCCACAGCACTCATGTGCTCACCCTGGAGCATTCAGTCAGGCTTTTCCAAAGGGTGATGTTCAGTTCACAGAAGGCTTAGTTTATACAAATTGAGTCATGAAGTTGATCTGTGCAGGAAGGTTTTGCTCTTAATTTCCTGCCAAAATGTAGCATCTGCTTTGAATGGGGCATAGAAAGGAAATGCAAACTGGGATGCAATTTCAAAGTGCAATAGCTTTCTTCTCCTGAGAGACCAGCTAATTTCTTATCTTCTGCCCCTTTAGCCTTTAACTGGGCACAGCCTTGTCTGGTGGTAATTTTGTTCACTCTTTGTTTTGAAATATGTTATACACATAAAGCATAAGTAGAAAATATGAAGGCTAAGCCCCATAAAAGTAGTTTCTGCTCGAGTAAGTGTTTATTCTGGGAAGCTGAGCAGTACCCTGTAGTAGGCTGTGTTTCTCACCTACTGCCATCAGTGTCAGAGCTGCCTTTGAGTAGTGCCATGCAAGTAACACCCACTCAGAGGACAAGTGTAGAACTGCAGAGAGTCTAAACAAGATATTTTTCTGGGGCATGTTGCAGTAAATAAATCAAAGAGCTCTCTCCTGAGGAGAAAAACGTGGGAGTGGGGGGAAAGAAGCATCTGATATCTCATGGAACATCATGGACGTGTGGACCACAGATTGAGAAACACTGACACAATCTTTTTGTCCAGTAACAGAGACCAAAGGATGAAGCAGCCTGAAAGGTAGAATTGTCCAGAAAATTATGTTTGCCTGGCATTTTACCTGTCACTTTAGGTACATCTCTACATAATTAGAGTATAAGGGTCTTAGGACAGGGTCACTGATTTATGTGACAGCTGTCCTTACGAATCTGTAACAATCTCAGCTTTCTGAATGCATTTGTCAGAATTTGATACCATCACATGGCTTTAGTCTCAGCCTGTGAGACTGACAGGTCCAAACCCAAGATTTTTCTGAGATTCAGATCGCAGTGTTCGCAGGACCAGGTTAGAACCAGGCTGAGAATTAAGCAGGGGATTATTCATCATTTATACCAGTTTCTGGAAGATTTCTTACTGTTGTTAACAGATGAAAGGAATCATGCACCAAATAGGATTTTTTTGCCATCTGTCTTATTATGTGTTTCCTGAAAGTAAGGAACAGTGAAGAATGTTATTCCTGCTTTTATTGAGAATGTTTAAAAGCCTAGTCTCACAAAGAGCTTCTGTTCTCAGATGATTTGTGCAGTCAAGCAAGGCAGCAAGAAATGTAGCAACCCACACCTGCTTCTCCATTAGAAAGGGTGCAAAAAAGCAGCATCCAAACTCAAACGCTGTAGAGCTAAGTGTGGCTTGGCTTGAGGCTGAGTCCCCAAGTGTGGAGTAAGAGTGAATCAAACCTACATTAAATGGAAACGCATTTCCTTCACAAGACTTTTTCACCCATGAGATATGAGAGCTTCCCTGCCCTTTCATTAGCTCCCAGGGACGTGGGGACTGGGAGGCTGTAACTGGGAATGTGTTTGATTGGAGATGGAGACCAAGAGCCAAAATAACTCAAGTTGGTGGCAGGAGAAACAGGACAGGTCCCTCTGCCCCACGAGCCCTGTGCAGCAGCAAGCTGTGCCTAGTTTCTCTTGCACCTTCTGGACTTGGTGCTTGGCAGAAGAGGCTGTCTGTGCTTTGGCTGCTGCTGGAGACTGGAGAGGGAAAGCTGGACTGCTTTTGGCTGCCTTCATCAGAGGAAGACCAGCTGAACTGAAGACCCCTCAAGGAAGAGGTTGTCATATCCTGCTTGATTTCCATTTGAATGCCCTCAGCTTTCAGGCTGCAGGTACCTCTGGCACAAAGCTGAGACAGCACGACTTGATCTCGGCTTTCTAATTGAACTAATAGCTCTTAAATGCCTGCAGGGGCTAAAAATACCACTCCGTGCTTTTCCAAGGTATCATGTTCCATTTCTCCTAGGTAATGGCATACATTTACCTTTGTTGTTTGTTTCTTCTTTGCTTCTGTTCTGCTGACATGTATTTTTACACTTTCAAGTCTTTTTTCTTCTAACAGACAGAAGTAGCCAGCAGTGCCCAGCACAATTGCAGCCCAGCTTTGGATGGGTTTGTGTTTGTTTTCATAACTACATGAAAAACAGCATATAGAAAGCCTAGTGCTGGATTTGACAGTGTGTAAGACTGAAAAATGACCTTCTTTTGTAGTTGTTTTCAAACTCCTTGAATATGAAGTCACTAGGTACAGCTTAATATACTACAGTCCCAAATAGAAATGTGGTTCTCTCAACCTCTTCAAGGAAAGAATGAGACTGAAAAGGTCTCCTGTAGTATCTGCCTCAACAGCATGCTTTTCTCAGTCAGATACTTTAGTATGGCAATTCTAAAAGTTGAATATTAAGTTCTGCTATTTTAGCTTAAAATTAAATCAAGATCCTTGTGTAGAAGATGTACCTGAAGTGAAAGGTTTCCCAAGAGGTTATGAGATTAACAGTAACCAATGGCTGCAGTGTTCTCACTCTCAGTCAACAACAAGCTACCTGAGAGTCTCCTTTGTTGTAGTGCTCTCCAAACAAAATGTGGTAGATGCTTCTTTCCTCTGTTGTTTATGCTTAGTATTTAAAATCCCACTCAGGAAAACACTGTAAAAAGTGAAATATTTCATATTTTAAAAGAATACCGATCATAAGATCTTAATGAGCAATCCTTTTAGAGAAATCTGTATGGTCATATTTATTTTATTTTTTACAATTGAAAGAGGAAGGTAGCAGCCTTAAATGGGACATATTTCCCTCAAATTCCAAGCCCAGCTGAGGTCAGATGTTTGGTTGACCCAAGCAAGATTAGACAAATGGGTTTCAACAGAACTGTGCTAGTTTACTGTGATCCAAAGTTTGTATTTTTGTAGTGTTTAGATTTTATTGTTCTTCGTTGTTACAAACTGTTTCATAAAATGGCTCTTCTAAAAACCTATTAAGAAAAAAAAAAAAGAAACCCACAAACCTGCAAAATTAGGTAATTTTGTAGGGTTGCTCATTTCTGAAAGCACATTAAACCTGAAAGCGCGCTTGCTTTTCAGCTGTCTTTCAAGAGTGATTTACAACCTGGCATTTAATTCCCACAAGAAGAGGCTAATGTGGAAGATAAAGACAGCACAAAGAATGCCACATAATAGTATAGCAACTGCTCAGGCACTAAGCTCACCGCCTACCATATGTAATTAAGTATATAATAGTTACTCTTACTAAGAAAAAAATCCAAGATTAATTTCTGACGTAGTTCTCTGCTTAAGACAAATCAAATATGAATCACAATATGATACAAATAACTAGCTCTTGTTTGTTGGTTTACATTCTTACAATAAAATTTAACTTAATTTACAAAAACTCTATCCCAAAGGAAATTCCTATAGTGTCACCAAGAACTAATTCACAGCATCTGTAGGTGAAAAGTATTTTTTAAAGCCAACAAGGACAATGAAAATAAAAAATCTCCATGACCCAAATGTTGAGGTCCTAGGCAGCCTTATAATTAAATCTTTAAGCTGGAACTCAACGAGAATTTCTTAAGAGTTGTCTTTGCTACTTGCATTTTCCCTGAAAGTGGTTTAAAATGTCAAGAATAGGTAAGAAACCTGGGAATGGATTGATCTGTTTAATGTAGCACAAACACAATTTAACACAAAAAGGGGCAGAGGGCTTCTGAGTAGGTTGCCCTTAGTGTTATAGGAAATTAAAGGTTTTTGATAGGGCATGTGAAGTGTTGAGTAGCCCCTCTTGGCTCAAGGGATGAAGAATACACATTCGTGCTATTTTAAATTTTTTTCTTTCTGGATTTTGAGCTTTTTTTAAAGTGCAGCATTTCAGATGTGACTTTCTAAAATATACTATAAAAGGTTATCTCTGTCTAATTAGAAGCTCATGTTCCTTCTGTATTTTTCTTTCAATGACCTTAAAGTGGTACTTGGCATGTGGGGCAAGATTGTTGTTTTTGCCTCCTCCTTCTTGCTTCTTCATCTTGTTTAGGCAGTGTGAAGATATGGGAAATCTTCTTCTCACAACACACCTTTTGAAGAAGTTGCCTTACCCTCACCTTTTGGATGCAGGGGATGGGAAAATGAGCAGAGATTTTCAGGCTGACACCTCTCTGCACAGAGGAGGCAGTCTGGAGGTGTGCCTGTGTAAAGGTCAGGGAAACACATTTTTGATAGCAGGTTTGCGTCTACTTTCTTTGTGTGATGAAAAGGGTTTACGTTCAAGGTCTTAAGCTGTGCACATTTTTTTTTTGTTGTTGTTTAGGAATATTTTGCCAAAAACAGATTCAGCTTCGCTTTTCAGCTGAAATACCATTGTCAGGAAGCTCCTCACAATTTTCTAAGCCTTGCTGCTATAGGCATTACTTCAATATCTCAACTTTGCTTTTTTATGTTCTTCTCAATTTTGCAACTGCAGGACTCTTAGGAATCTGAACACAGAGGAAAGCGCAGCTTCTTTCAAAATATGGTTGTAGAAGAAGTCCTTTGAGGAACACTGTCAGCTCAGAAATGAATTTTGCCAGGAGGGTGCTTTGTAGATCTTTGTGATTGCTCAGCTCACCCAGTGAGGAGTTTTAAATATTTCTTACTTCTCCTTTGTGAACAAGTTTTGTAGATTGATGAAGAGGAAAATCAACATAACTAGGATCTAAATACCTCTTTCTGTGCTGATTTTTTGTTGGATCATTCTATACAGAACTCTGAACAATGTGGATTTTTCTGTACATAAAGTGAAACACTTTGCTCTTGAAAATCAGGACAGGTGGTTAAACAAGCCACCACTGATATAGAAGATATGCAGCCATATAATATTTAACTAGTCAAGCTGGTCTGCACTGAATTGTTCCCTCAGGAGAGTTTGATTTGCTTCATCCAAGAAATCCAAAGCATGGAAGTTCTTCAGAGCCTTTATCTTTTTTAAAAACCCCACAGCTTTATTCTGTCAATGCAAATTTAGTCTGAGTACAAATTGCCCTTTGCTTCATGATAGGTCCATGGATGATTCTTCTGAGAAGGCATGTCGTATTTTTATCTACTGAGAATGTACTTGTGTTGATGATGATCCTGTACCTGCAAGATGTCTCTGAGCTTGTGCAATCAGACAGGCTGTTGTGAGACTCCTACAATATTGGTCTAATATATCTCTGCTCTTCATGAACAATGGATTTTATATGTTTTTATTAAGTTTTTTTAAAAAATTATGTGTAAGGGTTTTTTAAAAACCTGAATATGATGCTCTTCACAAAAAGGATATTTCAGTCATTATTTACTTATTAGCTGTGTTCTCTTTTTTCATTCTGCATTGTCCTGTTTCCTGTGGGTTCTGTAAACATGCCATATTTGTGTCTGTATGTGTTCATTGTTTGATGAGCGGTGTCAGTGCATATATACAGATATTTGTATATATCTTCCTGCTCTCAGGGCCATGTCCTGCATCTGCTATGCTCATTTAGCTCAGCTTAATGAGCATTGCATATTTATGCCATTTCAAGCATGGTGTATTTTCCCTGTGGAGGCCGTTTTGAATTTGAGGAACGGTGTCCTTGCCAAGGACATTGGTTGGCTGTAACTGATGAAGAATTCAGCTGGCTAAATGTACTTTTACCTCTTGGTGCCACTGTGAACAGGACCTTTTCACTCTGTGCTTTGCCTTTCTTGCATTTAGCTTTCCAGTTGCCACTGATGAGACCAAACACATACATTTCATGCTGATCAGTATAATTTAGCTACTTTAATGTGATTTAGCTATTATGGCATGAATTCACTGCAGTTCTACAAGTTTAATTTATTTTTTTAATATATAAAGAAAGCAATCCTGAAATAAAATATTTTTGCAATAGAAGCCCTAATTTGTTTGCTAAAACATTTTTTAAAAATTGCAGTGAAATCCATGCCTTACACTGCTGTATATTTTCATTAAAAGGTTATTGACATTTTTCTCTCTGTTTCTAAGCTATGACATCATTGCTGGATGGAATGGTTTACATTAGCATCATTTGTTGAAGTTCTCCAGTGAAGTCTTATTTAGACTTCTGTTTTTTTCTAGCTGAACAGGTATCAAGGTGACACATCAAATCTTTAAGGCATTTTACCAGATATTTGTTGCTTTCTATGAAAATTTTGGGCTTTGGAATCCAGTCCTATCAATTAACTAAAACAGAGATTGAAATATCTTTACAATGTTGGTAACAAAAGTCACGCATCTCCATCTTCTTTTGTGACAAGGTTTAATGTGGTTTCATGACTTGCTGATTTTTGCCATCAAATACACAGGAATATTCAATATTGTGCTTTTCACCTCATAAAATAGGCAGCACTGAAGGGAGTCTGTTTCAATTAGACATGCTGATATTTTAGCTCTCTAATAGAGCAGTTTCTTGGGATATCGTGGTGTTTGGAGTAAGCTCAGAGCAATTCTTTAAACAAGACTAGTGTCCTTGATTGTAAGTATATCCCTGTCAGCATTTTTGAGTGGCATAAAACCTTATAGTTGTAATATGTTTCTTCCAAAGCCTACTAAAGTTACTGTTCCCACCGACTTCTAATTTTGGATCAGGGCCTACTTTATATAATAGAGCAAGTATTTTTACTCTGGATCATTTTGTGACCAGAAATGTATCATTGACTTATGCTTCCATGGTAAACAACAAGATCAAAGTGAGATGATTTATGTAATTTTGAGACCTTTCTTTTCCTCTTTTGAAATGTTTAAAATGTGTGTGTCTTTTAGTAAGTGTTTCATGAATCACCAGATTTTCTAAATGTGCTTTTTATGAACTGTATGTAAAAGAAAGGAACTGAAGATATGTTTTTCAGCTTGTGCCACTTCCATTTTTGCTGTTTTACTAACCCATTATTTAGCTTCTCAGTAGATTTAATGAGGAATTATTAAAAGTATTCACAGAAACCATTTGAGAAATAAGATAAACACGTCGTAATATAGAAAGTGTGAAAAAGGCTACAGAGCTGACAAGAAACTTTTTAATGTTCTGAGCCTGTAACTGGAGAAAAATGCATTTCCCTAATTTTGTTAATGACAAGGTATTATTTCTTTTTTAAAAGCTATTCCTAATATGAGCTACAGGAAAAGGCAAGGCTGGGATATAGCTTTTTCCCTCTACTTTGAGCTAGCAGGCACATTACCACTGAATCACATGGACTGATGTGGGAACAGCTCCCTAGGTTTGGGATAATTCAGGTCTAAAAAGAAAATACAGGTGAAGTCATGCAGAATAAGGAAATTAAGGGTAAAAGCACTCCATACAGTGTAGCTGTTGAATAGATGAGAGAACTCACCAGGACACAGCCAAAAACCTGACATGTTCTGAAAAACCCCTGAATCAGTGACCTACTAACCCATGAATCAGTGACCTACTAACCCATGGCTGTCAGTGCTATGAGCCAGGCAGTGCCTTAAGTTGTTAGTGATGCCCCATGAGTCCATTTGTGGAAATCGCCAGGACAGACAGCATTTCCCAAAAAGCCATAAGAAAAGAGCAGTTAAACTCCCTACCTGCTCTTCCTCTTGAGAAGCATTTAACAGCAAGCCCTCTGTTAGGTTAACTCTGCCTGACCTTGGCCCAAAAAAGTGCTCAGAGGAGCAGCAGAAGGAGGGCCTGTGTCAGGAGCTTGTGAATTAACAACATTGGGACATTCCTGGGCCTGCTTTGCAAGAAAAAAATGATGGGCATGAGGAGATGACAGGAGATGAGGATTTTAGATGCATCCTACTGCTGGCCTACTGCATCTTAGGGCAGTTTATAGATATTGGTAGTTAATGGGAGTTCAGCAGCATGCTCACTGCTCTCATTCTTCAAATAGCTTTTAAGAAGACTAAGAAATAAGTAGTGGAAGAATTAATTGTAGTTGTAACTTCTCCAATCAAAAATAATCTAAGCTATTGTATTTCCTGAATAGCAAGCTTAAGATGTGAGTTACCTGTATACTTGAACTCTCAGCACAGGAATTTCTTACATTACCTTTACCATGAAGAAAGCTGAAAATGATACTTGATTGACACATTCTTCTACCTCCAATTAATGATCCATTTCTCAGTTTAATGGAACAGAGGTAAAATTCAGACAGTAGGAAATCCCAGATAATGTGGGTGCTGGAAAATGTGCAGGAGCCAAGCTGCACCTGGTGAACTTTATTAGGCTGCTTGTTTGCAGCTGTGCCAAGATGGGGTAGAAGGGCTCTGCACAAGGGCCAGTCCTCCTACACTGCTCCTTTTGCTCTCAGTCCAGGGCAAGATGAGTCCATCCTGCTCTGAGCAAGCTGGAGTTAATTAGGCCAGCCAGGCTCCATGTGGAACCCAGTGGCTGATCCACTGTAGCCATCTCATTCCTGCAGCCTGCAGGAACAAGGAGCTGTGTCCAGTTTTCAGCTGACACACTGATCTGCTGGGGCTGTGTGTAGGGCAGAGGTAGCTGTGCTATTTACAGGCTCAGACTGACCCTGGAAACAGGAGAAGGGAGATACTCTTCTAATCTTTGACCTGAGCCATTGTTTGTGGCTTTTTCCAAAGGTAAGTCACAGCTGTCCTCTCACCAGGTGTTCTTTGTGATAACTATCACCTCTTAAAGTTCCTCTTGGCCTTGAGGAAGGTCAAAGTTTTCTTGTTATTCATTAGGAAAATGAAGATAAATTTGAAGTGTAACCAGCTGTCAAATAATTGTATAAACTTATGTCCTCATCACCCCTATATATAAACAGTTTGAGGACTTTCCTCATCCTGTTGGATTGCAGCTTGGAGGCATCTCTACAAATCTCAATGAGGAAGGCAAGCATCTTAGTACCCTCTGCCCCATTCTTCTCAACATCCCACATTTGTCTTTTGGTTTTGAAATTTTCCTTGTTCCTCACCTTTGAGCAGAGAAGATTGATTTATTGTCTTCATAGATCTTGTTCTGTGATGTAACACGTTTTTACATCTGCGCAGCTAGAAGGCTACTGATCTGTTCTTTGCCCAATACTTTCAACTTTTAACGCTTCATTCCTTCCCAGTAAATTGACATTTCAGGGATGAAAACAATTCATTACCCTATTAATGGAGACAGCTTCTCTTTTCAAGTAAATTCTCGGTACCAGCTTCATAGACATGTTATCAAATTCCTCAGATTTGGTGGAGCAAGTTCAATTCACATTGGGCAGAAAAACACAAAGCCTGAAAACTTTTACCTAGGAAAGGAGTTTCTGTTGGCCTGATCGATTGGATGTTAGGGAAGGTTTGTTTTAACAGACTGAAAAAGCCTCAATCACATTTGGTCATAAACATTTGCTGACAGATTTTCATTTGTCAAGAACAGGTTTTTCCCCAATGATTTCTTACCTGAAATGAAAAACATGTAACAGTACCTGCTGATTAGTTTGCTGTTTGACTCTCAATTTACCTTTCAGATAAAAGGGGGAAAAGGAGTTTTTAATTGATTAATTGATTAACTGCAGTTAAAATTATGTTAGTCTTATCTTGAGATTCTGAGTGGTGTTGGTGTTTGAGAGCACTGTGTAGAGATTAGGAATTTACTGAGAGTCAAAATGTGCTGAAATGTTCATTGCAGTGTGCTGGATCCTGAGCAGGTGGGACTGGAAATGCTTGCATGTAGGTTTTTCACTGAGGACATTGCTGATGTTAACAGAAGGCGAGCCCATCTCAGACACAAATAACCCAGCAAAGCAGACCTGTGTTGCTCAGAGTCACCCAGTTCACAGACTGGAGGGCAGAGCACATCTTGTGACACCAGGGAAATGTGTTGTTTTTGTGGCTGAGTCAAAGGGAAGCACAGGGAAATACTCCTTTTTTTGGGGGTGAGATTTGCTCTCAGCAGATAATTTATAGCAGCACATTCAGTGCTCACGTGAGCAGATGTAGTTCCTGTGAGCCTGGGTTTTTTTAACGCTCTTACATCAGGAGCTGATTAGCCCGATTAGGACTAGGCATTAGTGCTGAAGGAAAACCAGCAGTGGCTAATCTGTGAGAGAGGAAATCTCTGAGCCCTTTACATCATCATTGTGCAAGTGGCTAAAATGTCAGGAACTGAAAAATGGAAACCAGACTAACATATACAGCACAAGTGAAACATCAAATTTTCAATAGAGCCGGTGCTAAGTTCTGCTGAATACTGTCACAAGACTCTGCAAGCACAAGTCCTGCTGAATTCAGTAAAACTGGCATCTGAATTTCTGTGTACAATAGCACCTCTTTGCTCTCTATGCTTGAAATGATCACTAAAATTAATTTCTTTGTTGTAGGTTCATAGAATTGTAAAAGGACTTGAGATCAGCCAGCTCATCCCCTGCCCAAAGTGATTTATTTCCCAACAGCAAGTGAAGATGGTGGATAAATAAGATAATCTGTATTTAATAACTTTATTTTCGTGGTGGTAGTGTCAGAAGACATATCAAAACGTGTCATCTTTGTCTGTACCCTAAATACCTTCTACAGGTATGACAGACTGTCCTTTCACTCTGAAATTTGACTGACAGGCCCTGAAATTTGAAAAATACAAGTAACAAGCTTCTTCCAATGTGATTTTAAAATTCATTTTTACTTTTTTTAATAAAAGAGAGCATGCCTTTTTAAGCTTGTCTTTATAGCATGTGACATAACCTTCAGCAGAGTATTTCAGAAAGAAACATTTACTTGATACAGGCAGGAATTCCTTAGTAGAAAGAAGTCATTTTATGATTGTCATGACATTAGAGAAGGGTGTTAAAAATCCTCAAAATACTTAAAAGGATTAAATATGGAAGGAATAAAGTTAGCTCTCGCACAGCTACTTGGACATAAGTAGATAAGAAGCTCCTTTGAATTTGAAATGTGTCTATGTAAGCCATGTGCATTCTGCTTAGCTCTTTCCTGGCATAATCCTCAGAAACTTCACTCCTGCAGGATGTAGGACGGCAACTCAGTCATCTTAAGACATGTGGATCACTAGCTCTGGTCCTGATGTGAACGTGAGCCAGATTGCTTGAGCTTTGCTGAGGCCAGCTAAAATTATTTCACACAAAGTGTGCTCACACTGAAATAGTTCTTACCCTGCTGGCAGAATCCTCCCAGAACCTCGCTCACTGTTCGTGCTTTCTGCCAAATGCAGCAGATCAAGATGCATCACAAAATATTTGCAGGAGGTTTGAGATATTAGAATAGGATCATAATTCAGGCATTTGTGTTGGTCTGGAAAGGCCTGTCAGAACAATATCTTCTGTATTAGTGAAACCTGTCGGCACCTTTTCATCATACAGCATTCTGTTCTGTATTTCTTTCCTCACTAATGACCTTGTATAGGCTGTCAGGGATGACTTTGCTTTGGACTTCTGCAAATTATTTTGTTTGGAGTAAGGTATTGTTTTTTATTTTTGCTATAATTTCCTGCCTGCAGTTAGCATGATCTGTCTGTCCTCTTATTTTATCTGAGCTTTGTGCTAAAATGACCGATCCTTCTATTCATGGCTCAAAAACATTGCCAACTCTTGCACTCCTCTGCTGAAAGATGCAGTGAGGATTCCAGTGACAATCCTGGTAAATGAGAGGGGCAGAGTTTCCCTTCTTATTCCATTTCTGCTTCCAGACACAATGGTGCCAGCACAAACTCTGCACATATTCTAGAAAATAGGCCCAAACCCTTCTCCTCTTTGCTGAAGCAGGAAGAAACCAGTGATTTGGGTACACTTGCTTCTTACCCACTGGAGGTCAGCACAGATCTTCAGAGGTACTACCGAGAGGCCCTGTGGGCTGGTATGAAAGGGAAATGCTGTAATAGTGGATTTGATGCTCAGCATTGCTATGAAGATTTGTTGCTCTGCAGTACCTGATGTCATCTCAACACTCTTGACAGAAAATCACCTGAATGTTCTTCCATTGATTGAGACAAAGGATAGAAGGGGTTTCAAAACACCTCTACACTTTAAAGATAAATGATTATTGTTGCTGAGCTTTAAGTAGCAACCAACTGGAAAAAAAAAATTCTTTTCAAGTACATCAAGTTCCCTTGTTTCATTTTTAAAGTTTAGGGGAAAAGAACCCCATTCCACCAAAGAGGCTGGGAATCAGCTTGAAGCTGTCAGGAGGGATGATAGATCTGCAGGTCTTACTGGAGACAAAAAGTAACCTTCAGTAGTTTTTCATATAGTTAGAATTTCACCCATGGATTCCAATGTTTGAAAAGACCCTGATGACTCTGTTGTGTGACAGTCTGAATCACACAGACAGTGGAATGAAAGGCCAGAATGCTGCAGGGAAAAGGAGCAAATCTTGACATCTGGAAATCTCAGTAGACAGCAGTGACTTGTTGTGTTGTTCAGCTGCTTCCATGAAGGCCCACAGAATTATCCAGTCTAAATCTGTCTTCACATTTTGAATGTCACAGGAAAACATAGCAATGATTATTTGGCTTTACTGTTATTTAATAAATTAAGAACCATAATACAGTTTTGCTAGTGATTAATGTGGAAACTTCTTTGACAGGGAATTGATAAAATCATCTAAACACGACAGTGAAACTGATTGTATCAATCAATTCTCCCCTATTTTCCCCCAAAAAACCCCCATCTCACAAGCATTGTTCAGAAATTGGAAAGACTTTCTTACAGCTGGCTCTTGTATGTTGTAATAAGATGGCATAAATGTTTTGATACGGGTATAAGATCTTTGGATGAACTTTAAGTAGCTTTAATGACACTTTTCTTAATAGATGAGAGCAAAAAACTTCATGATGAGCAGAAGAATGAAAAGTACAAGGTTTAGACCCAGATTCTGAATACAGCCAGTTATTGCTGTCTGTTTAAACAAAAATTTGCCAGTGCTAAGGGAAAACAAACAAAAATGCTGCTTCTGAAAAGGAGAAAAAGGCAACATCCAATGTTATTGCTATCAGAAAAAAAGGTGTTTCTGTCAGATAAGGCACCAAGAGCACATTCCTCACTAAATCTCTCCCTGAGATGCGTAGCCTGTGTACTGCCGTTACTAACCCCTTGCTCTGTAATCTCTCTGTATATATGTCTAATTTATCAGTTTCTTGTAGATTGTCAGCAGCCTGCTGCCTCCATACCGCCACACGGCTCACAACTAGCCAGGGGGCCAGATTGCCAGACTGTCAGGTAAACTCCACTAACTCTCCTCTCTCTGCACATAGCTGCATGCACGCCTGCCACCCCCCTCCTCCTCCTCACACAAAAGCTCTTCACCTTTTCTCTAACAGCAAACTTTTAACAGCTTGAGGAACAGTGGTAATTTCTGCAGTGACAGTACCAACATGAGTCACAGCATTTGTGCACTCGCTTCTCTGTAAAAATATGGAAAAAATGCAAAGCTGGGTCTTGCAGCCCTCATTTGATAATTTTATGCAGTTTCTCAATGATGCCAAAATAGTAATGAATTTATTTTGTTGCTAGAAAGATTTACTTAAATGTCAGTCTTTTAATTTCTGGGGTAGGTGTTGGCTTTCCTTTTATAAGGTGGCATTTGTGAGATTTTAGCAGACACTTCCAAGATCTCCCCGACTTGGAAACTCAGACCCAAGGCAATCAGTTTTTAATCCTGTTTTTAAAAGTAACTCCTGGTGTCCTTGCTCATAGGTGGTGCAAAGGCCAAATCATGTTTCTGGGATGGCTGAGTTAATCAAGGCACAACCCCAAACCTAAGCAAAGCAAAAGGACGTGACAATTTTCTTTATCTGTTTATGGTACATTCTGTGCAAATATTCACTTATGCCTATGTTCTCATTTGAAATAGGTTATATTATTTTTCGGCCTTTGCCTGTACTGTAGCGACCAAGTCAGTGCCTCTCTTTTATTACCTACAAATTGGAAGTATTATTATCTTTACTATGTAAGAGTAATATGAAAATTTTTTCTGAGAAGTTGGTGTAAACTCATTATAACTGAAAAGTATCATTTACTGATTTGCAGTTTGGAGTTTTAGAGCTTACTGAAAAAAATTACAAGTTACATTTAAAATCCTTAAAATGTCAGTGAAGTGATGCTGCTGTGTTTTAGATGTGATAGCAATTTGAGATTATCATTAGGTGCTTTGGATACATGGAAGGTTAATGACAATAACTCTTATTTTAACCCTATTTAATTTACCATCACAAAGTCTATTCTGTTCCTTCCAGAGTTACTCTCCTAGTGGAGAATACACTCTACTACCATCCCTTTCTAAATTCTAACAAACAATTGCTTCTGTAATTTTAAAGCTTTTTCTCAGAATGGAAGACCTACCTAATTTGCTACTGGTGTACATTTATTTGCAACCATTACCTTCTTCTGATAATTTAAAATATGGGTAATATTTAAAAAACTTCAGGTCACTTATCCTACAAAAACAGCACATTCCTTACACACTTAGCTGAAAAACTGACTTTCAGGGAGCTGTTGGTTTTTTACCATTGGATTGATACTCATCTGGTGAAGTCAAAACAACTCTGTTTCTGATATATTCACACTGCTGCCTTGCTTGCCTCAGCCACTCACCTGCAGTGAAGCGTAACAATAGATTTAATGCAAGTCAGCACGATGGCATAAGTTGTTGAGTTCTTAAAATACAGTAATTGGATTCTGGAATAAAATTTGAGGGCATTTAAGGACCAATTAGACTTACTGAGGTTTGGATTTTCTAAATGCAGCAGAGAAGGAAGCCAGGAGCTTATCCCACCCTTCCTTGCCCTCTGACACTCCTTACAGGGATGGCACACATGATTTACATCACAGGGTGATGCCAAATGAGGCAAAGAAAAGCTCTGCCCAGCCCTGAAGTCACCCATTTAAGAGAGAGCTGTGCTTGTTTTTTAAAGTCTCCAGCACACTTCTTGCAATAATGTGACCTCTCAGTGGCATTTCACTCAGGACTAAACAAGAGCTTGTTAAGGTTTGTGATTCACACAGATGTTTTGCGCATCCTGCAATGTCTCATGGTGTTCAAACCAGTTAATATGGCCTGGCCATAGCACAGGTAGATTCACAGAGAGCTTTCCCTCACTCATTATCTGTACTGTGGTTTTAAAGTGGGATTTGTATAATTCTGGCATTTTTAGTAATTGTGATTCCAGTGCCTGAGCTTTGGTAAATCTCACTAGATAAGCTATGCAGTTTAATGAGACTCCAGGGCAGATCTAGGCAATTTATTTTAGCTCTACATTGGTCTTTTTGCTTGAATCTGCATGTTTCAACTGAAACTTGATTGGAGAATCAGTAAAAATTTTCCTTATGAGACTTTTTTAAAGTAAAATGATGGAACAATGCATCAAATCTCGCTCTGCCTTCCACGCACCACCTCAGTTTCTAGGTCCAGGCATATGGGGCAAGCAACCAAATTCAGGCCTGCCCTGAAAATTACTGGATGCTGCTCCCCCTTCCCAGCACTTGTAGCTACCTGTCTGATGGACTATATTGGGCAAGACTGAAATATTGCCACTATCTAGTATTAAAAAGAACGTGTCCGTCTTTGGATTGTTTTTAGGTTTCTGTTGAATTCAGTGAAAACCTCCTTTTCATTACCAGAGGCCAAAACTCTACACCCAAATTATTTATTAAAAAAAAACCCAAACAAACCACAACTTCCCAATACCTCAAATTAAATTAATATTGCCTTTCTAATATGAAATATTGCTTTTATTTATACAAAGTAGGAAATAAATTTAAAATAAGGTAAAATATGCGACCTAATGCGTGCAAAGCTTTTGCATTCTGAAAATACCATCGGCCTGTTTACATTTTCCTTTGCTGATTTGTTACAGTTACAATCAATGCCAGACAATGTTGCATGTGAATGACATCTTTAAGCCAGAATGGAGTAGTTACGAACACTGGAGAGTTTTGCACACTATTTTCCAGTTAATTTTAGAAATACAGGATTAGCATTTTTTAGTGCCAGGGAAAAGAATAGGAGAGCTGCATAAAGCCAGACAATAATGACACAAAAAAGCTGCACAGATTTTATTCATCAATTGAATGAATGCATCCCTAAATGGTATCAGCATTTAAAGAGATGTTGTCAAAAATGTCTGTGAAAATCCAAATGTTTTAAAAACAACACATATCCCATAGCATGAATGTGACAGTGTTCTTCCTTATTCTCTGTTTATAGTCAAAAACTCGGGTTCTTCCACGTCTCTCTCTTGCTTTGTGTTATTAATCTGCCCTGCCCTGCTGTGCTGTCTGTGACTGTCAGTGTGTCTGATAGCTCAGCTCAGGACCTGCTGCCACCAGCACCTCTACTGCCATAAAAAGCACATTGAATGCCACGTGTTGCTGATTCTGATGTATTTTTAGTTTATGTACTGCTACATAATCTGCATTAATGAACAGGATGAATAGTGTTTCTGAAGAGAGAAAGGTATAACAGCTGAGTTTTAGAAAAATATTTAAATCTGTTGGAGCTGCAGATGATGTGGTTATATATGCTGCTATAAAGGTACCTGATAGCCTTGCAATTTTTTTTCTCTTCCTAATGCTCCTAATATTTATTATTGGTTGAAAAAGAAATAGTGAGACAAAATTTTCTATTTCTTCTGTGCTTGTATATCAAACTAAGAAGCAACACAGAAAATTACCAGGAAAGAAAATCAATATAATTCTAAGCACAGTGCTTAGAATTGCTAATCTGAGCTCAGCCTGGGATAGTTTGCATTACAGTTTTTACAGTCATGGCTGGCTTTGTAGTGAAGGGCATGCCATAAAGTTATTATGGTTGTTTATATTTGTGTTGAGCAGAATCTTATGTGTCTCAAAGAGGTCCTTTCAGGCCACTGCTGTACATAACTTGTTGTAACTACAGCCATTTCCTCACCAGTCCTCTCCCTCGGAGCATGACCATCTTTTGTGGCTTATTTTTAAAGTTAGGAAGGAAGCCCCAAAAGACAAACACATTTCTGCTAACGAGCAAGGAATGTGTGCCTTGAGTTTCTGTTCCTCTATGGCAATTATAGGAGACCTGTTAAAAAAGAAACAAGGCAGCAAGGGAGAGGAGTAAGCCAGTCTTTGTAGGATCAGGCAATCATCTCCTTGTTTGTCTTCCCCAAATGTGATGTTAAGATTCTAATTGAGTTTTCTATCTCTGAAGGAATTAAGACTAGTGCTTCTCCTAGGCCTCTCCTGAAAACTTAGGAAGTGCTGAAGCCAGGAGCTGGCTTGTGCTGAGTGGATAAGTTTGAGATTAAATACAGACCTTTAAGGTCAATCTACAGTCACTCCTAATAGTCATTAGTGTAAAGATCTCAATAAGATCTCTCTGTGGATACTGTATCTGCATCTGCATGTGCAGAATGTGGCAAAAGATAGATATAGCCATGGAAAGAATTACACTTTGAGGGGTCATAGTCCGTAACACCACACACTTTGAGACTATTACACAGCTAAACACATAACAAAGCTTGTGAGGTCCTGTGCTTCTATAACCCCTCTCATCCCCCATTTTGCAATCTGGAAACTCATCTTCAGGAGCATTAACGGGAAATAGAATCTAACTTAAGACATGCAATTCTAGGATCATGAAATAAGGTGCAAGGACTATAGCTCCTGCTGAATTGTAATACCTGTGTATTTGTGGTCAAAGCCTCCCAGATTTCTCTGATTTGGAAATGTGTACATTGCCATCAAGTTACCTAATGGTGGTGGTGTTCTTTCTTTCTTCAGTCAAACACAATGTCATCTCTTTGTTTCCTTAAGTAAATGCTGTATGTGGAAGCTAAAGACATTTTCAGTACACTGGCATTTCTAGTAGCAGTTTTCCAAACACCTCTGGCATTTCAAATTGATTCATTTCCAGCAATAGGCTAATTGCATTCCTTCAGCCAGTACTCCAACAGTCTGGGCTGCAGAGATAATTTGTAAAAGCACAGTTTCTAAAGAAGGAAAACAGAAAAGGCAAATTCTCTTGAAGACAGAGACATAAATGATGGTGCTTTATCATATATCACACTGCTGAGCTTGGAATAAATTCAACACTGTAGGACATTTGAAGCATTAGAGGAAAAAATTCCTCCCAGACACATTAAGGAATAAGGGTCTGCGATATTTTTTTCCTTTTTTTTTTTCTTCTTTCTTCTCTTTATAAATGACATTTTCTTGCATTTTGTTTTGGTATCTTGTTTTTCTACAGCCCTGCACCAAGAAGTGGGGTGTGTTTGTGTTAACTGCCCCTTTTCTTTGCTGCCACTCCAGCCCCTGTAAGCTGGTTCAGACCTTTCTGCATTGTATGCCAGTGCTATAAATGCACTTCAGAGTCTTAATAAGTGAATGCTGTTATCAGACAAATTGTACATGAAAATTGTACATTTAAATGTCAGAAGTACATGACAGAATGAAAAGGCTTCAAGTAGCACAAAACCCAAAAGAAAACAAAACATATGCCCATATTTTGGGAGTGTAAATTACAAAATATGTAATGGTTAAAGAGCCCGATGAAGAAGGCTACACTGTATTTGTAGAAATGAACCAGTAAATCGGTCAAATTCAGTAAGACATCACATTTTTTCAAAGCTATGAAACCTGATTTCCAGCCTGGCACTGTCCTTCATTTCAAACAGTGAATCAGCTGCATATATAAAATCTGTAATACTCATGTAAAGATGGCACTTGCACCTTGTCCTTCAAATTTGCTTCCCCATTTCACAGATGCATTTTTTCTCCACACAGCCTTTGTCATCCCAGCATGCAAGCAGCATTTGTTTACAGGAGCTGTGTAGTGGGATATCTGGGCCACTTCACAAATGCATCCAGGTGTCACTGACTTGCTGTGCACGGAGAGTTTTCTTTATGTGTACTGTGTGTCTGAGGATATGGATTTATATATGAGGCTTCATCCCCTTTTAAAGTTCATTTCCAGCCCTGTACTATTGACATGCTTGTAAAAAGTTTGCCTTGTATTTTAAGCACTTTTTCTCTTTTCTTTTTAATTTTCAGTCCTAATGCTCTTCCAGAAGAGCAGCCACATTCCAGCTCTCAGTGTGCCCCTCTCAACTGTCTCTCTAAGCCTCCTCCTTACCCCTAATCTTCATATGCAACGCAAGAGAAAATGCAAACAGAGTGGAGTTCATGCAACAAAGGCTGGGGTTGTTCCCAGCAAGAGGGTAGACAATCCTGCCTTGTTGCTGCATTGGCAAGTCTGGATTCATATCCCCTGCTCTGGCAACTGAGGGAAGGTTGAGAAGAAGAACACAAAGCACAGAGCCCAACCTATCAAGAAGACTTTTTATGGTTCCTCTGATTGTACTCAAACTGTGCTATCACAACTGAAGTGTAGTGAAATTTAACATCTTGACAAAAACGTTCCTCCCAGCTGCTTGGCTTTACCTCTGAAATGATGAGAGACTTAAGCCAATAGTAAAAAAATATGTTACAAAAATCCTACCCTCACATCCTCTAAGTTCAGCCATAGGAACCAGTTCAAATTTCCTTTTGTCTTCAAGGGTGTGGTATTTATTTCTTACTTTATTTGCACCCGAATTTTGTGTTTATAAAATACAGTCTTCTTTTTTTTTGTGAGAATTGTATTTAACTCATTTTATTTTTTAAATCCAAGCAGAAATAGCTTCAGTGAAGAATGACTGTGTTAATATTAAAAGAGGCTTGTTGCATTGGCCAGCACATGGCCAATTTTTATTGCACAAAAATGTTGGAAATGGGTTGAATAGGAATGTTAACGACTGTATATTTTGCTGCTGCACTGATATTGTTTATGCACTTGTTTTTTTAATTCCTATTACACTAGCTTCTGGTTTTGTTCTAGCTCTTCACTGAAAGATAATTATTAAGCCTAAGAAGGAGATGAAAGGATAATGTACTGATTTGTTTTCAGTTGTTTGCTTGCATTGTAATTATACTTCTTGCATCATGAATTGGTGCTGATTTTCGGGATTTTCTATTTGGTATCTGAGAAAGAAAATCTAAAATAAGTAAAATGCTGTGTGCTAACTAAAAGCATTCTTTCCTCCCGCTCCCATATTCAGGATCCTAGCTCGAGGCCTTACCAGGAAAGGCTAGTTTGAGTGGGGAAGTCGAGTGCATTTCGTGTGAAGTATTCTGTGGTGAAAGAAATCATGCAGGTAGGGTTGATGGTGTGGATCAGAGTCAGCAGGACTTTACTGTAGTGCATTTTTTCCTTGCCAAAAATCAACAGACACAGAACCTTAGCTCATGTCAGTTTATGACAAATACTCAGGTGATCAACACTACGCAGACTCTATCGCAACAGTGCACAGTGTTCCTAGTTAAAGATTCTTTCCTGTAAAAGCTGAGTAAGCCTGTTTGCTTTTCTTAGAAGCAGTGAGTTTCAGAACAAAATCAAGGAGAGAGGAATTTATTTTGTATGGTAGCTGGCAGCAAGGCAAGTGGCTAAGCAGAGGGTTGTGGTTCAGCCTCTGTGGGTTTCCCATCTGGTCATCAGCTAGACAAATGAGTCTGCAGTGCTGCATCCCTGCCTACTTGTTGGTAACTAGCAGGCTCCTTGTTTTGTTTGGTGGCCTTAATTTATTTACAGAAGAGAGGCTTAGATATTTCCACACGTCTTTATTTCTTCTCAGCAGCCCATGTGTGACCTACAAGTGGGAAACACAGTACAGCCTAAGGTACAGGGCAGCTGGGGAAAAAGAATTGCTGCGGGTGTGGCTGGAACAGTTCTTTCAAGTTCTGCCTGAATCTGAGAAAATGAAGTCAGTTTTTTCAGTAACAGTGCTTACTAAATGTTACAATACAGAAAACATCAGCAGAGGAAAGAATCAGTGACCACTCAGTGTGCCTAACAAATCATTCTTACCATAGTACCAAGAACAAAGGTGCTGTATATAGATTTTATGTCATCAACAATGTCTGTCATGTAACCTTGGCAAAGCAGCTGAGCTATTGTAACAAAACACTCAGAGAAAACAGGAATAAACTGATCCAGTCCTGATCAGATCAAACAGATAACACTAGGCAGTATTTCGACTTTGGTTTCCATGGGGTTCATGTGATTCCTCTCATATACCTTCACATCACTATTCAGTATCATAAATAACCTGCCTCTTGTCATAGAAAGGTCAAATGAAACCTTGTTCAGCTCTGTCATGATGTCTGACACTGAGTTTAGCTGCTGTTTTGATTTTTTAAAGAAAACCCACAGCATTTTGTCTGAGGCAAATTCAGCTTTCCAAAAGCATTTCCAGATTCCTGATCTCGTCTGACTGGTGTGTGAATATATCTGTGTCCAACAAAGCTGTGTCCAGCTGCTGTATATTGTTAATAAGAGAAGGAATTTGCATAGCACTTTGAATACAGTTACCACTGACTGCACTTGGAATAGTTTTTCCTATTTTCATATCCAAATCAAAGGCATTTTCCTAAACTTTATGTTATTAAACAAGTTATGCCGTAGTTCAGTGGAATACATTTCTTTTCTATATAGATACAAATTTATTGGGGGGGAAAAAAAGACAGTTTAGAAACATATGCATGTCCACATGGATCAAGAGTTATGAAAGAACATTCAGTGGTATAGAAGTTGTGGCCCCGTTTTATAGAAATAATTTTTTTTATTCTCTTAAGTTTTAAATTTTTTATTTCCAAGTTTTCAATTCACATTTTTTAATATGTAATAAAACTTAATTGTTGGAAATGTAAGAGAAATAGAAACAAACCAACTTTGATGTATAAATGATTGTAGTTATTGCATTGTAAGTTACAAAACTGTAGGTCCCTGGGACAACTTTTGTCAGTTAACCAGTTTAAAATAAAATAAAAGACAAAACCTTGAACTTAAGATGAAAACCTCTTCTTTGTTATATATTGATTGATAAGATCAAACTTTGTGAGAGATTTTGTAGGAAATATTTACATGCAGACAAAACCAGAAAAAAAAAAGCCTCGGGTTTTTAAAGTGTTGCAGAATACTACATTTTGCCATTTTAAAATTAGTTCATGTTGTGTTGATATCTATTCTGATTTTTAAGGATTAAGAAAAAATTATACATATATTTGTAATGGTTGAGTATACTTAGAAAACATTACTATGTGTTCTACTCAGTAAGGCAGAAATTCAAATTCTGTCCTGACTTTTGTGTCTGAAACACAGATTTTGTTCTCTATGATGACCTTGAAATTTCTTTGGATTTGAAATAGAGTACTCAAAATAGGGTCATTTAGGTCAAAATAGGGGCATTTTGGTTTGGGTTTTATTTTCTGATGTAGTGAAAAATTATTCCTTGTTCAGTGAAATGATCTGCTTGTGGAAATCCAGGTTATAGGAAATGTGTGAGGAAAAAAAGAAAAGGAAAGAGGAAAAAATCAAATAAAGGGAGAAAAAGAAGAAAAATAAATTGTAAAATGTAATAGTGTGGAAAAATATATTTTCTATCAGTCAGAACATATATGGAGGCTTTACAGAAAGAGGACATATAATCATTTTTCATGCTAATTGTATAGAATTTTCTGCCTTCTGTATGGAGGCAATAGTGATCTTCTTTCTGATTGATCTGATTGACAGGTTGGCATCTCTGTGCTTTCTCGATCCACATTTTTCACAGTAAATTCATGTAATCATAGCTATACAGCAGGGTTTGTAGAATGAAACTGTAAGTAATGCTGCAAGTTTTAATGCCAAGTTGATTTTCAGTTTGTTTTTTATTTAAGAAAAAATGATGAAGTTGTTTAAGCCATTTGCCATATTAATGTGTGTACATAAAGGAGATTATGTTATTAAATAGAACCTCACTTATGAAATATGACCTCACCTATGAAGGCTGCTCACCATAATTACGTTGGAAATACTGAAGTAAGCTGCTGGTAAAATCTGACCCAGTCCTTAACCCGCTGGGAACAACACCCAGAGTCCAGACCCTAATTTTGGTACAACCTTATTGTACATCCTGCAATGCCAAAGTGAGTGGCTGTGCTGCCAGCTCCACTTACAGCTGGATTAATCATCTTTATCCTAAGGTATAGACTACATCAGCCTTTCTGAGGTCTGTTCCTTTCTTTGGCAGAAGATGCATATCCACTGAGGTTACAGTAAATTTCTTTCTTTTGTTCCTTGGAAATCTTCGTTAGAGAATGGCAGGGACTGATGTTTTACCTTTGAAGTATGATAATTGCTATAGTTACCTCTTTAAAAATTCCAGTCACCGCTTTTTCTTCAGTTTTCCTTTGCTGTGTGTGCAGTGAGTCTGAAACAGATATATACTGTTCAGACTTTTTTAACCATTAAGGGTTGTTTATTTTTAGTGTAATTAAGAATCCTGTGGAAAAGAAATGAAAAAGCAATTGCCTTTCGCCTTCAGGCACAAATACATCAAAATATGCAATGGAAAATGTGTGCATGACATTGTTAACATTGTGTGGCTTCTCCATATCCATAACTAAGCTAGAAAATTCTTATTTCTTGTGTGAGATGCATATTCCTCTTGCTAGAAGGGCAGTAGAACTATCACAGGGAGTCTGTATCCTTCATTTGGAGGCACACAGCTTAAATCCTTATTGCTTTTTAATCTGTTTCCTGTGGAGTTCTTGAAAATCCCCTTTGTAAAATGTAATGGCAACCAAGTGACAAACTCACAAAAGGTAAAATCCAATATTTCATTACTGGAGTTAATATGTGAGAAGACTCTGGGTGATAGAGCCTTGTATTGCAAAAATGTCTTTCTAAAAAGCTTTCTATTTGTTTTAATTATCATGATCTGCTGTAAAAGAGTAGGTAAGAGTGTATGCTTTTTTTCCTCAGTGTTAGCAATCTGAGTTTTTATTGAATATGTGGCTACTTGATTTCAGAAATATTTTGGAAAATCAATAAACAGATTTCTGAAAGTTTCAAGTAGACTGGTTTGCTAGCTAGTTGGTATTTCAACTGCTATGAACAAGAAATAAGAGTAATCTAGCTTACTTTGTTATTATTTCTCCTGTTCACAGATATGGCTATGTGTGCTATGCCAGTGTTTAAATTAAGTTCATTTTATTACTTATTGCCATATTGATTTTAAGCCCTGTGGTTTGACTGTTAAAGGGTTAATTAAATTGATCCTTTGTAAACAATTTTAAAAAAAGGAAAACTGATGTTTTGTGACTTTTGTAATCTATTGAATGTTTCCATTTGCATGATGTTCTGTATTTAATGAACCATTCAGATTGCTGTGTTCCTTTCAAAAGAGTTTTAGCATTGGTGGAGTTTGTGACAAACACAGATTTGTATGCTGTATGTTTACTGCTGTAATAACTCAGCTACTCCTATGCTGAATTGACATTATGTTGTCCTGCCTTCTTTGGGTTAAATGATGACGTGTTTCTAGGTGGTGAAGAATATAAAAGTATATATGTTCATTTGCTAAAGACTGAGTATTGGAAACTCTTCTTGTTGCTACTTTATGCTAAAAGCAAAAAAAAGTTAAATAATTCTTGTTTCCAAAAATGCATCATTTATTTTTAAAATTGAAGTAATTCTCATGTTAACTTTTCCTTGTCCTTGTAGACAATCTTAGATTAATACCTTGTGAGGGATTCATAAAGTCTGTGTTTGTACATGTGTAATATGATCATGCAGTCAAATGGTTGGGAAAAACACTCTAGTGCTGAAGAAAATAATTAAAATAAGCTGATATACTGATTCTTACATCTTTATTTTCCAATTAAAATTACAGTGTAATGCATAACTGTTCCAGTGAATAAACTGGCCATTTTTGTTCATTTAACACCATTCTGTCTGGTCTACTTCTATTTACAGCAGTTTGCGTGCTTAGACTTAGAATTTCACAATCATTTAGTTCTTAGAGATCAGTAATGGTAAGTTTAAGAGGTATTGAACAGGAAAATAAGAAGGGAAATCAACATTAAAGGAAAAGGGACTCTAAATTAAAGCCAAGATGCTCCCTCTGTTTTCTGAGTTTGAGGCAGAGACTAAAACATGGTTTCCCTATATAGTGTTTCCAGCAGATTTGAGTGATCTCTGAAATGCTGCACCTTCTGCATAAACTTTCAGCACAGGAATGCTCTGATAGATGCAAATCTCCATCTCTGGGGATGTGGAAGCAAAAGAAGAGCTTAAACCAGCATAAATTTGGCTTGGGAATGCTGTACCATACCTGCACTTTTACAGTAAGAAACATCTTTTTCCCTTGCAGAAGAGGCATGCTCTGAAAGCAAAGAGGTGAAAATCCCCCAGCACTGATCCAGGAGCTTGGCCCTGGCAGAAAGGTGGCTGCTGCAGCTCCTCCAGTGAACCTTGCTGTTCACAGGATCCCTGAGGGGTAGAAAATGCCCAGCTTTAAGAAGAGGGTCAGGTAGATTTTGGAGGAAGGATTGAGTCTCCAGGCCTGCTGTGATGTTTGACTCAGTGGGAACTATTGGACAGCTGGGTTGGTTTTTGGCTGGCTGGGGAGGTCTTTGGATAGTAACACAAATTGTGCACGGTGAGAGAAAGGGAGCCCAAGAGCTGTTATTTGTCTAGGTTCTTCCCACTTGTCTCTTCCTTTTTCCCACCTAGCAGGGGTTGCTCTCCCACGTTATCTGTGCTCATCACAGAAATGCTTTTGGCAACAGAATTCCATGATCATTTAGCAGAAGTGTGCCTGCTAGAAGTTTTTTCACTGGGTATTCCTCTCCTTCACTCTTGAATTAAGAGTTTCTGTGAGTTGAAAAAAGAAGGGAAAAGCAGACTTCTTTTCTTCAGCATGCTTTGAAAGCAGTTTCGCAGAGGACCACCCCTTGTGGGAATGTTCTCATTTCAAAGTTGATTTGAGAAACTTTTAACTCGTATTGCTCCTTCCCCTTCCTCTGTCATCCCATCAGCTAGTCCTGTGCAGCTCTCTGAGAGGCAATGGTCTGGGTAAGGTCACTGAAATAAACTGGGGGAAAAAACAAACAAAGCAAAAAAACCTAAAAAATACAACTTTTGTTTCCAAAGAAAAGGTCTGTAATTTCTGCCTTGGGAAGAACCATTACTCTGTGTTCTGGATCAGGAGGTAACTTCTGTCCATTGAACTGTTTGTTTTCTGCTATATATACACCAGATTTTAATGGAAAAGATCCTGAAGCTAAGGTTTACAGTGACTGTCACAGCAAGTCTTGGTTTCTGAATACCTCCTTTGATAAATCCTGCAGTTATGCATAAAGAAATGCAGAGCCAGTTGTACCTAAAGGAAGCAGGAGCCGTGGTGACTCTTCTAACACTATAAAACACTGACAGGGCACTGGCAAGTGAGGTGTGCAGGAAAAAATGCTGCATAATTTTGAACAATGTTGAAATCTTGGTTTTATTTGACCAATAAGAACAGAGACACTAATCATGAAGGGAGCCTGACAGCCCCATCTTCTAGCAGCTCCTGATCACCAAACATAGAGGATTTTATATATAGAACAAGATAGAGGGGGAAGATGGAGCTAAAATAGATAGTCATAATTATGTGCATCCTGGGAAAAATTATTTGGAATAAAGCCAGTTCTCATCTATTTGTTTGTGGTGAAGGCACAGGCACAACTGCTTTCTTCTCAGCAGAAAGTTTGAGTGATTGCCTGGATGGAAGAAGAAAGTCTCAGCTTTGCACAGAAATAAGGCTCAGTGCTATAGTTAGCAATTCAGCAGAAGCTTAATAACCCAGTAAAAAATACTGACCTTTGCAAGAATGATTCCTTCTTGACTAGAACGGTTTATTAGAAAACACATATTTCCTTCATTATAATTTATAAATTCTCTTATATCATATTGGATGTATCCAACTTCAGGGATATGATTTCTTGCCTGGTTTTAGATAAAAAAGTTTATAGTAGTAACAATTTATGATCAAGAAAACATCATTTGTGAGAAAGCTCCATGTGAGGAGGGGAAAGAAGGACTTTCATATCTCTTAAGTGAGTTATCGGGAAGCTTTGGAAATAAATAATGAGACAGCTGTGTCAATTTAAAGTAATCCATAGGATTCCCTACCTATGGAGGGTTTTCATATTTTTGAGCATTGATTATGTCTCTCAAGGAAATTGATTTTTTCTATTCAATACTGTCATATTGGTTAAGGTATTAAAACAGGTTAATTACTCAGATAACATGATACAGAAAGTTACATGAGTGCAGAGCTTCCTTGAAGAGCAAACTCTTGAGTGTTGAGGATGTGGGCCCAGTATTTGGTGACCAGTTTGTGATTCAACTTGCAAACCATAAAATTAGAATTGATTTAAACACACTCTATACAAATACCAACAGTCTCAAAGTCCTACACTACTTACAAAGAAAATGCCTCCCTGAAGCCACCATGGCTTTCAAAGGTTTTTGTTGTCTTAGACAAATGCAGAGTAACTATTTTTATCTTCAGAGCACTCTATGCATATTAATTCTTTCCCAAAACATCTTTACAAATTGGGTGCTGTTATCTCTCACCTACAGATAGGCAAATTAGGAGTGTGTGATGGGAAAACATCGACACTCAATAAAGTGATTACATGTAGTCCTTCACCTCTCCATATACCGCACACTGAAATACCAAAATAGTTTTAGATATGGCCAGGAAGGTGAGTTATTTACTCCCTGTGGTACAGACAGTGCCCTAGAACCTGCATTGCTCCAGTGCTGGAGTTGGTTAAGGGCTTGTTTCCTATTTCCACAGTGCTTAGTATTAATAGAGCCTCACTATAAATAAATAGCTGGAGTTTAACATCCCCTTGCTGGTTTTAATTTCTGTAGACCTATGCCCTCCTTCTGGCTGTCTGCCAGGCTTGTAAACCAAAATGGCATTTTGACTCACCAGACCCAAGACAAAAATAATGCCTAAATATGGGAAAACTTTCCTTTCCCCAGCAATGTTGGCTCAGTAAAATATAGATGCTCTTACCAGAAGGTAAAGAACTTGAATTTCCTTTGACTCATGTGACTACAACTCATTAAAAGGGTGTTCAAAACCATAAACATAAATCTGTGACAAAGCACAAATTAGGATTCTGGAGGTTCTGAAATTTCAGACCCCTCATCTATGCTTAGTTTATCTCTACTGGAATATAAACACATGGCATATTTCAGTATAGAAAGGTACAGCCATTTGCTGTGCATAAAGCCTTGCATATATATACACACTGTAAAGATTGTTTGAAGTACAGAGTTCCAAAATTAGACAATGCTAGATCTCTGGGGGTAAAAATAAGCTTTAAAAATTATACGTATGAATAGAATGTTATTTTTTTAGATTAATGATAAACCAAGTTTAAGTGGAGTACGAGCACCATTTATATCCTTTTCACAGTCATATAATAATATTTCATCCCAGAAACATCCAAGGGAGTCTGTGGAATGCAGAACAGAATGGAGGAAAACAAGGGAGGAAAACTTAAGAGGAGTCTGCAAATGCAGCAACAGCTTTGAAGTTTCTCTGTTTTAAGTCACCATAAATTATTAAGAAGCATGCTGAAACTCCTGTGCATGTACCATATGCCTTGTTAGAAGTAATGTGAAGTATCTGACAGCTTGGTTTTCACAACAAGGAAAAAACCCAAAGTTAAGGCAGTATTGCAATTGCAAGACTGGTGTATTTTCTTCCAGAGCTGGAAGTTATAATTAGGCCTTTATTTTCACAACATGTTTTATCAGCCATATGCTCTACCTGTGTTGATTTGCTAAGCAGAGAACCAAAACATTTTGCTTTACTGTTTAGGTAAGCATTCACAGAGGGACAGTGGTTAATATTTAATGTATCCAGCACCTTAGCAGTACATGACTCTTCAAACAAAGCACCTTTCCTATGAAGACACGTGAGGGAGTTGGGGTTGTTCAGCCTGGAGAGAAGGGTCCAAGAAAATCCTAGAGTATCTTCCCCTAAACCCCACTAAAGTGTCTCAAATGCCCACATATTTTTCATTTTTTTTTAACATGGCTGTTGATTGTCACTGCAGAATAAAAGATGAAATAGAAAAGTAGAACTTCTTAGTTTACTTTCTCTAACTAACCTTTCTGCTAACATGACCTTATGGAAGTTCGTTTTCACCTGTAGTTAATGCAAATCAAAGCTAAAGCACTGTTGCTAATGGTATATAAATGACTGACATCAATTGGATAGTGAGACATTTCATTAATCTGTGGTGATAATGAAGAATATTCTAACTTCTAAAAGCAATCAGTCTCTGTTAAATGAGTGCTGTTCTGCAAGACTTACTTAACAAGACTGATTAGAGGGAGCAATTACCCCCTCTAAGCAACAATCCTTGAGTAAAACTGAGAGATATGTTTTATACCTTAATCTCAATGTGTTTTCAGTAAATTCCAAGAATTTGCTTGCATAGACCAAATTGTGCTGCAAAAAGAGGGGTGAGACAAAATAAACAACATATGTAGCAGGGATATTTCTTCTTTAATTGTCATATTGCTGTTCTTGCAAAGCTGTATGTTAGGATGTTATCTGTGTGATAGAAGAAGAAACCCTAGCTCTAGGGGGATATAAAGAGGATTGTTTATTACAGTGGCTGGAAGTGGGCAAAACCTGCTGCTGGTTAGTCCCAATCATTTTCTTTGATGGGGTCCAAAGTGACAAGAGGACGAAAAAGATTAAACACAACATTGTTCCCTCTTACACAGCTAAGCAAGGCAGACCAGAGATTTGTATTATATTAGAAACATTGTTTGGGTGAAAGAAACCTGCCATGGATTTTCTTATGAGGGCTATCTACCCATCTAGTTTTGTTCCAGCAGTTAATACTCAGGATTTGCCTGACTCCTCTTAGATTGCTTGTCATGGGTTATTTCTGACGTTTGACTCCAATTCCCACTGTTGACCCTGCAGCTCCTTTTCACAGGGTAGTAAAGCCATTCCCAATGTAGAGCAGTAAGCAAAGAAATTGCATTTTTTGGTGGAAGCCAGCATAATGCCACACATCCACCCTGACACACACACAGGGAACAAGCACCAGGCCTGAGTCCCTCTCCTCTTTGGAAGCCAGGCTAAGAAGCAGAGCCTGCAGCCTCAGGCTGAAAGTCACAATTTGTCTTTGAGTGCTGGGTCCTGTGTTTGCCTGCATCATGATTTAAGGGATGTTGAGTATCTGCCTCAAATTCACTTGCTTAGTGTGTTTATCACTATTACACACTGCAGTGGTTTTGTGCATTGTAGCTGCTGCTGCTGTTGGAAGAGACTTTTCATCTGGAATGTGCATGAGGGTCTGAGATGAGTGAAATTCTTCTCTAATTGTATCCTACTGGATCTTTTGCTCTACTGGTTCTTGTTCTTCATTATACTTCCCTGCTGGCAGAACTGGTTTGTGGCTTAAATGCAGTTCACAGAGAATTCAAATTGTTTGATGAGTTGTTCAGTAACTTAGGGAGGACTTGGCATGGTTACCTATGTATTTAATATGGGTTTTCTTTATTATAGCCTTGATTTTAATTCAGTTTTTATTTGGAGTTTTATACCTAATAGAAAGGCAGTTTTCTCTTGGGCCTCTGAGAAAGTACTGTTCAAATCAGTTCTAAAACAGTACTCCAAAGAAATTGATGATTTTAATGTTTAAAAAGTTTTTATAAATGCTCTTGTGATAGGTGCTGAATTCATGCATCTTCTTTCTCTGGGTCCTGTAGATTAATGCTCTAAAAAAATATTACTACACAGATTTGCTATTACTCAGAGAAATCAAATCAAGGCCTTGAATTGAATCCTGGAACAGATTTATAGTGCAACTATGGAGAATTCCAGCACAAATAAAGAGTCTTGACTAATGGCAACAACAGAAACAGTCTCACTGAAGAAGTTAGTCAAAATCAAGTCTTCTGAAAATTGTTTCCATTAGTAAAAGGTTAATCCAAAGAGGTTTACTGGAGGAACAGTGGTCTACGTGCAAAGTGAAGCATTTATTTTCTCACAAACTAAACAAAGATTGCCTATAAAGTCCTGTACCCCTGGATGCTTTGGGTCTCCAGCAGCACGAGATGAGTGCTTCCAAGACTCACACACCAGAAAAGCTCTTTCCACTTTTTATTGAGGCTTCAGCTTGCCAGCTGTTCTTGCTCTCCTTGTCCACCTTGGTGTGCTTCTGCAGGGCTCCTGCTGTCCCTCCCACATGCAAATAAGGTAGAGTTAAATCAAATCTCCACCACTGCATTTCTCACCACTCCCACAGAAAGCCCTGGAGCCAGCTGGCCCAGCTATTGCCCACGCTGGCTTGGCTGTGGCTCGCTGGTGACCTGGCACCAGAGGGGTGTGCAGCTCCTCCTGCACTTTGCCTGGGGCGAGAGCTGTTCTGCAAGGCTCTCAGCCAAGCAGTGCCACTTTCTGACCTTGATATATTGTAAACAGCTTTGGCAGTACTGTCTACATGTAAGCTTATTTTTCTGTGTCCCTTCTCCAGTTATTACATTAATCTTAATAGTTTAGGGTGATGTCTTTCAAGATAATACCTATCTCTGATTGCCCTTGTACACATAAAATCTTTTTCCTCTTGCTGACATTGCCAAAGGACTCTCTGTCTGTGCCCGGAGATGGAGAACAAGAGGGATTGAGAGTGCACAGAAAAGGAGGAAGGTCGTGCCAGAAGGGGTGGAAGTTTTTTACCCGGTCAAAGCAGGCGGAACAGAGCAGTTGCTGGGGTACAGCAGCCCAGAGGCAGCTTGAACCAGCTGCTCCAGGTCTGTGTGTAACTAATTGAAAAGCAGAGAGACAGTGAGCTGCTCTGGGAGCCCTGCACCACACTGCAGTATACAAATGCCCTGCAATTACCGTGAATTTACTGTCTGCCTGAATTTCTTATATCACAGGCTGTCATCTCACTGCTTTAAATACATCAGTGTGCTGCAGGGGGATTTTCTCAAGAAAATGAGCTTTTGTGACCAATTTT
The DNA here is from genome assembly GCA_025920805.1 of Petroica traversi. Lineage (NCBI taxonomy): Eukaryota > Metazoa > Chordata > Aves > Passeriformes > Petroicidae > Petroica > Petroica traversi. Next base: position 571,828 of record JAHLSL010000042.1, on the reverse strand, counting down.
CCGATTCCACAGAGTTGGCAGGCTTCTCTTTTCTGAGGTGACCTTTATTTTCCAGAGTGACCCTGCAATAAGTTACCACTCACTGATAACATCTCAGAGAACAAAATTAGCACAGTTCCTACCATTTGGTTAAGACTTGTAGGGTGTGTTTGCCCTTACTTCCTTAGCTGCTTTCATTCCAGGTACAAAGCTCTGTGTTCAAAGAGGTAAGTACAAAGTTCAGTAATAAGTGATATATGCATCTCCATATGCCCAGCCCTAGTCAGGTGACTGAAGTCAGGACATAAATCAGTATTTTATCTCTGAGTCACTGCTTTTTTTTGTATGTTTACAAAAGTCAGACCTAATGTTTGCAATTGCAAGCAGACAAAAAGGATCCAGGAGGTGATCTGGCTGCTTCATTTTTATCAGGAACTGAAGGGGGTGGCTGTAAGACACCAACCCTCTTCTGGCAAAGAATGATTGCAGAGACCAAAAGAGTGACATCATTGGCACATGGTATCCAAGCTGCACCAGTTCTTCCCCCCCTGCTCACTGCTGACACTGAAAGAAGAAGGTCTACCATTTGGCTTCCACCTCATGATCCTTCACTGCAACATGAGTGGTATGGTAAGAACCACCATGTCCTCTCTCTACAGTTGTGCCTCCCAGGGGTCAGACACTGCTGGTGCTTCACACAGGTGGTCCCCTGACATCAGCAGGTGCTGTGTTATTGTCCTGCAGGCCAAGAAAGGCCGTTGGAAAAGTCTCAATAGAATCCTCACCCTCATCCTCACAGGACTTTGGAGGAAGCTGATGCCCCATCACATATAACCTATGTATAACTGGCCTTGCTGCACATGGCTCTCTGGGTGCTGACCAAGGGTATCCTTGTCCCATGGGAGCTGGGAAGGAGGAAGTTGGGAAGTCAGCAGCTTGCCTGAGCAGTCCATAAAAATCTAGTTTTGGATTATGTAAAAGCCTAAGAGTGGCTGTATGTGTCAAATGAAAGGTCTTGCTTGCCCACTTCCCTTCGCTGTCAGTGGCCAAAAAGAGATGTAAGAGCAGGCTAAGTACAGAGGGGTACTTCCCCTAAATATTCTCCCAAGCCCCAGCGACTCACGTGATTCCTGGCAACTAAAGGTTGTATTGGATCACTGCCAAAGGGATACCATCCCTGGAATTTCCTTTTGTGAGGAAATCCTCCTACTACAGCTGATAGCAAATGAGGCAGTGTGTTCCAAAACAGGAGGACACCTTTAGGGAAGCCCTAAAACCTTGTGTTTCCAAAGCACAGGAAATCCCTGTGTAGTGGGAGCACTGCTTCTCAACTGGTTTGCCTCAAACTGCACCACATCAAGCTCTTGAAACACAGACTTCAAAGCTCTTAACTGACTGCTCTCACTGTGGCGCAGGTGGAGATGTTCAGCCTCTGAACATCGTGTCTTGGTTAACCAGGGAAACAGGTGCTTTCAGGCAATGTTGTTGTAGATGTGATGGTAATCTCAAAGCAGCACAGCCTGCTGATTGCCCTTCTCGTTGATGAAAATTTAGAGACTTTGGCAAAGAGGCAAGAGCTTTGGCCTGGATGGAATTATTATTGATGAAAGCATTGCAGCTCCCTGCCTGGCACCAAAGCTCGCTTTCAAGTGCTGGGACTCAGAGATGCCTTTGAGAATATTCTGGTCAGACGCGGGGCACTGCGTTACGGCCAGCTCGTTTGGTGTCCACTGACAGATCTGACAGGAATCGTGCCTCCCTCGCAGGGCAGGCATTGCGGAGGTGATCGAGGGGAGACCGCGGCCGGCCCAGGGAGCGGGAGCGGGGCCGGGGTGTCCCGGCGAGGTTGCGGGAGGAAGCAGCGCAGGTGCGGTGCCCGGGGGGTATCTCAGTGAACACCAAACGAACTGCCCGTAACGCAGTGCCCCGCGT